>JAVTVJ010000858.1:0-683978 GCA_034509425.1 Eopsaltria australis | reverse complement strand
TTTGGACCTGCTGCTGCTGTGTAGAGAGGAGCAGCTCCTGCTTCTCTCACTGGTAAGGCCCCCCCCTACCTCCTTCCGAAGGAGGGATGGCGGGGGGGGGAAGGGAGGTTTTACGGCAGCCGTGCCGCTGCAGCCGGGCAGGCATGGGCGAGGAACGGCTGGAATCTTCAGCAGATACAGCTCAGCCGGTGTGCCAGCTACACAAGAGGGAGAGCCAGGCCCCTGCTCCGGGCCAGGCAAGGACCAGGCTGGACTCCATCCAGCTCGGGCCAGGCCCTGCCCTGTCACCCCAGGCCTAGATGGCCCCAGCAGGCTGAGCCAGCTTGGCCGAGCCAAGCAGAGACTCTGAGAGTGTCTGGCATCTAGCTCGGACTTGTTCAAGCAGCCCGGCAAAGAGCACGTGATCCTCACACTGCCGGAGAGAGAGAGAGACAGAAATTAACTCTGTTCATGCCTGGACTAAACTCACAGACACCCATCCTTCCTCGCAGAGAGAGGAACGAGTGAGGACATCTACATAGTGCCGCGCAGAGACTTTACAGTCAGTGAGGAAAGCAGAACTGATACTAAAAAGGGGGTGCATGGGAAGTTGCTTCAAGAGTGAAGCTGAAAACTCTTTTGGAGAACCATGGGTGGGGACTGAGCTAATAAATTCTCTGTAATATATGAAGATATAGTCCAAAGGGGGATGTGAGGTTCTTATTGCAGCCAATGAACTGAAATACCTAAGTACAAACAAGTAAGTGTTAAAAAAGTACAGCCTGATGAGAAACTAGAACCAAGAGAGAGGAGAGGCTGTGACCCAGAGCCCTGGTCCCGGGGAGAATGCTAGAGAACCTGAGTTGTCAAGAGAACCTGTGTTGCTGAGCACAGAAGAAGAGATTTTCTTTGTTGCTGCAATTGAACTGGGCATCCTTAAAACAGGTACCCTGTGGACTGTTCATAACCCACCATAGTGGCTGTGGGAAGGCTACTGGTGTGGGAGAGATCCACCATTAAGTTGGACTTTGCTCCGGGCGGCGGTTAATGGTGAGGCAGAAGACCCATAAAAACTGTATTTTTCTTACAGAAGATCCATGGTGTAAGCAAAAGAAACTTCTCTCCCTGAATGAACTAGAACAAGAGCTGTTTCTGAGGTGGTAAACTGACTGGAGGTCAAAGTGTTGTCTTTTGTATGTTGTCAGAGAGAATGAAATGGAGATGTGGGGAAGGAGGGGTGGTCTGGGGAGTTTGTTCTGGTTTTTTTTTTCTTGAGTTTTTTTTTCTTTTTTCCCTTTGTCTTAGATATATTAATAAAACTTCTTTGTACTTTATAAAGTTTGAGCCTGCTTTGCCTACTCCTAATCCTTATCTCACAACAAGCAATCAAGTAAATTTAGGTAAGTGTGCTGGCATTTAGCCACAAACCTGAATAAGCAAACTAAAACCACGACACCTCCTCTGTGAACTTCCAAGAAACATAGGTTTCTCACTCCTCACAGTTTGACACATCTGGCAGGACCTACTTGGGAGGACAAGTGGACAGACTGGGGAGCTGGTTGCCTAGGTAATTATGCTCTGCAGAAAGCCTTGTCTGATTCTGTTTATTGCTGAAGCCACTCTTTGTATAAATATTCAACGTCCAAGTTTTTCACAAAATGTAGTGACACCCTACAGTGCTTTTTCAGCACAGGTGGTGGTATAGGGCTCAAAAAAAAAAGGGGGAGGGAAAAGGATGGGACATTTTTTCTTGTATCAGAATTGAGATGCAAAGTTTATCAGGCATTCAAATCAGCCTGTTTTCCAGAAAGGAAATAAATGTAGACAGGTAATGCAAGTGTGCATCTAGGCCATGTTCACATGTAGTGGTTGCTGGTTTCTTTCTACAGAATGCTTGAAAAATTGACTCAAAGGCAATGTATTCAAAATACAAAAACCACTTGGAACCACTGGATAAGATTCAGTATGAATCAGTGAGTCAGCAGGCTTGAGAACTGGGAATAATTTCTAGTGTGAAACAGGAGACCTGATGTCATTGGACCAAAAGATTGTAATGAGAATAAACTGTAAGAACATCTGTAGTTTGAAGTGTCTGAAGTTTGCTGTCCAGCAATATGAAATACCCAAGAGAGAATTTCAGCATGGTGCATAGGGAGTACCCCTCGTAACCAAACTGTAATCCATGTTATTCACTTGCATTGTTAGAAAATTACAGACAAAATCATGTCTGCTTCCAGCAGCCTAGGCTGGAAAGAAATAATTCAGGTGAGCTACAAGGGTTTGCTCCAGACAATCTTAGTAAATTTCTGTTTGGACACAATGTAGTTTTAGCATTTCACCCAAAGTCATACTCGAGGTGATAATTGCTTTCAAAAGTTTTTCAGATTTAAAACTTTCTGCTAAATTCAGTCCTTTACACAGCCCATTTGGAGGATAGGTTAAAAAAGAAAAGACAGTTAATAATCTTAATTCTAACAAAGTATTTAATTTAGACCCTTTAACAAGTTTATCAACTTCTATATTAGATGCTATTAAAAGAGAACACAATTACCAGAGAACAATATTCAAGCACTTTCAGCTTCTGAAATTGATTTTGTGAAAAAAATCCAGTGATTCTAAACGCTGCTACTGTTCTTTGCTTGGTGTACAGCTGTAGCCTGGATGCTGACTAAATGGTCAGCTCTGCAGATCTGAGTCAGTAGAATATGTTTGGAAGGGTTCCTGGGAGATCTTGCTGCATTGCATGCCTTCAGAGGGCAGTGAGAGGTGATGCAATGTCTTCAGCAGATCACACAGCAGCAGCGAGGTGATTAAATCAGCATGGCAAGTCTCACAGCAGTTTGAGCTGACAGCAGTGCATCTTGAAATGCTAGAATGCAGCGAGGATAAATTATTTAAGTCTTACTACTAATGTATTACAGACAGGAGTTCCCAAGAATTGTCATTTCTCTCAGGCCTATTTTCTTCCTAGGTTAGAGTTTAGTTTGTACTTAATGGATGAATTACAAAGTGTGCTGCTAAATGCCAAATAAGTAATGGACTCTGCTGTTCTGAAGGCTGGCCCTGAGGAAAACACATCCCATTGCAGTGGGATTTTAACTAGAGGACTGACAGCAAGATTTTTTTGCTACAAGTTTGCTACTATATATTTTATAGTTTTTGGTGTCCACAAAATAATGGAACAGCATCCATCCAATGAGTTTTCTAAGTACAAACTTAAAAAAAAAAAATTACTGGGGGAGTTATGGTGGTTTATTTATTTGTTGAGGGGTTTTGTGATTTTGGTTGTTTTGTTTTTTTCAAATACAAGACTTTCTTAAGGAGATTAATAAATAGTATAGTTCATTTGCCACTGTTAACTGTGGATAGATAATTTTCCCATTTAATTACATAGCCCCGTCATGAGTAACACGCATACTAGTTCACAGTGGAATAATTTATCCAGTTAATAATCAGATGAGTACAATCTAACTGGGAATGGGGTAGGATGGGAGCTGCAAAGTACCTGTTATCAGGGTAATTTATGTGCTTGTAATCAAGCATTTGGGCAGTAACTCTCTAGTCTGTCCACCACTGGTGTCAGCAGTAAGTTTGATATAGCTCTTTGTGGTTTGTAAAAGCAGAAGTCAAAATGGTTGACTGTCTTGTAGCCTGACCTCCTGTGTAAACTCTATGGAGAACAACATTCCTCAGCATCTGTTTAAGTTTTCTTAAGTTAAAAAAAAAATAAATCCACTCCTGACTTTGTTTTGATGGGTTTAAGCTTTAAAATAATGATAATAGAAACACCTTGTTGTTAATTGTTTTAAGCAGAAACACTTTATCTTCTGCTTGTTAGGACACAAAGAGAGCAGGAACTCTCTTAGGAAAGCCTGGGAAAGTTGGCCTGGCAATATGCCCTGATGCTCAAGTAATATCGGGATTTGCTGGGGAGCAAATTCCGGTAAGAAATAACAAAAATACTTCTCGTGGGGAAACTGGTTGTCTCAATGACTGAATGCCACCATGCTTGTCTGGCTTGTGCAGAGTTCAGAGCTCATGTGCTATGTGTCTGTAACACTTTCCCTTTCAAATATCCCTTGTGTGAAATACCCCTTGTCTTGTCCAGGGCAGTTTTGTTCTTTTAAACATTTTGAGGTCCCTACTGTTCTTGGAGGTCTACGAGATAATTAAAAGTAAATAATTTTTTTTAAAAACCCAGTCCTAAATCCATAGCATCTAAAGAAACAGTCAGAGAATCCTCACTAGTATTTCAGACTCATGGTGTGCTTCTGTTTTCATCATACCCCATTACATTTCTACAGTTGATATTTGCCTTTGGCTGCTACTAAAGTTGAAGTGCTTTCATAACTTTTCTTTCCTCCCCACATATTGAACCAGCAAAGTTCATAGGAAGATTTTTTTTTTCTCACTATGCTGAGATTGATATATATTTCTACTTTGACCTTAAGTTCTGCTTCAACAGAAGTGGGAAGCTTCAACATGCTCTGCTCTGTGTGCCAGTCTCAATGATATTATGCTGTATGTACACACCTTTTTGAGTCTGACCTGAGGGAATCATCCCTGTTACTCTGTTGAAACGGAACTGATAGTGATCACAGTTCCCCCTTCTGGGTTTTTTTTGTTTTAAGCTGAAGAACTATTTTCTGCTTAACCTTCAGTGAAAGCCTGACTTGAACTTGATTTCTTGATATTTATGCTTCCCACCAATGTAACTTTTTAGCCATTACTCTCCTCCTACACTTCACATAAGGAGGCTGAAGTTTGTTAAGGTGAAGTTAAAGTGAGATGCTTCCTTTAAAGGAAATGTTACCATTACCTGTGTGTAAGATTTAACCCTTATGCTGCTGAGGGCTGAGGTGCTTTCCATCAAATCATAAACTGAGAAGCTGTCAGAAAAACAGTTATTGCTGAATGGATGTGTTAATCAGTTTCTCCACTCAGCATGTGGGTGAAAGAGCTCACACAAGCAGAGGATGGGAGCTAATAGCATGGACAGATGCATGAATGCCTGTTGGTGAAGTTGCAAGAGCAAAGAACCTGGCCAGTTCTATCAGCTTGTGAACTAAATCTTTAACCTCTGATGTCAATGGAAGAACTTTTTTTCACTTACTGTATGAAGCCCTAATGCAAATCTCCTAAAACCTTTTTAGCATAGCTGGTTGTGTGACTGGAGTCGGAGGAGAAACAGGCTTGGGAAAAAACCAGCCTTCCATTGCCAGAATTTGCAGTTTATCTGCTGTAGAATGACTTTTTCTTTAAAAATGTTCTGTATGAGTAAACATGCACAAACTGCTTTCAATTCCTTGCCCTTTTTGAACTCCCTTGGTTTTGTGTAATTGACCTTCTTCTTTCCATCTTTATGGTCACATCATTCTGTAATCATCAGCAACATCTGCATCTTCATCATACCAGCCATCACACTGCTGACAGGGTTTTCACTGTAGAATAAAGACATACTTCTCCCTAGACATATCAGCATGAAAATTAGCTGCTTTCCTATGACCTTGTCAACCTGTCATTCAGCCTTTCTTTTTTCTGGCATCTGTAAACAGCAATGACTCTAATCAACTCCAAAGACTTGACACCAGAAAAAATAAACCACACCATACCTCTGCTTTGGCAGTGGGTGGGAAGGCCACACTTTGATCTCTGTTCTATCAGTGTAAATAATGCTGGTCCTTGTTTACTGTGAGTGGTGTTTGTCCTGGTGTGCTCCTGAGCAGAACCTGTCAGTGGGGACAGAAATGTCAAGGAAGTCTCATTTGACAGCAAGTGTGCCTGACACCTCTTGTCAAATGCCATGCTGAGTGCAAGGTTTGGGTTTATCTAAAGCTGAGTTAGGTGAAAGATTTTCTCAAATCTGTGTCCATTTGTTAATGGGTGGCTGGCACAGAGTGTGCCAGAACTGCAGGTACGTTTTGGCTGCTGGATGGCAGTGACAGCCTCTGCTGCAGGAGCAGAGGGCAAGGCAGCATACAGCAGGGTTTTTTTTCTTCAGGTTCTGCAGGAGCAGACCTACAAGAAAACTTCTACAAATAAGCATCTGAGGTGTGATTAACAAAACTGCTGACCTGAGATTTGTGCTATGGAGACGGTAGTGACACAACAGGGAGACGAGGCTTCTCATTTAGAGCAGCAAATGTTGAAGAAGAGGAGCGAAAGACCACACAGATCTGACCTAGCAGTTATTTTATTGCACTCTAATCAGTAAACTCATGTATACAAAATATTTATTTACAGGTTTTTTGGCAGTCAATACCATACTGTTTACTTCACTTTAAATTTGGGATACAAATATTATAAATATGCTTACTCTACACATTTTAAATGTCATACACATGCAAAATCATACAAAAATGTCAGTTGCCACCCCATTGATGTCTGGTGTCATGAAAGGGATCTCGGCCTTGGGACATAATCATGAGTGGTGTCCCTTCTCACGGGAAGGTCACTGCCATGCAGCCAGGTCAACAGGGTCTCATGGTGCAGGCATTTATGGGAAAAAGAGCATGATTTGTAGTCAGGTTTTCTGCCTAATGCCATTTCATTCACTTATCAGCCCAGTCTCCAACAAATTTTTGTTTGTTTATTTGGTGGGGTTTTTTTTCATTTTTTTTCATATTTGGGGTTTTTTTGTTTGTTTGTGGTTTTGGTTGTTTTTTTTTCTTTTTTTTGGTTGGTGGTACATTGTTGATGATAACCTCACACAAAAGGATTGATTTTGACCCAGCCTAGTTGCTGAGCATCAGCCTGGACCAAAGTGGAGTTAGTTCAAACAGGAGTGCATCCATCACAACTAATGAAGAAGACAGTGGAGATAGTGAAGGCAATTCACCTTTCTCATGCTACTTCTTGCAACTTCTTGCTTCTCACTGTTCAGGAATAGTCTTCAGATATGGAAACAAGCTCACAGCAAAGAAATGGACATTACATCACATATTGTGAGTACATTGCAGGGCTTCACAAGACTGGAGGTTTTGAAAGCAAAAAAAAGCAATTCTTTAAAAGCAATTAGTCACATTAATGTAGCTTCCTTCCCTAAAGTCATAGATATAGATTTCTCTTGACTAAAAATTCCTGGAAAACTGGGGGATATATAAAGGAGAGGAGCACTTTTCATTGTTTTTTTCCTTTTTTTCTTCAAGTACTTACTCTTACTCACTCTTTCACCAGATGAAACAGCTCTGCCCTCCTTCATAGTCTCATAATGTGGAAGTCCTCAGGCCTAGTTCTCCAAAGACAAAAAACTGGTGATGATGAACCAGCAAAGTGATAAACAGTGGAGAATGACATTTGAGCCCTTGAGCTAAGGGAGACTTTTTGTTTGTGTCTGCTACAGCAGAAAGCCCTGACCACTAAATAGCCTGTCCTGCAGTGCTCCTTTGCGTGCATTTAGATTTCCCAAAGTAAATTCTTATCTCTTCCCTGACAGATTAAGTGATCTGTGCCTTGGATCAGAAAAAGCTTTTAGGATATATCCTCTTCTGATTCCTCATTCCCACAGGGATCTGGTAGGAATTTTGTTCCTAGATGCTCTTTGAGGATCTGGACTGCAGACAGTAATAGATGCTCGGTTCTGTTCAGCCTTACCAGTGCCCAAAAGCCTGGTTCAGTATTTGGTGATCCCTGCAAGAAATCTTTTTGTTGAGCTCGTGAGCTCCCAGTGAGGGTCTGTGTTCATCGATATAATGGTACCAATAGCAATGAGATAAGATTGCTTGGTTTCTAATCTTGGAAGCTTATTGTGTACCAGGTTTTGTTCCTTTAATTACTTCACGATTCCCACCCATATTTTTTCCTCAGTAGTCTATGTAACTATTAAATAGATTAAGGATATTGGCTTTCATTGTAGTAGTAATGACACTCCCTCACGTTTTAGACAGCATTGCAAAGATAGGGCAAAAAGAGATGTACAGCAAAAATAGAGATCCTGCTTTTAACATCCTCCTATGTAAAAAGGGCAGAACAAGTAAATCAGTACCAAGTATTGAAGAAAAGCTTTTAAATGTGTAGCTACAGGGCGTGTTAAACACTTGTTATGATTGCTTCAGTTAGAGATGGTAAAATATTACTTTTGCATATTGAGCTGGATGTCTTTTCTCACCTTTTACACACTCGAATGTAGTTTGGAAAATATCTGTATTTTTCTCTTGCCCTGTTGCATGAGCTTATCTTTAATAGCACATCCAGTTGCTGGAAAAGTTATTGTTTTTCCTCATACCAGAGATTAGTAATGTAGTCTGAGAGATCAGAGGGATCAGATGAGGACATTAAATAAAAATCTTGTTCTCATTCTGATATCCTGCTAAGTAGAAAATAGATGAGTGGAAGAAAGCATCAGGGAAATTAAAAATCACTTAAAAGCACATTTCTCTTAACTAGGAGAGTTTCCTCAGATTCCTTGGAGATATTGGCTGCTCTCCCTGGCTCTGATTAAGAAAAGCATTCCTGCTCAAGTGCTTAAGGACACACTTATCTCCTCTTGAATCTGATGGTGCTGGAGTCTGGGGAGGTCTCTGTCTGCACTTGCAGTGGAGGGTACAGCATGGGACTACACAGAAATGTTCTGCCTGCTAGATCTCTGCACGTTTTGTTGAACATGGGAAAAAGGCTTTGTGCAAACAGACTCACAGTGCTCTTATTGCCCACACCACTTATCTTTCACTGGAACATGCCTTAAGTGTGTTACTAACGTGCATTCTCAAGTGAAGAAGCAAAGCTGGAATGATTCAACTTTGATCAGAATGACTAGAAGATTTATCTGAAGGATGACCTTTGTTTGGGATACTGTTTAAGGAATCAAGCAGCCTGCTGCTTTTTGGTGCCAATTAAATAAATTCCAGAGGAGGTACTATGACAGTGATTTCCCTTCCAATATGTTTGTACTTTGTACAAACACATCAGCCACATCCAGGTTCACACCAGGTTCAAGTGTCATCAGTGTAGTTTGCATGTGGTCAGCAGGAGGACATTGCTCATCATTTGTCCCTCTCAGAGTAATGCTCTCACTGACAGTTTTAAATCAACATTCACAGCACCCCACTTCATAAGGAAATCAGTCATACAAATAGTGCTGTGCACATCATCGATTTCTTTGGCCTGTCTGTTGAGCTAAAATATCAACAGCAAAGTTTGCAAGTTTCTATTACTGTTTCTGCTACAGTCCTAACTGACACTAGCTGGGGTACTTGTAGATCTAAACAAACAGGTTTGGGCAGAACAGGCTATAACATTTTGTTTTGAATAGCTGTCAGTATTTTCTGAAGGAATAGGTGGGATTCATAAAACTGATCCTGTGGGTTTTGTACTTGTAATCCACACCCCAAAGAGCTTCTGCCTGTCTCTACAGACATCTAAGTATTTGTTTTAAATTTCCAAATTTCTTTTAAAAGTGACATATGCTATAATACAATTATCTAGAAAAGAAAAATATTTCCAAAATGAAAGCTGTAGGTCTTTAAATTTTGATTTTTTTCTGTACTTCTACTTACTTTCTTCAAGCTTCCTGCTTAATAATGTAAACCCTTCAGTCTCATCTGTGTGAAGTGAGTAAATAGAACGTTTATTTCATATCTTCTGGAAGGTCATTTTGACATAATGGAGCATTTCACACTGCCTGCTTTCCACTTTTCTTAATGTAGCTGAACTTGCTCACTACACATGAGCAGTTGACAGGATTTAAGAGGGAAATTGTTAATTGCCTGCTTGAAACTCACAGCATATTGTTAGAATCAAACACAAGATAAAAACTTCTAAAATCCTATGTTAAAAATAAGAGTGTTCTAGATGCTTTTATAAATAATAGCCATTTTTTTTTGCTCAGCTTGTACTTCTCAGCAAGTCCTACACCAGCTCTCATACTTCAGATAGATATGTTGTACTATTTTTAACAGGGTCCATACAAACCTCAGTTTCTATCTCCTGTTTCAAGGCAAACCAAACCACTTGAGTAAATGAGGTAGCATTTAATTTTGTATATTGAGGGAGAACAAGAAAAAAATTATTGCAAAATAAAACAGATGTCACTTCCTCAAAAAACACCAGGAAAGAAGTATTAAAAGTTCTTATGAAAATAAAAGCTAAAGCAGTAAAATCCAGCAAAGGCTTAGCAAAACTAAGGACTATAATGATTTTTTTAAAGAAGTCAACAACTCCATCCCTGTGTTTCACTGTGGGGAGTAAGACTAACACTGGAACAGAAGCTGGAATAGCTGCAGGAATAATTTTTCACTTTCTTTACTCTACTGCTACAAGGTATTAGTAGGGAAACTTGTCAGTCAAAGGATTACTAAGGATAAATAATAAAATTACTATAAACCCAGAAACTTTGAAATTGAAAAATTACAAAAAGGGAAACTTGCAAAGAGAATTCCCTTTTTCATTTTATACAATATATTGCCCCTAAAAATTCTAACAATATTTTCAGATATTTATCTGAAAAATATATATTTATCAGAGATTTATTACCTCCATCATGCAATTGTCATCATAGATTTCCATATAAGATACTCCTGAAATAGATCAAACACCTGGTAAAGGACTTGAATGGCAGATCTTCTCCTTCTCCCAAATAGAGTTTAGCAGTTCTCAGACATGAACTTCCTGCTCAACACTGTACAATAAACTGTGCTCAAGAGCTGCGATCATAAACAAGAAAGCAAACCATGAAGAGAATATGGTACTCTGTGCTAGTCTGATGTGTTCAGAAATTACATTTATTTTAAGAAAGATAGGAAAGTCTATCCAGTGAGATACACTGGAGCTGGAGGAAAAAAGAAGAAATAATATTAATTTACTATGTGATTGAAGATATAATTTTTATTTAAAACAATAATTTTGTGAAATGCTGGAGTACAGCTACTGCAAGGTTTTCTCTCTCCTAGTTAAAAAAAAAAAGAAAAAAAGTAGTTAAAAAAAGAAAAGAAAAAAACATTAAAAAGAAAAAAAATGTAAAACAAAGGTATTTCTGTGGGGAATACAATTGTATAGAAGGAATTGATAAAATCTGCCCAGAAAACTTTCTGGGATGTTACTCTTAATTTCTTAATTTTTAGTAAAGCTTAGGCACAGCATGGAATTTCCAAAGAAGGGGAATGAAGAAAGTTAGTGTTGCACCAAACTCTGGGACAGGTTAACAGGCCACCCAGGATAATTAGAGCCTACATCATAATAAGTAGAGTAACAAAGCCTTAGACAACAAAAAAATAATTATATCATTCCACCAATCAGTGCAGGGCTGTGGAGAAAAGATACTGCAAAAGAAATGTCATTTCTTTTGCTTTAATGGAGGTTTTGATCAATAATAGAGATGTGACACTGAACTTCTGAAAAGTATCTGATACAGTAGCCCGCAACATTTACTTATGTTTGCTGTTTTCTAGGTTCTTAGTGTAGATAGATTAAGAATTGGATTTTAATTGACACTTGACTATGACTAAGTGAGGAGTCACAGTTTCGTTTTGTATTTTAACCCTGTGGTATATTAACATCTTATCAGGGAAAAAAAGTTACTGTTACTGTTGTTACTGACAAAAGTGTCTGATGACATCAAGATTCAGGTATGGGGAAGAAGATGTATGGTGGAGGGTGTTGTAGGCTGATGTATAACCGATTGAAAATAAAGGTTACTGAAGCTACTAATGAAAATGTCTTCTGGTGAAAGGAAGAGAGAAAAATAAAAAAGAGGACAAGAGAAAAAATAATGTGGGTCTACCTTTGGACAGCACCTACCAAGCTAGAAAAACCACCAATAATTTTATATGCACCTCATAAATAATTTCAGATAACTTTGGTATTTGCTTGAGCTTTTAAGGTTTCTGTGTTGCAATATCCAGTACAGAGTTCTCTCTTAATTTACACATGTCTAGCAGCAGTGGTTGTTTTTCCCAGGCAAGACAAGATAACTGATTGCTCTTCAGGTAATATCCGAGGGAAAAATGTGAAACTTAACTTCCATGAAACTCCTAAAACATTGATGATTATTGATCACATAAAAATGTAAAAGGATAACTTATTTCAAACACACTTTGCACTGAAATAACTCTTGTGTAATGAAGAGTTCTAGCATGGATTTACTTTAGCCAATGGATGTCACTGTTGTTCCATTGCATGTCAGATCCAGTAAATTTCTGCCAGTACTGGAAAAGGCCATCTGTGATGAAATAAAACAGAGGTGAACAGAAGCTGCAGGTAGGAAATTCTGCTGGTAGGGATGAGGATATATTTTAAGATACGACTTAGAAGAGACTATCTCATCAACCATAAAATTTATACCATTTCTTCAGAAAAGATTTTGTTCTACTATCCAAGCACTGACTGCATACAAAAGTTGTAAAATAGATGTAGGAGAATAGGATTTACACAGGAGGAAAGAAGTCCTTGCATTACATCCCAGGAAAGTGTATTTTCTCAGGAGTAAGAGAATGTTAACAGTCTTACACTGACAAGTTCACAGGAAAGAAAATCATGATAATCCGGTTGTTGATGAATTTAGCCCTACCAAACAAACATGATAGGGTGGTGAGGATAATTATGTTAGTAACTAATTGTAGAATAGAGAGGATCAGGTGCCATCAGGTCAAGCAGTCAGTCCAAAGACAAAACCCAGAAGGAAACTGATTTTTTTATTTTGCTTTAATGAGGAACTTTTTTGTTACATTAAAACCTTCTAGGGAGAGAAATCTGAAAACAGATGAAAATATTAGGAGAAGGAAGAGGAAAATGCAGAGTTATAGAAGCTGAGGGGAGGAAAAATCAGCAATGGCAAGTCATTCATTCTACCTGTTATAAACTAATATCCTCACCAATAAATTGCAGTGGGCTAGAACTCCATCTTGGGTATAAGAGTATGAGTGCATGCAGTCCCTGTCCATGCACATTGTCCCAGAAAACCTCAGTATCCCTGTCTGTACCGCCTGTCAGCACAAGGAGAAAACTTCCCCCATTCCTTGAAGTGCTGGGACAATGCTGGCTGGCATAAGCCAAAATTGTGTCAAGAGCTCTGTTAACAATTACAGTAGGTACATGTCAGGGCCTGGCTCTTTAACCATGGCCAGGAAAAGGTTCTCTGGATAAATGGATACATTAAGGCAAATGAGGTCAGCAGCCTATTAAAGAGTCATGCTAGGCCTGACCCAGGATACACTTTGGTCACGTCCAAAGCCAGACTTGAACCCACACTTGTACAAACTGCTGTGAGCATACTTTGCAACTCTGCCCTTCAAATGAAGAGGATAATCCCAGGAAACAGGCACCTGGTTAGTGCTGGAAAAAATCTTCTGGAGAAAATTTTGGAGGAACCCTGAAAGGAACTAGGTTAAGGACTGAACAACCTAGTGTTTCTACAAAGGTGTCCAAAGAGTACTCTGTTGTTTCCTAGACCCTGGCTGGACTCTGGTATGCCACAGGGTGCCATCCCATATGGAGATATCAGAGCAAATGCTGCATTTTTTCTCAGACATGTATGGGAAAACTTCCTTGGACCATCTCTCTCTTTCCTCTTACTGATGACAGGCTCTGTGCAAGACCCTGTGGGTTGGTTCTCCTTCAGCACCATGATGGCCATGTCCATGGGGACTTGCTGTGTGAAGTCCTAGGTGGGAGGATGGAATCCATGACTCCCTGAATCCAGGTTTCAGTGATGAACCGTGTGCCTACAGCACCAGCCAGCAGGGGATTGCTTGCCCTGTGGTCCCAGGAGTTATGGGCTGGGAAGTGATAGTAGTGTCCTGACTGTGTACATCCAGTACAGAGAAAAACAGAGAGGCTGTGATGCTGTTCTGCAGAGTACAAGGGACACAGGCCTGGCTTCAGTGTGACACAGAGAAAACCTGCAGAAAGCCTTTTTTGAATCTCGTGCTTATGAGAGAATGTGATCTTCCTGCTGGCTATGACCCCTCCTTTCTGGCTCCTTTCTGGTTCCTCTCCTGGGCTGCATGAGAAGAGACAAAAATACTGTGCCTGTCAGATGGTGTTGCAGATCTGCTCATCACTGAGTTCTTGGTAGTATTTTCTGTTTCCAGGTACCAGTCTCTCAGGCTTAGGTTTGACAAAGATTATTAAAGATTACTATTTTGCTACTGTGCTTTGGTACTTACAGACTACCCTCAAGGAGAAATTTGTGTGTGCATACACACATATAAGCTTCAAGAAAATGGAAGTTTTAGAAATCAAATGGTACTTGATTTCTGGAAACAATCCCCTTTGCTGTGCTGAATGGGAGACTGCAGAGAAGGGGGACATTCAATGGGTTTTTCTTTTTCTCTCATGGTGAAAGTGTGGTTTTTATTTCCTACCTGAGCACCTCAATTAGCACAGCACCCTTTTGTGCTGTCCTGTGGAAAGAAGCCAGCACTAAATCTGAGTGAGGGAAGCAACCAAATTACCACTGTGTCTTACAGAGGCCCCATTTTCCCCAGAGACCCATTGCCAAGTGCTGTTTTGACCAGACCTGCTGAGCTGAGGTAAAGTCTATTGGCTGAGCTGTGGATTGAAGTGGTTATGTGCTATGCTGAGAAGTCATAAACAGCTCTTATGTAAATGGTTTATGAGGGAGTGAGGAACCTTTAACCATGTTAGAAGCAGATCTGAGCTGATAACTTCATACCACACTGTTCTCACAGATTATTTTGTTTCATAGAACAACAAAACAAGCCTTTCCCTCCCTTCCCCCAGCTGGGCACAGGGCTGGTAGGTTCTGTTGGCCTCCAGGGATGAGGGAGATGTGGGAGATATTCACACACAGCTGAAGGCTTGAATTCAACAGGCTGAACAGGGAGGTCTGGTCAAAGACCTGGTGTCACAAAGCAAATCAATTTAATCCCTGGTGTAAGATCCGCATTTGATGTAGATACAATGATGGCTAAAACCGTCTCATCGCTTTCAAGAGACTTAAATTAGTTACTAGTAGTTTCTAACACTTTTACTAGATTCTAACTGTTAACAAAAGCAGAAAGATGTCTTATTAAAAAAATACAAATTATTCAATTACTGTCTTGTTTAGCTTGTGCTGTATGCAGTTTTATAAGGCAAAAGAAAGGATTCTGCTCTTGCCCAACATACTGGGCAGGTTAAAAGATCAAGATAGAATTGAAGGCTGATACAGCATAGAAATGCATGTATGTTCCTTCCCAGGAATTATTTTATAAATCTTATTTTTTGCTTTTCAAACTTAATTTCTAACATGCCTTACTTACATGAATTGCATTCCTTTGCTTATAACACAAGACTGAGTTTTCACAGTGACATAGCTGTGGGAACCAAAATAGCTTCTTGAAAGTTAATTTTAGAAAACTTGAATTGTTTGTTTGTGAAAAGTCCCTTGGAAAACTGTTCAGGGAGGTAAGGAACTCAATGCCTTCCCATGCAGGGGTCACAACGTAAGAAGTACTAAGGTAAACTATTTTTTTCTTGTCCATTTGAAATTAACCTGTTATGGTTCTATAAGGTTTTTTCCTGCAGTCTCAAAAACTTGCATTTTGTTATGAGAGATGGAATGATCACAAAATTGTAATTTTCCATTTTTTTTCCTTTTTTTTCCTAATTTTTTAAATCAAAACCCCATAAAATGCAGCAGGTATTCCAGAGTTCCTCCCTCCCCTCCTCCATCTTTTTGTTCAAAAGCACACATACACCTCATAACTGGTCCAGGAGGAAGAATGCTGTAAGAATTTGAATAGTAAAATGTTCCTGTTCAAAATACTATCCCAACTAAAGAACTGCAAATGCTTCTGCTGAATGTTGACACATTGAGCAAACTGAAAACTGTAGCATTAGAAATCCTGTTGATGGATGAAGTTAAGCATGAGTCTCAGATAAGTGTTTCTAGCAGAAAAAAATGTATATAATTAATTAAGCTTCTCAGTTGTTTCAGTGATCATTATTTTCAATATGCTTATAGCCTCCTTGTTTTGTACCTACCAGTATTTTACTTCTTCTCTGTATTCAATTTCTAGGGTCTTTTTATTTTTCATTTTTTACAGTTTTGTCTTTTGCCAAGTAATTTTATTGTCTCTTCTTTTTCCTCCCTTCAATTTTCAGCAGAATTGCAGATGCAAACTGGTGCTGTTCATTGAACAGCAAGATTAGGAATCTAAACTAATCACTTATTCTTATAAATAGTATCTCCAGACCAGATGAATTAGTACATCAGCTGATGTTGGCACCTTGGCCTGGCAAAGCAATTCAGATGATCACTGCACTGCCTGCACACACAGATATCCTAAATAATTCCTCCAAAAGTCCCAAGAGCATCAGCTTTTGACGTTTGTTGTCTGGCTACAGCAACCAAATACATCTGCAATCTCAATTTATTTGACTCGGATTATTTTAGTCAACAATGTCTGGCCTTCTAGAAAATACTGTTTGCCATGGGTAAAAATGGTATTCTAAAAAATAAAAAACTCTGAAGCATGGCAAATTCTGAGACATGCTTTACTGATGTGAATATGTTCCATTGCAAAAGCTTGAAAACCTCCGAATAAACTATTGAAAATTCAGGCAGAAGACCTTATTCCAAATGTCTGGAACAAATTTTTCATAAAAGCACTGTTTCTAGATGAGCACATTCAGCATGTCAGACATAGCCCAGACATGGAAATGCATCTGCCTTTAAGTCAAACCATAAATCACGATGTCTTAAGGCCCAGACCCAAAAGCCTAGAAGATATCTTGGCAACTTATTTTGAGCTCCCAGATACAGGCACCTATGGATTTATCCAAGGTTTTGAGCTCCCAGGCACCTATGGATTTATCCAAGGTTTTATCTGCCTCCCCATAGCAATAGCCATTGCAATGCATGGCAGGATGCACTGGCACTTAGAGTGAACTCATGGCATAGCAGCAATTTCACACTGAGATCAGAGCTCTACCATCTACCCCCATCTGAAGATTAATATATCCAAGATATTTATGTTATGCCAATTGCTGTAGAAACTGAGAATATAATGAATGCTCAATGCTAGTGCAACCTACCAATAGTTTTTTCGAGTACATAGTGACTTTTCATCCCCCCTCCCCTCTTCTCTCCATATTTTGTTAGTGCAGCTCATTCTTTTTCCATGTCTTTCATCATGTCACAGTGCCTGCCAAACTCCCTGTTGATTACCTCTTAGTGGGAGACTTTCTGTTGACCAGGCCAATTGCAGGGATGATCCTTTCTCATGAGACCACTACTGCCCTTGACAGTTTTACAGTCCATGATAAGCAGAGCTGCCATTGGCAGCTTCTTGTCCCAGGCAGAGACCTGAAGAAGACTTGGTTCAGCTCTCACTCTTTCTGCTACCTAAGGAGCCCACAGGGTGAAGTTTTTCTGTTAATCCTCCACACATGGAAAGGGCTTAACTCTTTAGGATCCATTTGTTGAGTAAGGAGCTACCTAAACAAGCTAGTGACAAAATGCTGAACTAGCTTGGTGCTTAGCTCCAGGGAAATTTGTGTCTTGGGAAATATCTTAACCACTTCACAGCCAGCAACCCCTTTCCTTCAAAAGACAAGGAGCTGGAATGTCTTCCTGGAGGTGGAAGCTGCCTGCTGTCCGTGTTTCCTACTGAGGAGCTCTGAGCATTGGCCTGCTGGATATTCTTGCATTTTCTTAGATGTTCTCACTGAAGAGCAATCCTTTCTTTGCATAGAATAATTGTCATTATCCTGGATGACTGAGTCCATTGGTCTACAGCCACATATGTAGTGAAAGGGCTGGAAGAGTTATTTAGACTGAAATCTCCTGAAACCTCTCTGAGTTCTATAAACACGGTATTGGTAGCAAACCTTTGGGAGGATGGGGGAAAAATTCCAATTTTTATGCAATGCAAGTCAAGCACAGCACCTTTTTTCACTAAGCAGAAAATCCCCAAATGAGCTGGAAGAAGTTCCAGAAATGCCTAGTAAATATTACTGGTGGCACTTTGGAGCTTTTCACAGCTCCTCATTTAGGATTACCATAGAGAAGTAATAATATTTTTCACATCAATTGCATAGCTATTTTTACTACTACTAATAGGAGTAGTAATTCAGATACACTGTAGAGACCAACTTTACAGCTATTCTAAAAATCTATACAGCAATATGCATAGCAGATGACTTGAAATTGATATCCAAATATGTGTTGGTGTTATCTTGTCTGTTGTAAGTTTTGCAGGTTAAGAGTGGAGGTGCATATGGTTTGGAGAGAGTCCCTTCTCTACAGGTAACTGGGATTAGCTGGGTTAGATTAAGAGCACCTCTGCAAGCTGCTGCTGACTTCAGCTGAGGCTGTAAGTCCTCAGGGGATGTCGGTGCCTGGCTCTGCCACTGTCAAATAATTATCTGTGGAGCCAGACTTTATGTCAAGGGGTATGTGCTGCCAAGATAAATATCTGTTTTCTCCATTATTTTGGACTAGATTCCATACATGAACTGATGCACGGCTGACATTTTCTGAGTAAGCTACATGAAGTTAAACACTTTTGATAAAAGCTTCCTTCTGTTATTCCTTGCTACCCTTGGCCATCCTGTATGCTAATCCATGCTTCAATTCTTTTCCTTAGTTCCTCTCTATTTGCTTGCTTTAAAATTTTCTTGGAAATTTTCCACCAACATGAATTGAAAAATTAGCAGAATATACAAAAGATTTTTCCTCTGTTTCTTTTAAGAGAGTCTTTCTGTCAAGTAGCTCTTTTTTTTGATCACACTGTAGTCAGAAGTAGTGTCAGCCTCTGGTCAGAATTTAAAAAGAAATTAAATGAGGGGATTTGGGAGCATTTTGCAACTGCTTCCCCACTTAATTAATAAGCTTTTCTTACACATTTGATGAGTGAAAATGTTCAAAGAACTAACATTTCCTTTGCTTCCTTGACTTCGTCACATAATAAATTTCTTTTCAAAGTGGACATTTAATTTTCTTCAAATTCACAATGAATTACCTGTATCCTCTAAAGTCTCAAAAAGTAAAATCATCTCCTGGAGCTTTCCTTTTCATGCAGACTTTCTTATCTATGAACTAAACCAATTCTTTGGGGTCTTGGGGATTTATTTACTCACCATCACTATCCTCCCCCAGCTACCCCAAGTCAGGGTTGGGTATGGAATCCTTAAATTGATCACAAGTGTAGTCACTTTTAGCATGGAACACTTATGTTCTATACTTTCACTCCAGAGCATGGAGAGGGAGAAACTTTGTAACTTCTCTTACTTCCCCTCAAGTTTTGTGGGTATTTCTCACTCCTCAATTATGTTTTCATTCGAGAGAGAAAATAGATGCAACTGTAGAGAGTAAGAACCAGAGATTGCCTAGCATCAGACCTTTTTTTCACTTTCTATTTCTTCAAAAACCTTGATTAAGGCAAAATATTTAGTGCATGTCCCTATGTTAAGGTCTTAGCCTGACAGAGGCAAGGGGTGAGGTGCTCTGCTTTCTGGTTTTGTTTTTTTTTTTTTTTTTTTTACTTTGTACATGTTCAAAATCCCTGACATACATGAGAGACATGAACCTGGGTCTCCAGAGCATGTGAATCACTTCACCACCAGGGCATTATGTGCACAAGGAAGGAATTCCTCCTTAACATGTTGGTTTACCTTCCATCAAACAAGTTTGCCAGACCAACTCTTCCAGAGCCAAAAAAGCAGATTAATTCTTATTTTCTCTAATTGTATCAAAATTTGTGGTTAAGCTAGAGACCCATCTGTTTAGAATTTATTCATACTTCATCATGTGCACACCAGACAGCAGCAGAAAGTTGGGGATTGCGGCTCACCAACGTCCTTTTCAGCTGTGAAGGCTAATTACATGTTTGAGTGTGTTAGTAAGAGTGTAGCCAGGACGTTGTGAGGTGATTATTCCCACTCATTCAGTAGTCCCAAGGCCACATATGGAGTATTAAACAGAGTTTTGGGCCATGAGTGCAAGAAAATTTGCTGACAATCTGGAGAAAGTCCAGTAGATAGTCACTAGGGCTTGGAGTATGATGTACAAGGAGAAGCTCAGGGAGTGAGGTTTGCTTAGCCTGGAAGACAAAAGTCCTGGTCAGAGCTCATCTTCTCTGTTCTACTGCCTGATTGAGTCCATAACAAAGATGGAGCCAAAACCTCAAAATGCACAGCTATAAGCCAAGAAGAAATAGTCATGAATTGAAACAAGGGCATCCCATATGGATATAGAGGAAACATATTCCCCTCGCATATGTCTTCCAGGCTCCCACAAAAGCTATGAAAAGTTCACCTTTGGAGATTTTAAAATGCAACAGGGCTTCAAGCAACTTATCTACCTTCGAAGCTGAGCTTAGCTCAATATGGGGGTTCATTGAGATGACACCAAGCCTCCATTTTTACCTAAATTATTCCAGGACTTTTACCAGGGAAATTTGTGTCTGTAAAGTAAGATGGGTTTTGAGACTGCCATTGCCTAATAAATGCTTATTATAGGCATTCAAACATGTGTTTGGGCACCCAAGTCAAACTGTATGTCTAGCCTCCCCAGATTAGGATTTTTTGACTATTTGACATTTATAAATAAAGGCTTGTTTTGAACTTCACTGCTTGCCTTCAAGTATCATCATGTGTGTTTTTGATTAAGAAGCTGTGAGGTCCTGGCAACAGCACCCCATTATCTACAGGTCCAACAAACTAGATTTACTGCTTAAGCATATGCTACTCCACACAGCATGTCCACTCTTTCTGCACTTTGGCTGCAGAGCCTGTCCTGACTGATGCACATGGGTGGTGGGTGCTGCATGCAGTGTTGAGCCATGCTATGCACTGAATGCACTTAGATGTCCAAGACTGTTACACAGGTGCAGCAATACTGATTAGTCATGGAACAGTGGTCCCTTTGCTGGTACTCCAAAGAGAGCCAGCTACACCCTAAACACATTGTAGGTAACATAATTCTGAAGCAGTGCCTGAATGGGGATTAATTAACATTTTGTGAGTGCAGCAGGCACAGTATACCTGTCTTTTACCTTCACTGTGGGCACTTGTAAGCATTTTGAACTCCAGAAATAGGATATACCTGTGTAAATTGTGCCCTGTCCCTGCTAAATGTCTAATGGTGTAAATCCAGTGGTCAGAAAAGACCATCAGGCCAAATAACCAGGCATCTTGCATAGCAGAAGCATATACTCCCATCCTTCTCTTATACCCAAAGCTGTGAAACTTAGGCGTAGACTTTGGGCACAAGAAGGGGGTAAAACATGTACTCAGATGTTGATGGCTCAGACACTAGAGTATACATTAACTTATTTATGACTTCCACATAAAAAATTACCAAAAACTATTGATTAATTTATGATTTATTATATTACATTGGTTATAATTATGTTCATATTAATAGTCTTATTCATCATGAGTTGACGAATTAAGATGAAGTATGATTGCCTGAGAAGTTCATACCACAGTAACCCATAAAAGTCTTTATTCCAGGTTTTTACAGTTTAATATTCCCAAAAAGCTATTTTGTGGTTTTATTTTTAAAATAAAACATATGCTTTTCTTCATTGCAATTTAATTCTTAACTATGCGGAATTAATGAGCTGATATGCAAAACATTACACTTGCTGCTTTTTTTTGTTTATTTGGTCCTTTTCAAATCCTTCATAAACTGAGTAAGAAATTACTTGTTGGCCTAGTATATGACTTTGGGCAAAGTTTTTAATGTATTGGTATTAAATAAACCTTTATAATTACAAAAGTAAACACCAGCAACTTTTCTGCTATGTTGACTCACATCTCATGATTGTTGAATCTGGATTTTTTTTCTTAATTGAGCTCAGTTTATGGATAGATGCATCAGGACTGAAATAACTGCATGTATTGGAAAGAGGTGTGGTTGACAACTTAATGTGTCTGTCTATATGTATATATAGTAGAGCACGTTACACAGGCTAGTGGAGTGGCATAAAAGATATTTAAAACTGACCAGCTCTCTGTCCTGTTTCTAATTTAAGGGTTTGTGTCTATTTCCATTACTGCCCAACTTGGGATCTTGGCTGAAGGTCTTCAGTGCTATGCATGATCATTTGTTCTTTGGCCTTCATATAGGACTGCATATTTTGATGTTGCCAGCATTGACTATTATTGAGACCTATCAAAACCTCTTTGTTACAATACCTTCATCTTAGCTTACTTACAGCTTGGCCAAATATTAGCTTTTTAGGCTACAATTTACCATGAGATGATACTGGGCTCATTAAATTTATTTTTCCAAAAAGTTTCAGCCAAAACAGTTTAGCCATTTCCAAGAAAATGCTGGAGAAAATAAATTGTGTTGCAATGTTAAAACAACCCTGGCAACCTTTTGAGTAAATATGTACTGTCCATCCTTTGGAACAAAGATTTGAAATTTGTTCAGAGTGCTGTGGCCTTTCTGTCAGGAAAGTGCGCCTTCCTGTCCCCATGAAAATTTTTGACATAAGATTTTGGAAACTGCATTTACATGTGGAGAAGTTTACTTTTTGGCACTAGGCAGCTAAAATCAACTTAAATGACAGACTGTCACAGTTTTGACTGCTCTGGGCACGCGGAGTTTCACTAAACTACTTTGTGTACCTAGAAATTATGTGCCCACACAGCAACTCTATTGTTTTTCGTGGGTACAAGGTGAGCAAAGGGAAGAGAATTATTTCAGAGAGGAGGTGGACACAGAGATTGAAGAGATGTTGGTGAAACATGATGGACAATATCAAGATGGAAACAGGTTAAAAATAATAATCTTTGGAAGTGATTTGTAAGAGAGTGAGCAAATGCAAGTAAAAACTGCACTGAAATCTCAGGAGAGAATGCAAAGGAAGAAAACTTCTAAGACACTCCAAGAAACTGTTCTCTTCCTGAATTGCAAGCCTAAGTGCAAGAGGGATTAATTTAAAACATTCTGCAGTCAACATTTTGCTTTTGCCACTTTCAAGACAACTTGTCATCTCAAAACTGATTTCTGATTCTGTGTACCATTTCTGAGAGCACCACCAAATTACAGAGCTCTGTTTTCCTTGCTGTCCACAACTCATCTGGGTTCGGTATGGGATGTAATCATGGAATGACTGAGGTTGGAGGCAACTCTGGAGTTCATCTCAGCCGAGTGCTCCTGCTCAATTAGGTTGCCCAGAACAGTATCGAGATGTCTTTTGAAGACTTAAAAGAAGGGAGATTTCACAACTCCTATTAAAAAAAAAAAAAAAAAAAAAAAAAAAAAAGTGTTTCCTCATGTTCAGAAAGAGATTCCTGAATATTACCCAGTTTTCCTGTCCCGTCCTCCCTCTAGGGCCTTACCCTATGTGACCCATTCAAGCAGATCTTTGGACCAGCTAAAATCTAGTCTTCTGAATTCCAGGACTGTAGTCCAGCTCCTTCCTGTTCACTATCTCATGGTCACTTCAGCCTTCACACACCCTAATGAGCCTTTCCTTTTTATGAATTCCAGTGGAATCCCTCTCCTCATCGGCTTCTCCACCTCTTGGGTCAGGAAGTGGTCCTAGATGATCTCCCGGAGCCACCTGAATTGCTTATGCCATGCCGTGTTGTCTCTCCAGCTGATAATGGTGTGGTAGAAGCTCCCCATCAGGAAAAGAGCTTGTGAATGTAAGGCTGCTTCCAGCTGTCTGTAGAAGGTTTCATCCATGTTTTTCCTGGCAAACAGCTTGTAGCAGACACCCAGTGCCACGTTGCTTGTGTACGTCTGTTCTTTAATCCTTACCCATGAACTTTCAGTTGGGTCATGCATGCCCACCCAGTGCTCTGTGCACTCCTGCTGTTCTCTCACATAAAGAGAAACTTCCCTGTCTCACATTCCCAAGCTGTCCATCCAAGAGCCTGTACCCGGCCATTGCAGCACCTGTCATGGGAGCGCCATGCCACCATTTCTGCAACATCACACAGATCTCCAAATCCTTCTGTTTAGCCTCCATGCTGCATACATTAGTGTACCAGCTCTTGAGAGAGACATCCTGGCTGTTGATGATATCCTTAAAAGACTCCAAGGCTTCCCCACGATGGTGCCTTGCAGGCACTTCCTTGCTTTCATGCAATGGTTTGAGGTGACTCCACTTACGCCTTGTTTTCATTATGTGTTCCCTGTCTCTTGCACCATCCTAGGCTTTGTGCTTGTAAATTCTGTTCATCACTGCCTCCCAGGACTGCTGGTAGCTCCCTCCTTGTCTTTTCTGGTTTTAAGTGCTTACGGGCTCAGTAAAACAAATGTTTTGATCATTTACAAGGGCATTTACTTATGTCACTTTAAATTTTGAGTGCTGAGCTCTACAACCTTAATGGGTTTTGCTTGCTATACAAAATTAATTTTCAGAAGACTTAGAAATGGAATGTTCTTTACACAATTAAGTAAAGATGAAGAAGCATTAATGTTTGTTTACATGACAGACAGAGTGCCAGGAAGGGAGTAGAAAACTTTGTACTGCAGTCCTGCTAGTGTAGCAGATACATTATTATGTTTCAGAGGTTGTTGTCCAAAACTTCTGAAAATTGCATTTTTAAAACTCTGATTGTGTTTGGGAGGTCCTCAGGAAAGTGGGTGTTTTGCTCAGATGTAGTAGTATCTCATGTACCAAGGTGATTCTGAAGTGTTTCTACAGGGTGCAATGAGTAGGACTTCTGAAACTTTCTTGAACCCAAGACAGGCTTTGGAATCCCATTCACTCTTCTTACTGACACTGATAAACATGGTCACTTGTGAGTATTTTTTCCAAATTTTTTTTCTCTCCCCTCCCTTTTTTTTTTTGCTAAATTACATTTATTGTCAGGCTATAGGTATAATTTGACATTCTCCTGTATTAACCTTTACCCACCTAAGCAGTTTCTTAATGTAAATACCATAAGAACACTGAAAATGTATGTTCAGATGCAACTGTTTATAGTGCTTATGCAAATAATTTGAAAATACAAATCAGAAATGCAATCCTAAAGCTCTTGATTTGAAGAAATGGTTCTTTTATACAGATTCTAATTCAGATGAGAGTATTGGAACAAAGTATAGAGTATTTTCTTGAGTGGCCTAGAGAACACAAGCAATGAGGGAACCTGGCGTAATTTAAATTTGTCAGGTGAGAGGCTAAGGAACAGCATTATAGCAGCCAGCTTGAGGTACTGTTACAAAGATGATGGAGCTGGACTCTTCTGAGAGGAGACAGACAGAATAAAAAAGGACAGTGACCACATATTCCTTGTTAGGAAGGTTGGCTGTTAGGAAAAAGGGAGGTGGTGCATCTCTGGAGGGAGTTGTGCACAGGGCCATGGAAATTCCACTCTTGAGTCTGTCATGGCTTTGTGCAGCCAAGTTTCAAAAACCTCCAGTCTGGTATTTTTCACAGCCTGACTTCAAGCAGCTTGTCCTGGATTGGTTCCAGGGGTCCCTTCCAGCCAACACTTCTATGATTCTTGTGTATATCTGTGAGCTTCTGCTTTACATCTTCTTGATTTCTGACATGTGTAAGGCCAGAATGTCAAAGTTATTTAGATGCTTA
This sequence comes from Eopsaltria australis, assembly GCA_034509425.1. Classification (NCBI taxonomy): domain Eukaryota; kingdom Metazoa; phylum Chordata; class Aves; order Passeriformes; family Petroicidae; genus Eopsaltria; species Eopsaltria australis. The sequence goes on along the minus strand of JAVTVJ010000858.1, from coordinate 658,557 downwards.
ACTTCTGCTGAACTCAATGGGTGGTATAGAGGCTTCTACGTTCAAGGGAAGGTAGAAGAATAAACTTGTAAGGCATTCTTTTCTTCATCCTAATTCATTTAAACTAAATTCTGTACACTTACTGCTCAGGATCCAACCAGTAATGAAGGGGAGAACCTGGTTTTGTCCCTCATTAGGAAATGGACATAAAAATGTATCAGGGAGTCAGACGTGGGAAGGGGGCTACGCAGTGACTTGGAAAATGTATGAAATGCCCACATAAAGCTAATTGTGACTGGGGCACTTTTTTAGTTAAATTAATGTAAGGTAGTAATGAGACATTACTGAGGTGACAGCTCAATTTTCAACAATTTCTGTTGGATGTGATTTGGAGAGGAATAATTATTTTTCTTTGAAACATGGAAACAACTGCTTACCTTTTCTTGGTGTACCTTTTCCAGGAAAAAAAGAGAGTTATGCAATAGCAGTGAAAGGAAGTGTTCTTAAAGAGAACGGATATTTTTCTATCCCTATCCCAAGTCCCATATGTTAGGAACTTTGTCTGTTGAAATTTGAATGTCTCTGAATGGGAATATAGAAAGCAGGCCAAAGCTGGTAACTTCCAGCAGCTTGAACATTCACTGGAGAAGATTAGGTTTGCAAATAACTGGACAGACAAAGCCAGATAACTTCTGGTAAATCAATTATGGTGTGGGAACAGAAGGATCCAAAAGTGGCCAGAGATCCAGATACAAAAATTTGTGGACTGCACAGGGTGTTCTCAGACTCTAAACAATGAAAGTGTTGTCTTGGTTGGGAACCTTCCTATCCTTTAAGATGAAAACTCTAAAAGTTTATTTCATTTCTGTGTGTTTGTACATTTGTTAGTGTTTCACAAACACATCCTTCTCTTAATATATTTGTGAGGTGTTCTTTTGAGGCCCAGTTTTAGATTACTCAGCTTTTTAGTTTTAAATGTCCTCTCTCTACTGCAGAATCAAACATCTTGTCTGGGTTTGAAATCTCAGTGAGGTCTTCAGTGACGGCCAGTTAACATCAGAAGAATAAGTTGCTTACCATAGATGTTAAGATAGTAGAGTTTTTCAAAAACATTTCTCATGACACAAAATTTATTCTTAGTCAAGTTGCAATGAGATTCCAGGCCAGGGTGGAACAGCTAAAAGTGAAATCAAGTTATTTAAAATGTTTTTGTTTGCTAAGCTATAATTCATTTTTACGGGCAATAAGTCCTTTCCTATTTTTAATATTGGGAAAATAGGTTTGCTTTTGAGCAATGATAATAGGCAGGCAACTGAAGCATCATAAATGTGGTTGGGAACAACACATTTTTTGAAGCATATCCCTGGGTCACATTTATGTTCATTCTGAGGAAAAATACAAGTTGGGGTGGAATAAAGACACAGGATGGAATAAAGAAACTTCAGTAAGTGCATAGCAGTTTTTCATTTCTTGGCAGAAAATCCAAAAGCTAGCTGCTCAAAAGCTGGGGTCAAACCAGGAAGCTCTATCCCTAGAGAACACATTGCTTACACTTGGTTCCCAGGATAGTTTTGCCAGGTTTCCCAATCTCCAAAACTGGCACAAAACACTAACAACATCTTCAAAACTGCTAAATTTGAAGCAGATAATTTCTTGTGTAGAATTCATATGTGTTAACTTATACACATACTCACTTGAAATCTGGAAAGAAAAGCTAGCATTAGTTAAATATTAGTTCATAACAAATTGTTTTCCTCTGCTCTTTTCATAATCATTATAAGGTTTGAGAATTTTCTTGTGATTAACTTTTGGAAACTTTGTTTATTAGCATAGTGTCTGAAAGAGCTCAACAATTAGATTGTGATTGCTATTGGTCCCATTCCACTTGAATTACAAAATTACCAACATGGTACTTGTATAAACCAATTTCTACTGTCCTTTTACTTTAATATTTCCAAGGAATCAAAATAAAGTTATAGTCAAAGGGGAGAAATAAAAAGGTGGCCTGCTATGCATGTTCTGAAGTGAAAGATTTCCTTAAAACTGATGTTTAGTAAGACTATAGGTCTGGTAAGTAACAGACTAAATTATAAATCTTAAGAAAAAATGTTGTTGGAGATCAAGAATAGACTTCAGTTTATTAAAGATGGCTCAATTACAATTCAAATACAAAATAGTAAAAGACCTCTCTTATAAAGTAAATTTAGGTTTATTGGAGAGTTGAGAGTAAATTAAATCAAAAAGACTGACATCTGTTTTCTGTTGTCAACTCCTTGCTAATTGCCTTCAGAATTCTTATATTTCCATGTGTGACAGAGAAAAATACATACTTGAGAGTGAAATTAGATTTTATTACTGATATTTTATAAACTGCATTATTTACAAAGGACTTTTTGCAAAATCTGTGTAAAAGGGACACTCCAAAAATTATTCACTGGATAGAGTTCCATGATATGATGTGGTCTTTAAGACAGGAGTATGTAGGGGAAATCTGCTAATCACAAAAATCAGGGCTAGAGGGAACTTCAGGACTTCATTAAATTATCCATGTGCCACAAGGCAGGATCAACTGTACAAAAATTATTACTGAGAGATTGTCTTAAAGACCTCCAAAGACAGATTCAATAAACTTCCCCACAACATGCTCCAAAGATTCAATCTCCTTGCTGTTAGGAAGCTTCCCAGACTATCATGACTTTGGTTTTGTTTTGTTGTTTTGTTGTTTTGTTTTTTTAAACTTATTTCACTCTGCTTTCTCTATCATGGTAAGTTTAGAAAATACCCATTTGATCCCCTTCACTTTTAAAGTTAATCAAAGTGCACTCAGTTCCATATGAGTGTATTGTAACTCTGTCAAGATGGGAATAACAATTCTAAAGCATGGATAACTCTGCTACACTGACTGACAAGAAAGTAGAGGTTATAGAATTAGTTGTAAACTGACAATATGCAATCTAAAGTCAGTGGGAGAGGTTGCTTTTTTCCATTTTTTCCCCATTCACACCACTTTCAGGCATCATATTTGGTTTAGTTTTATCCTTGTAAAAGTTGAGAAATCTGCTATTACTGAAGTTTGGGAAACAGGTTACAAGTACAAAAGCTTGTGTTTTTATTTTTTTTATTGGACCTGGGAACACCAATGGCAGACTCCTATAGCAAGGTTTAATCATCAAAATTTGTACAAACCAACAATGCAGGGTTTTACTTCCATTTGCATTTGGAAGTAATGTAATTGCTAAATTTGCTAAGACAAGGAGCATAAGACATCTGCCATTCAACACTAGCATGCCTGCCTAAACAAGAAACCAACAAAACCCACAAATTATTTAGGTGTGAGTTTAATAAAGCAGATTTAGAAAGCTTTGAGTGCACCCTTCCAGGTCAGCTGCAATTAAAGTGAAAGATGTGAAATTTTTTTGTATGTCAAATGTTACTCAACTGTTTGTGTAATTTTTTAATAGTATTGATTTCTTTTTCCCTTGCTTTGTTAACAGAAAGACAGGACTTTTGTGTACTATGAAAATGTAATAATGGATTTAATTTTTTTAACTTCATTATTAATATTCAAGCATATAATGTCCAACAATAAATCTCTTCCTGCAGGAAGTGGGAAGTGGTTTCTGTAGCATTCTTTAGTGGAATGAGAGCTCAGAGGATGAAGAAATGAAGGTATCACATGATATGTAATGTAAACCCAAACCAAGGCCCCTCAGCTAAATGTAAATAATGGCAGGTTGTCTTTTACAACAAACAGTTTTGTCAAAATAAGGCTAGTACCTTCCTTAATGTTTTTCTTGCTCTTTTTGTTGATTTTGGGAAATCATGAGTTCAGCTGTAGGAGCTTTATAGTGTCTAAACTTGCTACAAGTGTACTGTACTGTGAAGAGCTGCATTCCAAGTTTTCAGTCACGCAAAAAAAGAAAAAGTTCCAGTAAGTATCTATTTCAAGGTCAGATTGCGTTCATCACTGAGACCAGATAGTTAGACACAGTTAATACCAAGAAAATTTGATCAGACTAAAAGCCTCAGACACTTAATATATGAGACCTGGGGGTACCAAAGCCCAGATTCCAGAACTTCTGAACTACTCGCAACATGAATCTAACCCAGGAGGCATCTGGAGTCCTGAAATTCCTATGGTTTTTCCATGATAAATTTTCCAAGGGATTGATGATTTGCCTCTGGGCAGGCCTTAATGGTTCAAATCTTGGCAAGCCTTTACTTGCTGTCAAGTACCTAACACATACCTATATTTCTCCCTGTATTTCATATGGAAGGATTTCTGCCCTTTACCTCCCTCTTAGATGCATCAGAACCCAGTAACTCAGCTTGATGTGATTGCTGGATGTCACCAATACTCCATTGCCTCCAGTTCCCACTTTTCACCTGTGATTCTGTTGGTTACAGCATTCACCCAAAGGCCCAGGCAGGGAATATGGCCCAATGGCCCAGAGCTAGGAGTCAACAGGAAGGCCATGAAACAGCACATGAAATATAAGTGGGAATCTTTATCATTTTTGGACTCCTTTTAATGTGAGGTGTGCTGATTAGTGATCTTAAAGCAGGACCTTTGAATCTGTGAAAACATCTTTAGCTGCTAATACAGATATGCTACCAGTTTTGGAAATCCTAGAGTTGTCTGTAAGTACGTTGCCCAACCATGAAATGTACAGTGGTTTTTGGGAAGAAGTTACTGAGTAGCCATTGGTTTTCTTAGTGGAACTATTTGAGTACAAGAACTGTAAACTCTTCTCTGGGGTACAGTTATCCTCAGAAAGTTACTTAACCTTAAAGCAGATCTTTTGGGAAATATGAAAATAGCCATCCTTTGTAGAAAGTGGTAAATACTAGGAAAAGTATGGTGCTTCCTAAAGACTTACTTCTTATATAAGGCATGGGCAGAGTGTGGGAGAGAAGGCTGAAGTAACCCAAATAACTCCTGTGGGAGATTCCTGTGTTTTGGGCTGTCAATGCAATCACTGTTATGGTAAATGGCTCAAATTCTTACCTTATCTGTATCCAGAAAGACATGTCCAACCAAATATCATTACCTCAGGTCATCTATCTACTGATTAATATTTTCTCTAAGTTCTCAAGTGAACAGTGAGGTTTCTTGTGTGTTCTTTTTTTAAACTATATCTGTCATGTCAAGGTTAAAGAGTTGTGGGTAAATAAACATGCTGTTGATATTAGGCAGAACAACTAATCTAGGGTGAAGCTGATTTATATGTTCTGAGTTGTAAAATACTGGAAATTCTCAAGCAGAGATCAAGGCTCTGATAGCACAGTTGCACTATGTTGCATGAAAGACAAAATCTTCAAGCTAATGTAAAGAATTTTGTTATTGGTTTGTTGACAATCAGCATTTCAAGTCTCATGAAAGTCAAACTCATCCTTAATGTAGTGCAGTCAGAAATTATGGAGTTTCAGGACGTATGAACCAGGCCAAATATATTTATCTCTCATAGTTCATTGTATTTTCACTTGATTTCTCTCACAAAAGGTAGAGGGAAAGTAGTCACCAAGTTTGCAGCTAGATTTATCCTTTGCTGAAAGCAGTGGGAACTCTTTTTCAGAGTCTCTTTGACATTTGGATAATTCTTTTTTACTTTTAAGTGAGAAGTTCAGCAAAAACTCAGGATCTCAATTACATCCTTTCATATCAGAGGAAGAAGGCAGACTTATATAATAGTTGTGAATATTTCTATTTCATAGAATCATAGAATGTTAACCTTGGAAGGGACTTTAAGGATTATCTATTCCCAGCCACCCTTGGCATGTGCAGGGACATCCCACTAGGCCAGGTTGCTCAACACCTTATCCAACCTGGCCTTGAACACTCAGGTTTGGTAATCCACAACCTCCCTGGGCAACCTGTTCCACCACCCTTATAGTAAAGAATTTATTCCTTATATCTAACCCAAATTTCCCTTCTTTCAGTGTGTACCCATTACTCCTTGTCCTATCACAACATTTCCTGATTAAGAGATCTTCTCCTGTAGTCCCCCTTCAGATACTGGCAGGTTGCTGCGAGATTTCCTCAGAACCTTCTCTCCTCCAGGCTGAACAGCCCCAACTTTCTCAGCCTGTGTTTGTAGGGGAGGTGCTCCAGTCCTCCTATCAGCTTTGTGGCCTCCTCTGGAATTGCTCCAGCAGTTCCATGTCCCTCTTATACTGAGGACGCCAGAGCTCAATGCAGTGCTCCCAGTGGGATCTCACAACAGCAGAGCAGAGGGGTAGAATCCCCTCCCTTAACATGCTGGCCACACTTCTTTGGACGCAGCCCAGGATTGCCTTGACTTCCCGGGCTGGGAGCACTCATGACTAGCTCATGGTGAGTTTTTAATCAGCAAGTCCTTCCCCACAGAGCTGCTGTCTACCACTTCTCCACCCATCCTGTGGGTGTGTCTGGAATTGCTGGGACCCAGTAATAGGATCTTGCACTTAGCCTTGCTGAACTTCATGAGGTTTGCATGGCAGCATCTCTCAGGCCTGTCAATGTCCCTCTGGATCCCTGTTATGATTGATATTCCTGATCAAACTCAATTCTAGCTGGACCCTGGCTTCCTTAGATTCATCCCTGGCTTCCCATGCAATTTCCCTGTATTCCTCACAGGCTACCTGTCCTCCTTTCCAGCTTCTGATTAATTTTTTGCTCTGAGTTTATTCAGCAGTTTATTATCCATCCATGGAGGCCTCCTAGCATTTTTGCCCCATTTCTGCCTTGTTGGGAGGCATTGCTCCTGAGCTTCAAGGGGTGATCCTTTGAATTCAGCCAGCACTCTTGGGCCTCTCTGCCTTCTAGGGCTCTGTTTTGTGGGACTCTACAAAGCAGGTCCTTAAAAAGACCAAAGTCTGATCTCCTGAAGTCCAGGGTAGTGAGTTTGCTATGTGCCCTATTTCACTGCCCTGAGGATCTCCAGTTCCACCATCTCATGGTTACTGCAGCCAAAGCTGCCTTGGAGCATTGCATTCCCCACCAGCTCCTCCCTGTTGGCAAGCACAGGGTCCAGCATGGCACCTCTCCTCACTGGCTCCTCTGACACTTCCCTGAGGAAGTTGTTGCTGACACATTCGAGGAAACCCCAGGATTGTTTGTGCTCTAATGTGTTGTCCCTCCAGCAGATATTGGGGTGGTTGAAATCCCCCATGAGGATCAGGGCTTGTGAGTCAGCTCTTATCAGCCAACAGAAGGCTTCATCCACCTGAGTGTAGCAGATCCCCACTCTATAACACACCATGTCCCTGCCCTCCCCTTAATCTTGACTCACAAGCTGTGGGCTGGCTCCTCACCTTCCCCAGGCACAGAGTCATATTCTCCAGCTGATCATTCACATAGAGGGCTATACCCCCTCCTCATCTACCTAGCCTGTCTTTCCTAAAAAGTCTAAATTTGCAATGCTCCAGTCACAGGAGCCACCCCATCATGTCTCTAATGCCAATGATACCATACCCACATAGGTGTGTGCATGTCACTAGTTCCTCCTTTTTGTTCCCCATAATATGTGCAGTTCCCAGACTGCTGCTCCCTATATAACTGGTGCCCACATGGAATGCTAATAGTGGGTAGTAATCAGTGGGATTAATTAAGCTTGGCATCCTCTCAGTAACATCTCTGATCTGGACTCCCAGAACACGTCCCCATCCTGACAGATGACTGCCTCTGTACCCCATAAAGTAGAATAACTCACTGGGTTAGTTGTTAATTTCTTCATGGAATAAATGTTTGGGCTGCTTCAATTAATTATGGCTGTCCTTCCAGTGTGCAGCCTGTCATTCTGGGTAGGGATGTCCAGCTAGGTGGGAATATCTGGTTTTGGAGGAAGCCCCTTCCTTTTATTAGTTGCTTTCCTCTTCCTTTCCAGCTCTTTTCCTGCTGACTTACTTTTCAAAATATCGGTTCCTATTCCCTATCCAGGCCAGGACTCCTGGTGCAGGGCTTTACATTTCCTCTTCTTGAATTCTGTGAGGCTTCCATCAGCCCATTTTTCCAGCCCCTTGAGTTCCCTCTGGATGGTAGCAGGACCTTCCAGTGTCTTCCAGTGTCTTCCAGGCACTCTGCTCAGTCTCATGGAAGAGATACATAAAAACTTAGTGCCATGATGTTTTCAAGCTGGTCCATGCTTTGTCTCATGCAGTTCCCTAGAGTTGTGTCATTCTCTTCTTAGCATTTCTTTAACTGATCTCTTCTTAAAGAAGGTGATAAAAATACCTTGGATTTCCACCTGCATGAGTTTGAAGACTACTAGATTGTTTTCTTTCTCTGCTATATTTAAACTGGATGAAGATAAAGATTGGGTATTTTTTTTTTTGTTTTTCTATAGTTTTTTCAGCACAAGAGTATATTATAAATAAATACAATTTAAAAATAGCATTTTAAAGCATCCCTAGAATAGACTAAGTAAAGAAGTGCTGTGTTCACTATCCTCTTCCCTCACACAAGGGACACAAATGTGACGGCCACATATACTTGTTCCATTGTCTCTCTGGAAGAGAAAATAATTTGGTGCCATGTCAAACTGACAAAGGACGTCTGGAGCAATACAGCTTCAAGATATGGGAGCCAGGGATAAAGCATCTGGCTGTTTTCTGGAAGATATGTTTGTTCATTTTATAAACAGAGGCTTTATTAAGCTTTTGGTAACTGCAAAATATTTTAGAGATATAGCAGCTGAACTGACTTGCAATGGTTTCTGTAATGAAACATCAGGCATAAACTTTATAAAAACATGGGGAACATAAATTGTTTTATGAGCTTTTTTTTTTCTCTATCCAAAGGAGGAACCATTTGGTCTTTTGATTGGTGATTTGTCTACACTGTTTTGTAATCATTCTGATATTTTTGATTGAGAAGATTGTCATTACTTGTATGTGAAACTTAATGTGTTCATATCTCCAAATCTCAATAGCTGGTGAGTTTACCTTTAAAGAAATAATTCTGGGGACAACAACTTCAGAAAGAAATGCAAACAAACAAAAAATTTACCCAAAATTCCTAAGGTGGCCACCACATGGTAAGTGGTTTCTAAGCTGATGTGTGATCTGTCAGACTGGCTTTTTACCCTTATGTACCAGAGCAACTCAGCTGTGCTGCATTCTCACCTGACGTCCCTGTCAGTTCAGCAGCATCATTTTCCTGCTCAGACCATATTACCACCTAGCATACTAGCCTGATTTGCTCTGCTTATTCTCAGTTATCTAGAAAGCTGTTATTTTCATGTCCCTCTTTCATCTTCAAAACATCATAACCTTTGATGGCTAATCATGTGTTTTTCTATAGCCTCTCATCAGAATAATGAATAGTTTAGGTAACACTTGATTTGAAATAAATCACTGAAATGCAGCATTGTAGTACTGCTCCAGTTGTCCTGTGCTATTGGAAAGAAGTTTGTCTGCAGTCTTCTGTGGCAACCAGAAAAATAACTCACTGTAAATGAAATCATTGTAGTTTCTTTAAACCGAAATATAAATACTTACAACTGAAGATACGTAGGCACCTTCTGCAGTTAGGTATATAGAAATGAAGGAGAAAGCAGAGAAATGAAGATGAAAGCAGAGAATCTCTCCACCATTTTTGGAATAGATAATCTACAAATAAAGATGAAATTTCATTGGATCAGAGAAATTTTGCTAGCCATATAGTATGTAATCATATATTTCAGATGAAACAAAAACATTTGTTGAAATGGATTAAAGTTTATCACACTGTTTAGATTGTGTTGGGGCAAGAAAAGTTATTTTCAGAATAAAATACTTTCAGTTTCTTTTGTGATAGTTTAGACAGATTGTGGTTTTTCTGGTTAGTTTTTTCCAAATCTGTATTATGATGCACAAATAAAAACTCCTCAAGAGTTCTGTGGCAGTTTGAAATTTTGAAACCAAAATATGTTTGTTTTCAGGGTTTTTTTTAAATTGCTGTTTCATTTCAAAGGAAGTATAGTCACATACGTAAAACTCAAATGCATATGGAATATTTCCTCCAATATAATCCTACTAAAAAGTCTTACCAGCAATAGTGTAAGGAGATGCTGTTGAACAGGTTTGCAGCAGCTTATTAGAAGGTAATATTTTGAAATAGTGTTACAGAAGATGTAGTGTTGTTTAATTGTAGTAGTAGCAGAGTTTTGTGCAGTATTGTGTGTGTAGAAGTATGGCATGAAATTCATGCTGTCACGCTTTCATACTCTCATGTACTTTATAGATCCATCTCAACATAACATAGTTATGACTTTCATAGAAAAAGTGCACGTTTTTATATTGCATTTTTCATTGCTGTATTCACAGCATGTTTGCCTTACCTAACACCGACAAAGTGAAGTGTTTTTTGTGGACCTTATGTTCTGTAAAAAAGAGAAAGCTAACATTCACTCCTTGAGCTGTGGTTTAGAAACATGACTTTTGTCAATTCCCAACAAGTAGACAAAAAAATTCATTTTATAACTGGTATTTAATTTGTATTTATTGTGCCTGTCACCAATTACTTCAGAGAAAATTACGTGTTTTCAATAGGATTTGAGAATACTGGTTTCCAAAAGATTTATTTTTAACATAATCTAGCCTGTGAATTTCTAATGTATTTGGGAAGATCATCCTTCTACAAACAACCCATTGAAATTGAGCCTAAGGTTCATCCAGGGTTCAGATGCTTCATTACCATCAGGCAGGAAATGAGCAGGTTAGACTTTAGACCAATATTGCTGTGCAAATAGCAGGAAAATTTGCTGACTAATTTCTGATCTCTGATTCATCACTTACAATTAACATCATTGTCATTCGAGACAGCTGGGAGCACTGTAAACACCAGCAGTAAATATTTCACTTATTTGCTAGGTAGCCAAGACAGGGTATTGAGGCACAGGGACAGTACAGATGAAAGACTGGATGGATAAGATAAAATGAGGGGTGGGGGGTGGGAGGACAGAAAGGAGATTATAGAAATAATAGCCATGCCACTGCAATGTTAATGCATTTTTAATTAATGTGCAACCATTCTGTGACATTTGATTGGGATTGAGACATCTTTCTGTCCCAATATGAGTATTCCCATGATTTCTTCTTCAGACTTGCACTTTCAGTAGCACCTGCCCAGGTACTCTGCTTATGAATAAAAACTAGTTGCTGAATAAGAATCTTCATTTTTTTGCTAGGTTCTGGGCAACATGACTTTATAGGCCCTGATCTTAGAACAGTTGGATGGGAGGCAGAAGCATAAATCACAAGGAATATGTAATAAGCAAGAGATTCGTGGCAGAAAAACTTCATATGAGACCAAGATAAATTTGACCTAAATGTTGGTTGCTTCCTTGTCCTGTAAAATATTTCATCTGACTTGCACATTAAAATATATTTACACATTTATGCACAATAATAATTTTACTTTAGACATCACTTTTTTTCTATAAGAATCCGAGTGAGTTCACAATCATCCCTTGTTCGAATACAAAGGATGACAATTCAACAAATAAAGACTGGAGAAACTGTATTCATTTCTTATTCCTATGGCCTTTTGTAAAAAGATCCTTTGATAATTAATGACAACTTTATAGAATAGTGCACTTATTAGTCTAAAAGTAGATCTAGAGTGACATGAGAAAGGTTTCCTTCTCTTTAAGTTAACTTGCTTTTGTTCCTGTTGTACCACAATCTCTTTCTGACTGTTCTGGTGTTCAGAGTGAATTCAGTGTTTAATACAGACTTCTAAAGGTGTTTGCGTGTCTGGACATCATTGGGCTGATGTTTAGGTAGAAGGGCCCACTACAATCCTTCCACTACAATCTTTCCACTTATCCATGGAATGACTCTTACTATTTTTATGGTCTGGAGTGCCTACAGTACTAGAATAAAACATATCAATAAAGACTTATCTGTGCAAGGTGATTTCAATATAATGTGGATAGAGCTAGCTTTCTAGTTCTCAGTATCTTATATTTCAAATTTTAAAATTGAGTGGAAGGGATTTAGGCAGTACAAAATAACAAGGTTCTAACTTTGGAAAACTGTGACATATGAGAGGAACCTGGATAATCTAGTGATTATTTAGCTGAATGTGACCTCCCCTCCAAAAAAAGCTGTAATCAGTTGGAACAATATGGCCTTGAAATGTGTGAACAGGAATCGTGAATACTATAGATATTTTTTTCTGTATTTGGCTGTTGTACAACATAATCTGTGAATGTTGTGTCCCATTTTAGTATCAATGTAAGAGGCTATCAGTCAACAAAGAAAAGCCATCACAGTCATGATGGAATTGGAAAACATTTTCTATGAAAATATTGAAGACGTTCTGTCCCTTATTTGTTAAAAAATGTTGAACAATGAATAATGGACTAGTGTATGCTAATAAGTATTTGATTCGGGAACATGAATTTGGTAAAGGACAGCTCTTTGTTCCATTAGACAAAATCCAAGAGGTGGAAATTGTATCTTGACATTTAAAGAGGAAATATATGTTTTTGACTGAAAGGCTAAGTTATCACTGGAAGACCCTGTCAGTGGTGTTGGTGTACCCTTGGCAATCAAGATTAGATCTTCTTGGAGGAGGGGGAAAAAGAGCTGAAAATTTGATTAAATATAGGAAATGTACTGTGCAAGAAATCAGATTTAGATAGTGTTCACTTCTGGTGTTGTTTCTCTATGACTGTTGTGTATTATACAAGAATAATCTACATAATTACTTGTGCCATGTACCACACTAAGTCAGGCTTGATTTACCTTTCTGTTGTAGATTATCTGTGTAACTATAAAATTGTGCTCCAGCAGACATTGCAAGTGTTTGTTCCACTCAAAATACCACTTCCCATGATGAACACTTCAACTGAAGGAAAGCCATCCCAAAGTCAGTAAATGTGTTTATGAGCATTGGTTATTATGAGGTAACCAAGTCAAGCAAGGTCCTAAGGAAGAAGAGAAAAATCTCATTTCCTCAATTGCTATAAATAGCACATTCTAAATTCTTTTCTGGGCATAGTTTAAAAACATATAACAAAGCCATATTTCTAATGGTAGCTATTTACCATACACATTATTTCTTTAGTCAAATAGTAAAGTTTGTATGTAGCTATTTGAAAGACAGGATACAGTAGGAACATTCTTTCCTATGCAAACTCTAGGACCTATTGTAGTTACTAGGGTATTCTTCCTAACTGTAAAAAGCCTCAACAACCATACATGAAAGTGATGAACAATACTGAACAAGAAATATTTGTTACTTTATTCCTGTTCCACACAGCATCAGACATAAATGCTCATTGGGAAATAAGAAGGATTGTAACATTTCTGCCCAAATTTATTTTGCCAGAAGCCTGAGGTTTCCACCTCAGTCACTGGTAATGACTGACAGTAACACTTTATTTCTTCTCTCACCAGTATTTCAGCATCCCAAGAACAAGAGTGTATGCTGGGAAGAACCTAACAAAAGCAAACAAATCAGTACTCAAACCTACTACTCAAACCTTGCAAAGTGAAGTAAGCACTCACAAGTTGTGAGAGTTTAGAAAGCTAGTTTATTCCCAAAACAAGTCAAATTAATAGGAGTGATTATGCTAACATGGTAATTTGGAAGAGGAATGGAAGTGTAGGTATTCTATCCCAGAGACTGTATCATTAAGGTCCATATTCTCTCCTTCATTAATTTCAAGGTGTGCGTTTCCTTGGGTTTAGCAAATCCTCAGTGTGCAAACTGTGGCACGTCTTGAAAGAGTGAAAACATGTCCTACATATGTGATTCAGGCAGCTGAAGGTAAAACTCTCCAGTGGCATTAAGACATTATATTATTTTGTAGAGAATAATCTCCTTTATTCTGCCCTCTTAGGAATACAAATACCAACCTCAGAAAGAAGCTGCTGTATTTTTGAAGGCTATCTGTATAAAATAACTCGAGCTCTTGGGCTCTTTTCTTACGCTTCTCTTCAATCCTACCTCGGGGTCAGGTAGAAAGAGGTCGGCGTCTTCTCCGGTCTTCGGACTCCAGAGACTCTTGCAGCTGGTTGCCTCGCCCCGCCTGGTTTACCGCGAACGTCAGCCCTTTCGGTCGGCAGACGCGAGGGACATAGTCCCGCCAGGGGAACAAGACGTTAGGGTCGCCTGGGTTATCCTACAGATCACGGAGGGGCTGCGAGGAAATGAGGGAACGACTCTCCGGCAGCTAACACAGATGTTTATTCCCTGACTCCGGTGCCCAAAGAGCCCCAAGCCAGCTCAGACAACAGTTTATAAGGGGAACAGGTTAACCAATCAGGACGCAACGTGTGGGCGGGCTAAGGGCGGAGTTGGGGCGGTAACAGGGTACAACATCCAGTGGGATTGGGGTTGGGGAGGAGACAAGGGGTAACCACAAATCACATCGGCTAGGACAATGAACTTTCTAGACTTCAGGGAGGGTATGAACTTGGAGTGACAACTTCTCTAACAAATAACATTCAACTGGATGAGGTTTGGGGGAGAGGCTTCCCGAAGGATCAAACCATCGCGGCTCTCTTCTTAGGGGTGTGCCCTGGGATGGTCCACCAGGAACGATCCAGGGATTTCTTAGGTTTTGATTTTAAATTCACAACCCCTACAGCTATCTGTACTGGTGTTCAAATGTTTGTGTCACTATTAAGTATCTGATACCTGGTACATCCTGTTTTTAAATGTCTGTGTGATATGTGGCCATCCATGTGCCCCTGGGTTCAATTCTGACACAGTTGCAAATACTAAGCTGGGCACCTTCAAAATCACGTCTGGCCCAGCGATGAGGCTTGTCCTTGTTGCCATCACTGAGTACATCATCTGATTTTGCTGCTCCAGGAGTTTCTTGCATTGTTCTCCTTGCTGTTGCTCTTTACCGGGTCTGAGAGAGGAAGCAGTCCTTAGGAACTCTGGAAGAGAAGGTAATTTTGGACAATGAGAACCTGTAGAGCCATATTTCAGCTGAGCAGCCCCTTGTAATCCTGCAGGCCTGAGGTGTACCAGGTGACAGCTTAAGGAGAAGAAACACTAAGAAATTTATGTTCTGTGCTTAGTTCCTACAAGATGATGTCATGGTAATTTTATTCACTTAAGAAAGCAAGGCAGAAAGAATGGTCGTTTTATTAATAAGTTATTAAAGGAGGCCAATGGGATAAAGAAACAAAGCTGGAATATATACTCCCTCAAAATTCCTGTGAGTGAATATGAGAGAAAAATTAATGAGGGGGAAAAACTGTCTGCCACTGATCTCAACATCTGGTGAGGTTTTGGAAGAGGAAGGAACTATCTGCATGCAGCCATTGCACTCAGGAAAGATATTATCAATGTTTATAAATAAATTAAGGGAAAGTGCAAAGGCAACACAGCCAGGCTTTTTCCAGTGTGTCCCAGTGACAGAAAAAGAAGTAACATTCAGGGATCAGCTGGACATGGTCCTGGGCAACCTTCACCGGGTGATCTTCCTGAACATGGGGTTGGACAAGATGACCTCCATGCACACCTTCCAACCTCAACCATTCCTTGATTCTCTGAAAAGGCAGCAGATACCTATTCTTCCTAGCAGCACTAACAGCAATGGTGGTGAATGAAAGGAGCCACAACCTATTTTTCTGATTTGGAATGTGCTTGTAGGCCAGAAAGTCTCCACAGGGGTCAAGTTATAGGGCAGTGGCAAGGAAGGGTTTCTTGTTATTTTACGCTTTTTCCTGAATCCTAGACAGTAAATTCAAACCCACAGCACGACAGGGTTTCTCCCTAATAAGTCTGTCAGGGCTGCAGAAAGGCAAGTTGCTATAGGCATTCTCTCCTCTGTGAGAGCAGCACAAAGGAACTGAAATAATGGGCATTTTCCTGGAGAGGCACTAACCATCAGAAGAGATGATAGTGGTCAGTCATAAATGTCCCCTGCCTGAGAGAGACAGACAGACTTGATTTCTTGGCAGTTCTAGGGCTAGAACATCTGACTCAAGTTATGAGCATAAATTGTTACTTAGATTTCATGAACTCCGTATTTTGCTGCTGAAAAAGACTTAATTTTGTGTCAATTGTACATACCACAGAAAACAAAAATGTTGGCAGTGGTATTTCTCTTTTACCTAAGGTGGTGGAAAGAGGCCAGACCCTTTAGGTCAGCTATTCCAGTGTGAGAAAACTGTCCACTGCTCCAAGACATGTTTTGGTCCAGCTTGTCTGCCTCATGGCTTCCCCAGGCTGCTACCTATAGGCTTGTTTTTGGTCTTCATTCTTTTGAGAATAAGTTGGATTATTTGGTTTTTACTGATTACCCTCACTCTATCTGCACTGCAGATGTCTGCATGCTGTTCATTCCTCTTGAATGCAGTCCTACCTTGGGATTGCATTTTCCTCATGGTAATTTCTTGTTTATCTCTGTGGAGGAGGAGGAAATGCCTCTATGAAGCTTGGAGGGCTTTGTTTGAAATGTTTGAATTCCTGCAGCTGTCTGCTCATGTTGCTGATGTACCGCAGGAAAGCCGTGCCTGTCTTTGGCAGGTCTGTGATGGCCACAAGGGTTTTTTTCCAGTGTCTGCTCTGCCTTTGGGTTCAGGCTGACACAGAGACAGATGTGCAGCAAAGCTCTGAATCAGGGCATGCAAATATGAGTGGGTCTGTTTTGTAAACAACCACCATTTCATGCTTAAACAGCTCAGAAGGCAAATGGGACAATACGAGGCAGGTTCAAAGAGTAAAAAGCAATCAAAATATCCATTCAGAATTTGACAGCTATATCATTAGTAGTTTAATAATCACAGCAGAAAGCAAGGGAAGGAGATAGGAGTACTAGGAAAGGTTTCACAGGACACAGCAGGGATGGAAACCTCAGGAAGCCAAAAGCAGAGCTCATGCACATTCTGCAAAACAGAGAGGAGTTTTCAACTCCCCTAAAACAGGGAAGTTTAGCTGCAGAGGGAAAAGGTTTACTGCATTACTTGGGTGGAAAACATTCATTACCATAGAACCCAAGATGAAGTAAGTGACACAAGTTCACAGAATTGATGAAAGTGCTTAGCAAGATTGAGTGATCCTCTTCAAAGACTGAGCAGATTTTTTCTCAACTCACTTGATGGATATTTCTTTAACCAGGTCCCCCTTGCAGAGTTTCAGGATGATTTTATTGCCCCAGAAGTCACTAGTTTTTGTTTTAATATTATGGCACTCAAGAATCAACATCTTAAGTAGTTTGATTGTAAGAATAATGATTTGCTATATAAGATGGGACAACATAAAAAAAATCTGCATTTGGGTGCTGAGACAAAGTAAAATTGCTCTAAGTCTGCTACAATGTAACTAAAATTCTTGAAATATTATCAAAAGACAGGGAGTAACTGGACAAGATGAACCCACTTGATTTCATGGTTCTTGGTTATAGAATGACAGTAGAGATGTTACTGAAAATAATAACCAGTGTAAAGTTCTAGATGCCATCCCCAGTAAGTCAATGAGAATCATGCCTCTTGTGTTACACAGAATGAGTGGTCTACACTGCAAAGCAGCTATGCTGGAACTTCTGCTTCAAGTGCCAGAAAGCCAAGCTTTTATAAGAGTGCATGGATAGTTTGTGTTATTCAGAAAGTTACTGACCGATGAGTAGTACATGCAAAAAGGCCAAGACTAGAGCCTAACATCTTCTTTGTACCACAGACTCCATGTGGAAAAGCAACTTTCTTCACAAAACAACCAACAGAAATGCTCTGCAGCTTTGTTTAGATAACAAATGCCCTTGTTTTTCCCATGACTTTCTACCCTTCAGAATCCCATCTTCTCCCTGATATCATTAATTACTGAGTTCAGACTTGTCTTGCTTTTCCTGGACTATTTTCAAGAAGTAATTTTGTTTTATATTATTTCTTCCTGACCTATTTCTTCTGCATTTTAAACTCTTCTGTTAGTTTAATTAAACTTGCTTGGGGGTAATGATTTTTGTTTTTAAATATGAGCATGCTGAATCTGTGGTTTTCCTAGGCTGCTGCTAATTTGTTTTTTAAAAAAGGAAAAAAAAAAAAAAAAACAGAAAAAATAAGACAGTGGGGTTGTCAAGGAGTTTCTGTTTTTAAGAAGGCTTCAAAAATGAGTCATTACAGGCACCTGAAATCCAAATACATATATCTGACTTGCAGAAAACCATTCCTGAATGCCTTTACCACAAATTAAGTCTTCATGAACTAATTTAAATTCTAAAAATACCCTAAAAAAATCCAAAGCCCTTTCTACCCCTAGACCCCTTTCCCTGATCAAACAAGAATAAACAGCATCAAAATGCGGAGTTTATGTATTTGGGAGTGACATGAGGTTTCTGGTTTTGAAAGATGTCAGTGTAGTGCACAATGAGGGTGATGCACGGGCCACCAGACCTCAGGGGGTTCCTGGATTATATTTTTCTTTCATAACATAGAGGTGAAACGTGATTAGGAGTTGTAAGGAGCTGAGAGAGGCAGCGTGGCAAACAATCCAGGTGATCATACTATCATTCTACTTTTCCTTTTGCCCTACTGCAGTTTGGGCAGTGCCATCACTCTGGGGACTCAGGAGCTGCTGCTTCTACCAGATGCCTCTCTTGGAATGCTGCTGCTTCCAGTCTTGCCTTGAATTGCCCGTGTTTGAACTGAGTAAACTTACTTGTGGTCCAGACCTCTGGACAGTCTTCTCACTTTCAGGTGGACAAAAGAGCATTAAAGGAAGAGCAGCAGTTACAGAACGTGTGCATTATTGTAGAGTGGAAAGTAAACAAAGTTTATGCAGCTACTCCCAGCTATAAATGTCATTTCAGGAAAACACATAAAGGCTTAAACATTATAATTGTATAGCAGTTATAAAACCTAAACTAATTCAGAAAAGAGGACCATTGTGGAGGAGAAGAGGGTTCCACAAATGTTAGCAGAGAAAAGGATTCATTCACTGGCTGCCACATTCAGCAAGCCTGGATAGTGTGTTGTTTTCAGCTCTTACCCCTGGGCTCACTTCCAAACTTCGGAGACTGACATCAAAGTGGGAATCTTGAATGTCAGAGCTCTCTGGTAGCTGGTATGAAGCAGCATGTCCAAACAGTTCCTCTACTGGCTGCTACCTCCCCACTGGAGGGTGCATCTCCAGCTCTGTAACTGAGCCACCCCGTGTTTCTCTGGGTGCTTCTGGGCCAAGCCCACTGCAGAAGGGTTTCTACAGTGTGAAAAGGATTACTGAGATTAAGTTAGCAGGTACCTTGATACCTGGCCTGGTCTACAGCTGGGAAACCAACTGTGCAAACCCTTGTTTCCTTTTTTCCCCCCATGAATGACTTCCTTTAAAGCTTCTGTCTCCATTCAAATCCCCAGAAGTCCACTGGTGATGTTACACCCACTCTTTGTGCTGTGGTGCTGGAAATTGGGTAAATGCCAAAGCATGTATGGATACGCCAAATGTGCCACCAGTGAATGGAAGCTCTCTTGTGAGCCAGGGGCCATATTGCTATAACAGCTTTAACTTCAGTATTTGGTTTGCTTGTTTAAGATTCTGTTTTAGAGGAGATACCCCTAAGAGATCACATCATGTGGACATGGACTCTACTAAAATGCCGTTTGGGGGTTTATGCCAAGGTATGCCCAAGGTAAAGAAATATGACATGCCAACAAATTCAAACCCCAGAAAACTGTGTGGGTAATGTTCCTCAAACTCATATGACCAGAACTCAAGCTCCAATGCCAGTAAGAGGGAACAATATCTGTAAGTGTAAGAGCAATAGCCAAACTCAGATGCATGAAGTGGAATAAATGTCAAGATATTTGATGGGAAAAGAAAAGATAGCTTCTAACTCTGCATACCTGATCTGTCATTCATGGTGTGTCCTAGCTCAACTCTTGGGCTGTAGCCTGGAACCAATGTAATAAGTCAGTATTTCAGTGTAGGACAGGCAATGCTATCAAAGTGCTCTGACGATCTGTATGTGGATGTAAATTGGTGATACATTTTTCTGCACTGTTCCTGGATTTGTAGTTGTAACTGTAGTTCTTACTGTATTTCCAGTTGTAGGCTTACTGAATACAGACTGTATGTACATTACTTTTTCAAGTTAATTTTGGCTAGAAAGAAGAAATGGAAAGACAAGATACCATTTAATTCTGTTACACACTGAAAATCATAAACTCTCAACAGACACTCTCAAATACATAGCAACGATTAGTTATATTTCAGTCTTGATGCCCCCTTTTATTTAAAGAAAGAGTAAGAAAGTACTATTTAAGCATATTCCTCTCAAAGAACTCATTAATCACTTAATTGGGACAACAAAAGCAAGGACAAAAATAAATGTGTACTGTAAGATAGTTGCAACAGGAACTAATTTCCATTTTATTTTTTGTAGTTTTGCAAAGGAATAAAAGTTGATTCTTTGCACCATCTGTAACACTGAGTGTCAAGACTAATAAGTAGATAATGTAATCACATGAACCTGACCTTCTGCCACACTGTTAGGTGCATATCACCCAGAGATAAAATGCAAACACAGATAAAATGCAGTGTTGTACTGCAAAAATACCTTATGCAGTAACTTGCCCTCTATCATTTAAATGAATATAACTTTCAAATTCCCAGGAATTGTTGTGAATTTGTACTTAATCACACTCATTGTCAAGTAACAATTAAGAAAGGAACTCGTGATTTGGTTTGCAGTAATGGAATTTTGCTTTCTTTTTTGTCATTATAGAAATACTCAGACTAACAGAAAAACTTCAAACTAATAGAAAAGCATGTCAGATGCAAAGATATTATCAGTCAAGCTGGGTGTTTGGCCAAGACAAAAATTTTCATTGAGTCAGAAGTGTTTACCAAAAATGAAATGTTTGCTAAGCATTGCCATTTTTAATGATACGAGTTTAGAATATTAAAATGTGTGTGGAAGATAAGGATGAATCAGAGAAATAAGTTGAATTACTAATACATTTAAGAGAAGGAAGTTTGAGAGCCCTGGTAAAGCTGACATGCTGACATGGTATCTTTTATTAGTCTTGATAATGGAGGGAAAAATACTTGGTTTAGTCTTTCTGCCATAGAGATTGATATTAAAACATCATTAACCCTAAGTGGAAGGACGCTATAAACATTCCATATAATAACTGTGAGAGGTGAAATGATGAAGAAACCTTTGTGTGGACACTTACTGTTCTTTCTGTCATCTGCACAAAAAGTGCAGAGACCACAGTGATGTGACAGAACCAGCAAGTATATATTGATTATATTAATTATATTATATTGTATTATATTGTATTATATTGTATTATATTGTATTGTATTATATTATATTATATTATATTACATTACATTACATTATATTATATTATATTATGTTATATTATACTGTTATGTTTTATGTTTTATGTTTTATTTTATTTTATTTTATTTTATTTTATTTTATATTTTTAATAGAAAAGTCACAGTCTGGTTAAGTCTTTGTTCAGGCCCCATCTTGTTGTGAGTGGGGTTGATACTTCCCAGCCTGCATCAACACACAGGGTAATCCTGCCCCAGTGGCAGAGCTGTGCACTTTTTGACTTCACAAGGATTTGTTCAACCTAAACAATTTATAGTCTGTATATATGGACGCTTTTCTGTAGTGAGCCAATTTAATTTGAGGGAGAAAAGTCATCTGTGCTTTATGTCTGCTTGATTTAGGGTTGACAGAAAATAGAAGAAACACAGATTTGTGACTACAATTGCTTTTTGCAGTGATGCTATTGTGCCTATATGAATAATATTCCTTTACAAAAGACAGCTTAATGCCAGTGGGTTAAATTAAACAAGACATGGTTAAAAAGAGGAAAGATTTTTTGTTAGGTATCTTATTTGAATTTCTCTGAGAATAAAATCATAGCCATAGAAGTGAAGTTTGTTTTTTTTTTTAATAATGCCACGCTGCCTTGCACTGAAAGTATAGATGCCAGATACCTGATATTATAGATACAAAAAGTTTAAAAGAATGAAAATATCATACCAGTCTGCCCATTTTGGATAGATTTTCCTTGACAATCATATGTTTGCAGTGGTCCTTCTCAATCAAAGAGATATGTTTTATATAATGTGAACAACATATGGATTTCCCCACTGTGATTCATTCATCTTGGTAAATTTAAAAACGAGGATGATCCTGAAATATCTAATTGCCTTTCAGCCACAATGCAGATTTTGCTGTTAATGATCTAAGCTGCATATTAATTGTCTCTGGGCAAGGCACTGCATTGTACTTTATGAAAAACATTTAAGAGAGTAATGTTTGAAATTCTGTTATATAACTGTGAGGGAAAAACATCATGTGCTCTGTCTGATCTGCATCTGACACTCATGGAGTGTCCTCATGGAATGTTCTCACGGAGTTTAAGTGTACCTTTGGCATATCTTTTTAACCCCTGGTTTACAAAGATGGGCTTGGAATGGGTCCAGTTTCCAATCCAAGATATTTCCACTCGTATATTAATTGCTTAAACAGCCTCAGTGACAAAGCCCCAAAGGTTTGCTCTAGTAGTCAGGAAGAATAACAGCCTTGGTGGGAAGGCTTGTCAACCCCCTGACCACACCATGGTGAGTCTCCCTCTTCGCAGAGCAGGTTCCCAGCGGTGACTCCACTCCACAATCACTCACAAGATGTCCCAGGCAGTTCCTTTTACGCGATAACTGGAACGAGCTCTGCCTGTCCACTGCACTCAGCGTGGGGACCAGAATACTTGTGCGCTGAGGAAATGCAAGAAAAGGTGAATCATGATTATGCAGACAGAGGGTGATTTAGCTCTTCCACAGAAAGGGTCCGCGGCTTCCGTTATAGGGAGTATTTCGCTAGGAATGTGGAATGGCTGGGAAATCATCTCTCATCTGTATTGCGAGGTTATTCAGAATATGAGCTAAATATTAAGCATGCACTCGACTCTGGTAGATAGTCCAAAATAATAGAGAAAACTAAATAGTTCCCACTGTGCTTATGTAAAGATGCTGACAAGAAAGTCTGCTCGTGATTATTTTCCTTCTAATCCTAGAATCCTTCCACCTAATCAGTGAAAGAGGACTTTTCATGTTATGTAGATCCACATTGTATTAAATGGGGATGTGTTTATAATATTATTCCTTCCCCACAGAGTATTTTACCATTCAGTTCTGTAACTCCACACTTGCTTTATTCCAGTTAACCAGAATTCCTCCAGGAATTCCTGCTCTTAGGCAAAACTCCTGGCACACGGTAACAAATTAAGGAGTCAGTGAAGAATGCTGCCCAGAAACCAGTCATCCTTCACTGAGTCTGGCACAGAAAATGTGAGTTGTGAAAGAAATGGTGGAAGCAGGCAGATTGCTTCTATAAACTTCACTGATAGTAACAAATACAGGAAGGAGAAGATTGAGTAAAGGAGGATTTGTCGTGAGATGGGGAAATGTTGAAGGACAGCAGAATGCACAGTTAAGAAAATGAAGTGCTAATGCTCCATTTTTTTGGGAAATGCTGCAATTGAGGAAAATACATGCATATCAATTTGGACTAGAAGTTTGGATTTAGTCAAAACAAAATATTTACTAATTCAGGGGGATGAAAGGAGAAAGTAAAGCATTTGAAATAACTGAAAAATTATACATCAACCCAGAAAAGACACCACAGACTGGATAGTCTGGTGAAACTGCTGGAAAATCAGTCCTGAATAATGCCAACCAGGAAAGTCAGAAAGAAAGAAACTGTGGCACAGTTCTGCAGAGAAAAAAATTCCACTACATATCAGAGGTGTTCTCCAGCAAGTCTGTTTGCAGCCATGTTTCTACTTTCACTGATAACCTCATAATTAAAGAAGTATGTTGAATTTGCTTCAGGTGAATAGTGGTGGGCTAGAACAGCAAGTTATGGAGTAATATCTTTACTGACCATGTGATCATGGAATATGGGTAAATTCAAGGAAAGAAACAAAAATCAATCTCCAATAGGTTATCATGTTTTCAGAAGGAGGTAGTTTGCATTTACTGTACTGAGGACATCAAAGATGTGAATGCAAAAGGTAAGTGTAATTTCTCCAAGTCAAAGGCACAAGTACCCAGAGCATGTATACAAGCAGGAGGAATGCTTTAAAGTAATGCTTTCAATCCAGATGAGTGAAGAGGTGCCTCAGAAGGTCTACCTCCTTACATTAAGCAATGACCTTTGAAACAATGTGCAAACAAGTGGGTGATGTTACTTGAGAAAGGGCTGCTGGTGATGTGGCTGTACGTCATTTGGACCAGACCTGGAAGAGCAGAACAGACCCAGACCACAGCTATCCAATTTAGAACACAGGAAAATAAACTTGCATCTATCTCCATTTTTCTGGTTATACATACCCTGTAATGCAAACAAATAATATTCTAATATTAGATCATCCTAATTCTTTACCAAACTGCATTTGACTGCTGTTCTGGTATAATACTTTAAAACAGAAGAGCTCTCTGGTGGGAACTGCTGTGACTTCCCAAGCGACAGCCTCCATTACACATGGTATTCCAGTGCTGTTCCTATTAATAATACATTTTGCTAACTAGATGTGCTTTTCTGTTTGGAGTTTGTTTTGTGTTCTCTGGTAACTGCAGCTTGTGTCTTGGCAAACTTGTGCACAAAAAATTACCCACATCATCAGCACACTCTGCACTTTTCAAAATATTGCTAGCTTTTCTTTCTTTTAAGTAGTCTTATTCTGATAAACATGAGACTTAAAAAAGTGTATAGGGAGTAATCTAGTTTATGTCTTCACTGCTGAAAAACAAGCTGCATGCTCATATAACAACATATCCAGAAAGGAACTTTGCTGTGCTTTTTAAATTTGCTTTTTAATGATGGAAAAGACCGTTCATTATGTAACAGCTAGACGTGCTTGTCAGCAACATTATAAAAAACAATTTGGATGGAAAGAGTGACATATGTATCCCTGATGTTAGCTGACTGTAAACAATTTAGGAAGAATTTGACCCTTGGTTGCTCGTGGGATAATTCCCTGTCTTCTCAGTTTGCTTTCCCCACTGAAACAGCACGGAGGGCCTCTCCATAACTCAACAGAGATATATGAGGTAGTGGAAATAGGCCAAGCTGGAAATGGGAAGCAGTTTGGAGACAGAGTTTGACACTGCTGCTGAGCTGATTAGGCCAGCTGAGGGATGGAGATGAGTATGTCAGCTGCAACATCATTTTGACACAGGTTTTGTGTTTGCTCCTGGGTGGACCCTTTACTGCCCTGTCACAGCCCCGGAGCTTGCCCTAAGTGCCATTTAATGCTGTCATTCTACCTAAGCCTTCCTGGTGACATTTGCATTTTTCAGTGATGTAGGAATCACACTTATGATTTTGTAAAAGTGGTGTTTTTTGAAGGTATAAACCTTGACATTTTAAAAGTAGACACACTTGTGTGATGCCATATCATGCTTGCCCAGAAGAAAAAGTCCTAGTACAGAAACTAAGGAAGGAAATGTCATCTTTCTCCATCCTGCCTTTCTATGGAGTGTTAGAAGTTGGGTTTGAATTTCTACTCCTTGCAGATTTCCAGTTTTGTTGTATCTAGTCATTTACTGTCAGCTCATATAGCAGACACAATCAGACAGGTTTTGGCCATGGTTTTGTTTCTTGGTTGGTTTGGTTTGTTTGTTTGTTTGTTTGCTTTATTTTTTGGGGTTATTTTTAGGCAAATGAAAGGTATTTTAAATCATCAGTATGAAATCTTAGAAGTCAAGTGAGCTGTATATCTCTATCTGGATCAGAGAGAGTCCTCTCTGGGTCTTTTCATACTGGTGAGGCTTTCTTTGAAGCAATATTTTTTGCACTTTCCACACTCTCTATTGACTCCAAAAGGAAAATTAAGAAGTATGTCAGAGTCAATATTAACACTCATGTAAATTCATACTGTGACACTGAGAAAGGCTAAAGTTGTTTGGTGATCTAGGAAACCATATTTCCTTACACAAGATTGCAATAAAACTTCGAAGACAATTTTCCTCCAGGAACGATGTTTATAATTTTATTGCATGGTGTGACCTGCACAGGTACGAAACTCTGATATACATCAGTAAGTGTTGCAGTAGGTCCATGTCCAGGCATAAAACCCTGTCAGGGATTGATCTGGGGAAGATGTTAATAGATGACTGAGAGCCTTGTTGTGGATTTTTGCCAGAAACCCAGAGGTATTTTTGACAGAGTAGATTCTATGATGGGCAGTATTTGGGGATTGTTTATTTTGTTTATTATAGCAGATATGTAATTATCAAACATGGTACAATGTGGTGGTTTCGGTGGTATCTCTTTTCCTCCTTGAGAGTTTATGTTGAGAACCCATACAAGTCCTTTTCTGAAAATCACCTTCTTTGAGCAGATGAAAGCATTAGAATGTGCATGGATAGGTAGAGAGATGGATTGTGCACATCTATTCTGTGAAATTTATCTTCTCTTGTTTTAAAGCTATTCCTGGCTTTATTTAATAGTCTGGTCATGCCAGATATTCCCATTATATCAGCCCTAAAGCAAGAATGTCCTCTTGGTAGCCAATAGTGTGACATCACAGTAAAGCTGGTCTAAGAGAGAAGCTTGATTATACCAATGAGAATAGTTCTTTGGTGTAAAGAAAAGAAAGCAAAATTCAGTTTTCCCTGTAGATGCCAATGAAATTTTAATCTGTCTCTTTTGGAAGGGGAGACAGCCTTCTTAGTTCACTACTGCTGGGAGCAGGAATCCTAGCTAAACTGAGTTACTTGTTACTTTTCTGATAAATTTCTGTTGGTTTTCAGAGGATGACAAAGTGTCAAAATAGTGCTTAAACTTCTCTGAAAACTCTCAGATCTCTGGCAACATCTCTGGTCAAAAGTGCTGTGCCTGGCACTCATTGCTAGGCAGCACTTGCAACATTAATTTAGGTTGCCAGTGATAGAAGTTTAATCTGCTTTTTTATCTGGTATGGAAACTACAGACATGATATTTCTAGGAGCTATGGGATTACAAGAGCATTTTTTTGGTTGTTCTTTTCTGCATTTGAATTATCAAGTATTTTTAATACAAAGATCTTCTTTCTCAGTGTTGCAGGAAAATTGACCTTTGTCATATTGAAACATTCTGTCTCTTAGTGAATAGTTAATGAACAGCTCTGGTAGGCATAGTTGACCTGCTGTGGCCTTCTTTATGTGGTTCTTCAGAAATCTGGCACATGGAATAAAGGCAAAGCCATTCCTTCATTCTTTGAGTGCCAGATGAGGGCACTCATGGCTAGATTATTGTCCAAGGGATCTGTTTGGCTGGACACACTTCCTGGCATGACCATGAAAATCTTCCAAAGGTCATCTTTTCATCATGCAGAGGAAACATGGCACAGGAGATATAAGACGAAAATGTTTTCCGGGACAGGATAATTAATTTACAGCTACTTCAAAATAAAGTAGGCTCTTGTACTACAGAAATGAATTTTTTATCTAGAAGTAATAACATTTTTTGCAAAATAGGTGGCCATTTCCATTAAAAAAAGCTTGCTGCAAATTTCATTCTGTGCTTGCAGTACCTCTTTATTCTTCTTTTTTTTTCCTTTGGCTTCGGATGAAAATTGGGCAGTTTATTGTAAGCCAGAAGCAAGTTTTGATATTTTTCTGAAGTAGCCTAAATTACATGACCCTTGATTTTGACATTTGATGTCAGACATCATCACAGGTTGTGAACAAAACCATTTTAAGAATATGAAACCTTGACTGTAATTATGCACAGAAATGTATTATTACTATAGGGTAAATATTATTTTTTTTAAGTCTCATAACTTGTTCCTCCAAAAAGGAAAGGCAGAACAAGTAATTCCCTGCAGGTGGCACATGGAACACCAAGTAATAGGTACAAATTACAAAAAGAGAAAAGGATCAGAGCACGTTGAGATAAGGAGACGTGCAGGAGCTCTGATCCAGAAGACACAAGATGGCCAGTAAAGCAGAAAAAGTCTAGACTAAGAGAAGTTATTTAAACCAAACTTTTCCCTTTGGTAGATGGGTAATTGCATGATCTATTTAATTGACTTTACTGAGGGCTTAATGTCTTCTCTCTGGTAAGGCAAATACTGTCATGTTTATTTTTTTAGTATAACCACAATGATGGATCCTCTCCTGATCCATTTGTTTGGCCTGATAGTCTCCATTTTTTGTGTGTGTTATCATGCACTTTTGAGAGGATATAAATGCTTCTGCTTGCTCATGCCTGCTCTTTTTAGTGAAGTCTATGAGGCTGAATGAAACATCTGTGAAAGGCTTGATTCTGTTAGCCACTTAAAGTACCCCATTTGCAGTAAATATGGGTAATGAAGATCTATGCAAATTGTTCAGTAGTACACACTTATGAAATTGCTAAGAGAAGGACATGCAGAAGACACACATGGAAAGGATAAACACAGCAAGGGAATTCAGCTGGAGTCAACAGATCATTAACAGTTAATCAAACACAGATGATATATTTTTGCATATTAAATTCAGTCCTGATGTAGGAGGATCCAAATATCACTAAGGCTATTGGGAGATGCTGCCATAAAAAGGTGGAATCTGCCCATCTGCTATAAAGAGAAGGAAGACAAATAACGTAATCAGTAGCTCAATTGCTTGGATATATTCATTGTTCTACACATGCACAGTCTATTAGTCTGCAAGTCTTAAGTTCAGCTGATGAAAGATGTGTAGAAAAGTGTTAGAAAGGAAGTGCCGAAGCATTGTCACTAATTGTATTTAGTAAAACAGATGCTCTGGAGGGAAAAATAATTCCCCATGAATAACTTCGTCTCTTCAAGTAGATTATTTCTAAAGGTTATGCAGTATTCAATTAAGTTAGTCTGCATCAGAGCCAAAGGAACCCAGACTGCCATGTACCTTTGTTGCAGTCCAAGGCAAGGCAGATCAATGAAAAACTTGGCATCCCTTGATTCATCACAGTATCTGTCTCCATGCTGGGGGACTGTTTTGGAGGAACAACCACCTAACTCGGTCTTGTCCATACCATCTACTGGAAATGTTCCCGTGTGGATGATGCCTTCCAAACTTTTCCTGAGCTTTCTCTTGGTGAGTGCTAGTTGGTATGGGGCAAAATTCTATGTTACTATGCTAACCAGTAGGATGGATCATAGAGCACTTTAATGTGTTTCTTGGTCCTCTCTTGTTTAGTAGTACATACTAGTAATATATACTTAGTCTGGTGCTCGGGGCAACCTCCTTGAATGTTTCTAACCTTACAAAAGGACAAACTAAAACATTATCTTTCTGATTGTGTTATTTCTCACATTTTCTCCTGTATCTGTGTTACAGAGTGACAGGGGACCTGTTGCAATCTCTACTAATCTGGATGTCAGTATTTTTGAAAAGAATAGGATGTAGCAGATCTGTTCCCTATTGTGCCTGGAAGTTGCTGAGGGTTCCAATGAAAGAAAGACTTTAACTTTGATCCCACTCTTAAACATAAATTATAAAGCAAAACTGAACATAGTTAAGTAAGCAAGCTGTTGGGCCTTCCTGATCAGTAACTTTGAAAAATTCAGACTCTAAATCAGAGAGAAAAGGTGTTTCTAAATGTTAATGAAAGAAAAGCCCACCAAGTCTGTCTGCAGATATTGATATTGAACTTTTTGTTCTCCATTAACGGAAACCTGTAGAAAACTCTCTCCTTACTTTCTCACACCAATAGGGAATAACAGAGTCTGAAATCCTACTGCAATGTTCATCAAACAGGGGACAAGGACAATCCTTCCTTGTTATTATTCAGAGTAAGGTTATCTCTTTTTTAAATGGTAGATAGCTCCCAAGTAATTGTAAAGGATGTCTTGGGAGTGGCCTTTAAAGGTCACTTTAACCCAGTATAATGTAATTAAATTAATTACTTGGAAACATGTTTTAAAATCTCATTAACCACATTTATATCTGCCACACAGACGTTTACTCAGATATCAGTATCAAACACGCTGGAGTAAGGTCAAAGTCTTCTTAGAAGTGCACGCAAAATAATTTTTTTTTAATATGATACCAGGGAAAGAAATTATCTCAGAGTTATTGTAGTTTGATCTGCACAGGCAAAAAAACATCCCACATTTTAGTTTTATGTATAAACTAAGTAGAATGAAAAAAAACCTTCATCTTATTCCATTTTCACCTTGTTACAGTCATGAAATCTACAGGTCTATTGGCATGGCTGGTTTCAGGCACTTCAAAATACTGCAGAGTTGCCTGGCTGAAACTGGAAAATGGGACATGCAATGAGACCTGGCATAGGAAGAAGCAGGTTTTTCTGTATTTTTAAAATTATTTTTATTAAAGCCGGATCATGTGCCATGCAGATTTTTAAAATAATTTTTGCATGTATCTTGATAAAAAAACATGCCACTGTATGGTTCCTGCATTATGTCTGGTCTATTCAAATTTACTGTGCTCTCTGTATGTTGGCAGACTGGACTTGCACCTCAGTTAGACTGCAAGTTCACTGCAGAAGGTTTTGTGTAGTTTGATTTCTCCAAGACGTGCCAAATGCTCCTGCTGACAATTGAAATTTCTCTCATTAATTTTCATCAGACTGTCTTTGCCACGGTGTAGTCAGATAAATTAGGACAGAGAAGTGACCTGGAGCTTGCCAGAAGGAATGAGTGGTGAAAGTTACCTCAGAAATATTTATTCTGTGAGTCACTTCTGCAGTGTGTCCCACACTCACTAGTCTATTGATGCTAAGTGTGTATTTTCTTAATGCTCTACTTGTTTCCAGAACCATGTGGGTATTTTATGTCAGGAAGTCAGCATTTAGTTTTGATGATGAAAGTTGTTAACCTTTATGATTTTAAAATAAATCTTGGAATCACATTCACATGGCACAAAGCGGTGGCAGGTAAAACTTTTCAAATTTTAATATATGGCAATAGTTTTATGATCATCTGGGGTATGAAATAGGATTGTGACCGTGTTTGACAGAGAGTGACATCTATGAGAAAGTAATTCTCAAATCTGTTAGAGATATATTATGTGGAAATAAAGTGATCCGTTTTCTAGGGACAGTTCCAATAGCATTTGTTACACTGATGAGTAGAAATGCTGGCTGATGCTTAAGGGTTCTCTCCAGTTTCCAGAGAGTAAGGGAAAGATTTGTGTCAAATTTCCTGACCTGGAGTCAGCAGGAGGAGGGCTACAAACACCAGTATGAGGAAAGGTAGCCTGCTTAGTCCCTCTTGCAGGGATATGGTAGGTACTTTTCTTGCTATAACACATTTCCCTGCTGACCAGACTTGCTGCTGCTGCTCTGCATTTTTTTCCCCACCAGAATTATCACCACCTTGTAGGTAGCAGAAAGTGGACGTATCTAATCATAAAACATACATAAATTAAAAGGTTCAGTCCTGATTTGGGTTTTTGTTTTGGTGCTTGTTTTTCTAATGTATTTTTTTAATGGCAGCTTAAAATTGATGTTTGAAATAGGTGTTATAAAATCACTTTGGAAAGTGGAGTGTCTTTGCTTAAATGGCAGGTTCTATAATAAAGCAATTTATGATCTTTTAAAATATGGAAATTCCATCTCTATTATCTCTGCAAACAGTTACTAAAAAGCAAGGATACCAGCTGAGCTTGGTAAACTGGATCAGTGTATCATGGAATGATGAAAAAACCCGACAAAATCAGAAAATTGTCACTTTTTTCCATTAGCGTGATCTTTTGTTTACTTTTTTCTTTTATAGCACCATATAAAGCTCCACATCTGTGCTTATCATCCCAGCTTGTATTCCAGTCTCCTCCTCTCAAATACACAAGGATGAAAATGTAGAGAACCTGTAACCCTGGACACTCCCTGAAGAAGGCATGTTGGGAACAAGTGCTCCTTTCAATGCCTTACCAAGAGAGAAAAATGAAGTGATGAAATCTTGCCCACCTTGACTTCGAGCCCACATTGCTTGGATTTCAGCGATCTTTTTGGGTCCCTTCCAACCAAGGATATCCTATGAACTATTGAAAGAAAGGCTTTCCCCTTTCCTGGGCAGCAGAGAGAGAAGCCTGATGTTGAAAAGGAAAGGAATGGATGGTCAGCCCAGTCCCTGGGGAGGGAGGGGAGCGGTGACCCCGCGGTGCTGCCTGCGCAGTGCTCTGGGAGCGCGGTGCTGCGGGGCCGCTGGGATCAGCCGTGCTCCGTGGGCATGGCAGGGTCAGCAGGGCCCTCAATCACTGCTGAGGGAGGGAGTGATATACTGCTTCCAGTTCACTGTGGCAAACAAGTTCTTAATCCTCTCTTTCCCAATCTATTCTGAAAGAGAAGACAGCTGAGGGAAGCTTGGCCTTGGTCCCACCAGCACAAAGGCCTTTTCCCTGGGTTGGATGAAGCACCTTGCCTGAGCTGCGCAGGGGAGCACATGTGCTCTGTGAGCTGCTCAAGGGGAAGGACAGCAACAACTCCAGACCCATCCTTCTCCCTCTGGCATTCAAAAAGAGTCAGATGGCATCTGCTCTGTTTGGAGCACCCCTCGACACAAATGCATCTACTACTCATATAAGCATAAAATATATAGATGTATATGGAAATGTTTTCAGGACTATGTTTTTCTTTAAGATATTTAATTTGTTCATCTTTATGCTTATTTATAGAGGTTCACCTAATAACTAAGATTAGTTGGACTCAGTCATTCCTAAAACTGCTACAAATAGCTGTGGAAAAAAATGAAATTAATGACCGAGTTTTTAACTGCTTGTCTTCATGCCCTGTATTTGTTGGGTGTATTGAATCTTTGAGTGTATATTTTGTTATTTAAGGGCTGCCACTGGTTCTTTAAGCTTTTTTTCCTGGTGCTGTTGAAATTTGCTTTCTGCATGTGCTTATGCATCTTCAGTACTTATGAAAATAAATCAGGTAACAATATCTTAAATCTTAAATTATGCAACATATGAACTGCCAGTGGATTAATGTGGCCAGGAAATAAGTGTTATTTTAGACATTACATCTAAAATAGCCTCCCAAAAAGAAGTAAAAAGAATTTATTTACCAGTTTTGAAGTGAAGCTTTAACAATTGTATGAACAAGATAGCATGATATTACTGTCTGCAGTTACATGAAGTCCTTCTTGTCCTGCAGTACTTAACCTAAACATTGAATCAGCCTCAAATTTTGTGAACTAGAGGTGCTTAAGTAATTAAAAATACAGAAATTCAGATACATGAAATTTAAAAACTAGATTTCATGTGCAGAAGGCCATAAAAAGACAATGATCTTCAATTTTGCTGTCTGTGAGTGTCTACATGAATATTAGCCTAGAAACTCCAAGGTTACTAAACCTTTGGCTTTGAAATGCATTTTATATTTAGCAAATTATAATGCAAAATGTGTTGCATTCAGTGGCATAGTTTCTTAACTGCTAGTACCAAGGGTTCATAGATGTAAAATTCACTGATAACCCACTTAAACTGTGCTTGATATCTTACTAATGAAAGAAAAAACTGTGCTGTGGGAGGAAACTGCTGCTCTATTTCTTCTCAGACCATCTCTCTTTCACTGAGCTAAAAGAGCAATTCTGTGCTTCAGTACAGCAGCAAACATTCCTGTAATTGTCTTCCATCTCATACTAAATGCTTCATCCAATAAATAGCTTTCAGCTTTTAGTAGTTTCCTCCACTTCAATGCACTGTGTTCAAAGATTTAATTAAAAACTAGTGCTGATGTCTAACACGAGTTTACCCTTGCAAACAGTCATTCACCATCCGGAGGGTATGCTATACAAAGAGATTATCTAAAAAGGAAAACATACTGGTATTTGATTTCCCCTGAAAGATATAGAAATAGTTTTCATTTGTTTGCTATAAATCAGGAGCAATTTCACTGTATACTCATCATAATAGTATATTGATATATGTTTGTATAATTATGTGACTAGTATGAGTGACTAGTTACGTGACTAGTGATTGTATAATTATGTGACTGGCTGTGCAGAAGAGGAAAAATTAAAAGCCAGAAAGAGAAAAAAACAAGCCTTTATTCCTGCTCCTCTAAACTTCTTTCTACAGAAGCACATGTCTTGGCAAAATGATGATAAAAGGAGGTAAAACTTTCTTTAGCCTGATGTAATTGTGTAAGGCCAGTACCAAAAAAACCCAAAAACAATCCACATTTGTCTTGCTTCATCTGAAGTAAAACAATGTAGGGCAGAAAGAGAATTCTTACAAATTATGAGTTTTATCATTGGTCTCATGATACTTAACTTGATCCTAAAAAAAAGAAAAAAATGTCAGCAAAATCTCTGGTTTCTCAAGGCTTGTGAAAAGTTTGTTTTTGTTTTGTTTTTCTCTTACCTCATTCCTGATGTTAAAAAACCAAACAAAACAAAAAAAAACCTGGTAGAATGAAAAGCACATTCTCAGAAGGCCAATAAAAGAATGGATGATGTAAAAATATATTTATTTTTTAACCTAGAGTGTGATTTTTAGGTCATTGTAAAGGAAGTGATATATGACTTTTACATGCTTTGGTCTGGCCTTATTGAAATATGGCACTGCAAAGTTAAAGGCCCTGGGGTGATTAGGTGTTAGCTGAATAGCTGGGCCAACCTCATGTCTCACTGCTGCCAAAAGGAAAAAGCCTCCCCTGTTTTGATTCCCTTCACTCTTGCTGTGCAGCCCCATCCTTGTGTTTGCACAGATTTTGGCATGTGGTTGCCACTTTATAAGCTGATTTATCTGTCTAACTTGGGAGCAAAGACTTCTCCCTCTGCATTGGGTTAGCTTTCTCTCACATCAGCAAGCTGATCTGCATTACCACAGGGGCTGAGCAGGGCAAGGGTGGGTGCCAGGGAAGGACTGGGGACATTTTTCTTGAACTAGGTAGTAAAGTGGTAAGAAAAGATCTCTGGTTCTGGGGGCAGAAAGCCATTAGATTTTCAATGTCTAAAAGCATCACCCTGAGAAGCACAGGGCATCTGACTTCAGTAGAGGAGTAATACCAATAAAAGCTTAATGCCTGCTGGTAATAGGACACTGATATGGACTCGGAGGGGTTTCTGACTACTCCTTCCTCTTTAATGAGCCTTCTGACATATTTTCTTCTTCTTCATGTATATCCCTCAGAGAATCTGCCCATGGAGCTCCTGACCATTTTCTATGTGGTGAGGATAATATTCTTTCTGGTCACCTTCCTACGTACAGCTTTCATCGTAGATGTATACTTAGTAATATCATTGTAAGAAAAATTTGATGTAGGGTTAATAATGTTTATTTTTATTAAAACATACTCCTACTGAAAAACCCAAATTATTTCTATGTACTAAATAGGGAAGTCTGAGGAAACTTATAGTCCTCATTTATTTTTTTCATTTTGAAACATTCATGCAAAGTAAAAAAAAAAGCAATAACCTTACAATAGATTTGACATGCTTCCAGACAAAAAATGTGTCAAGTATAGAAGCCTTTCTTAGTTCATCCTTTAATATTTCATTTCCTCTCCTTCTTTTTCCCTCATAGAGAACACTCTGTGTTTGTGGGATATCTTTGGCGATTGACTTTTCACTTCAAGAAATAAAAAAAGGCACGGTTGTAAATATTTGAGTGACCTTGAAAATACATTGATAAGTGGAGAGAATGTATTAATCATTACTCTTTGAGGGATTATTTTCAGCTGCCGTTTCAAGTTCGGAATTGTAACCACTAAACCAGTAGCAGAGTTTCAGATCTCATTTCAAAGACATTCAAATGAAGAACTGCCAGTTGTGACACATGCCCTTTTATTATCCTGCAATTGATTAATATCTTGCTGGAGGCCACAGTACCTGTGAAATATTATGCATCTTTTAAACAATTCCAGCTGCTTCTGCTTTAAATAATACGGTACTTACAATGGAAAATGGCCAAAGAAAAAATGATTTGTTTTTCTGAAATATAATTCATTCCTAGATTTATAGATATCATGGATGTCTATTCAGGATGTACATACAAACATATGTATACATATATAACTGAACGTATATATATGTGAATATAAAGATGGTTAAAAGCACCTTTGTAGTGATACAAGCATTTTAGAACCTGTCTTAGAACAGACTTTTTTTTTAAATTTCTAAAGGGATAAGAGTAAATCC
Source organism: Eopsaltria australis (assembly GCA_034509425.1). Classification (NCBI taxonomy): domain Eukaryota; kingdom Metazoa; phylum Chordata; class Aves; order Passeriformes; family Petroicidae; genus Eopsaltria; species Eopsaltria australis. The sequence continues at coordinate 622,572 of JAVTVJ010000858.1, read as the reverse complement.
TGGATAATATGTCCAAAATGAATGTTCCTTCTATTATCACTAATCATACTATAGGGAAAATATGAGAGACTTAACCACTGGCAATAACTATACTGCCAGTACAGTTGTATTGTATTGTGTTTCTACAATACTTTTCCATTTGTTCCAGGTAATATATCCATAAAGGCTCCTCTAAAATTAAATCAGAATTATAGAATGGCCTGGGTCAAGAGGGATCTAAAAGTCATCTAGTTCCAACCTCCCCGCTCTGGGCAAGGACAGTTTTCACTAGACTAGGTTGTTCCAAACTCCATCCCACCTGACCTGAATATTCCAGGAATGGGGCATCCACAACTTCTCTAAGCAACCTGTGCAAATGCCTCATCACCCTCACAGTAAAGAATTTCTTCTTCATATCTAATCTAAACATAGTCTCTTTTAATTTGGATTAATTCCCCCTTGTCCTGTCACTGCAAGCTTTTGTAAATAGTGTTTCACCAGCTTTTTTATAAGCTCCCTTCAGGTATTGGTTGGCCATAATTAGGTCACTCTGAAGCCTTCTATTTTCCAGTCTAAACAATTTCAATTCTCTCAGTCTTTCCTGGTAGGAGAGGTATTTCATCCCTCCTCTGGACTCGCTCCAACAGGTTGATGCCTTTCCCGTGCTGGGACCCCAGCTCTGGATGCAGAGCTCCAGGTGGGTCTCACCAGAGCAGAGCAGAGCAGAGGGGCAGAATCCCCTCCCTGCCCTGCTGCCCACGGGGCTCTGGATGCAGCCCAGGACACGTTTGGCTCTCTGGGCTGTGAGTGCCATGGCTGGGGCATGTCCAGCCTCTCACCCACAGCACCCCCAAGTCCTTCTGGGCAGGGCTGCTCTGGGTCTGTTCATGCCCAGCCTGGGCTGACACTGGGGGTTGATCTCATTCAGGTGCAGCACCAGCACTTGGCCTTGTTAAACCTCATCAGATTCCCAGGGGCCACTTCTTGAGCTTGTCCAGGTCCCTCTGGATGGCATCCCATCCTTCAGGAGTGTCAGCTGCACAGCTCAGCTTGGTGTTGTCTGCTAATTTGCTGAGGGTGCACTCGTTTCCTTCATCTATGTCATTAATGAAGATATTAAATAACACTGGTCCCAGTACAGACCCCTGAGGGACACCACTTCTCACTGATGTCCATCAGGACTCTGAGCTGTTAACCATCAACCTCTGAACGTGACCATCCAACCATTTTCTTATCCAACAGTCCACTCAGTGAAGCCATCTCTCCCCAATTCAGAGAAAAGGATGTTGTGGGGGACCATGTCAAAGACTTTACAGAAATACAGAATAAATTATATTTGTAACCTTTCCCTTGCTCACTGATGTAGTCACTTCATTGTAGACAACCACTGGGTTGGTTAGGCAGGACTTGAAGTTTAACTATTAGCATATTCTTGAGTCTGAAGACAAACCTAATAAGCACAGGATTAGTTCCATTCTGAGTAATAGTGCTGCTCCCTTGCCAGAGAATTAATAGAAGAAAAATGCTTGGTGAGCTGTACTGGTTAATGGCATTGGACTTTACCATCCCTGTTAAATTAAACACCATTTTACAGTCTGCACTTCTAACCCAGAACCCACTTGGTGGCCCAAACTTTCTTGAGCCAAGAAAATGTCTTCATGATGATTTGGTTTGATTTCAAGAGCAAAAGTGGATGCTTAATGTTTACCAGATGATAATTTATTAAACAATTACAAGCAAAAAATGATGGAAAGCTGGCTCAAGCTGTGCTCCATTCTTTGTTGAAGAATGTTTTATTGAATGAGAAAGCACTTGGAGATCATCCTCTTAAAAAGAGAGGTCTTGAAAGGTGGGGCACTTGAAAGTTGAAAATTACAGGGGTTTGAATTGCCACTAACTATACATTTACACCTATGAGGACATTTCGTGCTTTGATTCTGTGCCAGCGCTGATTTACTGGTTAATTTTCTTCATTGAAGGTACTGTGGGGCTGTGTTTTGTGTTTGTCCTGGAAACAGTGTTGATAATACAGGGACGTTTTCATTAGTGCTGAAAGTGATCACAAAGAGCAAAGGCCTTTTCCCTTCCTCATCCCACAGGATGAAGTGACATGGGAGAAAATCATGGTCAAATGGAAAATGTTTACATTAAAGTAATCTCAACTAGTTGCATTGTATTGTAAAATATTCTCCAACTGATCCTTTGACAGAACCAAGGAAGTTCATGGCAAGAATCCAGAGTTCAGTGCTGACCCATTTATATTTCCCCTCCACATGAATCTCTTGTTAAAGTTAGGCTGATTCTCTTATCTGCACTATCACATTTAAGGCAATGATGCTACCAATGGATAAGATGTGACTTCAGTTTTCAGACATAATTATACATTAAAGTTTTAGTTGAAAGTTATGTATAATCTTGTATAAATTAGTCTCTTCAGCTCCTTCATGTAATTGCAAATCTTCGCCTCAAAGATCAAGATCTTGTAGATGAGGCCTCTTCACAAAATTCTTTTTCTGTGCAAAATTATCTAGTGAATGAAAGTGGGGAGGTAACGGAAAGACTTCTGTTGGGAAGAGTAAAAAAGTGTTAATTCTGCTGCTTGTGAACACATGACAGTAAGGCTGAAACAATCAATTTTTCCTTAACAAGTTGTCTTTGATATCTATTTTTAGTTCTGCCCCATAGGCAAAGAAGGTAGCAACACACTTAGAACAGAAATATTTCCTGCATGTATAAGACAAATATCAGTCCTGTGAGGACCCGTTTAGAGTTGGCTAGAAAGTTTATACATGCTGTGCCTGTGCAATTACTTTTTTACTACATTTTGAGAGATGAGCTGAAAATGAAATCTCAACAAAAACTCATGTGGAATTTTCCATCCCTTTTTATCAGCTCTTCTATTCAGTTTTGTTGATATAAATCTATGAGACTACAAAATAGTCTCTTTGCTCTCCTGGAACAAGTGATTGATAAGTAAGTGAGATCCACATTGCATGACTGACATGAACTTCACTGACTCTTATGGCATGTGCACTGGAGGGATACTGTGTGCAGGCATGGTGGACATTTGAGCTGTCAAACACCAAGATGTCTAGATGCCTGCACAGCCCTACAGTCAGCAGCCAAACCAAGCTGGTCTGAGAATGCAAACTTGTGTGTGGAAGTGGGCAGATTTCTCCATATGGCAAACTAGTGAAGAATAGAGAGAGACTTGAGACTGATGAGATGTGAAGGGTGAGGAGACCTGAAACTTCAGAGTGCAAATGGGACAGATAAAGAGCCTACAGAATGCAGGGAGGCAAAAGCCTCCATCAGTGGGAGGGGGGAATGTCTTATAGCCCTAACCTGCCAAAAGCAGGTTTATTTCCTTCTCTCTGTTTTTTAAACAAATTCTTGCTTTCTTGTACCATATGGAGCACTGGTAATATAGAACTATCTAGAAATACCATGTGTGCTTTATAGAGAAACCCATGTTTGCAGCTGCTGCTGGTGTTAGAATTCTGGGATTGGACCAGTCATTCCACTGCAGTGGAATACATGGTGATCAAGTGTCACCTTCTGTCTGCCACTTATATCAGAGAGCAGACATAAAACAGACAAAAGTACACACATATCTTTGTCACAAAATCAACCAAACTTCTTGTCATGGTTTTACCCCAGGGGGCAAATCAGCCCCATACAGTTGCTTACTCTCTCCCTCTTTGAGGAACAGAGGAGAGAGCCAGAAGTGTAAAGATAAAAAAATCATCCATGGGCTGAGATAAAGAGAGTTTAATAGGTAAAGCAAAAGGCATACATGCAAGCAAAGTAGAACCATGGATTCAGTCACCACTCCCAACAAGAAGGTAGGTTTTAAGCCATCCCCAGGGTAGTAGAACTCCATCACACAAAAGAGATACTTGGGTAGACAAATGCCATCATTCTCACTGTCCCCCACTTCCTCCTTCTTTCCCCCAGTTCTATATGCTGAGTATGATGATTCATGGATGGAATGTCTGTATGGGTAGTTGGGGTCAGCTGTCATGGTTGTGCTCCCTCCCAGCTTCTTGTGCACCCTCAGTGTCTTCTCAAGTGGGGTGGGACGAGGAGCAGAAAAGGCCATGACTATGTACAAGTGCTGCTCAGCATAGCAAAATCATCCCTGTGTTATCAATGCTGTTTCCAGTACAAAACACAGCTACCATGAAGAAATTTAACTCTGCCTCACCCAATGCCAGTAGAGTCTCAAAGTTTGACCTTCTTCAGTCAAACGTAGAAAAAATACTCAACAAAGAACGTAGACACCCAACTGCAGAATTGTATTTTATGTTACATTGTGCTATTTGAACATTTTCAAATTGCTCATGTCATTCTGCAACTGCATTATATTCACGATCAGTAAGCTGGTACTATCAGAGTTACACAAATTCCAAACTTCATAGACTTTCCTGCTAGATTTGTAACATATTTCAGTATGGCAGTAAGTCAAACTGCCTGCTCAGTTGCTAACATAGGTGAATAAACATTACTACTAAACATAGCACCCTGCCGCTTTGGCCAAGAAATCAGGCCTATACTTAGGTTATATATCAAGTTTTTACCCTCTCTGTCTGCATTATCTAAGACAAGGGTGCATATTTTTGCTTGTGCCTTAAGGTGTCTGAGTTGTAAATACAATCTATTATCAAAATAAAGATGAAAACAATCTCTCCTGTCTTAGTGACCAGATACACTTTTTGGAAGAGTGGGGGTGGCTTGGAATTTCTTTTTGGAGTGGTGAAAAGGATCCAAAGGACTGAAGAAAGTTTTGCTTGTGAGTCTTATCCATAACAATCTTGGAAATATTGCAAAGGTAACATAAGGTTTCTGTGTATTAGGTGCCACCTTCTGATATAGCTGGAGCTTTAAGTAGTCAGAATGTCCCATATCTATATAAGGATCTTGTCTAAGCTTTTAAAAATTGACTGGTTAGCAACTGTTCTAGACTGGGGGCTGGAAAAAATGTAGACTGAATACATCTCCATAATTTTTTTAAAGCCTTTGGTGTTGTCCAGTAACTCTTTGCCTTGAACAGATTTTATACCTTCTGTCTCTAGTATTAGGATACAAGATTGCCTTTAACTACATAAACTACATTATGATATTCTCTGCCAACTGATCTCAAGTAATTCTAACTTCTCCCAGTTAGTTTTCATTTGTTTCCAGGTTTATGATAGAAGGGTGGCACTTTGAAATTATTGATTATTTGTTTGAATATTACATGTTTGTTAATATAAATATATATATACAGCTTCAGAAGGTCCCTCAGTAAGTTGATATTATTTTCAGGGGGTCAAAGCATATTATCATACTCTTCCAACTTCAGATAATGAAATAGATTGATTAATGCTTTTAAAGCCCCCATATGCAAAGGTAAAGAGTCTACATAGGAATTATCCTTTCTTCATTAGTGAGGTGACAAAAAACTGCCATCATGGATACCAGCATGTATTAGCCTCCTGAGAGCAGAGGTATGCCCAAATACCTCTGGAAATCTGCAATGTTCTTCTTAGATAATGCTGTTTAGAGTTATACATTCTGGTGGTTTTCACCTGAAAGGAGAACATTTGATTTGCTAACACAGGAAATAGGAGTCTTCAGCCCTTAATGCAGAGACAGACAGAAACTGTGATCGGTTCTCACAGTTCTGTCTCAGCAGATCTGGTGCTCTGTATAATCACTGGGGAGAGAGGGGGAGGCAGGAGCTGTCTTCAGGGTCTGTGGTTTAAAAGTACCCTGTCTACTCCAGGTTTGCTATCCAGAGTTGTGTTTAAGGAACATTGATATGTGGGAATTGTGTGCAGAATACGCCAAAGCAGAAGGAGGTAAAATCTCATTGCCTGAGTATTCAAACCTGGTGCCTACCACTGAGCTTCAACTGAGGGCCAAATGGCCTCCTGAACATTGTAAAAATGCAGATAGTGCTAGGCAGACTCATGCAAAGCAATCAGACAGCCTTCCAGAGGCTGCCAGTGTCTGGAGATAAGGGGTCTGTGGCTGGGAACTCTGGGAATTGCCTGAGAGCCCAAGGAGTAGGAATGAGGAACTACTGCCTTTACTGCACTTCACAGTCTTCACAGCAAGAGCTGGGGGGGAAGGGAGGCAGAAGGGTTGCCCTATAGATATATTTTATTTTTAACAGGAAATTGATAGGCTTTGAAAAGTTTAATTTGTCTACTTTCCAGACAATTAAACTTTCCCATGGCCCTGTCTTACATTCACTGCATTTGAAGTTGTTTTGTTTCGCTTGAAGAAGCCACTGATCTGTGAGACTGCAGCAACAAAACACAAATACTCCTTTGCTTTAGTTCGTGAGATGTCACAGAGTGGCTGATAGGCAGTATTTGATATGGCTGTTCTAATGAAGACAGGCTAATAGTAGCTTTTTATAGAGAGAAGGAGAAGATTTTAGGTGTTAGTCCTCCAAGGATTAGTTAACTTTCACTTTGACCTCTGTGGTGCTTAGACAAAGAAACTATTTAGTATTGAGTCTAGAAGCAGATTAGCATGTTCATTAGGCTCAGGATAAGTCTTTTAGGCCATCATTTTCAGTTTCACTAAAGGCTGTTGCCATAACAAAGGTTTGTGCACAGGGCTATAGGTTTGGGGCAGGCTCCTGCAGAGTCAGGTCACCCCTACATGGTGAATAGCAGCGTTCACATCTGCTGTGTGTTTTGGAAAATCTCTGAACTTTCATGAGTTTCCAAGCACAGAATGAAGGAGAGAAGGCAGAGGATTTGAACCCTGTCACAGCATGCTGCAGCCAGAGTTGTTGCAGAAGGGATGTAGAAAATAGCAAGGCAAAATCCTCTATAAAATGGTGAGAATGGTGGTACAAGGCAACATTCATCACTTTTTAATTGGTTTAATAGAATAATCCACAATATTTCTGCAAGGAAATATTTCATGATTTAAAATTAGAGCTGTGGGAACTCAATGGGGGACAATACGCCTGGCAAGAAACTTTCATTTGTTTTAATTTTTCTTTTTCTTTTTTCAAGGAATTGAAAATATTTTTCAGCTTTGTGAAGTTCAGCACAGCCAGAACAAAGCACACAGAGAATAGAGAAGTCAAATAAAAATATCAAAACTGTTTTTTACAGAGCCAAAGAGTGGGTCTTAGCATCTTTTGTCATCATTGCAGTAGATCATATGGAGGAGGAGGGTGTAGGCTTAACAAGCCATGACCTTCAAGCTTGCTTGATAATTAATTTTTTTTTCTAGCACAAATCAGGAACTGAGTGAATGAATTTTTCAAAATAATTGCCTGCTTCCACTGAATTCTTGCTGCATTGAGCATTTTCCCATGACAAGCCTTAATTTGATTACATCATTCAAACTATGGAACTCTATTAAACATTGATCCTTTGCCAAATAAAAGTGCTGGTGCTGCATATGAAAGAATTTGATAGTTTCACTCTCAGGATCTCAAGGATGTCTGAATTTTCAAAATCCATTCACAGGTTTCATAAGATAGTTGTTTTACACTAAAATAGGGTCAATCCAAACTAGATATTAGAAATAAATCTTTTATGATAAGAGTGGTGAAACATTGGTACAGGTTGCTCAGAGAGGTTCTGGATGCCTCATCACTGAAAACATTCAAGGCCAGGCTGGACTGGGCTCTGACTAACATGCTCTGGTTGAAGATGTCCCAGCTGATTGCCAGGGAGTTGGACTGAAGGACCTTTACTGGTCCCTGCCAACCCAAACCATTCTGTGAATTTTCAATTTTCCTACCATCATAATCAAGCTGCAGAAACCAACATATTTCAGAAACCAACACATCATATAAATCTCATATTTATCATATATATGTTAAATAAAAATGCAAACTAATGAGAGCTGGGTAATGTGGTGAAATTTAATTCAGTTTTATAATGAGTTATTATAATGGCATCTTTAAAAAGGAGTAAATATCATTCATATCTTTAAATGGCTTTAGATGAATCATAGTTCAGATTTTTACAGTTCAGATATTTATGACTTTGGGAAACACAGATTAATCAGAATCCAGAGAAACCCTTTCAGAAAAGCATTTCTATAAATATTGTATTTAAAGTTTATTTAAGAATTCATAGATTATGTCAGGTAAATACAAGAATGTCCAGAATAAGATGGGTCCCTGTCAGAAGTGTGTGTTTTGTGCTTGTACACTACTTACTGTGCTAGGACAGAGCAGAATGTGCTCTGTGTATGCAGTTGTTTCCCCACATCTGTTTGTTGATAAATAGCTCAATTCCAGCAAGTCCTTTGAGATCCATCACTTACCTCAGACAAGCATTCTAAAAAAAAGCAGAAAATAAGACATGGAATTTTAGATACATTTATTTATAATGCTACATGCTAAGACACTTAAATCATCTTCAGAACATTTATTTGTCAACAAAATTCTTGTTCAATATTCGACTTTCTTTTATCTCACAATTAAGTAGCATATTGTGACATTCACAAGAGGCAGCATGAGTTTCTCAAAGACTGATGCTCAGTTGCAGCCTCTTTTGAGCCATTTTTTTGAAAGGACATTTCTGCTAGAGGAATAGATTCTGTGTTGCTTTGGGAGATCCACTAAAATAAAAAATCTGGCTCATGGAGCATGAAGCTTGCTTAATGCCTAGTATGGCTTCCTAAGAGTAGATTAAAAATAGCAGAACTTAGCTTTATATAAGGAAATACAAATTGTCATCATGGAAGGAAATCTTTCTGCTTTGGCAGTGTTATTTTGAACAGATTCTTTTATTAGTGAGGTGTTACTTGATTGGGGTTTTGTTTTTATCACAACATGAAACTCAAAAAGGCGTTGGTCTTTTATTTTAAATGAAGGAACTGAAATGTAAATGGTGATACCATCTAAAATTGCTGCAAGCTGTCTGCTAAGTGAAAGCCAAAACTGCATTATCAGGGTTCTAAAGTTAGACATATATGTTTTCATTCCTGTTTTGGCTTTTTCATAAGTGTATTCACATTCAAAATGCTGGAAGCCTCCTGATTGCACTAAGACAAATGCAAGTTGCATTTCTAAATATCAGTGTTTTCCTGCCAAAATATAGCTTTCCTGTCCTTGCTATCTGCAGACAGAAAACTAAGGTAGATGGTATCTTGGCACTATTTCAAAATAATCTTATTTTGCTGACAGGAGCGTTATTACAACCCATCACCTGTGTCACCTATGTGTGACTCTGGTATTAAATGTTTTAAATCTAACTTTTTCCCGTCAGGATTAGAGCCTGAAACAAAGTAGAATTTACTGTGTACTTGGAGAGGGGATCATATTCTTTTTCACTGTCAGAAAACTTGAGTAAAATCCTCAATAAAATTTTTCTAAACTCTAATAATAACTGACTGCTACTAAATGCAAATATCAGGCAACTATTCTTTAAACATCCAACCCCATATGTTGATATAATTAAAATATATCAGCATTCTCTAAGGCATAATGTGACAATGCTAAACTTGAGAAATGTTGAAGTACATTTCTGTGAAATGAGGAGGTTGAAGAACTGCTGCATGTTTGTTATTAAATGCACCAGAATAAGCAGTCAGATAGGGTGAAGAGAAACCAAACCCTTCTTCTGACTTATAATCCTCTAGCTTTGAAATGAGACTGCATTTTGCTAAGTTTAGCAAGTCAACATTTCTGTTTCCCTCCTATAGAAAGTTCTGGAGAAGGGCTTTGCAAATATCCTGATTTCCATATTCACAAACACTTATAGGTATGGAACATGGCCCTTTATGTCATCAGTTTCCTTTTTTTATGGCCTACCAACAGCTAAATCACAGATATATTTTACTTTTGAATAATGATTTTCCACTGTCTTTGTGGGAAGAGGTGTCAAAGAAACAGCATGAGACTGGTGTTAGTGGGGGCCAGGAGGCAATGAAGGCGCACATGCGAAGTCAAGAAGGGGAGTGTACAGTGTCTGACTTGCAGGACTAAGCTGAGGATTCCTTGAGTTCCTGAATATCATGGCCAAATGGGCTTCATCAAGTGATTCAAGCAGATCTGACCTCCTTACTGTCCCAAACTGACTTTTAGAGCATTCAATCCATTCTCTCAATATGAAGAAACTTGTATCCACATATTTTCTCTACCCCACTGGAGGTTTGTTAAGGGAGTGCTGAATACCACTGGTTTTAAAACTTTCCAGTGTTTCCGATATCCCTCAAGAGTACTTTGATGAAGATGCACAAGGGGTATTTTCGGGTGGCAAAGGAAATTGCTTCACTTCAAACGAAGCCTTCAAAGAATATATGAACACATTCACTTGGTATGTGTCCCACGGGCAATATTCCACATGACTGAATCTGTAGAATCCAGCACACTTAACAAATGTAACAAATTGTAACAAATGAACAAAATAAGGATGATGTATTTCAATAGGTACATCTTTTTACCATCCCCTTGTCCTGTATCTTATCATGTCAAGCAAATATTAGATTTTAAAATAAAATGTTATAAAACATTATAAAATATAAGACAGTATTAGTCACGTTCACTCTGAGAAAATAGTCGTTAGAAGTCACCTTTGACTTTTTGAAAACACTTATGTCATTATTTTTGAACAGCCTGATAAATTACTCTCTATCAGGGAATTGGATTTTGGCTTGGAAACAATGACCTTGCAGACTACTCTACATAAATTAAGTCTTGAGAGTGGTTTTCAAGCCTGGTCTTCTGCTGTGCTCAGTTTATACCTCTGATCTGGAGATAATAACGCAGCTGTTTTAAGCAAGTACAAGAGAATAGTGGAAAATCTCTGCTTGATTCATGGCTATAGTAACAGATTGTACTACTAATAGAGCAGGATGTTTTGGAACTGAGTGGGTTGTTCCTGAGACACATGTGAGCTGGGAGGGGGACTCCAGAAGAGCAGAAGTAGGAGGGGTGTAAGAAGAGCAAATGGGCTGTGTAAAAGCATAAGAGATTCTTTAAAGCATGAAAGAGATTATATTGCCACTGTTTGCATTGTATGGCACACAATATATTTAGGAGGTGGCTGAGCATCAGACTGGAAGGTGTCCAAGCTGTGAGGGTCTCTTCCTAGCTGATAGAGCATATTTATGTCATCTGTGTGGGGAGGGTGACCCTCTACATCCCAGAACATTAGAGATGTTAATAACATGGACATCGCTGTTTATGGTCTGAATAGGGTCCAAAACAATGTGAGTTCATTCTACAAATATGCTGGATAGGAACAAATTACAATCTGAGAGGATCACCTTCTGCTCTCTTCCCAGAGCAGATAATATTCCCTATTATTTTGTCAAGTGCTCTTCATTTTCAGAACATATATCCCTCATTCTCTCACAACCCTTTGTAGAAGATCATGTAACTTATTTTTAGGGAGTGGTAAAATTTTTTTGTTCACAAATGTGTCCCCAGTACAGAAGAAATATTCATGTGATGTGTCTGCTCTTGTATAGTGAAACATTTCTGCTCTAAGGTGTGCTTTAGCAGGATGAAAAATTATAGCAATAAAACTCACTAGATATGTTCCTACATGTCATGGAAACCTTTAAGAGGAGCATAGGCATTGTGTAGGTATCTCCATATCGCTTCCAGAATAGAACCCAAAATATTATTAGAAAAATAGTAAATATATATTCTTCATTTCACATTTCAAGGGTTTTGTCTGCAACTATGATCAGAAAATTTGTATTCCAAAACATCCTGATTTGAGGTGTAGTTCTGCATATTTGGTATTTGCTCTTCATAAATTCATGTCTGGTTATATTTGAACTGTGAGATCAGCCTTGACATTATGATGAGGAAGGTGGAAAACAGCATCTACTGGTCTGGGAGAACAGAAGAATTTAATTCCCATTTCCCATCACCAAACAAGAAAAGCAAAGTTAGGGTGAATGGGTTCTGTCAGGAGTGGATGACCAATGGTTTCAAATCAGTAGAGAAATTCCCTCGGATGAATCTGGGGTATGTTTTCTTTGCCTCTAGAAGAGAGCAACAAAACCAGCTTTTGTTCTTAGCTCTCCCAAGTTCAAGCTCATAAAAGGGAAGTTTCAAAAGAGTAGTTGACAGGGTCTGTGGTGTTTATCCATTTGGATGGATTTGGAGTCTGGGAGTTTTTACTGTTACTGCTGTTTTTGTGATGCTCTGCTACTTCTGGCATGACTTTGGAGCTCACAGCTTATAGTGCACCCAAGGGGAATAGGAAATGCATAATTTTTGGATACAGTAGTTTAGACATGGTTTTTAACTGCTCAAATTCCTCTGCATAGTATGTGTTCCATCTTGCCAGTAGGATGTTATTGTATATCATCTGTCAAGACAGCACCAAGTAGAATTATTTTATCTTTTAAACTAGTTATAAATTTAGAAGATGCTAGATGTCAGAAGTACTTTTTTCTGTTGTTGTTGTTGTTATTTTTTTAAAGTAGTTGTCCCCTAAGGGGCAATTTAAAGAAGCTCTCTGGAAGAAAATAAGTGTGTCTTAGTACATTTATCCAAAGGCACTCTGAGTTCTGCAGCTGGCAGTTACTACCATCAAGGAAAAACTGGAGGAAAAGTTACCAAATGTATAAAGCTGACTCTTGAAGACAATTTTTTTTGTCTTTGGTTGAAACTATTATTATGAAAACAAATCTGAAAGCTCATTTTTGCAACAATCTCAAAGAAATAACCTGTCTAGAAACAAAAGTTCAGATTCTGTTTTCATTAAGAAAAACAGAGACTAAGAGAAACATACACGTGTTCTTTGCTTACATAGCACCAAAAGTTTAGGTCTTTTACAGATGTATTTTTCATTTGAAATTAAAAGGCAACTATGTAATCCATAATAGAGTCATTTTAGCCACTGTACAACCTACCCTATCACACTGCTGTCTTTACTGCTTCATTAAAATCAATCTCAAATGGAAAAAAATGGGGGACCTGAGCCTGAGCACTTCATGTTCCAATGGTGGAATGGGAAGGGATAACCTGAACAAGAATTCACAGCCACATAGCTGTCTCCTTTAGTGGAAGTGCTTGCCCCTGTTTGGTCTGTTCAGGCCAGAGTTCACAAATTCTCTGGAACAGTTGCAGAACAAATTCCTTGTCTAGCTGTTAATGGGTATAAAATATGGCATCTTTCCCTGAATAGACAATGGTCCATTTTGGCTCTTGGGGCCTCTCCTCCTTCATTGAAGCTTCCATCGTATCTTGGTTATTTTACTGCTTTTGGGATGCACTGCCAGAAGACCTTCCAGCTTCCTGTAGGAAGCTGAAGGTAATCATGAAGGTTTGTAGCTTGTCTGCTCAAAAACAGAGGCGCCTATCATAGGTTCTGCTGGTTTATAGTTGGGCTACTAGAAAAATACTTGCCTTCTCCTTCTTGAGTAAAGATACATTTAATAAAATCTGTAAGAATCATTTATCTTAAAAAAATGGATGTGCTAATGGCAAACATACAACAAATTTTCACTAGAAAAATCATCATTTCCAGCATGTAATCACCCTCAATGAAGCTAGTTTTTTTAAAATATATTTATTGGGAATTTCCGATGCTGTGACCTATGTTGATTTCCCATCTTTTCACCATGCACAGCTGAGAAAACTCAACTCAATCTCCTCTATAATGACCTGAAGACAGAAATTAGATTAGTCCAGTCTGAACAAGTGTTTTCTTGTACATCAAAGGAGGCAGAATGGGGTGCACTGGGAAGATGCCTGTACAGGGTGATGAGGAGTAACATTCTCTAGGCACAAAGCATAATACACCAAAATATATACCTAGATGCAGAAAGAATTTAATTGAAATAGTAATTCAAATGAATTGTTATTTACAACATTTATTATATTTAATAGCATATAACATTTATTATTTATATTTTGGTGATAGCAGGTTATAAGACTCCAACTTCTCCTTGCCTTTCAGACACAACTCATCACTGAGTTTGTCTATGCAAGTAAGGACTTTGGTGATAAAACAGATGAAGACTGTAAATATGAGCTAATAACATTGATACAAGTGGCAGGTGAATGACTGTGTATCAAACTACAATAGCAAAACTGTCTCTGAATGTTTTATAAATTCTATCTCCATGCCCAAAAGTATCAGACGAGGCTCTCCTGAAGCACAGGTTTCATTCAAGTGATTCCCAGTTGATTATGACAACGAACACCATAAAAGTATGGTGGAGGTTTTGGGAACAGGAAAGCCTTAGAGGTAGGACTCAATGGTGACACTCTTTCCACAGCAGTTGAATTCATGGGTCATTTGTACTCCAAGTAATGAAGAAATATGCTTCTTGCCCTGGGTTATAACGAAGCACTCCTGTGGTGGGCTTGTTTACTTGGATCTTGCATGTTGGAATGGATTTTTCCCTTAGATATTCACTTTAACAGATGTTCTGTTGATTCTGAACAATGAGAACTGCCAAAGCAGAGAACAGCTATGAGAAAACAGCTAACAATTTACTTTATGTGCTGTAAATTATAGACAAATCGAACAATAAAAAATATAAACATTTAGAATTTTGCTCAGTGTATTCTAAAATGTCTTATCAATGATTAAGAGTTTTTAGGGCCAAATAGAACATAATATTTAAAGAAAAATGTTTAATCTGTCAAATTGATTTTAACATTTTATTTTGAATCCTTTTGAATGATGAGACTTCTCCGATGATAGCTATGTCTTGAGAAACTGCAGATTCTAAAAACTAGCTTGGAGATAAATATAAAAAGTCAGAAAATTGGGACAGGCTTCCTAATATTTGATTGATTCTCTTTTAGAATGAAAAAGTGCCAAACAATCGAAATGTTAATTTATACTGATCATAATCAACTTTTAAAAAACTCTGTATTCAATAAATATTTCCCCCACCAAACCCAAACAAGTTCTTTACATTTGAGCTAATGTGTTGTGTCAGGCTCTGGTCCAATGTAAATCACACAAGTTAGAAGCCTTCAGTATAGGGGCTGAATAACAAACACCGACAGAGCCAGGGATTATTATATTTAACTCTCAGGCATTATAAAACATCAAAAGAAATACCTGGATTCTTCAACAGAGGCTTTGTTTAAAAAAATATATGTGTGTTTGGTGAAATGTTTTATAACTCCTCCAGAACACACTTTGGCTTTGGAGGAATATTTGGCAGGATTTTTTATTGGTTTAAATGCGTACATGACTGACATAAATTACTATAATGAATGTTCCATCATTTCCCCTCTGGTTAGAGGGGAAAGAAGCAATATCTCTGCTCCTCTGCTGCATTACATAAAAAAGTTGGATAGTCAGAAATAGATGTTAGAACAGCTCCCAGTACTGGTGCAGGGACATTCAGTTCTGTGCTGCCTTCAATGGCTTTAGGGCAAAGTTTGGTATTTTTGGACTACAAGAAGGAACCTCATTTATTCCCTTCCACAATTACTGATATGCAACATTCATATAAGGCATTAAGGGTAATGAAGGGTTTGCCCTGAGAGGTGCTGAGCTTTCTGGACTTGTTTCAGCCATGTGCCTACAGTCAAGAGGAGGAGTAGACTCATTGCCTTCAGCTTAACTATCCTGATGAATAGAACAACACACCCACAGCCCTCAGGTAACTTGAACAAATTAGATCTTCAATAAAATGATTATGAGCAATCAGGAAGAAAGCTGAAGGGGAAGCAGGAAATAAGCTGATATTGAGCTGAGGTAGAGTGGGACTGAATGTAGCTCTGATCTGAGAAGGAGAAGGGACTGCTAAAGTCCTGGTACAACCACAGAGTGTGAATTGTGAATCCAAATGTGAAGTTGTTTCTATCTGAATATATGATGACTGTATATATGATGAAGCAGAAATGCTCACATCAAAGGGAAAGGAAGCAGGCTGACAGACACTCCTGTGACAGATGAGGGAGTGCTGACAACTCACTTCTTATCTGCATTTCATTAAAATAGGCTATGCTGAAAAGAGAAGTGTATTTATAGTTATATTTTCATAGAATAATTTACAGCAAAATTAAATGAGAAAAAAACTTGACTAGCTTCCCTGGTGTTCAGGACACATTTGATTTCTGGGGCGTTGGCTCCGTTGTTTCACAGGGGAAGAGCTTGCACACAAGACTGGATGTGTATGATAGGAATGGTAAACACTCAAACACTGACACCAGATGTAGTTTCACACAGCTACACAGTCAGCTTGCCCAGTTGATTCAAGTTGCTGAAAAGTAATGCAACAACAACAAAACAAAAGGGAATGAAATCTACACCTTAACTTGGTTTGAGATGCAGCTGCTGAGTGCTGTTGCTGACATGCAGGGAGGGTGCAGCCGTGAGGCAGACCAGGATTAGCTTGACATACTCTGTTCTGTAATGATGACAAACATGGTCAAGATGTTAAATATTCTTAGCATAATGACAAAAAGTTGGATCTCAGAAATGTATCTGGCATTGAATTAATAATGCACAGTAATTTAGAAAAAATGTATATCATGCCTTACAACTGACACCAGACATTCAAGAAGAAATACAAAGAATTTCTAATGAGCTGCTTTCTTATGAAAACACAGTGCTTGAGGTGGCTGGAAGCTAAAATTTCCATTTTGTGGGTAATTTGTTTCATTTAAATTAGAACAGACAGTAAGTTTTCCAGTGAAACAAAACTTTTCAAATGTTAAAATTCATGCCTCATGGAGTATTTGATGATGATATTAGATTATGGTGATGATGACGACGACGATGATGATGATGAACAATGAAGCTTCAGGAGAGTAAAAGCTGTTCATGTTCAGTTTTCAGATTAATTAAATTATACACTGTGGGGTTTTTTGCAATATTAAGACAATAAAAATACTAACTGATAGTCAACTTGAAATGCTTATATTATCAGACTTATATTGTCCTCTACTGAGACAGCAACATTATTGTGATACGATCAGACTAAAAATATCAATCAGTATGTAATATTTAGTTTTCAATGAAACTGCACTTCCCTATGGGCAGTAACAGTTTCACTGAATTTCTGATCATCTTTCCATAAGAGAAAGCAGCTGGAGGATGCACCAGAATCTGTGTCCTGCTGCAGACATTGCCAGAAGGAGCAATCCTCCGAAAAAAGGTATTTAATTTTCTTCCAGTAGCTATTTTATTGTTACCTTATAGTACTTGTTTTACATTGAAACCCTTCTGATTATATTGCTTAGTTAAAGTTGGGGATTTCTGCAGGAAAAATAAGAAAACACTAACTTAGTGGTCTAACTTCTAAAACTCAAATAATTATCTCATTTAAAACTGGGAATACATAAATGGCAGTGCACTAGTGTAACAGATTATGAACCAGAATACCTCTCTAGTAGAAGAAAATAGTGAGGAAAAGACATGGAATGACTGTGTTATCATACTTTTAATCCTACAAGACTTTTTTTTTGCATTTTTTATCTCAAAACTAGTGAGAACAGAGAACCATTTCAGGATCTCAGTAGGAGTGCTGCATTCCCATTCAAGCTTTGCTTTTAAAGCAATGTGTGAGAACAAAGTGGAGACTCCCAAGGAGATCCCTCATGTCTTATGACTTATGAAAAAAAGCCTGAGCTATGAGTAAAAATTGAAGAAAGTAGGATTCCCTCCTGCAGGGAAGAGAAGATTGAGAAAAAATAGCAATGAATAAATGCAGAAGATTGTGGAAGGAGATGCAGAAGAGGCAAGAGATCTTGTTTCAAGCTCCTTTTAGAACATATCTGAAGTGGCAGGCATGAACTGCAGCAAAGGAGATTCATAATGCACACTGGGAAAATGTTTTGGAGACCAGAGCAAAGCAATGGAAATATTTTCATAGGAAAACTGCAGATATTGCCTGATTGAAGCTTTGTGAGAACAGACTGGGCAGATATCTGGGCAGATGTCATGGGCAGGACCAGGCAATCTCTGTTGAACCCTTCAGTTCCTTGTCTCCATCTGCAAGTCTGCGATTCCAAACTGCAGGTGTGGCTTCTCCCATCCCAGGGAATGA
This sequence comes from Eopsaltria australis, assembly GCA_034509425.1. Taxonomy (NCBI): domain Eukaryota; kingdom Metazoa; phylum Chordata; class Aves; order Passeriformes; family Petroicidae; genus Eopsaltria; species Eopsaltria australis. The sequence goes on along the minus strand of JAVTVJ010000858.1, from coordinate 604,641 downwards.
CCAGTGCACTGAGGTCTTTCTCATTCTATGTTCTCGGCCCGGCTCTTCTGTCTCCTCAAAAACCAGACAATGCCCAGTCAGAGGCAGATTTTGATGGAGAAATGAGTTTTAGAGAGCATGTAAAAGAAAATGTGAGAAGGTATGAGAGAGCAAAGGGAAAGGATAATGTCAGCTTGGAAGCTGCAGCACCAGCAGGAGAGCAGGAGCACCAGGAGGGATCACTGAGTGTAGCTGCAGTCAGTGTATCTGCAGCTTTCATGAGCTGATCATGCTTCTATTTGTGCTCTGAACAAACTAGAGGAGGAATGGCCACCACTTGTCTTTGGGCTGTATCACTGTGTAATGCCAACTCATGTCCATGTAGCTCGTGGTGTATGGAAAGCGTGTGCGTGGCTGGGCTTCCCCAAGGTTTTCACATGTCCTGCCTCTGTAACTTTATTAAAAAACAGGTGCTGGAGCCAGAATTTCCTTTAGCTGTAGGGTATTTTTTCCTGGTTTAAGTGGATGGCAAGTTTTTTATCCAGGAGATTCATCATCTGTAAAATTCCTAACATCAAGGGATGTATAAAATGTTGTTACTGTTACCCTGAGAACTTCACTGTGATCTGGGCTGTAGCTTTGGTTTTAGGAGGCTGGTATTTTAGGCAAGTTAGTTATGTGTTTACTTCAGTTTCACATGATTTTCTCTACTATGCACTGACACTGTAAAATCCAATAGAAGAAACTTTGCAAAACATTCTACAATGTGTAGGAAGGTTCCCCAGAGGATTCTTTTTTAATATTTTATTACTTGGAATATATCCCTTTTAGCTAGGAAGCAAGATTTTGTGTGAGAAGGAATGCTTTGGTTTCCCTTCATAATGCACATATGATCATTTCAAGATGAAGATTTCCACTTAGTACTTGGTAATTAGATAGACAGACTCTTTAAAAACTCTCAGAACCATAAAGGGAATGTCAAGATGGTCAGATGGTGAAAATGGACACCTCTCAAATTCGAGGAAGTCATGTGTTGTGGAAGGCTGAATTTGATTATTAACAGAGTAATTATGTTGCAATATCCACACTCTAATAAAAAGAGCTGGATAGCTACTGAAGAAAATTCCTGTAGTCAGTCAGTTGTATTCCAGGAAGGCTGGCTATTGGTCCAGAATCACAGTGGAAATTAGTATCTCTATAAAGATTAAGAGCCAAAAGATGCACATATTTGTTCCTTTAAAGCATCTGATATTTATGCCAACATTTTGTAAATTACCGAAAGAATTAATTCAGGAGGAAATCATGCCAGAAGTAATGATCTGGTAGCAAATGGGAAGGAAAAGTGCTTAAGACTGCCAAATGGATATAGCAGAAGAAATTTGCTGGACTTGTAAATGACCATTTGCCCTGTCAACATAACTGGTGAAATCCTGAGCAGCATTCACAGCCAATGGAGGAAAAATGCCTACATGTGGAATTTCTGCTCTCAAAATAGGAGAACTGTTGTTGTAGGTGTCTGTGCAGTCATGTAGGTAACACCACAATCAAGAGCTTACAAATGGCTGCAAAGGCCCAGGAATGGGCTGTTGTGCTCTGGGAGGACCAGGACAGCCACTGACAGCCCTTCCTATATTCAATGCGGCTCATCCAAGCCAGTTCCTTTAAATTTTAGCATTTTCAGTGTTTTTAAATGCCTCCACAAAAGGCAGGAAGAATAACTGAATGCATTGCTCCTGATTGTACAAGCCAGCCTGATGAAGAAAATCTTATTAAATCATTAGAAAAATATTTAGAAGCTTAGCCACAATTGAGTCCCTTCATAGTGACTTAAATAAACATAATTTTCCTGTTTCTTGCACTCCAGCAGCTGGGAGCAGGTGCTAGTACTCTGTAGGGACTCGTAACCTCATTCCTCATTGTGTTTTTTATTTCTATTGGAACAAGTATTTGCTTTAATCCTGAAATAATTTGTACAGACCTGGAGGCTGTTCTTTAAATGTACAGGGTCTAGGATTGTCTGTGTTTTGCCTGATACTAATTATTTCCTCAGTTTGTCTTGGCAATTTGCTGTGGTAATGTGTTTACCTTGAATTCCCTGCTGGCTATGCCATGGAAGTAATAGGCACACAGACAAGATATCAGTAGCAAAGGAAATATATCAAGCCAATACTTTGCATCAGTAAATTAATTTCATTAGCATATTAAAATTACTGTGCCTCAAACAGAAATAGGTTTGATGAATTTGGATCTGGTTGTTAAAACCTCAGTATTTATTGTTTGGCTGACTGGATATTTTGGTTCATGTCTATTACAAGGTGGGGGTTGGAGTCCTGCACGAAAACTGGATCATGTTTTGGTGCCAGACAGTCACACACAGCCTGGTTGTACCAACATATTCCCTGGTTCTGCTTTTTTTATTAATCTTTGGCTTTTTCTTACACGAAGACAGAATACATTAGTTATTCAGTCATGACAGATCTTTTTCCTCAGTCTGTTATCTTGTTGAGCAATGCCTCCATAAAAGAAAAAGAACATGCATTAGTATTCTCAAGAACTCATAATTATCTGTGTAAAAGTTTGTATAAAACATTTTTCTTGCATCAAAACCTTCCCTTTAAAAATACAATTTATTACATCTATCAATACTGTCACACTTAAATACAAATACCACTCATCTTTAAAATATGGTGGTTGTTCTTTCAAAGCAGGAAATATCGAGCTCATTACAGATATTTTTCCTGTTGGTGATCAGTGGACTTCTGTAAATTACCTGCATGTATGTAAAGCATCACTAATTTATAACAGCAGTTTACAGATTAGATTATTACATTGTAATGAAAAGTGTTAAAGCAAGGCTTGTAAGATAATTCTACTCTGTGGAAATGTTTCACAGACTGTAATATCTAACGTGATTTAAAACCTCAGTGAACAGATGTATTTCTGAGATCCCAGACTGCTTTGGTCTTATGAATATCACAGCCTTATTTGTTATTTTTCATCTGTAGTGCTGATATGGAAATGCACGTATTTTGAAAGACAGAGACAGAAAACTTTCATTTACCATATTGCCACTTATTCAGCTATGAATTATTTGCACTATATGCTCCATACAATTTCAGAGAGGTGAAGTGGCAAAGCCAGAACCAGAATCTGTAGTAAAATCACAGCCCTCTCCAATCCAAATGGATCTTTATTGAATTTTATCGCTTTTTCCTTGTGTTGTGAGTGGCAAGGCATTTTGGTTGCCAATGTAAATACTGCAGTCTTGTCCTCTGGAAAGTACATTCAAGAGGAGAGAAGCTCCAGCTCTCCAGCCCTGAAGTGATGGATGTCTTGAAGGCACTGGGCTGTCAGTTGGCTAAAATGCTTTGGAAGTTTGTGTCTCTGTAAAATTAGCCAATAAATAATCACTAGAGAAATGAAGATGAAGTAGTTTAAAGTCACATCTGAGAGAAGGTCTTAAAGTTAGGTTAAGTCTGATGAAACAGTGGCAGCTCAGTTTCAATAAATCTCTTTTCAGTTGTAGCTGTTCTGTGCAGGCCAGTTTGTTAACAGGATGATGCCACCTGACCTAAGGAAGATCTGAGAAAGGTCTTCTGAGTTCCAAGTGAAAACAGACAGCCGGGTTTCTAAAATCATGCCATTCAATTCAAGATACTGAATGCCCCCTCTGTGGTATGCCAGGCTGCTTTTTTTTCCTGTTTTCCAATTTCTGTGGACTAAAATATTCTCTGTTGACAATGCTCCATTCAAGTTGGAGAGTCACCTACAGATTTGGATTTCTGCTGTTTTCATGGCTGAGTGGCACTGAAAATTAGCAAGAGGGTATGGGGGAAAACAAACAAACCAACCTATTTTCAGAAACTGCTTATATTGCTATGTTTGTCGGACTATTATTCAACATTTGCATGTCAACAGCACTCAGTTGTTAGCAGGTAGTCAGAAAAGATCAGAAAGCTTAAAATAAACTTTAAGCACCGCATTTTTAATTACTTACTAAAAAATATCCACTCTTTGGTACAATGAAATCAGAGCCAGAATATTTATCCTTAAACAGGATAATAGTAAATTTAGGAATATCTTGAAGGTATTTGCAAGGTATTTTTCAAAATACTGTGGCCAGAGCATAATTAAGACAAACTGGCTCTCATTTGAAATTCACAGTATAATAAATGATGTTACATGTTTTATCTGATGCAAAAAACACCTGGTTTTCTCTTTTTTCTTTGTCTCCATTTTTTTCCAAACCCACTGCCATGCTCAGGGACATGTTCCACTGGAGGAGGTTGCTTAATCTCTAGCCTGGCCTTGGTCTTCTTTCACTTATCTCTTCTCTTACCTCTATGGTTTTATCTATTCTTTGTCCCCTCTTTTTCTCTTCTCACCTGCCCACTTTTCAGTATGTTAACCCAGAATGATTTGAGTTTGCATTGAGGTCTCACATCACACTTCAGTCTACATAGAATCAAAAGCAGGCCATATCTGTGCAATTATCCAAAATGAGGAAACACAAGGAAAGGCTCCAAAATGTGCCACTCTCCACTTTTGAAAACCTTCCTAAGATTGTGAAGCAGACACTGAAGCCTTGTCTGAGAGATGAACGCCTTCAGCATTTCTGTCCTTTAGCACTTTACTGGTTCTATCAGATTCAATAAGAACACTGAAACCAAATTAACATTTGAATGTCAGCTGTAATCTCTGCTATAACGGGTCTGATACCTCTTCCGTTAGTACTGTGTAACCAAACTTAGGCTTTTAAAATATTTTTAATTTGTTTTGCAAAGCCCTAGGAGTGGAATGACACTGCATTTACAGGACAGCAACTCAGTTATAGTCTCATTCACAAGTGAGAACCCAGAGTACACAGCAAGCTGTGTTGGAGAAGGACTTCAACTCTGTAGTACATTTCCAGCACCTTTACAACAGTTTGATCAATGGTGGGGCAAACTAAGACAAATTTTCATGTGGGAGAAGATTGTGAACTCAGAGCACTTTGCTATTTACCTCATTTTTCTGGATCACGAATCAAATTATTTTGAGAGCCTTTTGCACCTGCTTTTGAGGAAAGAATGTTGTTTCTAAGGAAAAATTTTATTTCAGATCAGGGGTTATAATAATTTACTCTTCAGCTCCAGAGGGAAAAACACAATTCTGAAAATCAGTATTTGCTATCATTCCTTTCTGGGTTTTGGTTTCGGTGCTTGTTTTTCTTGGGGGTGGGAGAGGTGTTTCACATAAGGGTTTTTTATGCTTTAGTAACCCAATTTGGTGACCAATGTTGGTATATCTGGACAGCACTAGATACTTTACAGTCCAGTGGCAGGTGCTGTCTGCTATAAATGTTTCTGGTGGCCTTTAAAAGCCACAGGGGACACATGCCTGTGTGGCACCCCTGGGGTGTTATCCCCTGTGTCTCTCCTGCAAACAGACACAGACCAGCTGGAGCTCTCCTCAGCCTGGGACGATGCCAAATGGGTGAAGCTTCTGCTTCACCTCCCTCTCTGTGTGACTCATCTGGCACCAGGGCTGCAGCTACAGCCATTTGTGTCCATCTGTATAACTCAGAAACCATGGGCATGCTGAAAAATAATTTTAATTTTTTATTCTAAAAATATAAATTTATATCCCTATCATGTAGTTACATGTTAATGAAATGTTTCTAACTTTTGAACTGCTTTGGGGCAGAACTTAATATCTTTTTATGTAAAGGATAAAGTATAAAAATCGGTTGATGGCACTGCCCTCCTGCAAAAACACATGTCTTTTAAAGTATTCTTCAGTTTCTTAATTTATTTCTTTGCAGTTTTGCAATCTGTTGGCAGTTATTTCAAGACACAGAAAACAGTGTCTGGAACACACTGTATTTAGTGCAAACGTGCTGAAGAAATACCTTCTAATTAGAACAGAATACTTCAGCAGCAGTACAATTCTAAGTGAGAAAAAGCCCAAAACTAACAAAAAAAAATTCCCCAAACAAAGAAAAAAACCACCAAACTCCAACCCCCGACCAACTAAAAAAATCTTGTATGTGTTTTCTTCTTAAAAATAGATGAAACTTAGTAATGGTAGTAGGAAAATAGTGACTTGCCCTTCATGAAAACTGATGAGATTGGCTAAGAGGATATTCTTTTAACAATTAGTGGTTTTGTTATTGTTAGGATGAGACCTAATTCAAGAGGGGACAGGAAAGTTATTTAACAGAAAATTCACTTTTCAAAAGGGCTGTATCCTCTAAATCTGGAATGCTGGTATGAACCACTGCAGGCAGAGGCAAGATTTGGACCAGAGCAGGCCCTGTGGTAGTGAAACCCCTATCCAGAGAGTAAATGAGAGCATGTCACAGTGCTGTTACAGTAAAAATACCTTAGAAAATAGAGATTAGTTCTGAAGAATTCAAATGGAGAGGGTATATGAAGTAAATAACTGTTGATTCATGCATGGAATTAGGAAAACATAGCTGTTCCTCAGTAAAATAGGAAAGGTAAAAGATTATTTAGTCCTTCCCCATTGGGATTTATTTTGAAAATGAGGATTCTAGCAAATAAAAGAGATTATCTTTTTTTTAATTGATTCATTCATGTAATTAGTGTTTCCTTTATCATGTGTGGAGGGAGTGGACCTGAGTTTCTGAATGTCTCGCTCTTGTTAAGAGTGAGGGAATTATCCCTCCAGCCAAGCCCTGTCCTTCCTTTGTGGGAAGCAAAGTTCCCATTGCAAAAGGTGGTGAAAAAGCAAAGTAGTCAGTAATTTTTCTCTAGTTTACAAGTTACATGAACTTTTAAAGACAGATCTCTCATTATCTGGCTGTCAAGAATATGCGTATAGAGAAAAGGGGATGATCATTTTTATGGGTCTGTGGTCCCCAGAGCAAAAATAAAGAACAGTTATGTTGTTTTTGCTCCCAGTCAGAAATTATTTAAATCCATTGCTGTGCTCAGTCTCAGACAAATGATTTTTTTTTTTTTTCATAAAAATTACTCAAAAAAGTTGTGTGATTTTGAACCAGAATATTTCTGGTTCTGAATATGGCTGCCAAAACTGGTCATTTAACATGACAAAGTGGGGAGAAGTATGGTAGGAAAGACAAAACTGTACATTAGTTCTGCTTCCAAAGGCTTTTTAGAGTGGAATGACATGGTCAAAAGAAAGCTATTTGAGAACTAAAATTCACATGGCAAATGCATATTGTCAGATCCCTTTCTATTATGAATACTCATGTCCATTTATTTATAAAACACTGTATGGGAATAAAATTATCCAGGACACTTTCTAAATATCTCACATCATCCATAACGTGAGTAATTAATTATTATCATCCAGGCTAACACTACCTGTACTTAATCCACTATAAAATGAGAAAACTTAAATGTAGATGATTGCACTGTGACAACATCTGCTTGAGAAATTACTCTTTGCAGAGCTGTGCTAAGATCAGGACAGATTTTTTTAATGAGATACAATGGCATAAACTTGTAGCAGTGGTTCTTTGAAAAATTTTTGGAAGAATATATGAAAACTTCAGTTTTAGAAGTAATACTGAAAATTATTGGGTTTAGATCATATGAAAATTACTGTCAGCTGGACAGCCCAAAGTGAAATGAACTAAGTCATCATAACAGTAGTATTTATAAAAGTTAGAGATTGAAAGTTCATATGATTCTGGTGACAGCTAGTGATATATGATATATTGATGGAGATTCTATATTTCTTTAACACAAATATAATTCAAGTGAAGTTTTTTATAAGTGTTATATGGTAAGTTTAGTTGATTTACTAAATTTTAATGATTTTCCTGCAGAATACCAGAAAAACATCCTGTGTATTATTCTGTGGGCCCTTGTTTGCCCTATCTCTCTATCTTGAACTTTAAAACTGCTTAATTTCTTAGTAGTGTTACAGTTCAAATACCTTTCAAATATGCTGGGATGCTCTACAAACATTGAAACAGGATATTGACTTTTTTTATAGTATTGCCTTTTCTCTATTGCATTTGGCTAATGTGGCTTAAATTGATTTTTTTCAGTGTTCAGAATTTGCACACTCAATTTACAGTGGTAGATTATGCTTATTTTCTATTGTGTTTTGAAAAATATCCTAGACTCTGTGTCTAGTCACATGGTAAAATCTGTGTGGCACTCTACTGAACAGATTATGAGTTATTAGCAATTCAACGAAAATTTAAGAACAAGCAAGTATAAAAGAACACATTCCACATGGTTTTTCAATTGTAATGTCTCCAAATATTGTATGTGTTGATTGACTGAGTGAGTTAAAGATGTAATTTGCAATGACAAGTCCATCCCCCAAGCCCCATTGCTGGCAGAGGTAAATGCTCAATGAAATTTTTTATTTTACTCAATTTGCACACCCACATCTGCCTGCACATAGAATAGAAAAGACCAGTTGGCTTTCTAGAGGACAGAGCACACAGATTTCCTGTCATCTCCCTAGCACAACACCTGCACTGGCTTATAAATACCCCCCAGGCTACAGGAAAAGCTCCACAGGGTCAGGGTACAAGCACCACAGTGACGTTATTCTTGACACTTAAAGTGATGCCTGGAATGATACTGTTAGCATAGTATTTGCAGGATAGCTCAGGCAATTTCCAGAAGGGAAAAGGGGACATATGTTTGGATCAGAAGGAGCCAGTGGATATAAGCTGGTCGATATTTTGTTCAGAATTAGTGTGCTACTGTAGGTGACCTCTAAATGTATGAAGGTGCACGTCTGCCCAAAGGATCCTGCTGAATAAAGAGTGAGCAGTCCCTGAGCCTAAGGCCAAATGGTGCAGATGCCATGTATTCACAGTGTTTATGGAAAACACCTTCTGCAGCTGCCACTCATGTCCAAGTAACACAACCTCTGGATTTATTCTGGACTCTGTGTTGCAGCTTTGCAGCCCAAAGTACTATCTAATATGTGCTTGTCCAGTTCAAACTGTCTGACAGAGCATGAGAACTGTGCTTCAGGTATGTCAAGAAAATGACCTCACGTGATTAACAACTGGGCTGTGGCATAAGAAAGCATGGGAGCCTTAGGGATTCAAATTCTGTCTAGAAAGAGTTGAAGGAGCGTGGGTAGTGTGATAGAGGATGCCAATCTCAGTCTCCACACAGCCTTGGAAGCAGTCCTTAGGCTGAGAAGTAATTAGAAAACCTTTCAGGCTGTGCCTTGGAGAGAACAAAAAGCACTTCCAGGTAATCAGCATGGAGAAGAAAGGCTCTGTGTGTGCTGTCACCTCCTGATCCAGATTGTTACATCCTAATGACTTGGATTGCAGCAGAATAATCACATATGTCTGAAAAGGGGAAAGTGCTCTGCACACTTTTCTCTGAAACGCCGCTTTCTTCACACAGGATTATTCTTTTTCCCAAGTAGTGTTATTCTATGTCTAAGTTTCTCAAGACCTTTCCCCTACATGATTTTTAAGTTTTCACTTACTTACTGAAATCATACTGGTTGTGTCAGAGCAACTTTTCCATTGCTGCCAACTATCTGCTCTTTTCATTCATATGTCGACATATGGCAATTCAGCTTTCCTAAAATTGAAGTAAGTTGGATATTTCCAGGCAATGCTGACTTTGCAGCTCAAGCACCAAACCTGTTTGTATATGTAGAGCCTTCCTGACAGGCCCCAACTTCCAGAAAGCCTTGGAAATTCCAGACAGGGCCATAGTAACCCTATTTTCAGAGAAATGGAATGGTGACTGATGAGTATGCCTAATTCCTTAATCTTTGCATATATTGGTTTTTTCTGTTTATCTTGATGTAATTAACTGAACAGTCCCCATGTTGGTTCATTTAGTGTCATGAGAATTGGTATCTTCCTCTCATATCAGTTGCAGCTGTCCTTTCCTGGTTTGACTCTAGTGCACACACTGTACTTCTTGCAGTGACTCATATGCTGAAAAATGTCATAACCACATGAAAACTCAGAAATGACCTAGAGAAAACACAGAGATGCAATCAGATATGCCAGTGGTAAATAATACTCAACACAGACCAAAAGAGCACAGAAAACCCAAAGGTTTCACTAACAATGGAAATCAATGGGAGCAAGCTGAACTTCTCATATTCATTAAGAAAAAATAACCTCACTCATATAGCTCCTTTTATGCATAAATGACTGTAGGAAGGAGTTCTACTGAGGCAAATAATGTTCACATGAATTTGCAGCATACTTCCTGTGAACCAAACGCAGGGTTGGAATTAATTATAAAGCTTATTTTGTTTCTTAGATTCTTAAAACTGCTTCTCATTATTCAGAGGAAATAATATACATTCCAGTGGCCCATATGCCATCAAACATTAATCTGCCAAATTTTGTCACTAATTTTTCTAGCCTGAAAATATAATTTGTATTGTCATGTAACAATAGGCATTTGTTTAGAAACTGAGCTGTAGCAGGTGATGCATTTCTGCTTCAAATGGCAACAGTTTCTTTGCAGTCATTCAAACTTTCTTGCAAATTCTCATCTTGTAAGGCTCAGCCTACTGCAGCGTGAAACCTCCTCACAAACTATAGAGGGCAGGTGAGGATTGTGAAACTGTGGCTGGGCTTGTACACTCAGTATTTGAGTGCCTGATACGAGGCCTTTTCCTATATGGACTCAAGCCAGATGTTTCTTCCAGATGGTGACTTGTCCTCTCTCCCTCTGTTGAGAGATTACTTCTTAGTATTCAAATGCATTCAGGAGTTCACAACCCAAGATAAGAAAAAGGAAACACAGGTGAAAGTTGCTTAGGAGATGGAGTCTAAAATCAAACATTAACAATGGAAGTTAGATAAAAGAAAGACTGTTGTTTAAGTTTCTACCTTTCTTTTGTTTTCCTGCCATCAGAGTTGAACTTGTGTCAATAATTCCCAAAGTATTAAAAATTCCAGTGCTCACTCTTGTCTGATGTATGTCATGCAGTTTGTCTTGGTCTCAGTGCAGTATGTTGTGTACTTGGTGGTTTTTTGCCATCAGATTTAAAGAGTGCAAACTGAGAAGCTCTACAGGTAGATGCAATTAGAGCACTGAGTGGGAAAGTGTACACTGACTCTGCTTTTTCCAAATGGCTAATGGCAGTTATTTTGGAATGATTGCAAACATCGCATTTAGAGAAAGAGAGAAATCAGACCTATCATTCAGGTATTGTATAATCATTTGGAAACATAACATTTAGCTATTTAGCTCAGTAAATACCTTATTTACAATATAGTACTGGGGAAAAAAATAAACACAGATGTTTAGATGCATAAACTAGCTAGTGCAGTGGGTGGAAAATCCTGAAAGAGAGGAAAAAATTATGTGGAAATATACAAAGGGATTTTTAGGCTGGTGTCATAGGGAAGGTGGTAATGGTGTAGGAATGCAATTTTATCCTTTTTCCTTCCACTGCATGGTGTCTTTTCAACAAAGACCATAGCCAGGAAAAATCTGTCTGGTTTGGAATTTTTTAAAAATGGTAAACTATATAAAAAGTTCCATATATATGGAATCCTAGCTAGGTAAGAAGAAAGGTTTTCATCTACACCTTTGATTTGTTTGAACTGAAAATTAAATTTGGAAAGTAAATTCTTTATCCTTATTTTTTACCATTCTTAAAAGGGAGAAGAAAGAGGGGAAACACTAATGAAAACTATTCTACTTGTGGAGGCGAGTTCTGGTTTTAAGATTTTTCAACCATATAGAATGTTAACCAGGTAGATGTTCTTATAAAAATGAATCATGCTATTACTTAATTAATCAATTAATTAGTGTTAGTTATTACTTTTCAAGTCTGTACTTATAAGATAGCCTAATTTTTTATGAAAGCATGAAATAAATTACTATTATACAAAGCATGATTGGATTTAACAATATCTTCACAGGTACCACCTAACCTCACTAAGGTTTATCCTTAAAGGACAATTTTTCATTTAAAATGTGTGTCCATTTGATGATTACTAGACACAATATGTGGGTAAATTAATAGCTTTATTGTCCAAGCACAGCCAAATGCATATCCAGACATGTAAATGTAACCAGGCAGGTGTTAAATTTCCATGAGTGAATTCTCAAAATCACAGGTGGACATAAGAAATCTTCAGGAGCAGATGAGAACAAGGCTGGGCTTTTTTTCCAGAGATTACCTCTCATTACTGAGGCTCAGATGCCAAGATTGAGCACATGTTCCTTCCAGACTTGGTACACAAGTCCCAGTGCCTTGAAAAAACATATTTGGCAGCTGCTAATATATTAATCAATTGAGTATTGGATTAGCCCAGCCGCTCCCTGGAGCGAGTGCATTACTGAGAGCAGCAAGTCAATTGCCAACTTCCTTAATTTGCTTCTGCGAGAATTTCATAACCAATGCTATGAATATTTAACTGTTTTTTTCTCACAGAGAGATGATCCAGGCTGAAGGCATAGCTTTACTGGTAATTTATGGACCTGAGACTATGCCCTTGTTTTATTAAGCATAATTTATTTACAGGTCTCAAAATAAGGTCCTCCTTAGTCTTTCCGTAAGAATGCAGATAAGAGTCACAATTGATTTTTATCCTCTGAGTTTACATTTTATATTTGGTCTTTGTGTTTAATGCTTTCTCTTCCTAAGTGTAAAAAAAAATATGGTAAACAATGCCAACTAGAACATTCAGTTCTCCTGAGACTAAAGCACCTATAAAATTAACCAAAACTACCATTTCTCTGGTTTAAAGATATATTAGATATTATTTTTCATTTAAGAAATAATCAGGCAATAGTCAAGGCAGCTTAATTTGTGCTGAACAGACAAGAGGACAGGACATGGATATTACAGCTCCTCACTAGTGTCTGCTTCAACCCCAGGCTCTCAACCCATCAAGCAGTTTACACAGAAAACATTTTCTTTTCTTTCTATCGACATTTCACGAGCAACACCATTCTTTGGTTTTTTGTGGGGTTTTTTTCCCTTTCAATGGCAAAAATGCACAAAGTTTAAAGGCTGTACTGGGTAGTACATGTGCAATATGGGACCACATCAGCCTTATGCCTCACAGATTAATCTGCATGTTCCCTACCCACAGAACTGACCAACATGCATTTTTCTATTTGGAGAAGAAAAGCTTCCTTCTTGAGGCCATGTCCTGTGCTCCTGCATCCGAAGGGAGGAGTGAGAGCTAAAAACAGCTGCAATTTGCAATTTGCACACACAGGTTAGGAAAACTTGTATTTTTGTAATATTTTATTGTATTTTTGTGTATTGTATTCTCTATTCTGTGAGTAGAGTAAAATGCATCCCAAACACAGAGTTTGGCTTTGTCTAGAGTGTTTCCTGACCAAAGAGCAGGGGCCCAACATTTTGTGACAGTAGACTGTGAATTTCATTTATATAATTTTAAGAACTCCAATGGTAATATGACCACTTTGCTTGAAGAATTTGGTAAAAAAAAAATCACAGGAAAACACTATTGTTTATTCTGTTTCAGCAGCATTTCTGATTGTAGTTAAATAAATTAAAGCCTTGAACTTGACAATAATTTTAGTTATTTTTGTCCTCTGAAGATATGTAGTTTAATTTTTGTGTGAAGAACTGGGTAAATTTTTACTGCTTTTATTTTTTTATCCAGAAAGATTAGTTTATCTCTATTAGAGAAACCATTATGACAAGCCAATGGAAAATTGCTTTAAATGACCAATGCAAAAATTTTAGAGTAAATCCTATGTTACACTCTCTGTCTTTGGGATTTTCACTAGTGTATGAATATTACCTTGATTTATTATTTCTTGTGAGTGAGATAATATATGAGCTTTTAGTTTTCTGAAGCACTTTCAGATTTTAAATAATTATAATATTGTCCAGTGTTGCTGGATGTATGCATGGATCTGATCTTCTTTACACAAAAACAAGCCAGAACTTAGTCCTTTAAAATCCCTGAGATTGTTTTTGCACAGAAACAGACCAGAAGCAGTCCTAGAGGTTGTCAAGATTGTTGATGGGGAGGGGAAAAAAAGACTGTGTTTTTTAGTGTTAGTTTTTAGTTGACTAGCTAAGAGATGAGTCAAAGTACACTTCTAAATACTTGGGTATTTCCTTTGACATATTCACTGTAGCATATAATTGAGCAGCAAAGTAGTAGATTTCCTGGTTCCCAACCCATTGCAAAGTGTTTGTCTTTATGACAGACAAGAGTTAATTCCTTCCACTGCAGTGATGGGGAGCAGGCCAAGATGTGGTGAAAATGGGGAGGTACAGTTGAAGGCATAGAAAATTTTTTTCTTCCCATAAAGAAAGACTGCAATGGATCGGGGCTGTTTTAATCTCCTCACCAGCATTTTGGGGAAGTGAAAGAAAACCCTACAAAGTCTCAGTAATCATGATAAAGCCAGATGGTGCTAGTGTTCGTGAATAAAAGTAATGCTGTAGTTGTTTTTTGCTGTAAAGGATGTATTGTACATGGATCCAACAAAAACTTGGTTTGAATTAGCAGTGTTTATCTAAAATGCAATGAATCATGGTGTTTGCATCTGAGATAAGCAGGGAGTCTTGCTTAAATGGTTGTATAATTTCTTATGGACACTTGAGTGGTGAAAGTTGCCAAGATAATAAGGCTTTTATAAATGAAATAATGAGGAAATCTCTGCTAGGAAGTGCTTAATTCAATTGAGAAGCAGAATTTCTAATTGATGCAGGAGCCTCAAAGCTCCCATGACAGATTATGCAAAACTGACACAACAGAAAAAAAAACCCAAAAGGGCGGCAGCGAAGGTTAGAAACGTACAGGCAAGTACTAACACTGAATTAAATTGTACATCTGACAAATAGTAAGGGCTTAGAATGTTTTCTCTGTAATATCTGACTGACAAATTAAATTCCCAGAATGAAGATCTGTTAGGCAGAGAAGTACAGTCCTTGGGGCTGGCCAGCCACATCATTGCTGAGCTGCTAATAGATTTGTGCCCAATGGCACAGAACCTGTGACGCTGAAAATTGGCATGTCAGGAGGGGAAGGTTCTCTGTGTGTTCGTCTTATGTATCTTAATTAGGAAAGATCAGATTCTGTACTCTGTTCACACTAATCAGCATCATACAGCACAATCAGATGTCAGTGGGACTGCATGAGAATAAAGCTTCAGGCAATGAGCAGAACTGCTGAGCAGCATGGTGCTCTCTGTCATTAGATCAGTAATGTAAAATATTGTTTTACAGAGTATGCATTTGTTTTACCTTGTTGCCTATTGAAACTTTTTCAATAAGCCTGTACTTCTTGTTCCTACTACTCAAATTAAGCATGTCTTGATAAATTTTGCAGCAAAAATATGAATGTGTTGGCCTGAAAATTCTTTTAGTGGTTTTCTATTTTAAATGAATGAATATAGAATGACCATTGATTTTTAAAGTATCACAGGGAGGTTCATTAGGCATGGCTCCCCTGTTTAAATGACAGACACAGATCACATCTGATCACTTTCATTGTTTCTGCCTACCTTGTTACTTCCAGCTGAGAGCAAGGGTGAACTCTAATAGTGCTGTCACCATAGACTGCATCTCCTAAGCAGTTTGAACTCCAAATTAAAATTATATAGTACCTGTCTAGTGAAAAATTCACTTTGTGTTGTGGTCTGCCCCTATTTTGAAGCTTTTCCTGGAAGCTTGGTGCCATATATTGTATCTACAAAGAGATGACCTAAAGATACTTAGAACTATTTTGCAGCACTGAGATGCCCTAGGTGAAGTGACAAAAAACTGTGAAGGGCAAAGGGAGGCATTTTTTTTTCCAGTGTTGAAGGGCAGCTATTTTAATTCTGATCTTAAAATGAATTTAGAAAACATCTCTCACGTCTCTCCTCAGAACAGGGAAGAAGACAGGTGTAAAATCAGATTTCCAGAGGTGTAAAATACAGCTATCTCTCCAAATGTGACTGAGAGCCAGTGGAACTTGAATGCAAATTTTGGTGTCTGCTTCAGAAAACACCTCCCTACTTTATTTCCCTGTCTGTGTATGGTTATGACAGAAACAAGCATCAAGACCAGAACTCTTAGAGACTGTGATCAGATTAGCTTTTTTTGTCAACACTTTACCGATAGTCTAGAATATTTTGTGCTGAGCTATGCTAACCCCAAACAGAGAGAAAGAAGAGAGCTGTGGCACTAAAATGCTGGGTAAAAGTTCTGCTGATCTTATGTGACTGGCAAGCCTCCCCTAAGAGGAAATGGAGAAAATATCTCTGAAGAAATTTCTTGGCATACTGATGTCCTCCATGTGCCAAAGCTTACTCTACCTCTGCACCCACTCCAACCCCAAAAAACATAAAACTAAAACTTTCAAAATTCCCAGGGGGAAAAAAATAAAAAGGTTGACCTCCAAGCACTTTTAAATCCCAAAGAATTTTCATAGGCGCCAGTCTTTAAGTTTGTAACTTTCGGAGACTCCAGAAAGGAACTATTCCTTTTAACTCATAAAGTACAGAGATACCCATATCAGAATGCCAGGGTATGTTGTCCAATGTCCTATAACAGAAGTAGATTTTTATTCAGCATTCCAGGTATTATATTTTGCTCTGGTCTGAATGACACTGAGGCATTTTAGCCTTATTGATTTACTCATTTATTTTCACTGTTCCTTCCTGTAATTAAGAGTCTTTTCTTCATTCATGAGATAAAGGTAGTCCTTGCTATGGGAAAGCGTACAATCAAATAAGGAAAGAGTAACGGGCAAAAAATCTAGGAAGGTAGAAAATTCAGTTTTTTGTTTTGGACCCTCAGAACACATTCTAGAAACATACAGAAAGATGAAAAACCAGTATTGAGAGGACTGAGTTCTACCTAGAGTTGGACAGAAAACTGAGCCAATAGTCAAGCCTTGCATTGTAACCAGAGATTCAGTACGTTTTGGCTCTGTCACATTTTGGCTCAGTGAATCCCAGGTTAAGGGAACACTGCTCTTTGTCCTTCACTTTCCAGCTGCACGTAGATCACTGCACAGGCTCTACCCTGAGAAAACCTGGCTACCCGGAGCTGCCTAAAAAAGGCAAAGTTGTTTCTCAAATAGCTAAGCAACCAAGAAAGTGAAGAGCTACAGATCAAGGTCAATAACTCAGTTGCCACCAGCTATGATTGTTTTCTTCACTGATACTGGATCTCTCTCTCTTTTCCACTAAGGTACAATGGCATTTTTGCACTGGTAATTACACTGAAGCTGGAAGGATGGTTGGTTGTATATCCCTCCTTAAACACTAGCCTTTGAATCTCCTAGATTCTTGTGGAAGGAGAAGGAAACGTATGGGAAAATGCAGAAATGTCACAGCAATCAAGAAATTTAGCAGCTGGAGCTGAGCCAAGCTGGCTGAGAGAAGCTGGTGCTGGTGTAGGTGGGGTCTGAGAGGTAAAAGAGATGTGAGCCTCAGTTCTGACCCATTGCTAAACAATTTCTGAGACTTTGTGAAGTTACTGATAGTGAAAGTATGCTCATGGCTGGAAAGCTCAAAGGTAGAAACTAACCACTGTCATGTTTCTTGATAATTTGCAGAGAACAGGACTCTTTTCTGTAGTCAAACTGGGTATACAGGACCACATGTAGAATAACCTCAAAGAAAATTGTGGAGCATTTTAGAGTCTCAGAAATTGTGGATGTGTGTTTACTTGAATCCTCCAAAACCTTAGGAGAGAGATTTGAGGATTTACATTGCTCTGAAAGTATGAATTTGAGGGACTTTGCCTTGGAGTCTCATAATTTAAGGTGATCCCTGTAACGCTGCCACTATCTCCTCTAGCATTCCCTCTACAGACTTAGATGGATGGACATAATGAGACATGTTTGCAAACATGAGTGAAGTGGGTTGCAAATCAGATTGCCTGTTGTCTCCTTCTTTTGGATTAATTGATTTATGGTGTCTGGAACTGTTCTCTCATGAACTTACTTTATGGACAATGAGACAATTTCAGTAGGAGGGGAAGTAAATTAAGAGGTTAGGATGAGGGTTTTCATGTTCAGCTCTAAAAATGTTACTTTGGCAAGTGCAGGTCTGAATTCTATTTCTGTATAATTATTTCAGGAAGCAATCACAAAGAACAATCTCAAAGAAAATTCCCTGGTGTTAACTGGCTCTAGTGAATCAAGATCAAGTCAGGCATAGGATCAGATTCTATCCAACAGAGCTTCCTGAGCTTCTCCCTGTTTGTCATAAACACAGAAGTGGCTAGAGGCTGGAAATTAGTTAAAATCTACCTACTTCACAGGTTTTCCTGTGAAGTCTATGGTGTTTCTGAAAGCTATTCTGTCAGCAATTTATCCCAAGTCTTTGGGTATAAAAATTCACAGGAGAATTCTATTAATATTCTAAGGCTGTGTTTGAGCTGATAACTTGGCAAGCAGATCAATACATGTTAATGCCTGGAGATTTTTTCATTCAGGTTTCGTTTGTCAGTGAAAAGATATCTTGTATAATAATTGCTGTGTTACATACATTTCTTTTTGTGCTTCTAAAGAGCATTGGTAATTGTTCTCGCTCCACTGTTAGCACTAAAAATTAATCGAAGAAATGCAGTAGGTGTCAGGTGCTGTAACTGACTTCTTTGGGGATGTCATTGTAAAGAAGTTTATCTATCTTACTGCAGAAAATTAAGTCTGAAACTTTCACCACTCCCTAACCTTTAGAAATTCAAAGGGGTTGACAAAATCTTTAAAAAGGTAAGTCACATAGAAGACTGGCTTCTTGGATGCAGATTTCATTGCTCTTTATTCTGTTGCTGTTCAGACTCTTTTAGCTGTCGTGAAACTTCTCTATTTTGCCCTCCAGTGGGTCCTAGCATACAAAAGAGTCATCAGGGAACAGGAGAATCACTAATTTATTTTCAAACTTAAACAAAAATGTTCTCTTCTAATAACAAGTGGAGAGAAGAAACAGCACTGAGAGGGCAGTGCTTATAGTACATTGCATTTTGCAAGAAGTATTTAGAATGCAAGTTTGGCAGGGAGATCTACTATATATATAGACACTGACAGGGTAGTCAGCTTTGATTAATGGAGGGCTCTAAGCTTAAGACATACTTTAGTTGGGATTTTTCTTAATACACATCTGTAGTCAGGTGATCATGAGAGAATCTAGGTTTGTTTGTTTAAGTGGTTCCAGCTCTTGCTGTTGCAAGACTGAGAGCTCAAACTGTGTGCACTCCTAAAGTTCAGAATAAAAGTTTACTACATGACAGTCCTCAAATGCACTATTGTTTTTTAAGTCAAATGATTTTAAGAATACTTGAAGTTGAGTGTATTGGGTAAGCGTTTCATAGAAATCTTGTTGATACATGTAGGCTCTATTCCTCAATTCTACTCCTTACAAGACTCAGTCTATTGTGTTTTATATAAACCACAACTGCCATTGAACACAAATGTGCATATATTTAATTCCACCTTCCAAAAGAGGGAAGTGCAGCACAGAGTATCCAAGACTTTCAGCCTTTCTTCTCCACTACTGTCCTGTGTATCACCTTAGTTTGTCCCTGAGGCAATGAGGATTGTAAGCAATGCAAGCTGGCTGTTCTCTCCTGCAGTGTGACTGTGCCAGCTCTGCAGGAGCGAGTGCCACCCATCCCTGAGTGGTGTGGAAAGCCCACTGCCTACCACACAGTCCCAGTGCAGTGAGAGCTCTGCTCAACGTCAGCTGAAACACAGCCTGTGAGAAGCACAACACTGGGTCACCAGATCACTCCCTCCTTTGTATATGATCAGCACAGCATAAAGGCCAGATGGATATTTTTCCCTTCTGTGTTCTCAAAAGGCATATTGGCACAAGCAAGTAGAAGTGACTTTCTTTTTAAATGCCAGCAAGACTGCTTATAAGGAAGATGCTTTTATTGAGTGCAGCTGGCACAGTGTGTCTTCCAGTGTTCTCTGGGGTTGCAGTAGGAACAACAAGCAAGCACAGTCACCTGTATTCAAACTATAATAAGGAGCTTTACCTGTGGTAAATGAAAGCTCTTATATGGACAGTCTCTGGAGCAACATTAGAAGTGTCCTTTGCACATGTTTGTGCCTTGCACAACTTTGATAAAATTCAAGGTTATTTCATACAGCAGACCACACAGTCAGCAAAGATATTCTGAGTGCCAAAAGCCAGAGCACTGCTGTTCCTAGGTAATACACCTCATTCCAAAGAAAGATAAATTTCCTGGACATAGTGCCATGGAGATCTAGTTGACTGTGGGTCTAGCCAGAGCTGTCTCAGGCTTGAGGCACCCCTTGGCAAGGCATAATGGCCTCTAATGCGTTAAATCAAACCTAATTTTCTAAGAATCTTATTGGAGTGATGACTCTAATCACCACCCTTTTTGTCACATATTAATTCAATGAAGAGAATTATTTTCATGTAGCAATTAAGCAAGACATCCATTTTGAGGAAAGGGTCCAGGACACAGGAATACCCCACTGTGGGTGAGGTATCCTGAACCCTGAAGAAGAAAATGCCTCTACTTTGTGCAGAACCTGGACAGAGTGTTCTTCATCTGAGAAAACCTTAAGTCCTCTCACCCTTACAACGTCTATTGTGAAACCCGTTTTGAGATTCTGTCCAAGCTCTGCAAGCAGTTCACCACAACATCAGGGAGTGGATTTTCCTCAGGAGAGTGAAGGAGGAAACCCACTAGGACATTGGCATTGCAAAGCATGATTTTCAGAAATGTTACATCGTGTTACATCAGATCACATTACTTCATTTTGAAAGCATTTATATTTACTTGAAAGTACAGAAATGAAATTTTCATCTGTTCTGCCAGGTGTTCCTTTGAGACTGGGCAATGAAAAATACCTATACATCATTTATTTCAAATTATATACCTGTTGAAGAACTATTTTGAAAAGAAATTTAATATGCCTATGAAGTCAACTCAATATAGTATTTGTTTATCAGAAAATTTTTTATTACAATCCTTCTAGAATAAGTCTATCATAGGATATTTAGTGACTCATAGTGGACTTTAGCCATTTCAGAATAATGCATGAAAATGATCCGAGGTAACAAAAATAAATGGTCTGGCCAGTGGTGGCAAGACTTCTGTCCACAGTGATTAGCATTGCAAAGTAAGGAGGAAATGTAAGGCAAGAAAACAGATCAATTTGGTCGCTGAGTGAAGTGTAAACATTATGCCATGTAGTCTGGGAGCAAGAGGAGATGAGGGTGTCCAGAAAAAGGAGGCAGAGGTTATTCTAAGAAAAAAATCTGAAACTCTCCTTTCTATTTGAGCAGTTGTCATGGGGTAATTGCTGTTAAATTTCCCAGTGTAGAAAGAGGAGGTGGCTCATAAAACCAGGAAAGCACCTGAAGAAGCTTTTCTTGAGGCTTCGGGTTCGCAAAGGAAAGATGCTGCTCTCCTCCCCTCTGCACCAACTGGGTCAGGTCTCTCCAAGCCACATGGCCTGGGGCTGCCAGCCCGCATGGTGTGGGGGGGAGGAGAGGGACAGAGAGAGAGAACTCAGGCTGCTTCATCTTGCTGTCCTTGGGTAAAGAACTTCGCCAGCTCTGTTTGCCTAGCCTGGGCCAGGCCGGTTTCCTCCCCTCTCCGTGGCACCGCCCAGCAAGAAGAGGGTTTGGGGTTGGGCCCGTGGACCTCGGGAGGGCCCCGCCTGGTTAGCCCTGCAGCAAACTCAGCACGGGAGAGAGACAGAGGGAGCTCAGACTGAGCCCCTCCTGCAGCTCGGCTGCGGCTTCGTTTACTCCTTGCAACTCAGCACGGGAGGGAGAAAAGACTCAGATTGAGCCCCTCCCGCAGCTCGGGTGCAGCTCCTGCCAGGCGGCCCCCACGCACACTCCGGCATGGAAAGGGGCTTAAACCAGCCCCCTGCAGCACGGACGCCGTCCTGTTGGGCTCCTACGATTCAAACGCGGCTTAGATGGGAGCTGGCATGGACGGGTTCTTTTCCTTCAGTTCAGGCACGGACATAACAACACTCAAACCACGCGGGCGAAAGCCACATGACCAACACCCAGCTGAAAGACAAATTAACTGTTTCTTTCTAATATCAGAATGAGACTTTGAAAACATTCGTTTCTCCTTCTCACACAGAAAGAGCATAAAAATAAAGGCACTTACAAAAGGTACAATATAGAGACTTTAGGTTAATGACTATAACTAAGCTTATTTTTCAAAGAAGGAAGAGATGAAGAGTGCTTTACTGCTGAAAGTTCTTTTGTAAAAACATGTTAATAAAGTTAGCTGTAATACACCCTGTAATATATGAATAATGGTCTAAAAGAGGTGAGAAAAAGGGAATGTAATGTTCTAAGTTATAAGCAGTAGACTGAGACTTTTGTGTATTAAGATTTTTCTTTCCTCGCCCCAGGAAAACAGTAGAAGAAGACTTGTGTTGCTGATGATAAAGTAAGGGGATGTCGTTGTCACTGTAATAGAAACATTTGTTCTAAAAAGAACACCTCAATGACCATCATATGTCCATTGGTGTGGCCCTGAGAAAGCCACTGAAATGGGAAGGGGTCTGGAAAAGCAAATGCCTCCCTTCAAAGAGAGAATTGCTTACTAAAAAGCTAATAACCATAGAAACTGTGTTTCCCATAGGAGTCAACATGATAAAACAAAAGAAAGCTTCTCTCTCTACATAAATTAAGAAAACTGTTTTGTTCCAGAGGTGGTGAATTAACTATAAGTTAAAGTGTTACCTTTTGTATAGTCAGCAAGAAAGAAAATAAGAAAGGTGGGGAGGGGAAAAGAATGTTCTAAGAGGTTTGGTGTTGATGCCTGATTATTATTCTATTTTAAGTCTGTTAATAAAATTCCTTTTTGTATTCCTTAAAGTATAAGCCTGCTTTTGCCTACTATTAATCCTTATCTCACAACAAAATCAAATAATCTAGACTACAAAAATTAATCTTCATACCTAATTTTGATCCCCAAACCTTTAAACCCTAACAGCAGTCAAATAAGGATATAGCTTAAATTAGCTGAGATTTTGTAGTTCTAAATAACATTTACTCTGATTTCATCTGTAATGCTGTGGAACATTCCTGATCACCATTGGGTATTCCTGAGTCCATATATGTTCAGGAGATCCTGTCACTCTTATTCAATGGGTGCAAAGATCAAATATGTGCTTAGCCTGTCTGTGCCTGAAAGTCTGCCAGAAGCACAGAGCCACCAGGAAGAGAGAGTCCCTCTGAAAATAGCGTAGGAGAGAAATGTGGGCATTTGAGTAACTTCACTCTTGTTTTGACCAGGTAGTTTTTTCTAGACGATCACAAAACCACGGTGTTTTCTTGCCACCCCCTTACTCAAATACTCTTTCTTGCCTGACATTGAATCCCTTGGTACAGTTAGTCCTTAACCTGTGCTGGGCAAGGGCTTCCTGCATGCTCAGTAGGTGTCATATGGGCTCAGCACAGCACATCCCGTATGGTAAATGGGCAATTTCTTCTTCTTAAATAAAAAAGGGGTTCAAAGAGTGATCCATGGAGGAAAAAAAGAGCAAGTAGGGTGCAAGATATGATCCTCAATATGATAATTTCAACATTAAATTATTTTCCTGACGGTCAGTTTTTCACTAGCCAGACATACATCCAGTTATCTCACAAGACAAGTCCTGCACATCAGCAAGCCAGAAAACTAAGTAGAAGGCAATCAGTCTGAAAACCATGTGCTAATCATCAAAACACTAATTTATCATCAGAGATTAAAATTTTCTTGCAAGAGCTGTTTGTGGGAAAAAATCTGTTAGCCTTTGTGCCCCTGTGGTTGAAATCATGAAACAGAATGTTTCTGTGTTTTGCTATGGGACTGAAAAAAGGAAAGTTATCATCATTGACATAACTTCTGCTGCTTTAGCACATGGTGTTCTTAAGAGAAACAAAAAAATTGTGTTTATGGTGTCTACAACAAAAAATTCTTATCGTTGCAGCTCCAAGTAATTTTACTTCAGTGGTTGGGAGATATCTATTTCAAATGGAAACTCTTTTTGGTTTTGGTTTTGCCTTTTACTTTTTAATTTGTAAAATCAGAAGAACTGACATTACTGCTAGCTAATATGTTCTTAATAACAGTTATTGCCAAGAATTTCTTCCAGGGTACTTGGAACTGATGTTTCCAAAACAAAGAGAATTCAGATTGATAGTTGGGATGACAGAAAATAATGGTTTCCTAGAACAAAACCTTCCATGACGCTTTTCTAGCAGAAATCTTTTTTGTTCATTTTGCATCTTGATAATTTTCTTAACATACATACTGTTAAGAAAGAAAATTAAAATGAGTATTAGCTTTCCTTTCTAGTCATTATCTGCTGTCTCATTGTAGCTGATAGGCAGAATGCTTATACAACCCAGCCAGAATGATTGCCTTGTCCAGCTCTTAGAAATCTGTTGGGGAAAGAAGCTTTTTCTTAGACCCAGGGGAGATGTGAAAATACAGGGGAATATTTTTTCTGTAATAGCAGAAGTATCAGATGACACGTTGTTAATCTTTCCATGTCACAGTAATATCCTTTCACCAGATATATTTCAAATTGCCACTCTTTACAAAGAATTAAGTAACAGCACTAGATAATGTCTCGTTCTCATTGAGCTAACTAAAGACATTGTATTTGACTGACTAATTTCAATGTTTATGGGGTTTACATGGATTAAACTCCATAGTCTGTACATTAAACTGCATTTTCCATGTATAACACAATGATCAGATAAGTCAAACTTCTTCATTTTCTAGAACTGCTCTTTAACATCTGCCAAGAAACCTAATGAAAATGTTTTGCCTATGAACACCAGATAACTTCCAGATGAATTTGATTTGCTGTGTTAAGCAAGACATAATAACTCATGCAGTGTGGTATAGCTTAAGTATTCAGATCCGCAGTTCATGACAAGTGTCTCGTTATTGAAAAATTACCATGCAAAGATAGCTGTGTGCTGTCTTATCGCAATTACACAGATGTGGGAAAACGTCAGCAGTAGGCTGAAGTTCAAGGTGCCCATTGATAATCTCTTCAATTAATAAGTCATTACTCGAATAGAAAGATACACCTCCCCTTTTTGTTCTGAAACAGCTTTTTCTTTGATCTTTCATTTATTTATCCATGACATTAGAATTGATATGATAATGAAGAAATAGCCTGATCAGCTGGTCACAAAAGTATTTTCTTCAAGGGCAGCTCAGTGACAAAGCATGGGGTGTCTAGCTTCTGACAACAGAAAAGGTATACTTGAGCAGAGACTGACTTCTACAAAGTGTTTTAGTAAGAATCTGTGACACAAAAAAATTTGAGGGTATCACCCAGTGATAAAATGGAGCAGTTACTGACAGAGCTGTGGAAAATCACAATAAACTGAGATTAGAAACTATACCACATTTGAAGAATACATGTTTTCAGAACAAGGCAGCAAACTAGATGGCTTACCAGCCTCTTAGCAGAGTGTTTCCATCTCTAATGCATTTACTTAGTCAGTGTTGTAGAATATTTATTTCTTCTAGCTCAGTACTTACCCAGCCTAATGTGAATGCCTAACCAGTGCAGGAGCTGAGTTGTTTATAAAATGGTCTGAGATACTCAGAAGGGAGAAACTTTAGAAGAGCAAAACATTTCTATACATGAAGATGATTTGTGAAGCACTGTCTTTCTGCTTCTGCTTTGGTCTTGATTCACTTCATGTGTGTAAACACCCACCTGCAAAGTGTTTGAACCCCAGAAATAAACATTTTTCAGAGTAGCTGATGCAGTGTTTAGCAAGGTTTTACTTTGAAGATTAACAATGTCACATTATAAAATGTTAGCTTGTTAAAAGGGCCTCGTGCCTTCTTCAAGCACTGGTCAGAGTCTTGGAAAGGAAGGGGATAAAAAATGAAGTGCCTGCCTCCTGTGTTTGCAGCACGTCACCACATCACTCTGTGTTGCAAAGAAATGTTCAGATTAGCAGACCCTCACTTGAAAGTAGTGACAATTACCACCAGAGCAGTTTTGTTGGAGGAGACTGATGGCTGCTGCTTGCAACTCATTGCTGTGAGAAGTTTTCTGGAATCTTGGCATTACAGTCGGAATTTACCAGAATTTTTGTATGAGACAAACATTATCTTGGTTAATGTGCTGCAGTCTGGAGGAGGACCTCTAGACTTAAGCTACTAGAAGAGCTGAACTCTTCTCCTGTAATAGCAATAGGTCATGCTCCATGCAGGGAGAGAGCTGGACTGTTGGGAGAACTAGACAGAGCTCTAGGGCTCAGAGTAGTACTCCAGAATAAAAGCTACATTTTCCTGGTATGGTCTTACTAAGAAGATAACTGAATTTTTCTTTAAGTCCCTCCTACTCCCAGCAAACCTTCACCTGTCTGCTCACCTAGGAACAGGTCTTCAAAAGGGGTGATCATATACCAGTCAAAAATTATGTAGCTATTCTTTATTTCATTTTCTTTTAAGGAAAACTTGGGAAAAAAGTTAATTTCTTAAAATACTTAAGGAGTTTTCCTCAGAAGTATGGTCTCTCTAATTCCTTGAACCTACATAGTCTTTCCCACAATAATCCCATTCATCTAAAAACTTCCACCAACAAACCAAACAAAAGACAACACACACACACACAAAAAACCAACCAACCAAACAGAACCAAAAAAACCCCTCCAAAACAACAAACCTAGCAACAACAATACCCAAAACCAACCAACCAACCAAAAAACAGGAACATAAACCAAACAAAAACCAACCAACCAAACAAACAAAGTATGGTAAAATCTGTTTATTTTTAAAGTTTGACCTTCTTTCCTTGGTGTCCATGAGGTTTCCATTTGGCTTCAACAAGATCCGCCTTTGGGGAATCCCTTTAGGGGAATCCCCTGTCCTCTCAGGCCAGGACAAAGATACAGCTCTTCTGTCCATAAGTCTCTAACCAGCTGCTATTTAAACTAATTGTAACTCAAATTTTCCAACCAAAATTCTGGTTGGGGGAGGGATTGAAAGCACCAATTTACTGTTGCCAGCAATGACTCCACTACAGCAGAACAAACCCACAGATATCCATTGTTAAAACAACAGGCTTTATTTCTATGACATTGATTTTTTTTTTTTTTTTTTGTCTAAAAGATCTACTGAGGTGCCTTACACTTTAAAACCTGACAGAAGGAAACAGGATGACCCTAATCCCTCTTGCCTGCAAAATAAGGCCTTTACACAGTTTAAAAAAATTCAGCAAAAACCACAGACCACAGTTTGTAGCAGTGAATTACTGACCCAGAAAATGTTTGCAGGGCTGACAGGGGTTTTTGTGCTAACAAAATACTTATTATCAACTTCTTCTATCTAAACCATTATTATATCTATGCTACTTCTAAAAATCATCTTTCTACAGTGGCCATGATTCTGCAAGAGTTTGCAAGATATGCTTATCTGTATGCACACAAGTGGGCTCAGGAAAAGCCATAATACAGGGGTTAAAGAGAACCCAGCAAGCAGTTGGGTATTTGATTTTAAATTACAATTTTAGTAGTTTGGCAGAGGCATGAAGGATATTTTTCTATGGTAGAGAAGACCCTGTTAAGTGGACTCGTTAACTGTTTGTTACCCATTGTGCTTAGCTTTAAATTTGAAGTTATTTATTTTTAACATTACCCTTTGGCATTTTAACAGTGTTTAAAGGATAACCTTCTACCGTGGCAGGAAGGTGACTGGAGTTGTACTCTTTTCTCAAACCAAAGACTACACAACTTCTAAGCAATGTCTTCTTTCTCCTCATCAGAGGTGAGAGATGTACTTCCACCTTTCAGCACATGGCACAGAGTTTGGAGACCCTGATTATTTTTACACCTGTTAATAAGTGGGGTAAAAAGACATTCAGAGCAACGAAGCATCATGTACAAGGACAAATTGGCCAGATCTTTTTTCTGATACCTGACTTACAATAAAGTGCATGAACTGTGTCCTCTATAAAAGCCCATACTCTTGGCTCTACAGAATGTGATACCTGTTCACAAATTTAGGGTATACCTTGTGTCCTATGAGATATCTCATGATTACAAGGGTTTGAGGACTCACTCAGGGAGAGATCATTCCTTAAAAGATATCCCAATATTTTAAGCAATTTCATTTAAGCAATTTTTTGCATTTAATTTTTTTAGAGACTCTGGCTTCAAACAAATAATCATGGTGCCCTTTTTCCCTGCTGTTACTGTTTTACAAATCAAGGTGTCTGTTGGAGATGTTTGTCAATTGTATCATTCTATGATTCTCATACAGCAGGAAAAAGCAAAGGTGTGAAAAGAGGGATGAAGAAGATTTTAAGAAGTCACCTTTCTGTTCCAACCCAGGATCAGCTATTTCTAAACCATTCCTCACACAGTCATAAAGCATCCCTGATTCTATTCTTATAGTTGTTGACAGAGATATTTGGCAAACTCCTGAGATAACCAGTTCCTGTTCCTAGCCATCTTCACCATTACAAAATAAGTCTTGGTGTCTATCTCAAATGTACCAGCTCATAGTTTAAGACCAGCTCTATCTATTTGTTTGCTCTATCCACAGTAGAATATTTTACCTCCCCTTTTGCCATATTCTTTGGCATTTTTAAAGGCTGTTATCATGTCTCCCCATAGTCTTTATTCTTTTGTAAGAATAAACAAATGCAATTCTTTCCTCACAGGTCATAATCTCTAGACCTCTGATCTGCTTGTAGCTCTTCTCTGCATTCTCCACTTGATCTACATTTCTCTTGGGAAACACTTGAGAACTTGCCTGCAGCCCATGAAGTGAAAGGATTAATCCCTTCACGTCAAATATGAAACTTCATTTGAATATGACAGTAAATTTGGAAGCTTTTTCTTCCTCCTGCTAAGAACAAATACCCAAATACCTTGTCTGGAAATCTGCAGCCTACCATTCACTTCCCAATTTTTCTTATTGCATAGCATTTTGTAACTTACTCTCAAAAATCCACTTGTCAGAAACTGCTGTCAAATGTGAATCCTCAACACAAAAATAACTGAAACACTGGTTAATCTTAAATCCCAGAAAGACCCCCTTGAAATCCTGTCTCATACATAACTGCACAGTGTGATGGTAAATCCATGATAAATACACTCTGGGCTTTCAAATTCAAACTAGCCTTTACCTAACAAATCGTGAGTCTAAACATTTTTACTAATGTAGGTGGTTCAGACAGATCCTCCCTGAGTTAATGTATCTTTCCTATTGTCAAAAACTGTTATTTTTGTTATAGGTAAAAATGAGATTTTGGGGGTTTTTTGGTTTTTGTTGTTGTTTGGGTTTTAGTTGGTTTTTTGGGGTTTTTTTTTTTGACAAATCTGAACTACTTGTTATTTATTTCTGTGTTGCCCTTGGGATGTTTATAATGGATCAACTTTTTATTTTAACATTTTCCAAAAAAAATATATTAAGTTGGCTAGTCACCAGTGTCCTAACTGCTCCTATCCCATTTTTTAAATTCATTTGCTCTCTTCAAATCATCTGGAACCTCACCCAGTCACAGATTGTGCCCTGGGATGGTTTCACTCCCGCCCAATCCAATTCAAACATGTAGTCCATATAAATAGCCTCTTGTTTCCCTGATTCAAGCTGACTTTTTTCCTCTTTGTCACTCATCTCAATGGCTTGAAAGAGTGTAGATTTAGATTGGATATTAGGAAAAATTCTTTACTGTGCGAGTGGTGAGGCACTGGAAAGGGATGTCCAGAGAAATTGCGGATGACCCATTCCTGGACATGCATTCAAGGCCAGATTACATGGAGCCTTGAGTAACATGATAAAGTGCAAGGTTCTCTGCTCATGGCAGGGATGCTGGAATTAAATTATCTTTAAGGTCCCTTACAGCCCAATCCATTCTATAAGCCTGTAAGTCTATGTTCTTATTTATATCAGCTTTCTTAGTCTGAGAGTCTTTGTGGTGAAAGCATACTACACACTTGCCTCATTGTGTTCACTGCTGTTTTCTTTCCCTTCTGAAGTTTTCCTTACCAAAAATGTGGTTGCAAAAAATTCCTATTTCTTTAAATCTTTGGTGTTTGCTTTTGTCCCCACACATTTGAACTTTTTCTTGAAATACATTTTCTTTTTTTAAAAACATACTCTACAATTCTGTATTTATTCTGGGCTTTAGTTAAAAAGATGTTGTCTTGCTATGCTTCCAATGTTTTCTCTGTGATTGGTAGCTTGCATTTTCATTCTTAACTCTGTGAAAAAGCACCAATCTCTCATTCATGTCCAGAGGCCTTGAGGTGGAATCAGTTTATATGTAACTAGTGTGCCTGCTGGTTCCTGCCTTGCTTCCCCCATGCTAGGGTCTGATACCCCACTTAGGCAAAGATTATTTGCTTTACCCTTCTCTCCCTTCACCTTCCCCCACCCTAAAGTCTTGCCAGTCCAGAGTGTCTTTTGCAATATTACCTCCCATCCTTCCTACAGTAGCAGGTGGCAAGTCTTGAGCAAACTTAACATGTTCTTAGTGCTTGCACTCCTGCTTTATTTCTGCAATCCACCAGCACAGACTGATTCTGAAACCATAGGGATTCACAGTAATTCAAGTGGGAAAGGAAGGTTCCAGTTCAACCTATTGTTCAAGAGCAAGGCCTACTTCAATCAGAGCTCTCTGTTTAGGGCTTTTATAGTTATTTAAACCTCAAGGAAGAGAGTTTCTGCAGCTTCTGTGGGTAGCTGGTACCAGTGCTGAACCATTCTTACCGTGAAATGCTTTATCCTTATGGCTGGTTGGAATTTCTTTTGTTGCTACTTGTGTCCGTGGCCTCTTGTCTTTCATACAAATGTGAGCAGAAAGGCCTTATGAACTCCTGTGGTGCATTGAATGTGTACAGGTGAGGCTGTAAGGATATGAGAAATCCAGTCCTGATCTGTGTGTACCTGTTAGTGATCCCTCTGTGCTTCTGCCCTAAATGGTGGCGTTTACAACCCATCAATTTAGAAAAAAAGTAAAAAGGGAGGAGGCATGATGTGGTGATATTTCTGGCTAGTGCAAATACTGCTCTGAAGGTGTGACACAGAAGGAAGGAAGTAGCCTTTCACTCTAACAGCAAACATATGCAATTCTTCAGCTAAAGATTTCCACAAAATTTTAAGCACACATAGCAACAAAACATAGAGAAGTATAGCAAGAACCCAATCAATCAACCTAACAAAAACTCCAGAACAAACAAAAAACATAGATAAACAGAGACCTAACCAAACCTGTAAGCGGGTAGTGTATTACACAGGTTGGATAATTTCTCTGGATATCTTATTTCAAATCTTTGACAAGAAACAAAGGTAGAACATGTGAGATTCAAACACTTGAGTTAAAAAAAGAACTCGACATGTGAGAAGGCAATGAGCTCATTCAACTTTTCCTGCTATCAATTTTTTCTTTTTGAGAGTCTGTTCCTTTTTTTATACTCTCCACATATGTTTGAACAGAAGTACTGGTGACAAAGGCTGCTTCTGTTAGATGAGAGATGCTGAGCTTTATAAAGGCAACTTCATGGCATTATGTCAGAACTAAGAGTAGGTTAAGGGGATAGTGATGCTCTATGTTGAGTGACAGTGTACTAAGGGATGGTAGCTAGCACCTGGAAGGACAATGAGGGGGAACCTCAGCAGCACTTCTCAGAAACACTGTCCTTCTCATCCCCCTACCAAAGACTAAAAATTCTCTGCAGTAAAGTGGTTTGTGATCTTGTGATTAATCTACTTTATGGTAGGTTAAAACACTTTATATATATATTAATGACTATATAAATATTAATGACTATTGAAGAGCAGATCCAAGAGACAGATAACACTGTCATTTTTTTTCAGCAAACACAGCAAGCTCTTGGGTGCTGCAGGAAGATACTGAAGGGCTTTTGTAAGAAAGCCTTTTTGAGGAGAGTCTCCTGTTGGCTGAACACTACCCCAGACATAAATTAGGATATTTCATGGATCCTTGGGTTCTTCTGTAGCTGTTCAGTCCTGTTGCCTCACAACTCAGACTCAACAGCTCCATACATGGCAGATCTCACGTGTGTGAACATATAAATACATGTAGCCACAGCCAAAGAGTGCTCACTGGGGCACCACTTATGAGCAGATTGAATGCAACCTCTGTGCATTAGGAAACCTTGAGCACCAGATTGCTCCCTCATGTAATCCACAGACCTTGCTGTGGAAAAAAAATGAGTGAGTAAGGGCTGTTAGGATCTAGACCACAAGGTTTCCTGGGTTCCTGTTTAGCCCACCCCTGTCACAGTGGTACCTCCAGGAGGATTGTTGTCCACATCCATCCCCGCCAGTGCCTGGGCTTCTGACTCTTCAGGGTGCATGATATACATGTGGGAGCTCTTAACCATGAGGTGCCATACAGCATGTGCTGCCAGGAATTTTTATCTGCAGTAAATCCCTAGTGATATCTCTGTAGGCATTGCAAAACATGTACTCAGTTTCAAGAAAATAAAGGGTAAAATAGCCGTGGAATTTTATTTAATTAAAGCATGTCATCCAAGAGGCTCTATACTACTAGCTTTTGGAATATGGGACTTCTGAGTATTTATATGATGCTAATAGGTCATTGTTTAGTAAAAAATAGACAAAGCTTGGGATAAGAAATTCCCTACTGATGCAGATGGGTATAAAACTGTGATGATTCCATGAATATTTTAATTTCTTTTTTTTTTAATTGTGAAACTTACTGTTTCAGTAAGATCAAAGCATATGATTTTGATTTTACTACCATTACTGATTATTCCAAATGCTCATTTGGGTCCCATTCATGGAAAATTCTACAAACAAGAAAAGCAACTTTGTGTTTTTTAAGGAAAGAACATTTTAGACACATACACACAAGTTCAGTTAAATTTTAAATTGAAATAAGAAGAGCACTTGAAATTGTTTACTCATGCCGTGGTCTTGTTTTCAAAAGTCACTACAAAGGCTTGGGAGAATAATAAATAGGCTGAATGATAGTTGTACCATCTGTAATCCCTCACAGGTAAATAGCAATCCAAAGAAATAATTAATTAAATGTTTTTACATTATGCCAAAAACAGTCAACAGAGTAGATATTTCAGTACTCTTTGTCTGCATAAAGGTATGTATAAGGAATGTATAAAATATAAAATGTTTCTGATCTTATCAAACTAAATGTTATTAGTTAAAGCATCTCTCTGATGTAATAAAACCCAATCCTGCACTGCCTGATAATGTTTTGTTGAGTGTATTTGATATCAGGCTAAATGGTTAAAATGTCAATGAATTTCTGAGAATTGCTGCCCAGACTCCTGATATGTCACTGAAGACAGGCATGTTCAAAAGTATGTGAAGACATGCACATCTTCCAGCACAAAGAATTCTTATGGAAGTGCAGTACTTTGTTTAACATTATTCTCAAAGCAAGGATTTCTGCCTCATTTCTACAAATCTGGTTATGTAGGCTTTCAGCTCGTTTTGTGTTTTAAATAACATGTTGCTCCTTTCCTGCTGGAAGTGAAGAGAAGTAGTTAGCTGCTTTGGAAAAGCGATTGTGCTCTTTTCTCATTAGTTGCATTTTCAACAGTGGCCATTACTCACTGTCCAAACATGCTGAAAAACAGTTCTCAGTGTGTAGGTCCGTCCTCTATACTCAGGTGTCACTGAATGATTTCCATCATCAGTGGCACAGATTCACCTCAAAGCATTTCAGCTTGTACTGAGCAGGATCAGGATAATTGTGATATTCCTATTCCTGCTTCCATCTGCACTTGTCCCACAGAATTTCTGAGAAATTCAAATTGCTGTTCACTGATGTAATTCTCAAAGGATAACAGATAAAGAAATCACCCTTTGCACTCTCAGAACTACCAATAAGGCAAAAAGTCTTCTGGAAATGGAAAGACTGGAATCTACTTTTGTGGTTTTAGTTTGTAGGGTTTTTTCCATGCTTGCTGTCTTTTCATTAACACAGAAATTTACAAGTAAAAGTTTGTCTAAGGAGACACACTAAGAAGAAAAAAGAATAGTAGTGATAATAATAAAAAATTGCTAAAGCCTTTGAAGGGGTAGAGAAACCATGACACATCCTGAGGGAAAGAAAATAAAAAGGAAAAACCTCCGAAAGGCAGAAGAAAATGATTTGGGGGGTGGGAGGAGAGGAGGAAGGAAAAGACATTGTCTACTACAGAAAACTAAATAAAAAGGAAGCTGCAAAGTTCAGGATGGGTTAAAAGGAGGTGAGGACTCCTTCAGCAAACAGAGCAGTTTGTGTTGACAGGAGAGTTATGGAGAAGATCTACTTTGGACAAAGATAAATGCATGAAAGAAGGAAAGAAAATGCCAAAATCTTTGCCAAATGTTGCTCAACTTCTTGTAATTTGGGGACTCGTCTTGCAAAATATTGTGTCAATTGAACAACTCTCTTCTTTCCTCCAAGAACCGTATGAAGAAACCACAGCTAAAAGGAATGAGCAGAGCTTAACTCTAGAGTCTGGATGCAAATCAGGATGTGGTGAGGTCTGTTTATCAGAGTGTTGGGTGTCTGATGTTCTCCTGTTACATTAAGGATATATTTGAAGTAGCTACCATGTAAGGATTGTGCAATGACTCAAACAGAGTGACCTTGGCCATCTGTGTTCCATTTCTCTAAGGCTTTGTCAAAAACTCCCTTTGTCCCATTTAGCACTTAGTGAAACTAGTTTGGGGTTGAGTTTCCCATGTCAATCAAGCCTCCTGTACTGTCAAATGTGGGCAAGTTGGTTTTGAGAAGGGTATTACCTGAAGCACAGGTAATTTTTCATGGACGAATTGAAGGAGGTGTAAGGAAGTAAAAAGAGAAACTCCTGTTGGGTGAAGAGGTCAGAGAAAGTACTGATGTACTGATGTCACAATAATGATTCTTATTCTGAGCCTGCTTACAAAGCAAAGAGAGATGATTTTAGAAGCTTTTCTGTGGTTTGCTGTTCCTGTCCTGCTTGATCAAGATAATATCAGAATCAGGTACACTAAGTGAAAATAAATGCTGTTTTCAGAGATCTGTGGGCATTTTTGGGGAACACTTTCTCTCCAGTTGAAGACCAAAACTGTTATTTTTAACCTAATGAGCAGCACTATTAACAATGGGATATATCTGGTTTGTGCAAAATGCTACCTGTCTCTTTTATTAGAAAATCTCAAGAAAAAAATCACAATGCAAGCACAAAGAAAGATGGATAAACTTGTTGATGTTTTAAAAACTAGAGAGAGTAAAGGAAGAAACATAATTTAGAAAACTTTCAACTTTGTTGCTGCTTGGCTTAAAACTCCATTTTTACTTCAGCAAACAAAAGGCCAGTTCTACTCTTTACTTAACTGGAGAATTGGTTTACCTGGGGAGTTGGGTGGTTTCTGCTGTAAAATTTCTGTCAAGATATTTATACTGCTGTGAGCTCTGCAGTCTCAAAACTTCATCATGTAATAAAATTATCCCCAAAAATCCACTTTGAGAATAAATTATAGTATTGTACTTGTTTTGCACAAATCAGAGATCACATGATATAACCCAACTCATGCATCATGTCTGGAGGTGATCAAGAAGCAGATTCTGAGAGCCTTGCTGTCAGTCCTGAGCATTTTGATAAAAATCAGTCATTCTACACTTTTTCAGTGGTAAAGGTTTACATTAAATAGACTGTAATAGCACATACCACTCTTGAAAAAATAATTTTTCATGAAAGCCGTAGAGTGGGTGCTGAAACACGAGGAACTACAAATGGAGTCACTGTATCTGATATACAATGAGTTTCTTGCACTGGAAGTTGGTCCATGCCAGATTTACATCTATCAGCTAATCTAGATAAGAGAAGACTGCAGTTTTATTTGTTTATAAATGAACAGTTTATTTTTTTGGAAACTGGCAGCAGTCAGAATCATAACAAATATGAGCAAATGCAATATGACTAGTAAAAGATTGTTATTTGGAGCTCATTTATTTCTGGGTAGTTTCCTTTATATTATTGTCTCATAAGCAACAGGAGGACCCTATGTTGGACTTGCAGAAAAAATCCCAGAGCAAGGGTGACACTGTTTTCTTCCTGGGGAACAGCTGAAAATTGTGCAGCTCATTCTGTATTTGGCTGTTCATGACTCCTCATTTCTTATGGAGGGAGGGAAGTGTTGCAGAGAGAGAGAGACGGACAGAGAGAGACAGGGAGACCATCTCTCTCTCTGTGTGTCTCACAGGAATTCTCAGTCCTTCCTGTCTTCTTTATGAAGCTCAAATTGAAACCTGATCTTCGAAGTGCCCAAACAACACAGTATGTTTATGTCTTCTCTGGTGATTTTGCAGAAAATGTCATAGAAATCACAGGTTAAGAATTATTCTCTACATTTGAATGATAGAGAGACTGAGATGTTACTGCTTTTCTCATATTTCAGTGTTCAGGATGTTCCCACCATTTTAAAGCCCTTTTTACCTGTCAAAGGTAGTTGATAAATCCCTGATGGATTAGGGCCACAGGCAACTTTTCAAGCACTGTAGAGGGAAAAAGTCGCACATTCCCATGAGGAAGAAATCCCTTCTGATTGCTGAGGATTAAAGAAAAATTATGCAACTGTATGGATACTATATACCAAAGATTACGAATGTGTGTGGGAATTAAAGTGCCACATAATTTGCACTACTAGGAGATTTAACACTAAGTATTCAATAAATTAGCTAAATGAATGTCCAAAAAATGGTAAGAAATCACCACTGAGCATAGAGATGCTCCAAGTGTAAATAAAGAGTCAGGCATTAGTTCTAGCATGATTTCAGACAAATGCCAATGAAGTGGAAATATATATGGAAATGATAGAAAATAAAGCATGGTTTTTCAAGAGATCATCACCCATACCAGTGTGCTTATCTGCTCCTTAAAACTATGGCCCAGCCTGCTCTTAATATGGGCATCCTCCTCCCCTCAGCACGTCTTCAGATTCAGCAGAAAACATGGTCTGGTGTTGCAGGAAGTTTGTGACACTTGATCTTATCTAATGCCTATGTGGAAAACAGATTATTCCCCTCCTGCTGGCTTTTCCATATCTGAAGACTTAGTCCTCTGGTGTCTAGACTGAATACTTTTGGCACTTTCAATTTCTCTACAGAGGTAAAATTTCTAGATATTTTTGTGTTCTAGTCTTTCTATTTTTCATTGAATCCTCTTCACTTGCTTAACAGTGGTTTGAAAAGGGGAAGAATGAGAAGGAAGAAGGAAATTCCCTAGATTTCCCCAATGCACACTAAATATTTAACAATGTAATGTGGAGTTTTACTAAGGCCAAGTAAAACTGTTCCTGTTCATAGAGTCACTGTTTACCTTTTTCACAAGACCATGACACAATGGATTCACATCTATTTCTGGGCTTTTATTCCAGACCCCTTTTTACTAGACTGTTTCCTAGACTGCTAAACCACCTTGAGCTAGTACAGTGGATTGTCCTTGGCAAAGGAAGTCCTTTATTTGGCTGAAGTTCATTGTATCTGGCTTTTGTTTGGTTGTTTGTTTTTGGTTTGTTTTTGGTTTTTTTTTTGCCTTCCCCCCGCCCCTGGACATAGTGCTTTAATTTACCAAAATAATTTTGCATTCTCAGACTGTAATGCACTGATAGTCCCTCCTGGCAGTATACATGGCCAGTGAGCTCTAGACTTTATGAGAACTGGACAAGAACAGAATAATTTAAAAGACAGAGCACAATGTTAAATTCTTTAGTTTTTTGGTTTTTTTTTTTCTCAGTGATATGAATAAAACACACCCAGGACTTTTGCCTCACACCAATGCCAACTGCACAGACTCCATATCACTAAACTTCAGGACATGAGTACCTATGTGTGTGTATTGCACCTAACTCTCTATTAGCTATAGATCTGGGGATCACCTAAAATAGTAATCTTCATTCCACCCAGATTTGTACCAGAATAGTTCAGCTGTGTGGGTAGCAAGTCCCACTGCCTGGGCACCTTTTCTAGTTCTTGGTTTAATTGACTAGAGTTGATTTTGCCACAGTGTAAGCTGTCAGGCAAATGTTGAGGTGTTACCCAGGCACCTGAAAACTGATGGCAGGGTCCGTGCTGTGTGCAGGTCTTTAAGCACTGACACTTGTCTTTGAAGAGAGTCATCAAGACTGTCTTGGAGAGTTCCATTTTTGACACTGTAGAGGGGAAGTCTACCTGCCTGCTGATGCACAGGAGTAAACTTCCTTTTAGTTTTAATCGGAGCCGAAAGTTTTCCTGAGTGAGTGATTTAAAAAAAGGTCAAAGTCCAACAGAAAGTTACAAGGAGAAAGACTACTCCAGCTGAACGCCTCACTGTGCCCCAATTACAGCACACATGCAGAGTATCATCACACACAGAAAATGTTTCTGTTGTTTGAGTATCTGTACCAAGAAAGGGCTGAATACCGAAGTCCAACCAGAAAGAATTGTTTCTGCCTTTTGTGTGTCTGGCTGGATATGTTGTTACTACTAGATGTACAATTTCTTTCTGAAATACTATGTTCACATTTGTCAGTTGAAGGGCAACATAACGTCCCTTCTTTCCCTTGTGACCAATCATTCATCAAAACATTAAATGCAGTGCAAGATTGGGCATGAACCTTCTATACAGTGTTTGGCACCAACAGGGCTGTTCCGTAATCTCCAGTGCTGATGTTTGCTAGCTAATTAGGGACAGAGAACTGCTGTGTTTGTCCAGGTTCTTGTCCTGGAGCCTACCCTAGAAAATTTCAGTTTGTGCAAATACCTATAGGCTAAACAAGGCAGCATTTGATAAACATGCATTTGTAGGCCACACAAAAGGCTTTATCATCCACCTGCCACCATGGTGACCAGGGCCAAAGGAGAGTCTGAAATTACTGCCCAGCAACCATGGTACTTTGAAAGTGCATTCAAGATTACAGCTTTTGAGAAGCCCCAGAAACCATGTGCAGACTCAGAAAGCCCCAGATATTTCCCTCAGCCACAGCTAGACCCTTTCATGAGTGCGAATATCACAGACAATTTGACTAGGCTGAGAGTGGAGCACAACAACCAGCCAGCTCCATCACACACCCACACCCAGGAGCCAATATAGGGCTTCATGGATTTTTTTTCCTAGGTTAATCTCACGGAGAATAGAATTCTGGAGAGCTCTGCCTTTAAAAAAATGTAAGGTGATGATGGCTAATACCCAATGGTCTCAGCCAAAACTACCTGCAAGCTCTCTGACAGGGAGGGCGGACAAATTCTACCTCTCCTACACGTTTTAGTGGGTGGGTATTTGTGGACTCCTCACCTACAATCTTTGCAGGAGGATTGTTCAGTATTTTCTGCATAAATTATATTGTTTACCTCTTCCAAACACTCTTTCTTTCCAGAGACATAGGCACTGAGGAACTCTGATGTTGAGGGACCATTTTTTGCAGGAGGGCCAGCCTGGCCTCCATACTATGGGATGCCTGACTGTAAGCCACTATTAATATCTCCTCTCTATGAATTCAACTCCAACTATTTTTGTCTTTAAATTAATGCCTTTGCCATTGTGATATAGTGATTATTTTTGATTTTGAGTCAATTTGAATTTCTTTCCTAGAAAGAACAGGTAGCAAGTTCAACAGGAAAAATTGAAGGAACTTAATTCTGCCACAAGAGGAGTGAAAATGAACTTTTCATCAGGATGCTACTGCACATACACCAGGGCAGGGGGAGAGTGTAGAGGTACCTCTCCATACCCCATGTAAGATATTTAAATTCAGCCTTTTGACCTCAGACTATCTCCCATACACTTGCCCATTATATGAGACAGAGTTTCCTCAGTTACCTAATTTGGGGATGTAGGTCAGGATATTGAAGTTTACAGAGTGGGTAAAAAGAACAAAACAGTGCAGTAGTACAGCAAAGGGACACACAGACAACTGATGGGATGGGCAATAGGACAATCATGTCTTCAGAGTGTGTGCAAGCCTGCCAGGATGTCTGCACTTTACTCCCCATGGAGAGTTTTCATGGGCCTGGTAGCTTGCTTGGAGCTTGTCTGCAGCCTGATCTGCTCTGGATGATCAAATCATTCAGTTCTAAGTGTTTTCTATTGGTTTTCTTGGGTGATGGATTGATTCAATTTCACTGGATGTTGCTGTGAAATAATTGTTTTTACCTACATGGTGTCCAGGGAGTTCCGTAATGATCACACGAAATGTAGCTCTTGCTGTCTACCCAAACACCTCACATGTACACTACAGAGAAAGAGCACAGAGTGGAGTAGAAGAAACACTGACTATGGTAAAGAGTTCAACATTTGGATTCTGGATTGTTTGTTCTTTAGGAAATCAAAAAGTGTGGAGGCATATCAATAAATTCATTTTTTACTCTCTCAGAATCTTGCTGCTACCATTTTTGATTGTATTTTTGGTGTTTCTATCTGGAGACCTATGCTTTGGTTTCTTGCCCAAATAGAACTATGTGCTTTGTTCACCTCTACTGGTTACTTGTAAAGTAATCAAGAGACAGTGACGTGCTGGACCAGACTCACATTGTAAAAAAACATGAGTCAGACTCTTAAGAAAAAATCCAAATATTACAATAAAATTCATAGTTGACTCTTTTTTTCTTCCATGCTGTTTATAACACCTTAATAACTTTGCAGAATCTGCTCTGGAGTCTATTTTAAAATTAAATATTTTGATTCTCTCAAAAGAGGACTCCAGGAGGCTATATGTATAAAGCATAAAATATGCCATTAACATAAGAGAGGTTTTCCACACTTCTTGGTCATTCCAGTAAACAAGTGGACTTTTACTTCACTGAAACTAAATCAGACAGTGACAAACACTGACTTTACTGCATAGTGCTTCTCATGTTCTGCTGCTCTTCAGGGCCCTGCTTATGTCAAGGGGGTTTTTGTGCCCTCACAAAAAAAAAACGCACAGAATATTTTACATTTTGGATGTAAGCATTTTATCCCTCTGTCTCATCTGAAAGGCGAGAATTCTTTTTTGCCTTGCTTCTTCCACTGCTCACAGCTGCCTGCTCATTATCCTGCCTTCATCAGAGAGAGAAAACTCTTCATTATATAAAAAAGAAGAAAATGTTCACAGTAAGAAAGTTCTCTTCTAATCTGGGCCAGGCAAAACTACAGGTAAGATTCCTAAACCATGCATTAAGTTCATTGTGTTTCTAAATCTGTATTAGGAGCCACTTTAATGCGAAATCAACCACGTGCTCATTTGAGCTCATTAGCAGTTTTGTTTGTTTCCCAGGTGAAGTTTCATTTGTTCATTGTGATTTTCAGAGTGAACTGAAAAAGCATCCAAACAGATAGACACTTCCATACGTCTCCCCTAGAGAATTGTAAATGATATCTGAGGCATGAAAAGTTTACTTTAGTCTGGAACATTAATTCTGATGCACTAATAATTGGATGTAGTTTGTTTTTCCATTATAACCCCCAGAGCTACTTCAATGTGCACTTAGGAGGAAAGGAACCTCAACACAATAGCAAAATGCATAGGTAGCATGACAAGAAAAATGCAAATGTGTAGACACTTTTTATGTTGTCCTTTGTAACCAATAAATGAGTATAAAAAGATGTAGAACAGGAACAAGGAACTGATTAAGTTTTAGTGAATGTGTAGTGAGATTTTTGTGTCTGTATCTTAGTTAGATATTAATTAAATGAAAGAAAACAAAGAAAACTATATAAATGTCTCGCTTAACTTTGATTCTCATAATGTATACAGAGGTAGGGTGACTAGTTTATTTGCACATCTGTCTTGACACTTGTAAT
Source organism: Eopsaltria australis (assembly GCA_034509425.1). Lineage (NCBI taxonomy): Eukaryota > Metazoa > Chordata > Aves > Passeriformes > Petroicidae > Eopsaltria > Eopsaltria australis. The sequence goes on along the minus strand of JAVTVJ010000858.1, from coordinate 563,011 downwards.
TTACCTCAAAATACAGAAGTACTTCAAAATTAAATCTGTTAAATCAATGACTCAACACAAAGAGGTTTGCTGTTTGTTCATTTGTTTTCAAGCTAGTGGTACCTAGAACTCCCTGGTGCAGTTGGTAGGGGGGTAAATTTTCGTTTCTCATTTCAAGATAAGTGTGTGTGAGAGCACTGCAGGCAAGAAGACAGGCAGAGATTGTCCCTCTTGGTTGTGTAAGAAAATCCCTTCACACGTTTCTCCAGAGAGGAGGAAGAAGAGGGATTCAGAGATGTGAAATTATCAGGGCTGTTTCTGTTCCTGTTTGTAATGATGCTGCTAAGTTACCTTACAACCTCTGCAGCACTTTTTTATTTAAGATGCTTAGAGCAGTTGTCAGATTTGTTCTAAATTGCTAGGAATTTTCCAGTTACAAAAGAGTAGGATTACTGCTTTTGGGGTTTGTTTCCACTTCTTTCCCCTTTGCCCATCATACAGAATATGGCCAGTAGCACAGTGCTAATAGGGCACATTCCACCTGGCTGTTTGTCTCTACCCTTGCCGAAGTCCAAGATTTTGTGGACTTCTTTGTGAACTGATACAAAATTTCAGGTCTGGGGTTAGGGTTGAAATATTCCACATACTCTCTACAAGCATATTGAGTATTTTTTGCTGGCTGCTAGAGCTGAGTGTCTTGTCAGTGACCTTTAGCTTAGCACAGTTATCTGCAATTCTGGGGTCTAAACGTGGTGCTTCTGGTGGCACCTTCAGTTGTACATGCTACAGCACAGATGTAAGCATGGGAATTGTAAGCATGATCTCCCAACACATGCAAAGGCATGGCCTGAAGTGGAACAGTGCTTTGGGTGCTCAGGCCTTCAGTCTCTCACCACTGAAATAAAGCATTTTGCATCTAATTCTCTGGACAAGGATGGTCTGTTGGCTGCACTGGGGCCAGAATGTCTGGGATGTATCCTGCCAGGCCTCATTGCCAGTGACAATGTCTGGAGCATCCCCTAACCTCCATTTCCCTTTCTCCTTCCATGTGGAAAAAAAAAGGGATTGAATTTAGCCCCTGAAAGAGTCAGTTAAAGAGAAATGATTTGACATTTCAAAAACTTTTGTTTCATTGTAGGCAATTTGTAGTGGAAAACTTTTTTCAACCCTGTGCTAATAAACTCAGAAAAATTTGGAGCCAGACAAATACGTATGTGTCTAGACTTCCAATGCATTTTCCCCTTTATGCTCACTTCATTTCTAGGCAGATTCTGCTCTAGCAGGGTATGCATGTGCATGCACATATAATGCTGTGTCACAATACTGTTTCCAGTGTGGTCAGTTGCCAGTGTCTATGTTCTGGCATCTAAGTCCCTCAGAGCAGCAGCATGCAGTCCTGCAACCTCAGAGGGTTTTGTCTGGACTGGGGAGGAAAAAGCAGAAATATTCTGTCTGTTAGGAATGGCAGGCAGAGAGAAGGGCAATGGATGGGCCAGCTGGCCAATAGGTGTTCAGATAAATCAGATTTCTGCTCTTTGCTTATGAACAGTTATTAATCCTGTCTCTGGGACTTGAATTTGTTGCCTTTTGACAGAGCTGGGAAAAGCATTACCCTTGTCATCAGACTGGAGTACGTTACAGATTTGTTAGAATATGTTAGTTAATTGTTCTCTAAAACAGATTGAGGGCCCTAAAGAAAGCAGATCTGTAGACTAGAAGAATTACAGAATTCTATTCAAGCAGCCATAAATTATCTCAAGCCAGGTGTCTGATTCCAGGCTGTCTGTGGTGAATGGGGGATGGTGAAGGCATTCCTGTGAAAGGGTGGGCAATGGGAGTGGACAACCTTATCTCTCTTCACCAGAGAAGGTGGTGGGTCTGACAGCATATTTAGCATGAATAGTCTCTGAAAACTGCTGCAGATAAGTCTGTAGAGGAAAAAAATACCAGTAGTATTCTTTGTACAGATTTGTACTTGCTTCTACACCAGACCAGAGAGAGAAAATGAAAATTGTCTTGCTAGCCTTTTTATTCTCTGATAATTCTAAGCTTTTGATCACTGGAAAAGCAAAAATACTTTGGCTGCTTTCTCTTAATCCACAGAGTCCCTTTTATTTACTATAATAACCTACTGCACTGACATTGGCTTGGCCAACCTCAAGGGCTGGTGGCTCAGGTGTGACCCTAAACCACCAGTCTAAAGGAGTGAGGTGAATGCTCAGTGTGGTTCAGCTCCACACTGTGCTTTTAGACTATGGTGCCTCTGGGTTTGCTACATTATATATATTTTTTTTTATTGTTATTTTGACAATAAGGGATAGAGTTGAGTGTGCACACTAACTTGGTGTTTCACCTTGTTGCAGGAGTTTTATCAGGGTCCACCACAAACCTTTTATTAATCTGTTAATACCTGGCTAGGCTTGTTAACCTTTTTCAACTAAAGATTTCAACTTCATGACTAATTGTTTATGTCCTAGTTGATAATTTTGAATAAACTAATGAGTGAAAATCTGTCCTGTGCCTTTTACTGTAACAATCTTTACTCACCACCCTCCTTATCTGCAATTCTGATGAATTAATTTAATTTTGCCAGCCAAATCATCCTATTTATTTAAACTGGTCTGTTGAAACATATATGAGATTTTCTGAAAATAGGTTTTGTTAGATAATTTGAATTTTATGAGTTTGTCTAAACACTAAATGCATTAAACCAAGAACAGCTCTAGGGATGTCCCCCAGACAGTGCAATTGTGTAAATGACACATTACTCTGTTTGTTCCATCCACCATACCACTCCCCTCAAGCTGGCTGTCCAGCTGCAGGTCTCCAGTTGTGCCTGACTGAAAGGAGAGACTTAACATTTAAGAACAGATTGAATAATATAAGCCTCCTCAAGTAAGACAATTTAAGTATATTATTTGCATTACCAGTGTACCTGAACTAAGCTCTCTACTTTGAACATCTGAAACTGAGAATTAAAGCCTATTTTTGGGTTCAGATTTGAGTGTTTCATTGCTAGTGGGGAGGTATGAAGTCAGCTCCTTCCTTTTGCCTGTGGTTTGTGTCCATGTCTGCTCCTGCAAATTAAACCCATTGGAATGGAATAGTTTCTGCAGAGATTTCTCATCTATGTGCTGCTATTCATCAGCTGAAAATGGCTCCAGGATGCTTCCTCTGAAACATTTAAGTACTGGTTTCCACCTCCTTATGGATCCTTCTCAGGATTAAAGCAAACATGTTGTATTCAGAAATGCCTGGTCTCTATGCATCTGGCGTTTCAATACTTTAAAGAGGTGTTTTTCCGTGGAAGAAGGAATGTGAAGCTTGTCCCTGGAATATCCCCAGAAAAGAATATGCGAAATAATGGACTTATCTCTTCCCACCATTGAATCAAAAGGCCTTTATAATCATCATTTTTAGTCAAAGACATGAATCATCATTTTCAGCTTCAAAAATATTTAAAATCCAAATATTTTCAATGACTACTGTCAGGTTCATGTTTCACTACATCTTTTGCTGTATCAACCTGCATCTCAGCCTCAGCAACAGAAAGTTAGGACTAAATATTATGAGAAGTTTGTATCTGAGCATTTCCAATTAAAAAAAAAGCCAAGCAACAAAAAATGTGGAATGGCTTTATTATGTGTTACTCCCTAAAGATAAATATTACTTAAATTCTTTGCCAACTCCTTTGACAAGTTAAGCTATTCCAAACAATAATAAATGCATGCCAGTAGGTTCCTACTTTATTTGTGTTGAATGTCAATTTATTGAATATTTTTCCCAACAGTTTCTTTCCAAGCATATTTAAAATATCTTTAATTATATGGGACATAGATAATTGACAGCAGGTTGACAGAATCTGTTTCTCTGAGAGATGTATGAGTATTCTGTTTCCAAGAAATTTGATATGTCAATTAATGAGGTGAGCTGCTGTGTTTTTGAAGGGTCAGTTCATTGAGAAAAGAAGGATCTGAGTGTTTGCAAGTGGCACACAACAGCACTCTGTCATACCTTTAACTTGTTACAGGATCGGGACAGGACAGATATAAAAAGGAGGTAATTTCTATATTGGTTAGAAAGAAATGCTTTATTATGAAATACTTTACTAAGAACAAAGATACAGCAAATTTCACTAGTGTAACACTAATCCTGATAGCAAATGCAAGATTATATTGAGACAAGTCGGTAAGGTAAAGGTACAGACGGAAAATGTAGTGAGTGGAAGCATATGCAGTGTCTGAATGAAAAAATGCAGAATGTTAAGGAGGAGTGTATATTTTTAAGCTGTAAAATTATCCAGATGAAATATGCATGTTTATGGCCTGGCATCTGGCGTGTGTTACATGGCTACCTCTGTTTTAAGAAACTCTACCAGACCTGTGTCAAGAGAAATCCCTCCCCATTAATAAGTTCTGTATTTCATAAAAAGACAGCTTACATGCTGCCAGTTCAAGTGCTCTGAGAAATGTCCTCCAAAATGTCAACAGTTCAGACTGCTGCCCTTGTGCCAGTGCCACCCACTCAGGGGGAATCTTCTCCCATTTGTCTCGGCATGCCTGTGGCATGCTTCCACCTGCCAGCATCATGATCAGGGACCTCATCCCTGAGCTTGGACCCTCATCTGCCTGATAGGAATTTTTATGTAAATGTGAAAACAGTCATTAGGAGCAACATTAATTCTAACTTGAGGCTTTGTCTCAGCTGTAAATGTAAAGTGTGCTGCATGGCTCAGTCTGATTTAAAATACTTCTACATGACAACTGATATTCTCCTCTTCCACTCCTTTTCCACCAAACTCCTTTGATGAACTCAATAAAACCATGAGGTTGTAAGAGGATTTATTTTTCTTTGCGCTTCATTAGTGGTACTAACTTGCCATTCCATCTCTTGGGTCAACATCCAAATTAAAAATTAAAACATCTCTCCTGTCTCTGAGTGTGATCATCTATAGCAAGGATTGCCTCCCATATTATGAATGTGTTCCCTAAGTCATGATCTCAAAGTGGTGTATTCCCTCTTTCATGCACAAAGAGCAAGTTCTGTAACAGGATTTCTAGCAGCAAATTAAGCTCTAAGGGGAGTGACTAATATTTATAATAGTTCATGTTTTCTTGAGAACTTTAGCTGTTTGGGGAAGGAAGGGTCAAAAGGTTACATTTTTCTGTGTTTCTCCCTCTTTAACTACTAGATACAGTGTATAATTTATGATTCATCTAAAAATGGACCTAGACCTTTCCTACAATCATTCCCTCTTGGGGGAGGTTTGGGACAGCCCAAAAAGTTATTTTTATCAACTCCTCCACTCTTCAAGATTCTGTTTTTAAAAGTGTTGTAGCTAAAATCTTTCAGCATCCTAATTTCAAAACCGAAATTGTAAGCAGTGCACTTTCCAAGCTTGATATGGACATGACATATCATGACTGAAGAGGAGCACCCAGGGAAGTGAAATCTTGACATTTATGGCCTCCCCTTAAATATTTTTATAAAAATGAAGCATGTGTAAGAAGATTCAGTACTCTGCAATAGAAGTTTAGCAACTTATGTGAGTATTTCTCCTGAGTTCAGGACAATTCACAAGGCAAAATTATTGTGTGTGATCTGAAAATCAACTGTGGCACAATAATGTATGTTCCTCCACCAAACTCCATAGTGTTGACCTGAGAACTTCTAAGCATTTGGACATGGATGGGAATCATGGAGATAATTTTCTTGGGATCTGGATTAAGTCTGTAGCCTTTTGACTGGTTTATAAAGGAGTACTGAAATAAGACGAAGTCACATCTTTCCTTATTTGTCTGAAATTGAGTGACAACTCTTCTCAAAGTGTTATCCAAAATAATCTTTCCCTGTAATCCATCAAAATAACATGGTCATTCATACTCTGTTCTGTAAGCCATTTATAAACCACTTCTCCTGTTCTGTTTTACAAAACAATTTATATAATTAAACTATAGAATACCTTCAGGCTTGAGTACACAGTATGGGAGCAGGTCTGAACTAGAAATTTTGTTCCAGTGTCTCTCCAAAAAGGAGTAATTGTAGTGTCCTCATATGCCACTGAAGAAATTACTTGCTCTGCTGGCTTGCCTGTCACAGAGTTGAGGCACTGGAGGTTTTGCTGCTCTTTCCCTTGTACTGAGGGGGTTCTCAAATCCTCTGATTTTTACCTATTGCTGGTTACTAACCATGACTGCGTTTACAGTCTCCTGTTAAGTCCTTCTCTGTTTTCCCACAACCAGTAACTGCTTGAAATTACTGCCCAACTTCATTAAACAAAATTTCCTTTTTTCTCATTATGATTCCAATCCAGCCAGAGAAAGACACAAAGCAGAAAAAGGTAAATATCTCTCTCTTAGCTAAGCACTATGGTTTACTTGCAAGTTTGGGATAAATCCCCCTTCTCTTGAACTGCTACCTTTGATATAGAGATGTACAACTCACACACAGTTCTTCACAGTGTCTCACTCTCAGACATGCATTAGCTTCAGCTTGTCTGTTTTTCTGTTCTCCTTGTGTAATTCTTTTTGGTAGAGCAGCACACCCTTCAGCCATGGCTTTGGCCTTGATAGAAATAAAAATCTTGCATGCTCTGACACCCAAGTGAGGGGCAGGACTGCCCTGCACATATGAGTCCAATAAAGCCAGTGTATAACATATGCTGGGGGTATGAATGCACAGTATAATTTCTGTTTCACAGTTACCCCTTACACCATCACCCATTTTCAGTTGCAGGGTAATTCACACATCTTTCATGGATATACTTAAGGCACTTTTATACATGTGAAATCAACCTCTCTGCTGATATTAGTTCATATTATGCCACTGACTTCTGCAGTCGCTTCCAAGTAACACACCTGATGATCTGATCCAAACCTCTCTTAGGTCAGAGGTTACCATCAATCATTTCGGTCTTGTATTGCTCTTCCACCCCAGTCCATCCCCCGACACCAATCCTTTCCTTCCTTATATAACTGGTGTCCTTCCCTGGAGGAGTTTTTATGTGCATTCTGTCTCTCTCCTCACAGGGGCTGTGTTGTCTCCTTGCCCTGCCTTATAGGTTTCAAGGCAGTCCAGGGTTTCTGTGGTGTTGTGTGAATTCCTGCCTCTGTCATGCCTTACCCAGGATTCACTGTACACACCCTGTGCCTGCATTGAGAGGCCTCCACTGGCAGAGTGGATCATGGCAGCCTTCCATATGGCTTGCACTAACATATCCTTCTCATAAGAGATGGGATTTTAGAGCTCCTTCCATTGTTTTCATTCTTCTGCCTTGTGTGAGGAGGCTGAGGTGGTGAAAAGGCTTTCTTTGTGCTGCATTACTGATGCTGGCAGTAAAGGCAATGCTTGGCTGGTGTCATCAGAGCTGTGTTAGGGGGCCGCATCTGCTCTGCATCACCTGCTAATGCCACCCAAAGCTCAGAGTTCAGCTTACCAAAGGGAAAAAAACCAGCCACAGGGGACTTCCAGATGAAGTAAGTATATGTGATTGTTGAGTGTCCTTAGGACAGCAGTGGATAATGAAGCATGGAATGGTTGCCAAAGGCTACCAAAAAGGATGGTTCTCTTTACCAGGTTCCTTTGTATACGGTCCCGCTGTATAAAAACAAAAGAGGCAATTCAAAAATATTGTGCACTTAATCAATACTAATGACATTCTCCTTAATCTAGTTACAGCTGTCTGTCTCTGTGCTTCCAGGGATAAAAATTTTCTCCTGGAGTTTAATGACCAAACAAAACAGCTTCTGGAGCTTGCTAAACTCTTTTGAAATACTGATCTCTTTGTCTGCTGCCAAAGGCATGAGGGTAGATGGAAATGGCCTTTGTCAGGTCCCAGTGGCTGGGACAAGATCACAAGGAAATTAGTTTTGAAAAATCACCTTTCCTTAATACAAAACTTTCCAAATCAACTCATGTCATCACCTATTCATGAAGAATTTGGCAGGAGTTTTCCAATCCAACTTGTTTTATGAAGCCAAGCAAAACAACCAATAAATCTGATAGTAGAGTCTTTGGCTAACAAAAAGCTATTGAAAATGAGGGTTAAATCTTCCTTTTCTTCTCCTTCCCTGTCACCCCCAGAAAGCTTTATGGCTCTAAAATGTATTTTCAGCAAAATTTAAGTGCCATAGCTCTAACCCATGATTTTAATAGCCAACCCACACAGCATTTGTTGTGCCTCTGAACATGTCCAGAACTGCCTTGCATCTTGACAGGGCTGAGGTGGCTGGCACAACCATCATACCTCATCCCAGCCACATCCCAAACTTGGCCTCTTTCCTGCTGAGCTCCCCACAGGCCCAAACCCAGGCAGCTTTGCAAGGTGGCACCTAAGATGTACTGAGGTGATCACGCTGTCCTACAAAATGTTGTGAAGGCAGTAATTTTCTTTCTTCTTCTTTTTTTTTTTTTTTTGTGGTTCTTGCAAAGGAGAAGCACTCTTGGATCCCCTCTTTTTTTTTCTGTTTTTTTTTCTTTTTTTTCATTCCTCAATGAGATAGTAGTAAAACAATTAATGAATTCATGTAAGAATGAGTGGAGGATTCAACTACTCAGGGTGAAAGTGTTAAATTCACGTCTCCAAGTGAGGCAGGACAAATAGTTTGAGAACCCATTTATAGAAAGCAAATGCAAGAACAAGCATTTCCAATTGTATCAGAGTATCAGCCTCAGTTTCCAGGAAACATGAATTAAAAAATTCTTGTAGTAATCACCCTTTTGTAGGGAAAACTCCATGTCTTAAGGAGCCAGATAAAGTGCTTGAAAATAAGGCTTTTTCTTTGCTAATTACTATCATTTCTCATAGAATGAAACCAAAAGAAAATTGTCAAAGAAAAGACTGTATTTAAGTATGTAGGAGCTGATATCTCTGACACAATTATTCTTCCTCTGCTTTTACTGAATTCTCATATTGTTTTTCTTAGTGAGGGAGTTGTAGTTGCATGGGAAAAGGCTTCATCAGTGCTTTGTTATTTTGGAAACTGAAAACTTTGAGGCAAAAATATTTCCACTGAAAACCAAGAATTTCTGTTTGGGAAGGTTGCCCAGTTGCCTGTTGCTCAAGCAGTCTGCTTGTCCCATGCTTCGGGACTAATGCATCTCATGGGAAGGGAGGGGATAAAACTCAAAAGTAAACACAAGAAAGCAACAAAACAGGTAATGAATGCATCTTCTTACATCCTCCTCTGCTGTCTTTCCAAAATCTATAGAGAGGTGGAGTGTTTCACCACAAAACTCTGGAAACAGCCTGCACCAGCCTCTCAATTCCAGCTGCTACTATTCAATGCCTGCTGCACAGCCTACAAAAAATCACAGAGGGCTTGATAAAATACATACAGTTTGTGTCTATCTCCCATTTCTGGTCAGAATTGACTCTCACCTTTTGAGTATGGTCCAGGGAAGGCAAAGGAGACATGGAAGAAGACTTGTACTGGTTTACAGTCAGCATATCAATGAGGCCAGAGGAAATTCGTTTCTTAGGTAGGAGCAAGTTTGAAAACAACGATGAAAAATGCCATAGTCACTTTAAATAATTTTCATAATGTTGGGCACACCTTTATAGTTTGCAGAAGTTATTGCTTGTCAGTGTCAGCAAGTGAAGAGCTAACGAAAAGTCAGAGAAGATTTCCTAGTATAACAGCATTGCTAAAATTTTAACTTAGATTTTCCCAACAACTTGCCCCTTTTAATCCTGGAATACAATTGAGGCTTCGTGATTTATTTTGACAGACCTAGAATCTGGCCTTCAGATATACAGTACTTGTCTTACTTGTTCCAGAGAGACTATATATCATTTTGATCAACTCCCAAAATTCTCTTCAGAGCCAAGAAAATGACATTTACTGAGTCGTAGCCCATCAAATATTTATGGATCATATCACATTAAATAAAAATAGATTAAAAAAGAAACTGTGAGAGAAAATAATGTTTAGATTTATTACCCTCTGTTTAATTCCCATCTGAAATACAATCCATGATTTTTCTTTGACATAAAACAAGCCCATTTCAAAATGCAAGGCTTTGCAGTGTGCAGCATATGGGGTGTTGAGATGTGCAAGGCAAAACTGATGACTAACACTGAAGGCATTATTTATTAACTTTAATTCATACTATCTCATATCCTCTTGTCAGCTCACTCCTCCTCCTCCTCCTTTATTATTACAGATGAATGAAAACTGATGCCTCTGCATTCTTTTTAAACCATTAAAATATGTTAATTATTTACGGTAGAGTATCAGAATGAATAACGAGACTCTGTCCCTGAAGCTTTCAGCTTCCTGTTGCAGCAGTTTCTTTGCTTGGGCATAGTTTAAAGAAAAACAAGAGAATTATTCTGAAGAAGAATTTTCTTCAGTTTTCTTCAGAATTTTACAAAGAAAATCATAGGCCAGCCTTCTGAAACAATGTTACACTTGTATATTCTAGGACGAGGTGTCCAAATGTGCTTTCAAAAGCTGTTTTATCACATGAAAAAATGTACAGGAAATGGGAAAGGGTGAGCTTATGCTGGCCTGTGCTTAGTGGGGGTACCTGCATGCCTCCAGCCAAGTCAGGGCCTCTCATTACCTGGGACCTCATTACCTGGTCCCAAGGCAATACCTTTGCTCTAAAACCTAAAAAAGTTAATAAAAATAAAAATAAAAAGTTGTCACAGTGCTTTAATATTTTACTGCATTTTGCAGTGGGGAAGATCCAGCTCCAGCTTTGGTCATGGTCTCTGGGAGTTTAAGACCATTGCCAGTGTCTCCCAAGACATAGATGCTGGACAGTGGTCAGAAGTGTTTGTTACTTCTCACTCCCCTTGAGAATGTGTCATAGTGAGCAAAGGAAGTCAGAGTGCCAGAGAAGGAAAAAAGAGTGAGGCTGGCAGTGGCCCTGCAGCTCCCTTGGGTGGCCAGGATGGGCAGGGATGGGATTGCAGCCTGTCCTGGCAGGGCTGCCAGCAATGCTTTAGCACTCCCACGAGTGTTCCCTGTCCTTTCAGTAACAGGACAGCACAGTGATGTGGCCTTGGCTTCACCAACTAAGAGCACCAGTACCTCCTGCTCTGAGAGCAGCTGAGGTTTATATGTAATCTGAATTACATGAAGCTTTTCAAGTGTCCATGATCCCCCAGGCCAGATTCAGCTATCGCTGTGTAGATACAACCTGTGCACTCATTCCCCATAACAGACATATGTTATGTGTCTAAGAACCTCAAGATTAATCCTTTAAGGCTTAGACATTTGTAGATCACAGCTACTAATTATGACTATTTCATTTCAATGGATCAATAGATATCCTTTTATGAACAACAAAATAGGGAAAATAACTGGTTCTTCTGTTTTTCCAAATACTTATAGTCATTCTAAAGGACTGCTTTTTTCTCTTTAGAGTGAACAAACTATAGGAAAAGAAATGGAATTCTTTGGAATTGAAAATGATGAATCAACTCTTTGATGCAAAATGACGAATGACTAGTTCTTGTCAGTGCTGGCTGCTATGATCAGTGTTGGTTGATATGATTTTCTTTGCATGTGCATAGCACAAGTTATGTAAGCATCGTGCAACAAAGATGGATGAGGATGTACTATAACCCCTTACAATTACATGGCAAGTGGTGAGGGATATGATTCATGTCTGTAAGGCACTAGATGCAGCAAAGAAATTAAAAACAGACTTGGTATCTCTAACAGAGGGATCAGAGGTTGAATCCTGCAGCTTTAAAAACCTAATTAGGTACAGATGTAAAAAAATAGTAATTTTTTTAAAGGAAATTTCTGATTTGAGGGGATAGAAATTAAAGCTAGGAGAGGTTATTTGGGGGCAAAGCAATTTTGTGCTGCCTGTTGCAAATCTGGAAAGGAACTCCTACCCCAGTCACCTACTTTTTGAGTATCTTCAAGTACATCTCCAGCTGCAAAGCTAAGGACATAGCCATATATCTTAGAGTGATGGATCCATGAAACTAGGAGAACTGGGGTCCTGATTTGGAAATAAATGCTCTCAAACTTCCAAGTCCGTGAATTTCAGAAGAAGTTGTCTTCTCCAGTGCCCTGAGCAGTGCTGCTGCCATGGTATGAAGTGTTCTGACCAGAGGAGCAGACACATCCCTGCACTGTGGGCAGGCCCAGCCCACATCTGTCACTGACCAGAATGCACCACACATCCCCCAGCCTCAGCTACCTGTGTGCCCTTGCAAAGGGACAAGGAAAAGCTTGGCTTTGGATAACAGCTTTCCAAAGCTTCAGTCTTGTGTTTTACATGAGCCTCAAGCAAATGAGAGTTTTGAGGAATGGAAGTGTCAGGGAGAATAATTTCCAAAATGAGAATAATTTCCAAAATGAGATAAATTTCCACTTTGTTATCCTACATTTCATATTTGCAGCAAGAGATGGGCTTTGATGTGGTTAAAAACTCTGAAGGAAGATGATATGGCAATATTTTCAGGCCAGTAAAATACAGGAAATATCAAAAATGTTTGAGGGACTCGGGATGATGAGATTAGCACATTGGTTTTATCTATTTGTAGAATTCAGAGAATTTGGGAAGGACTTTGTAGAGCTTATTGGGGAAAACCAAATCTCTAAACCTCAGGAAATCCCACTGTAGGTTCTCATGAGCTGGACTGCCAGGGCTGTCTGGCAGGAGAGAGTTATTATACATCTGGGAAGAGCATGTGATAGCTTCCAACTTCCTTCATAAAAACAAGAAGAAGTCTTTCACTTCACTAAATGATTAGGAAGCAAAACAGCTTCAGCTGTTAAACTGTTCTTTTGCATTGTTTTTGTATAGCAAATATTGAGTAAATTTAACTACTAAAAGTTTTGAGAAGTAGTTTGGGGAAGTCATAGCTATTTGTTACACAGCCCTTGGGAAAATGTGTTGTCCAGAAACTGGAGCACATCTGTATAGCTTTATATTGCAAATTTAATGTTTAGCTGAATAAAATCAATTTTAAAATAATACATAATTGTGAATAATGTTTTTATTATCAGGTACTTATAAAATTCTTCAAATTTCTGCGAGTCTAGCAAGTCAGTAGTCTGGTCAATCCATTTGTTTGTTTTTTATGGGCAGTAGTTACCAGCTAACAGAAAATCAAGAAATGGCTCTTTGATGATTTTGCTTGGTTTGGGTTTGTTTGTACCAGGGCAGCTTTTTCAAATTCTGTACCATAAATTCTGTACCAAAATGACCGAGTTCATCTAGTCTTGTTGTCACTGCACATCTTTAGTTACATTGCATCATGTGACTACATGGATCAGTAGAAATAAGGAATGTTTTCCTGGGTTTTTTGATGAATCTTGTCAGGACTATGGGTCAAAATCTCTAAATGTTTAAAAATGTATTGTAAAGATTGCTTAGTGTCTCTCATCAGTTACATCAGGTGGCACTTAACCTATGAAGTCACCTATGGAGATACAGAGCCCAAACAGCCATCAATGCCCTGTTCAGAAAATCATTCAGAAACAAGGTGAACATGGAAAATGAGGGCAAATGAAGTACAAATGCACTCAGAGCAAAGAAATTCAATAGGCTCAAACATATTTTAGTTCATTTGGCTCTCCTGCTGCCTTTTTGTGTAAAGCTTCCTCATATCTCTGAGATCCTAGTGGGATTCTTTGTGTCAGTAGAAATTCACTACAGCAGGGAAGTATTGCAAAATCTGTTCTCCTTCTGGGGGAAAGTGAAAAGGAGGGTGTTTGAGCCTGTATGTTGGGAGCAAAGGGCAGGGAGGAGAAGGGAAATCACCACTTGCAAAATATCCAGATTTCAGATTTCCTCTTTTGCAACTTCTCTCTTCCAGTTTATTATGTTATTCCGTGTCTGTACAATTTTTTAGTATTGCTATTTCCATTGGACCTCTTTTCCATGTAATTGTTTCTTGAAAGTTAAAAAGATCATGTGCCAAATTTTGAGTAAAGAAATTTGAGTCAGTATAGAAGCACTGGGTGCTTTACACTAGCTAAAGATCTCTGTCTCTTTTAGGCTCAGTTGCTTAAAAGCTGATGTAAGAAACTAATTTAAGACTAGCAATAACAAGGGGCAGGTATTTATTCTCTTTTCTGTGTGTGAAGAAGGATCAATTGCTTGGGAGCAGCCCATGAAACAGACTTAGCTCTGTAGTGCTGATTCCTCCATTGGAATATCCACTTACATTCCTCACACTTTCATAGTAAAAGTAGTTGAAGGTGTTGAAAGTGGTACAGGGGATTTCTGTACTTGGCTGTACTTCACTGTTTTGGTTTGGGGTTTTTTTGTTTGTGTTTTTTGGTTTGGGGTTTTTTTGGTGTTTTTTTTTTTTTTTTTTTTTTTTTTTTTTTACTGCTTCATAGTGATTTCTGAATAACTGAATGTTGTATCTTTTAAAAGTGCATTTTTAAACTACATTTGTGTGCATCTACCAAGACAAATTCATATCTACAAGAATTTCTGCACTGGAGCAGTTTGTGAAAATGACCACAACAATTCAAATAGAGCCATTTTGTTTTCATTCACTTATTAAGTCTTTCTAGCACTTGGACTAGTTTTTACTATCACAATTTATTTAATGAAAAATGTCAGAGAGACTTGGAGTTTAGTCTTCCATTGTGATGCCTTTAATTAATAAAAGCTTCTTGACAAAATCCAGGCCTGGTTTCGTCAGAGATCCTTATTGTTTCAGCAGACACATTTTGAGTTTTATTTAAACCTTAATACGGAAGATTTAAGCCTCAAATATAGCCCCTTTTTTTAAGCCTCAAATATGGCAAAAATTGTTTGCATTTGAATTGATCATAGAGAGTAATGGGTTATAATCATCCTGATTTTACATATTGGCCTGGAATCATGTGCCAGGTTTGTAGGTTCCTGGTGCTGCCATTCTCAGCATGCCAGAGGGAGATGCTGCCCTGCAGTCAGATGCTCTTTGCTCCAGTGGCAGCTCCGACAAACTGTTCAAGCTTTCCTCACAGTTCTGTTATTTTAGCTCTTAGAAAGAATGTAACATTGTGAACTGAAACACTTCATTGCACACAGGATGACCTTAGCAAATTCTTCTGAACCTTTGCTGTCATGAGACTCTTGTATTTCAGTTAAGATTCAGTTGTACAAATGTCTTGTGCACTTTTTCTGCTTCTGACTTTTCATTCTTTGCAGCTTTTCTGCTAACAGCTACTACTTTGTATTAATATCATGATACATTTTATAATGGCTATACTTGTCCAATTTTCCATACTCTTACTACAACTGAAAATATCTCTCCAATTTCTGGTGTGCCTCTTTTTTAACGAAAAGAAAAACCCCAAACCAAAGAGTATATTAAACAAACATGTCAAAACCTTGACTCTTGATAATATTTTATCTCCATTTCTATCAGATGTCAACAAATTGAAAGGATCTTTACTACCTTCCTCACATTTGATCTCATTTCCCTTCAAAAAATCTCTAGAGGATGTTACAGTGGGTGTTTTGTTTTACTTTAGGCTGTAATCATCATACTTCAGAACCAGTCTTACTCATTTCCTCTAGTTTTCCAGGGAAAAATAAATCAGTGGAATATTCAAAAGAAAATTTTACTTATGAAAATGTGCATTTTTGGGTAAAGAAGAAAGATTAAAGAAATTGCCTCAAATTTGGCAGCATCAGCCAAAAATAAAAGGCTGCTTTAATTTTGTTTTCACAAGCAGTTGTAAATAATTCCCCCTTCTCTCCAAGTAATAGTACAGTAGGTTTTTGGGACCAAGATAAGTTGACAAACACAATTCAGTCTCTGAGAATGGGGTCCTGAATACATTTAATAAGAGCTAATGATAATAGGTTGTACTAAAAGAGGCAAAAGAAGCGTAATTCAGATCCCTGAGGCACTCATCTGAGCAGTGAGAGCCCTACAGTGTTGCTTTTTACATGCAAACTTTATGTGTTGAAGTCAGTCAGTTGCAGTAGCTGTAATCCTAAAGGGGCAGCTGAAAAACAGCACCAGTGTTTTTCACTTTGCAACCCTGTGTTTAAAACCAGATTGGAGCATCTGTAGGATTGCTCACCTCCCTGCAGAGGTGGCCTTGGTTCCTTCCCAATGCTCCCTCCTGGACCCCATGAGCTGTTTGCTCAGCAGAACAGCAGGCACCAGCAGGTGCACAAAAATACCCTGGCCAAGGCAGCCTCACAGGCTGATGCAGGATATCCTTCTCAGGTGCAGGAAAACAAGCTTAAGCCCTGTGGGTCTACTGACAGGATGGATACCCTTAGGCAGTCTCCAGTTCCAGGAAAGGTTGGTTCAGGTGTTTCTGGCCTGCTGTAGTGTTTCCCAAGAACGCCTGTAAGGCATTTCCCCAAAAGATGCTGCTGTGGTCTGTGTCCCACAGAGAGGAAAGCCTTGGACTGCACAGCCAGTTCAGACACCAGGGGTTGGTGTTTAACACAGCATGGTGGGATGAGCTGGCACCTTCCTGCTGGCCAGCTCAGGCCAGCTCCCTCTTTGATGCACGGGTTTTTGTGTTGATGTCCTGATGCAGCTCATTCTTGCTGTAGACATGAGGTGTTAAATCTGGGACATTAGAGTGTACACCAGGAACACTGTGCCTAAACCAGGGGTGCTTGTGTTCTGCTTTGGATTTGGTGTCTAGCTTTTATATTGATCTTGGCTCAGGATGCCCAACACATAGATCGACACTGCAATGACTGATTTACACATAATCATTCAATTGGTTGTATTTTCACACCACATGTACAAGATGAATATACCTCCTATTGATAAAGTTCCCTATAATTACATAATTCTTACTACAATTTACCATATGTTTATACCTAGATATCTAGGACAGCAAAACATTAGGTTAGCAGACAAACACTGAAAAAAATGGAGTCTGTGAATTAGCAGCTATTCATTGACTGCCTGATTAATTAAGGCTTACTGATACATTTTCCTGCAAATGAATCAAATCACTTTTCACCTACAGATTAGCTTTGACCTGACTCTTCCACAACAAAATATCCATCATGCACTTTGACATTATAACTAGATATGTAAGATGTTAACATCCTTCTGATTGTGTATATAATTAATAGTAAAAAAGTAAACCTGAAACTGAAGAAAAAAACTGCTTTAAAAAAATATGATAAGTATTATTTTTTCCAATACTGGTGCAGTCTGAGTGACAACATCATCCTCTCTTTTGTAATACACCTTTTTAAAAACTGATCTAGGTACTGAAGCCAATAGCAAAACTGGAATAGATTCAGAGGTGTAACTGACTTTAGCACAAATTCCAGTCTCTGGTGAGACTTGATATTGCATAATTTATTTGCATACACAAGAAAAAAGAGACAGTATTTGCTGAGTCATGCCAGTCCAGAAATTCCAGTGAGGGACATCATGAAAACAAGATCTAAACCAGCTGTTAGATAACCACACACAGAAACCTAAAGTCACCCTACTTTCTCCAAGCATAGCCTTAGCATCCAAAGAC
Organism: Eopsaltria australis; assembly: GCA_034509425.1. Classification (NCBI taxonomy): domain Eukaryota; kingdom Metazoa; phylum Chordata; class Aves; order Passeriformes; family Petroicidae; genus Eopsaltria; species Eopsaltria australis. Next base: position 545,603 of record JAVTVJ010000858.1, on the reverse strand, counting down.
AGAGATATATGTGACAACTTTGCGACTTATGGTCCAGCAAGATTCCTGTGGGCCTGCAAATTTGGAAATGGGACACAGAGAATGGTAGACGTAGGATGTGTGCTCATCCAGCAAGACATTTTAAGAGCTGATTTCCCCCTTAAGCCTCATAGCACATGTCTAGACAACACATCACAGACAGTACCTTTCTTTGGCCAAGGAAAAATGAAAAATATTTTGGCCCTGTGTTTCCCTGCTTCAGCAGTGTAACCTGTAGTCCCTTCCCTCACCTCTTCACCTCCCTAGCCATGGCTCCCTTTGTTCCTTCTATTTGTCCAACATGGGCAACACTGGCAGAAGCTGCAAACATTATGGAACACTGGGGGAAGGTCAAAGGGCACCAGCAAATATTCAAGGAGATGGTGTGAGGACAGGACAGAGCAGAGACAGAGACAGCCACCCCCACATCTTTCAGGGTAAAACTGCAGGGGGACTCTGGGTGTCAGGGAGGGATTTCCTCTTTGTGCCCAATCACTGCCCCCAAGCATTTCTTGCAGGTGAGTCTTCTTGAGCTGTCAGTCTCCCAAACAGAAAGCCAGAATCTTGGAATGACAGTATATCTTGAGCTGGAAGAGACCCATTAGGACCATAGAGTCCAACTCCCTGCTTCTCACAGGACTAGATGGAACTGGGAGTTTCACTGAAAGCATTGTCCAGATGCTCCTTGAATTCTGACAGCCTTGATATCCTGACCACTTCCCTGGGGAGGCTGTTCTAGGCACTAATCCTCCAAATGATAGGAGAGAAAGTTTTGCTAAATGCAAGAACCTCACAACTACTGGTTAACTTTAAACTAAATGGCCGACCCTTGTCACAGAAGAAAATTAAGTTGGCTAAGCAGGACTTTTGGCTCATAAACCTGTGCTGGCCATGACCAAAGGCTGTCTTGTCTCTGAAGTGTTTTCCAGTAAGTCCCAGAATAACATTCTGCATAGTTTCACAGGCACTGAAGTGAGACTGACAGGCTTGTAATTACCAGGATCTTCCTTCTTAACCTTAGGGAAAGTAGGGAAAGCATTTGACAGTTTTCTGTCGACTGTGTGCTATCTAGATTCAAAAGGTCATTGCAAAATAATGGAGAGAGATCCCATAATGAAGTTGTCCAGACCTTTTAGTACCCTGGGATGAACACCAGCAGAGCCCATAGACCAATGTGCTCCAGCTGGAACAGGTGACAGTGTCTGTTTTCGCAGGAGCAATGATAAATTGTCTGAAGGGGCAATTCATGTTACAGGAGCTGCAGAAGACCTCACACAGGCAAATATTGGGGCTGCAGATGGGAACAGAGGAGAGTCTGGGGTGAGTAGGATGTGTCTCTGCTGGCTCTCCATCAGCTCTGAAGGAGATCACAGATTGTGCACATGGTGGGTCTCTAAATGTGCAAGCAACGAATTAAAAAGTAAAGCTTAATTAAACTCCTTTAACAATAAATGAACTCCCTTATTCCCACTTCTAGAAACTTAACAAAATCTTGAGAGCCTCCATTTCCTTTTGGGGAGGATTAGGGAGAGGCAGAATTTGTTCATTCTTAGTTCTTTTAAGTTTTTGGCGTAACACAGTTTTCTTACAGTACTAATTGACATATATCAAATTTAGAAAGAGTCTTTATACCTCCTCAAACCTGTTTCTTCCTAACTGATGGAAAAAGTTGCTGAGAATACCTTGAATGTTTATGGACGAAGATTCTAAGGTCCATAACAGTAACTGGAAATATATTTAACTTCAGGGCATATTGTGTTTTGCTACACTTTGTTTTCTGTATATTTTAGTTTTACTGGATGTGTATAACAAAAATGCCTCTATGACACCTCTTTCACTTGACTTACATAGAATAGGTTTTTCTCTGTTACTGGGACACCTAGGGTAAAATAGATAATTCTTTTCCATTCATATACAATGGTCATTCTTAATACAGTGCCATCCTTAAGATATAGCTGTGTGCCAAAAAACAGACATCCTTGATGTTATTACTTTTTTTCTTCAAAGGTAAGCTTATTGTGACTTAAAGAACAGTGTGTGCTCTTCCTCCCAGATACCTGAGCAGCTAGTCCTTTTCTATTAGCTTGTTTTGATTATGTGACACATTTAAAGTGCATTATTTGGATTGCTCTTGTGTTGTTGATACCAGATCAGATGCACATGTAGCCAAAGTGGTAGTCATATGACTCTGAAAAATGTTCACTATTTTTTCTGTATCATGAAAGTCAAGAACAGGCCTCACCTCATTTCAGTTGATTCCAGTTAATTTTCATTTTTCTGAAAGTATATCTACATGAGGAAAACCTATAATGAACAAACAACCTTCAAACGCAGAAAAGATTAAACAAATAACTGGATTTATCAAAAGGCAGAGACAATCACAATGTTTTGTTTAGTTCTCATATTGATTTTTTTTCCACTTGAATTAACATAGTTGATATTGTCTCATAATCCATAATATGGTTTATTTAATGCAAGTGCTCTCTAAGAGATAGAGTGTCAGGAAGAGACTGCAAATGTAATCTCATAGATTGGGGCTAAGAACGATCTTAATTTAATTGAGTCCTAAGTCTCTTCTCCTGTAGCTAAAGAAAAGGCACCATAATATTGCTTTATTTGATTGCAAGGTCTTTGGAATCTTCCTCTATGTTTGTACTCAGTCTAGTGCCATGGAGACTTCTCCTCAGTTAGGGCCTGTGGGTGCTGTTGCAATATAAATAAATGAGAAGAAGGGGAGTGAAATGACATAGGAAGTTTCTCTACACATTCTGTATGTAAAGATGATGTTCTCTGCTTCTAGCAAAAAAAAAATCCAGGTGAGAGTATTTTAGTGCAGAAGGAGTCATCATCCTTCTCAGAAAATTTTAGTGCAGAGCAGTAATCATCCTTATGGCTAGTCCTGCTTTAGGAGGGAACTAAAACAGAATTAAGCTGAGAAACTTGCTTTTAACTGAGGAGAGTCCAGGAACATATTTATGGTGTGAGCTCGCCCTTTAGTCTAAAAAGCAATAAACAACCATCATGAGAAACGGCAGAGACAAGAAGGGTTTAAAGGCTGGAATTTATTAGAACAATGTTTCCTCATACCTAGTACTAAATTTTTCTCCTCTGAATGTTCATTTAATTTCCTTGTTGGACACAATGAGAATTGCTCTCAAAAAAACCCACCTGTGTCACCCTCTTGTCCTGTTCGGCAGTCTCCTGCAGAGCCAAACCTTGTATCCTTTGTCTGGAGCAGCAGGCACCGGGAAACCTTCACAGGAAAGCAAAAGGGACCACAGAGTACTTGTTCAGTTACTTTGAAAAACTGAGTGGGTGAACCAGAGTTCTGTGAACAAGGTTCAAGGTTTCAAAATAGAAAACTTGGAAATACACTTGGCACCATAGCACCGTACTCTTGCTCCTGGGTTGCCTGTGTAGCTCTGGCCTGTGCCCAGCCTTAAGAGCCCCCTGGGCCAGAGACCTGAGCCAAGCACGGTGAGACAGCACAGCCAAGCAGCAAGGCTTCCACTTCCAGGGTCCTCTTGACACCAACCAGGGCACCTCTCCTAATTGAGATCCCATGGAAAAAGAAGTATTTGAATTCTCTTTGCTCTAAGCAGTCCTGAATAATCTTTGCAGACATACCACACCACCAACTTTATTGAAACATCCCTTAGATTTCGCAGTCTGCTCCCTACAGGAGGCCTGAAGGAGCTCTCCAAAATCCACATGTGGCAGACTTTGCTTGAAAATTGGATTTGTTTTCACCCACAGACTTGCACTTCAATCCACACAGTAGGATCCCCTCCACTTTAATTCATGTCATCTGTGGATTGGACTTAGGACAGCTGGAAAGAAGTGCCCCAGCAGCTTCTCAGGTTGCAAATCACCTTTTGCCTAAACAAATAAATAGTTCAGTCATATTTATCACAGGACCTTGTACAGAGCAAGAAAGGAACGAATTATTTCCCTCACACAGAGCCCCTCCAAATGCAAAGGCAACGTCACAGCATAGTCCTGTGACACCTAGCTTACATTTTCATATCACTGGGTAAAATTCTCCTCCTCCCCATGTGCCTGTTGGGTAGGGAGTTGATGTTTGATTTCCTCTTCACAGCCAAGAAAGCTGGAACAGCCAGTATGAGACAGCAAGGCACAGCTCTCAGCAGTTTTGGGAGAGCAAAAACTTGCAGTTGTAGAAATGTTTCTTGGCAGGGAGCTCTGCAGAACATTTAGTCCAACCTCCTGCTCTAAGTACGACTGTTTCCAGCCCAGGATCAGCTCCCTCATGGCTCAGTAAAGACTAAGTAACCACTGAGATCACCATAAAATCTTCAAAATGTTATAAGACATCAACAGTCTATCATTTTGGACTGCTGGGGTTTTTTTCCCCTAAATCACAGATACTTGTTTTGAAAATGCAATGGAAACAATCAATCTTTATTTTGCTACCATGCCTCAGAAAATTTTTCAAATATTATTATATGGTAGGTTAAATCCTGTTTATTTTCTGGGTGAACAAACATAGAAGCACCTTTAGCAACCGCCTATGACCTGAGCAGGTAATCTCTTCTTACCCCAAACTTCATGCCAGGTTTAGAGATGTGAACAGTGAGAATCACTGTAAACACGAATCTTCTCAGCCTAATGGATATGACAGCTAATAATTTCCACTATTCACTTTTTTCTTCTCATGCTGTTTTGCTCAGTTATAAACAACAAGTGTACTTTCAGACACAGCAGGTTTCAGACTGACTGTGAAATGTTCATTTTCTTGAGAAATTCCCAGAGCACTTCATGAAAATAAGTCAGTGACCGTGGAGTTACTGTAAAATGATCATCCCCTAGTGAATGAGCAGTGCTGGGGATGGGTATCAAGAAAAGGGTTGATACATTATCTAAGACACAGACTTATTGTACATAAATATATATTTTGCTATCAGTGAGACATCTGGAATTGTTTGCCAGTCCTCTGCAGCCCTGCTGAACATTCCCCTTCATCCTTTCCCACCCCAAGAAGCTCCAAGCCAGGACTGCTTTACAAGTTGCCTATTGCTCCTTTGAGAAATCAGGGATAATGACAGCAGTGGAGGAGCAGCCAGGGTCATACCAGAGGTGGTAGGGTCAAGAAGACAGCTCCCTCTCACTGGACAGCTGACCTGAAACCCTAGCAGAGAAGGTATTTCAATTAACCACAAGGAAGATAAAATAGATTTGACTTTTTGGCAGCTGTGTAGCTGTGACAACGGGAGTGAAGGAGGCCACAAATCTGCCTGGATGGATGCAGCACAGACACACAAGACTTCAGACATACAAAATGTGTCAAGAGAGTTTTTGCTATTCTAGATGTTGATTTGCAGTGAAGAGTGGGAGCACATTGACTCAGTTACTCTTGCCTAGCTGCCTCTCCTGCACAAACTTTATCATCATTTGTGAGACAAAATCTTTCACCTGAGAAGCTTTTATCTTACTGTTATCCCACGTACCTTTGGAAAGTCAAACATATTCAAGTGACAATTTGGGCAGATTTAGTTCTATTTTGAATCCAAGGCACTCTTCTTAATTGCTATTTTTTTGAAAGACAACCTGTTGCTCCACATGTAGCAGCATCTTTAGTTATTGACAAATCGTTATTCAAACCAGTTTTACACTGACTTTGCATTCTTGACACGATGCAAGTCAATGAAGGTTCCTGTGCCTCCATTTGGGTGTTTTAATTCCACTGTCACTGAATTCAGTATAGGAGCTCCTGATTTATACTGCAGTTATAATATGTCTCAATCATGATTGTAAAATAATACATTTTTGCTTGCTTGGCTAATTTACAAGTGAACATTTTCGACGTCTAGAAAGCAAAAGAGACAACACAAAATAATCCATGGGAGTACATGAGGGTGAAAACAGTGACAAATTATAATTTCTGAGTGTGCAGTCTGCTTACCTGCAGCTTTCTGTGCCGTCTACCTGATCAAGGGATGTTTCTGCACATAGAAGGAGATGGAACTTCCTTTCATAAAAAGACATGAGAAAGTGTACAGGAAATAGCACCCAATTAAACTTTATGGCACTTACATAATGCTGAAGCCTACAGTAAGCTGACTAATAAATTACCAAGCCAAATAATACAAAGCATCATACAAAAAAAATGACGTCTCTTGCTGGATTCAGAAATGGTAGAATATTAACCATCAATAGCCCCAATATAAAGCTGTGCCAAAAAGAACCCTCAAATATCAAGAATGAGAATGAGGTAATTCATGGTCTGGTGACTGGCATGATATAGCCTGGTTTTTGAGAGATGCAACAAAACTAAAGGCTGCATGAGTTTGACTACTCTTTGCTCTTTTGAAAATTGAAATTTCTCCCCCTGAAAACAGAGATTTAAAGAAAGAGGAACAGATATTGCAAGGGGAAATTCTGTCACGCTACCAGTAATGTGACTGCGTACCTTATGGGCAGGAACATGCAGGACTTTTACAAAGTCGAATTTTTCAATATGTAATTAGCCATAACTGCAGGGATCTGCTGAAAATATTCACTCATCAGGTCCAGTTTGTTCCAGGTAGACATCTTTAATCTTTCTGCCATACTTATTGGCCTTTCTCCAACTCTTCTACTTTTTCATTATACAAGAGCATAAAGGAAAAGGAAAGATAAAGAAGAGATACAGAAAATGGGAAGGAAGGGAAAGTTTAAAACTGAATGCCAAAAAAAAAAAAAAAGGCATTTTCATTAAAAAAGTTTCCTGAAAAAAGTGCATCCACTGTCTTTCTACCCTACTTTCAAAATTAATTTCCTTTCAAAACCTTTAGAAAGTACTTTGACACATTCATGGTAGTTTTTTGTGCATGTGTTTGGAACAACTTTAGCTTCCATCTGTACCCACACTGAACAGTGGAATGACAAAATTTAAATCCCATGGGTATAAACCATGAGATATCCTGACCACAGGAAATGATGGGCCTTTGTAACTTAAATGCTGGATTGAACTATAATACATCTTCAATTGAAAATATGGAGCTGAAGATAAAGGCAAGAACAGACTTCCAGCATTTATACAGTGTCAAAATTTAGTTCTCACTTTCTTATTTTTCCAGACAAAAAGGAAATCAAAGCACACAGAGGCTATAACCTTCACGATTTTACACAGACCTTGTGACAAGTATCTTTGCATTTTTCTCCTCTCAGACATTTCTACAACAATGTTCTACAGAGAAGAAGTTCTTATAATGCTAAGGGAGAAGTGCTTGATGCAACACAAATGAGTAAATTACCTTAAAATTACATTTCATTGTCACTGGAAATAAGACACTGTCTAGCCCTGGAATTTGTGGAATGCAAATTGATTGTTGGGGCTTGAACTTCTTTAAAAAATTGAAGAGCATTCAAATCCAATTTCAGTCTGAGGGATTTTTCTTTGCTTTTCAGCTGAAATTTTTTGACTCACTGATTTCTGATTTTGCCTCTAAATTTAATAATGATTAAACTCAGAAATCATAGAAACTGTTGTGGGTATATCCTTCACTATCATTGTGAAATGTTCTGATGCGGCTCCCTATCATCTACAGAACATACTATGATATTTATAGTAATAACTTAAAGAGGTCCAGAAAGTGACCTGAACACTGGCCTAAGTTTCTTGGTCCTTGCTGGACTTCTGAGGTGGCCTTGTCCCAGGCCACTTTATCTCCAAGGCATTCCTAGGTAAAATCCAAGGAGACAGACAAGACGGACGCCACTATGGAAATGCACTTTGGACATGGGGCCATTGTACAGACAGCAAAGGCCAGAAAATGATTCTTGGTAATGGCTTCAGTAGGAGAAGATAAAGGAGCCTGAGAGCAGGAAGGGCTCTATGAGTAAGACTTTCTGGACACCTTTCTGCAGTTTGTTTTATGATCACCCATCTTTTCTGCCAGGGCTGTGTGATTTCTTTTATGCCTAAAACAAGTGCCAGTCCTTCTGTTTCTCATCTTAGTTAGCCCCAGATTTAGGAAGGCTGGCTCTACTCTGTGATGATGAGTGCTGTGACAGGTTGAATTCAAGGTACACTTCTGGCTATGAGTGCACATGTCACTCTTATAGTCCTCAAAGTTCTTCCTAATCTAACACAGTGGGAAAAGCATATAGACTGTTTCAGACTAATGCATTCAATTCAACAACTTCATTACTAGAGTTGTCTTTGAACTGTGGTATTCAAATAGCTCCCCAAAATGATCTGAAATCCTTCAGACTTACATTAGATGAGCACTAAAGCTTTAATTTGGTTGACTGATTTGTTGTTCTTGTGGTTTTTTCCAATTTACACCTAAGCCACTAAGGTAATTATCTGAAGAGCAGAAAGATTTGCAAAAGACACTGCTCTCAGGACATCCGGGGATGTGAATCACGATCTTCAATGGTTACCAGCAAAAAAAGGGCAAAGTCGTGGAGTATGTCCTTATAGAGAAAAACAGCTTTCAATTCAATTTTAATGGAAAATGTTGCAAGGTAAAATAAAACAGGTAATTTCACCGTGTGACAGCAGGATTTTTATGCTCTTAAAATCTCTGCACAAATAAACTCGTAACATTCTAATGACCTTTTCAGTCTTTTCATCAAGACAAGGGATGCTGTCTGTTTGTCAGAACCCCAAATGTGCTAGGTAGAATTTTTAACATATTCAGCATTGGCTCATGTCCCTGGATGTCAAGGGGTGTGACAGGGATTTTGCAGACTGCAGTGGAAGAGCTAGGGCAGAACTTTCTATACTTTAGAAAATCTCACCTTTTTATGTCTCAATCTCTCTCTCTCTCTCTCTCTCTCTCTTTCTGAGGCACTGACAAGTTTTGGTATGCAAGTCAAAAAATACGTTTTCTGAAGGATAAAATTATTTGCAACTGGAAGCAAGTGATAAGTGGAACCTGAAAATGTTTACATACAATCTCAGGAAACAATCTGGTCTCCTTACTGGTGGTTTTAGAAGAAAAAAGCATTAAATTTACCTTCTCATTTCATGCAGCACTATGTTATCCACTAGTACACATAGTGCATATTCCATAGCAGTCCAGATGTTTTCCTGATGCATGTAGATGTGAAACTGATTGAAAAAAGTCCAAGTTTCTGTTCAAAAGTCAGACAAAAATTCCAAGTCTTTCTTGGTTTCAGATTAATCTCTGCAAACCAGTAAGGTTCATGTGCTGATTGTCAAAAAGCTGTGGAATAGTTTATGCATCTTAGAAACGCCGTTCTCTTTGAAGCTTTCCAAGAAGTGCTTATTCATTGTAAACTAACAAGAACAGTCAATCTGAAACAGTCTTGACCAGATTTCAGGTTTTTTATGAACCTTGAGAGAAGCCAAGATTCATTTTTTACATGAATGTTGTGATATCTTGAATAGTTTGAAAGCACAGCATTTCAGTACATATTAATATTGCATCTGTGAATGTCTATGTAAATTGGGAAGTTTATTGAACAAGAAAAATTCCACAAAGATAAAAGATTAGCTATTGCTGTCTTTAGGATTTGGTACTTGAAGTTTACACAGTGCCAAAGGGAGGCAGCAGGCAATGAAAAATAAAAAGTCTTAATATTTAAAAAACAGACAGAGCAACATTAACGGTCTTGGATCTCCACCTAAGCCAACAATCTACATGTGCAGAGTGAGTCACCAGAACTGTCCAGACTCCTGACAGTCTCTTGGGCATGGTAGTCAGCTGTGTTCGGTATCTCATTGACTCAAACATATCAGTTCCTGCTTTACATGCCTTCCTATTTTGTCAAGTTTCTCTTTTCCAATATCCTTTTTTCCTTGATGGTCAGTTTGGGAATTACTATTGTGTGGTGTTCAGCACTTAGTCACCTCTGTCGTGGCATTCTTATAACTGTGTGAACCTATTTTCTGGGAATACAGTCATCTTGCTCAGCTGTTCAGATACTGTGGAAAGCACACTAACTTGTTAAAGTTTGAGTTTATTTGATTTCTTCTTTCAGTTCATTTTTTTTACTTTATCTCCATTTTCACAAGGTAATAAACTTGTTCCCACTTGTGCAACACAGACAAGTTCAGATGTCAGTGAAATTGTACCCTGGATTGGGAAGTATTTCTATGTAAATTATTTAAGTGCGGAAAACTAGGAGTTTACTAATTTCTAATATTTAGGATTCAATATGCACTTAAAAAAAACACCACCACCACCATCACTACCACCAAAAGACATCAATTTGAGCTAATCACATATTTGAGGATGGAGGACTGGAGGACACCTGCTTTTGTCCGCAACTGTCCTGGACAATCACACACCAGACAAAGCCACATGCCAGGAACCATATCCACCACTGCTAGTGACATTTAAGTCCCAAAAGCTATAAAATATAGCAAGATAAGAGTCGGACAGATTGAGAATTTTGCTTATTTCTAAAGTTCCAGTTACAGAAAGGAATTCATTGCATGGAAATGCTCTGTTTGGCACAAGCAAATAAACTTTGGCTTTGAAGAATGAGATAGCAACACATCAGTATCCCAGCAATTCAGTGAATAGTCCCACTGGTGAGCTCTGTCATGCATACGTAGATTTAGGTTTCTGCTGGCATCAGTGCTGTCTTGGACATCCAGACGGATTCAGAGGCCCAAGGGCAATATGTGTAAGAAGAATAATCCTCATAAGGGAAAGAGTTATTTGGAAGGAGGAAAATAAAATTGTGGTTCATCATGAGAAGGTAGAAAAGTCAGCCAAAAAATGAACCAAAAGAATACCGTTTTCTGTGTTCAAGGGAGCTAACTAATTAAAGCAGAACAGCTGGTTGATCTGAGACTACACGGTGGAGTTTAATAACCTCCTAACATCCCAGAAGGGGAGCGTGTGATCTGATTTACAGAAGTGCTGAGTTCCTGAGGCACTTCAGAGTAGGAAACTGATGACCAGTATATTCAAAAGCAGGATCAGTGATCTTAACCAGGATTAAGAGTCCTGTACCTTGTTCTGATAATGACATTTATTTGCATGATTCCCTCTTATTTCCTTCTGGACTTGGCATTTCCAGCTTAAAATTTGTAATAGAAGGACATATTTTGGCATCTCTTCAAACAAACCAGACATTTACAGATGTTTGTGAAGCATTCTGCAGCATACAAAGCCAACATCTGTAAACATAACGGCATTGAGCATGGTGGGAATTTAATCTGCTTATTCAGAGGTCGGATACAACCCAGAGAAAAGCTGGGACTCGCCCAGAATCGTGGTGAAGAGTCAATGTCAGAGTTCCCAGCACCTGAGTCATGTACTTAACTGAGTCATCTGCACCTCTGTCAGTGCATGGCCTCATCCACGATGCATCATGCTCTCTTCCTTTCACTCACTCTTGGTTTGTTTCTAATTTAAACTGAGTGATTTTAACAGTTAACCTGGTTTCAGATTTATGTGTGCACCTTAATGTGTGCAGCCAAGCTGGTTGTCTCCTTTTTTCTTCTTCTTTTCCATCATTCTGTCCCATTCAAGATCTGTGCCAGTGACTTTCCTCCAGGTTCTCTAAGAAGCATGGACTGGGAGCACATCTCCCTTATTATCTATTACCAATTCTTCAGTCACTCTGACTAGGAGGTTGAGGACAGCAGGACAAGTCCAGACCCCTGTTCATGGAGAAAGACCACCAAGTTTTTCACTGATCAAAACAAACAAAAATTTTCCCAAATCAACCATAACATTGTTTTTGTGTGGTCAGAACAATAACCACTGTGTTTTCAGACAGTGATTGTCTTCATTGGTAAATTAACACAAGGTGTAGATAGCTTAATCATTGTTGTTTCACCTGGCCCCTGTCCCCACACCAAACTCTGTTACTGTCAACTTCCACAGGGTTTACCTATAAATAGAAAAATGTTTTTCTGCAACTGGAGTCAATCTTGTGATGCCATGTGTGAGAAAGAAAAGAATACTGGTAGAAAAAAATCTATCCTTCAAAAACAATCTTGTGATCTGTAAGCCATCTCATGGCTTGGAGATGTGTTGCCATAGCTGTGCTGTGGCTGGCAGAATGTCAATGCCAACTCAGCTGCCTTAGTTAGAGACCTGGCCACATTCAGTGGCTCATAGGCAGCCATGTACTCTGTATTTTAGCATCAAATACAACAAGGAAGGTAACAGTGACAGCAAGGAGTTCATTGACACCTGACATCCTCTCTTCTTCTCTCTCTCTCTCTCTCCTTTTTTTTTTTTTTTTTTTTTTTACATTTTTGAAATTTTTTGAGTGTCATAGCTCTGTTTTGGAGTAATATCCATTCTAAGTTGACTAACTTATTTTTTTTATAACATACCAACATTGCCTGTTGGAAAAATCATAAAAAGCGTGTTTCAAAAATAGTCTTCTGCTTTGTTTGTTCCAAAGAATTACAAGGGATAATTTAGCAGAGGTATAAAGTACTTAATACTAAGATTTAAATTTCATGCAACAATGTCTGCATTCGCCTGCAGTAATTGTTACTCATTACTTATACCCATGGCCACAATATTAAAAAACCTATAATCAGGTCAGACAATACTGTAATGTAGCTATAATTCCTGGTCCTTCATGAGAAAATTCTCAAGTTTTCACCTGGTTTTTGCTGACCAACACTTAAGCCAAGGGTGTTTGTATCTGTGTGGACATGCCCCAAACAAATGGACATGCCTATTAATGGGCAAAGAGCAAACACAACTGTACAGAAGGAGAAAGAAAAACAAGCAACCTTTCAAGTTGCTCAGATAATCTTTGGGAAAATTACAAGAAAGAACATTTAATATATTGAAGTTCATGCAAATGAGTCTTTGACACCACTACGTGCTGAATCAGGATTATCCCTATGTATGAAGCAAGTACAAGAATCATCAAAGCTTCCTCATCTCTGTCTGTGGTACCATTAACCTGTGGCAGTTTTGATTTATAATTAAAAGTCCTAATGTTCTCATATGAACAGCAATTTACTGGATGGAGCAATTCAGATTCTCAGAGGTCATAAAGGCTTTGTCCAGTTAAACAAAAGAAATAAATAGGTGGGGTAGATTTTAAGTAGCACGACCAGCAGCTCTGTAAGGTGCCCAGCTGCTGCCGTCCACAGGCAAAGCTGGAAGAGTTGGAAATATGAACCCTGCACACAGAGCCAGGCTCTGCCAGGACTGGCACCAGGAACCACTGAGCACAGGAGCCCATCCAGTGACACACCTGCCCTCAGCCTGAGACATTTGGTACAGGCTGCACATTCAGCCACTCAAGGGCTGTGGCCCCAAATCCCCTTGGAAGGCTTGTGCTGATATTTTTCTTTCACTTGACTTAATGGGATGTTTTATTGTGTTAGTGGACAGTCAGAAATAGCCTTTGCTTCATGTGATAGCAGGGTCCTCACAGTTCCTGGGGAACTGGGAAGCCTGATCCAATTGCCTTCCCAGCCTGGGAAGATTTAAGACCATGTCTCTCACCTCTACCTGATCAGGGCAGCCACTCCCGTCACCTCTGCTGAGTTCAGTAGCCTTGGGATGTTACAGAAGCCAATTTAGGAAGCAACAAAACTCATTTTCTCGCCTCCTGCTGCATGTTGAAAATACCAGCCAAAAGGCTCATGGATTTTTCCCCTCACTCTTCCCAAGGGCACAGGTTGGACAGCTGCCTTCACACTGTTTTTTGAATTCCCCTTAGGTTTAGGCACTTCCTGCCCAGTATGGGAGAGCCACACACAGGCTCAAGAACAGCACTGGAGACACTTTGGGAAGGTCAAGTTGTAAAAGGAAGCCCTGTGTGAACTCAGGTCCTGGTACTGTTGGGTGTCCACTGAACAGAGGGGGACTGGGTGGTATTACATGAGATGATTCAGGTCCACTCAAAATCCTGTCTTGGATTTCTAAATACTTAATTTGATCCAGTACTGAATTCTCAGATTTTCTGGTAATAAAAAAAAAATGGTTAAACCATACCTTCAGTCCATCTAAAAATAATATATATGCCCAAATGGTTTGGCAGTTCAAGTACCTTTAATAAATCCAGGCCTCCTGAAGTGACCTTGTTAGCCTCTACTATCAAATTGAGTTTCGTAATGATATTTAAAGACAATAACATTGAATTAAAACATCCCATTCATCTATAATACAGAGCTTTCACATCTATATCAACCTCTTCCTTAATATTACCAAAAAAAAAAAAAAAAAGGAATTGTATTCCTACCTTCCTCAGCAGTAAAGTAACAATGTTTGCCAGCTCTGTGCACAGCTTTTGTCAGACTGAAACTTTTTTTTTCTGACAAGCCTAGTACTCTCTCTTCCCCTGCCAAGGGGCAAAATACAATCACATAGCAAAGGTAAAACATTTTCTAACTCTTTCATCTTCAGAAGTAACATCAAATCAGAGGAAGGATAAAAGGTGTGAAGTTGCAGAAAGTCAACAGTTAGATCTTTATTACTTCATTTAGCTGTTAACTTGAGCACACCTTGTAACCTTTACACATTTATATTTTATCATGAATTCCACTGTAGAGTATGGCATATTGCAGATGAGAGGTTCAAATAGGTTAAGACCATGAAAATATATAAAATTCAGGATGTACTACTCTTAATGTAAGGCTTAATTTGTAAGGTAGAGAACAAATTTATCAATGACTACAAATTACCTGCATGAAGAAATAAAAATCATTAGAAAAAAATCTGCTTTCTTCATGACAAAAGACAAGAATGATGTCTAAAGATATGTGTCAGACAGGTCTGGGCATGGTTTCAGTGCTGATTAGGGAAGGACTTGCACAGCTCTACTTTGTGATGACAGATTATACCGTGCAGTTGTACTGAGGGGGATTTAGTCCTGTTAGCCTTCTTCCCTGTGCCTCATAAATCATTTACTGCTCGCAACGGATTTACTTGGCACATATTTCAGTGATTTAGTAAAGGTAATAAGCAATGAAATGGTTTGATTTGCAGCCAATCTACACTACTGATATCTTTAAAGTGTTTCCAGCCTGGCCACTGCTGGAAGAGCACTTTGCACAGCAGTTATCAGAACAAAGCTGAACTTCCTCAGCCTGCTCAGCTCTTATTGCTCATGAGTTTCCTTCAGAAAAGTCTTCAAGCTTTGCTTTGCAGCTTGCAAATTCGCATGTAAGTGGATCTGAATAGGTAATTATATTGGCCCTGGCAAGCTTCTTCATCCATTTTTAGTTTTTGAACATAAATCAAGTGACAAATGGTTTTATGGGTCATATTTTCAACCTTAGATATTTATTTACATCATAAGCAAAAATAAATCCATTCTGGTCAGATAATATCTAGTAGTTTTATGAACCTCATACCTTCCTCTGGTAAAGCAGCCTGTGCAGTTGTGTCCAGTGAGTTTTCTCACACAGAAGTCCTGATTCCTCCTTAGATTAGCCTGAGACAGAGAAATTAGCTAATTAGAGGGGGAGTCTTTACCTGAAGTCTTCAAGTGACAGACCAAATTTGAGGCATTCAGTTAACACAAAGATTGCTCTCACTGAATTGAGAGCCAGGGGAAGAGGGTGGTGAAAAAGAACAGCCATCGTGAACTTTCCAGGGACAAATAATGTCTGGCTAACCTGATAGCCTTCATACAGGAGACTGTGAGCAAGGGCATAGCAGTGGACATCAGTTAGCTGAAGTTTAGGAAGACTTTTAACTTGTTTTTCTGTGCTAAACTGCAGGCACATGAACCAGAGGGGTGGACTGCCTAGGTGGGTAGAAAATATCTGAACAATGAGACTCAAAGCATAGAGATCAGCAATTTGATGTCCAGATGGTGACTCACCACTTGTGACTGGTCTTGCTCAGGGGCTAATAAGGAGCACAATAGTTTTGAGATTTTAAGAACCACTTGGGCCTAAGGACACAACATAGACAAGGGTGGAGAGGACACCAAAATCATGGCCAACACAATGGAGGGCAGATTTGTCTTTCAGAGGGTCTTGACAGGCTGGAAAAATGGACAAACCAAAAGCTCATGGTGTTCATCAAGAATAAATGCCAAGTCCTATCCTTGACATGGACCAGCCCTATGCAGCTGTGCACTCTGGAGGTTTGCTGGCTGGAAAGGAGTTTTGAAGAAAAGAATCTGCATGGACAACAGGTTTAGGACGGGACAGCAGTGTGCCATTGGAGGATGGAAAAGCTGCACACAGAGCTGCATGAACAAGGAACCAGCAGGCAGAGCAAGAGAAGTGATTCCACATGTGACACTCCACACCTGGAATATCCTGTCCAGCTTTGATTTTCCCAGTAGATACTGATACATCAGGACAAAACAGAGGCAGTTCAGCAAAGGGCTACTAAGTGGTTCAGAAGCTGAAACCTTTTGAGGAACAGGAGGTGGTATAGTCTGGTCTAACTTCAATGATTTTGGAAAGGGTATTGCACCAGACAACCTCCAGAGGTCCCTTCCAACCTAAATTATTTTGTGACTCTGAGACTACAAGTCAAAAGAAGCTCAGGGTTTTGGCTCATCACAAGTGATGTAAAAATTAAATGTAGCAAAAGAAAAAATAAAGCAACACACCAACCAACAAACCAAAAAAAATCAGGTTTTCTAAAGATAAATTCTTCATGAAACACATAACTGTTTGCATTGCTGTATGACATCTGAGAAAAATTGATGTCTAAAGCTTTCATTCAGAATAGGCAATGTACTGAATTTTATTCTCAGAGAACAATCACCCTGATTGAGCATGTGATGAAAACTGCTGTGATGAAAGATGCTCCTCAGCAGATTTGCTTAGGAGTGTCCCAATCCATGCATATTCACAGCCCAGATGCCCTCCCAGCATTGGCATCATTAGTATTTTTTTCCAGAAGTCAATCACTATTTACCCTATTCTGCTGTTTTTCATTGAACATTAAGAGAAATTCTTATATGCCTTCATTCACAATAAATTGTCCATATTGTCACATGGGATACATAAGTGGTGACATAAATAAAGCAGACAGTGAAACCAGACACACTGAATATTACTGACCGATCAATCTTACTTGTAACAGCATTGCAATTGCTATGAGTTTTGTTCATTGTTTCTCCTACCTCACCACTTTTACTGAACATTCTAGTAATAGATAAAACATGGTTCTGAAATGTCATGGGATTATCTGGTGCTCTTCAGCTCTACGGCCTGAACTCATACTCATCTGCCTGAGAATATGCCCTAACCAGAGGCTAACAATTTCTTCTAGCACACAAGAGAACGGCATTTTCTGGTGATGTTGTTCAAACCTGAAAAAAATTATATCCCAGTGGTAACTGTAACACAGTATATGTGTGTGTGTGAGAGAGAGCAGGAGGGTCTGTCTTGCTGAACAGAGCACTCAGTCAAGAGCAGAAATCCTGAATTTCAAACACAGTGAGGTCCTATAGGTCCTATAATGACAGTCTCAGAAATCTTTGTCAGGTGCCCAGCTCTGTTGCTGGCCCAATGTCTCCTGAATAAATCTATTCAAAGTCTCCAAGAAGAGAAATATTTCACTTTGGGATGCCTGTTAAGCTTGGACATTATTTCAGTTCCGTGTACTTAGTGCTATGGACACAATTGCAGTTTTAGAAATTAACAGAGCTGCAATTCTAAGTAACTAAAAAATGTTAAAGTCAAAATCAAGGTAACTGCAGGGTTAAAAAAATTAATTCAGATGACAGTTAAATATAGAATTTCTAGACCATTTTGCCATATGTTGGCATGTAATTCTGTTTTAGTCCTACTTTTGGAATTTATGTCTCTTTTGGCACTGTATAATCTAATGTCTAAGTTCATTTTGTCATAGAAAGTGAACGGAAAAAAGTACTTTTAAAATGCCATTTAAATTTCTTGGGAAAAGGATTTAACATTCACATAAGATGTACTTTTAATAATTTCTTTGTGGATTTAAAGAAGGGTATACATACAGGGGTCAGGGCAAAAGCTTAGCAGCATGCATAGGCAGAAAACCAGGAGCCTTGCTCAACCAAATGTCTTCAAGAAAGCAACATATTGGCTTTGCTTCCAGATGTGAAGCTGAATCCATAACCTTATTAGGACCTAACCACAATTCAAGTTCCATTTGCAATGATCACGAATTAAGCTGATTACCTAAAAGATTGCAACAACTATGGGCTTAAACAGACATTTATGTGTCTATTAACATCATTATAATTAGCTCTTTGTCCACAGATTACAAAATAATTCTAAACTAAGCTATGAAAATCATTTACATACATCATTTACTATCCTCCCTAGTGTTGTGTGACATTCCTGAACAGTGAGTGGATCTAAGAGTTTATACAATTTCTTCTTTCATTTTTTTGGTGTATACACATTTTCTATATGGTTTATACTCATGTTAAAAACATATGTACAATTTCTGTGCTCTAGACATTGTAATGTTGATTATGTGATGCCTCTTTTACAATTTATGTAGATCACAGCCTACAACATCACATAGCTGTGTGCTGCCATAAGCAGGGATTAAAACCACCACAAATTTTGAATGGGTACTGGCAAAAAAAAATGGTCTTGATTTTAAAAGTTTGCATAATATTTATGCAGCTCCTGACCACAATTAGCTCCCTTGTTCTGGCATGTGTTTCAATGTCCCATATACTCAAAAGGAAGGTATGACTCTGCTCAGCCATGCCTTAATGGCCATGAACCCATGACAAAATTTTGCCCTCCATGTATGTAGGAGGTTGCTGTTGGTGCTGCTGACAGCAGCTCTGGGCAAGCCCTGCACTCTGGAGGGGGGACGATGTAGGGGCCATGACAGCTCATACCCTGCCATGTTTGCCTCAGCAGGTCTGGTGGGATCATCTTCTGCCACTGCCAAGAGTTGTGATTCCTCAGCAGCTTCTGTGCCAGACCCACCATTTGTCTTGTGATGTAACCCTGGCTTGGACAGCACAGTCACACTGCCCACCAGCTCCTTGTGACTCAGAAGCCACGACCCCTCTGAGCCACGGTGCATGACTGGCACAGCAGCACAGCCACCACCCAGAGAGCTGCTGGCCCATGCCACTCCCTGCCTACAACTGTGTCATCCTCAACCACCACTAGTCCTTCAGAACAGTCCTCCCTCCCAAAAAGTATTAACCAGTTATAAGACAAATGCACAAGAGAATGATTTTTATTATACAGTCACATCTTTGATTTGAAACTTTCTCTTTCCCACCCTGAATTAGAGCCATGAAGTCAACCTAAATATCACCTGGAAAAGAAGGATAAACTGAACTCTTACTGAGCTGATACTACTGCATGGGTTGGTATTTTTTTACATAGATTAAAACTTGTGAGTATATAAACAATTACTTCATCACATGATATTGGGAAAAATTATTTGAAGACCCGTCACTGAAAGCTGAAACAGCATGTTTAAATTCAGAGTGTTTAATTTTAATCTAAGCATTCTGTATGTTAATATTACATTCTTTGTATTCCTGAGTATTCTTTCCCTACTTTTCCAGGGAAGTCCACCAATTCTCTTTATCATATGCTTAAGCATAAGGCAGTGAGAGCAACAACTGCATCGCTTTCCAGGATGTACCACAGCCTTTTTGATACTCACCTAACTTTTCTTCAAGATCAGGCAGACATCTCTCCTTCACAGATATTCTTCGAGGAGTATCTTGGCAATATCTTGCTTTGAAGCCTGGCCTAGGTTAGAACAGCCATTATACTCCTAATTGATTTGCATTTATGACAGAGTTCATATTGCTTGTCTGCAACAGCTGTCAACAAGAAGAGACTTTCTTCAGAACTGAGATTTTGGGTTTCATGGTAATATCCTAAATCTCTTACCTGGGCCTTAGTATTTTCATTGGATGGGAGCTGGTTCTTGGTAACAAGTAATCCCTGAGTGTGGGGTATATGCTTTTTTGAAATGCACTATAAAATACCAGTGAGGACTGCCTTATCATATTTCTTATGAATATAAACATGCAGCAAAATGACTTACAGCACTGTCAGCAATGCCAGTGGCTGACAAAAATGGCTAACTGGTGTCAGGCAAAACTAAATGCAGAAATTAGTCTAAATCCAGTCTAGTGATGGAATTCCCTAGAACCTAACCTTCACCAGATACCAGCATCTTTCCAAAAGCATAATTTAGTTAGATAACAGCATATTATCCTTCATTCAGTGGCTTACTCTTACCAGAAAGTGACTTGCAGATCACACAGGCAGAAGAAACACCCAAATATATTTCCACTGGTCAGATGCCACCCAGATACATCTCTTTGTCTTGTACCAGGTAACTCACAATGGCCAGTGGCTCATCTCAACTCTTCACAGGTTGAATTATATCTTCTTGTTCCGTAGGGTGGACAAAATAAAATACTTTTGGGGGTTTATACAAGCACAACACCTACAAGATATATGCTGAAAGGGAACTGCTAAGTAACCACTTTACACTTCCCTGGCTGAGCCCTGGGAAGGACTGTGAAATTCACTAAATGTATTAAAATATGTTGCTTATGTGATGCAGATCCATTTCAAAGTAACATTGGCTTGAAAAATGTGAAGTCTGATCACTGCTACTAATTACATAAATGCATATGGAGAAAGCTACAAATTACAGAGGGAAACATTAATGCTCAAAGTAGCCCACAAGAGTGTGTGGTTAGAAAGAACCTCTGAGGTTTGATTCTCTTACTGTCTTTGAACTAGAGGATAAAAAGGAAATTATTCTGAACTTCTGCTTCTTGTAAAATGCTCTGTGAGGGAGCTGATGAGGCTGCGAGCCGTAGCAGTGATCACACTGGATCCTGTTTTCCCCTTCATGTATCTTTCTTTAGTATAGTATAACATGTTCAATGGGATTCAAAGAAAGAGCAACGATTTGTATCCAAGATCTGAACATTGTCAACATCTGTTGAGGAGATTCATTAAAGAAAAGATAGTTTCAAAAGCTGTTATGCACTACACCTGACAGCGTAAGGCCACTTTTTGTTAGAAAGGCAAGGATGAAAATTTTGTGGTAGAAGGGAGACTTGCAGTTCTGAAACATTTGCATGTAAATACAATAAATTGCTTGGATCTCTGTGCAGATTGAATACTGACACCCTGTGCCCCTGATTTGAAGACATATACATCCATCAACAAAGAGCATGAAGATAGAGTTTTATGGGGTCTCCCAAGGTCCTATTTACCTTTCTGCTGTTTCAGTCAGAGGCCAATAACTGTTGCCACTGGAAAAGTACAAGAAAGGAAGTATACAATCTTTCTGTATTGGGGCTTGGGGGTTTTTTGAGGGGAGTGAGGGGAATTAAGTCCAAGGAATTGCAGAAAGGTAGTCTGACAAGGCTTGGGCACCTAATTTAGACTCCCAGGCTAGGAGGAAGTCTTGCTGGGTTCCTGGATGCCCTGCTGAACCAGATCTCCTCTGCTCATGAAATACCATGGTGCTTTTGAAGACAGAAACATCCTCACTATGAGATGTTCAGCTGGAGCTTCACTACAATGTCATGGAACCTCCCATTTGTACGATGACACCCGGCTCCTGGCCTCTGGCATGAGACCTCTGAGAGCCATCATGCACATCAAACACTACAGGACTGCACCAGATCTTGGCTCTTACAGCTGAATCCACCAATAGAGACATCATGCTTCTCAGGCTATTGTTCAAAAATTATCAGAAACACAAAAAAATGCACATGCTGCCTGACTACAATTGTATGGCTCCATGAAGAGCATTCAAACTGTTGGGACATATTAGGAGAGAACTTTCTTCTCTACAGGAGGGTGTGGAGCAAATGTACTTAAAGCGAGCCAGTTTAAGTGACCAGCTTCATGTGGTTAACAGCTTCTGGTCTATTAAAAACAATGTCAGTGTTAAAGAAAGTAATAAAATAAACATCTTCTCATCACACTGTCATTGTATTTAAGTAGTATCATCCACATGTGGAAAAAGTTGATGTCAAAAGCATTCATATTTTGGCCAAATAATTGAATGGAAATTATGGACTATGTTTGTGCTACCTGGATGGTGTCCACTCTTTTCTTAAATAAAAAAAAGATTCAGAGTTTATGATTTTTAGTCATTAGTTTAAAGCCCTAAGCCAAGATGCTGTAATACATAATGACTCCTATGATAAGCATAATCACTGAGCCTCTGCTGATTACTTTATCTTAGAAATCAGCATAAAATGTGACAAGATACACTTTTACATGTTATTTTATTTTTTGCTGAATTATAATGTTTTGCCAAAGCCCATATTTTGCAGAGGTGTCAGTGGATCACTACAGTTTTCAACTCAAGGCTTATTTTCGTTGAATAAGAAATTAAGAAAACAGTCCTTTTCAATTTAAAAAAGAGTGTTTCAACAGAATTCCTTTCCAAAATTCCTGCATGATTTCTTTTCTATTCTAACCCAGAATAAAAACAATTTTGAAACATCAATGTTTTATGTACTGGAACTGCTACCCACTGGCCAACTCCACTTTTTTATTGAATCCTTGTGTTCCACATAATGAGAAAGCACTTTGTACTGTTTGTTCCCAAGTCAGACATGACAGAAAATCTGACTACTCTTTCAATTGTTTATTTATTTATTTATAGGCATTTTCTGTGGAGTTCATAGATGGAAGAAATTCCTCTGTAGGTTGGATTACCAAAATACAGTTTTGGGATTTTGAAAAAAATCCAACAATTACAGAAATCACCCCTTCCCCCCCCCCGCCCCCCAAAAGATCCAAAACCCAAAGAAACAAATAAAAACTGAAAAAGAAAAGAGTTCAGCAAAGATAATGTTAATTTGGGGTTCTAAAAATGTTTTAGGTCTTCTAGGATGTCTAAAAAGTCCCATTTAAAACTAAAATTTGAACAAAACTATATAATACACCCATAAAACTACATATACATATTACCAAACTGCATCTCACCACTTGGGGTTTTGTTTTACAGATCTCTAGTTTGTGGACAGTTTAATAAACAAGGATTGGGAAATCCTAATTACGTCTGTATGTCATTTATGAAGTCAGTAGATCTACTTGTATAATGTTTGGCCTAATCATGTGAATTTCATTCTGTCCAAAGTATTGCACTCATTTATATAACCACCCCATTCATTTCCTGTTTCTGTATTCAGTGTAGAAATAATGAAGCTCTTGAGACTGCTCAGCTTGGACTCTTTCTTGTGATTGGCAATGAATGGATTTGGTTATGTAGATTCTTCTCATGCATATTTGCACACAATTATAGTTCAGGGCTATACTCATTTTATGGAGCAAATTTCTTGTAGATAAGTGACACATTTAATTATCTGTAAAATAATTTTTATCATCCTATTTGAGTAAGAACAATAGCAGCAAGAAAATTTTAAATTCCTTTCGGTTTTAACTTTGTTTAGGAATTATGATAACCATGACTTTTGTAGAAGCAAGCATTAAAAACAATGGGGACTTTAGACCAACAGGAACTAAACAGAAATAAAATTTCTGTTAGGTACTAGGATCAGATAAAAATATAATTGCATTAGTATAATTAATAACAGTGTCATAAAGTAAAACAATGCAAATGACATTTAACTGAAAAGACCTGGTTTACGAAAGCTTTTAAAATCCCATAGCATATTGTCCATTTAAGATATTAACCGTAAGCTCTCTGAAGTGAAACTACATTAATTTAATGCATTGTTTAGTTTATGAGAAAATATATAACTTTAGCTTCAGTTATAAAAAACTGAATTCAATGAAATGTTCACTTTCATTTTATATTCCATTTGTTTCATTGTCTGTGTGTTGTTTAACATGTTTTCAGGTAAAAAAGAAAGTGTGTACTCTAGGGAATCATGGTCAAACTTGAAATTGCAGGTGTTTTTCTGGATGCAGAATTTCTGCAAACAGAATAAGGTACCCCACTGAAATTCCAATCCTTTTTTTCATATTTGGTTGGACAATTCTTTCCATATTTCCAAAATAAATTAGCATGCCTTATGAAATCATGTTTCCACAATGTTTTGTCATCCAGAAAACAGAAGGGATGGGCTTATTTGAATAAATACAGGTCTGTCATTTCCCTAATTGCTAATGTTGTCTTCTCTTCATCATTAAAAATTCATTTCTGAAATCATAATTAAATGACCAACAAATACAATGTTTTGTACTTAGTAAAGGAAATAGCTAGATGATTTCCTACATTTTATGCCATCGTGCTGTATAAAAATCATATGATTTTATGCTTCCCCATACCAAAACCAAAGCCTTCTTCACAGCTATACATGTGAACAAAGGGCAGAACTCTGCAAAACTTTAGTGTATGGGATGTTTTATTGGTTAAACTTACAGCCAAAAAAAATTGTTCAAAATGTTTTTCATAGCCAGGGAAGGCCACGACAAAAAGGGCCTTCTGCAACTGAACACCAAACACTTGACACAAAATAGCAACAAGATGAATCATTACTGGAAAAAAAATAATTTCTAATCAATTGGTTACCAGCAGGGAGTGCAATTATACTTTTTCTTCTTCTTTATATGAACTGTTATGGAAATTCATACATACTAGGAAGGTCATGATGTGTAAACACTACTCAGTTATCGGCCAACAGCTGCTGCAGAAAGCTTCTGCTCTACTGACAGAAGGGAAATGCAATGGTGTGCATAATCTGAAATGCTGTTTCTCGCTAGTGTTAGAAGGTGAAGAGTTGAAAAGATGAGTGTTATTAGTAGGCACTTTTATATCCCTTCTGTGACTTGCAGAACAAGAAATGCTGAGGTCGGTACTGGGAATCGGGTTCTGAACTCTTGTTAAAGTCACATTAAATACATTAAAGATTGAGAACAGATGAAAGTTTTTAAGATGCATTAAACTTTCTTTCCTAAAACAGGGAATAATAGGGGTTGTTTTAAGGGGCTATCTTTAATGTTGGCATTATACAATTTGAACCTTCAGGAAATTACTATGTACATTCAATTTCTGTAGAAAATAATCTAAACGCCAGATAACTCAGGTCTTAGATGCTCTTCTTCAGAAAATAACTGATCTACAGATGAATATACTATTTTAAGATAAGTACATGTACATGTGAGTACATTAGAAGTTTTCCTTTTGCAAACTGATGCTGAGGTAATAAAAGAGTATAAAAATATATTCACTGTAGTTAGACAAAAAATAAGCAATATCATCCAAGAAGGAAAAGAAAGTTATCTTATATCTTATGGACCATTTTTCAGATGGGAAACATTTGAAAGAGGTAACACATATCCCACCCATCCATCCCCATGTAGGCAGCATAGGAGGTCTGGTGAGGCAAGGTTTAGTCTGTCCCCTACACTCCACAACCATGCTTATTAAGCTCTCTTTCTCCAGGAAATCAGCAAAAGCTGCAGAGAAGCAGCAGTCCACTTCAGGGTTAAAGCCGCTCCCTGGGATGTGCCTGGAAAGAGGAATCCATTTTCTGGGACCTGGCACATCATCAGACTGTGGAGCTAAGCAGTATGGAGAGCACGTGGCTGAAGATAATGGGACAGTTGAAGTCTTTTCCCTACATGAGCATCCTGGTGAGCAGGCCCAGCAAGAGACTAAAAGGACACCTAATGCAACCACATACTGAATTCTGAGACTTCGTTTTCCCACACTACTAGCATAGGTGAAAAATGAAGTGGAAAAGCTGTCCAATATTTAAAAAGTCCAAATCTGCAGAAGCATGCATATGGTAAGAAACTATGGTTTGTCCACCAGGGCCTTCTGAAATGACCTCCAGCAGATCCTTTACACAGTTTTTATGAAGAAATTAACTACAACAAAAAGAAAAGAGACTAAAAGAAAGTAATTTCCTTAGAAATAAAAAGCAAAATAACGTCACTGATGTCAAGGAATGCTCAGAATGTTCCTCTTTTTGCTTCTTGCAAAAAGAGCTGAAAATTTCATCTGTGAAATGACTGAAATTACCACCAAAAAAACTCCTGAGCTCAGTTTGAAGGATAGTGACAAACACCTGAACAAAAAAGGTGGTTTATATTTTTCTCTAATTTACCTACAGAGGTGGAACATTTAATGAAGGGATTAAGAGGCTATTCAGGTTCATGTCTTGCATGTGAAGTGCTTGGCAGAGATTTCTCAAGCTACTTCCAACCTGCGCTGGTAAATCTTTCCCAAGTGGTACAAAATCCCAATTTATGTACACTTGCAACAAGGTCAATCTGTGCAAGTCTGTGCACAACCAAATAAATTAGTGAAATATTGAGAGGAGATTATCTACCCTTTGAAGAACAGGCAATGAAACACAAGACAGTATCTATACTATTTCAAATCAAATATGGTTTCCATGGAGACAGTTAGGTTTCCCTACACTTCCAATACAGATGCATCCAGAGGGAGTGAGAGTAGGTGGGTTTCATTTGCAAACATCTATCGGATTGGAGAGGCAGAAACCCTCTGCAGTCAACTGAACAAAGCAGATGTTTCTACCCCACAATTCACTTGACCTATTTCAGATTACTTATTTTAGGATGATTTTTTTTTTTCCAAATTAAAGTGACTGGTTTCCTGCCAAGCACAGTCTAAACAGCTTTAGAGGTACAGATCTTTGCTGGAAATTACCAACATAAGGAAAATTAACCCTTCCTTCTCCATCTTTTCAGAGTTTGTTGCAATCTAATAAAGGTGTTTGAAGAAGGCAACAGACATGGGTCTCAAAGAGACATGCTATGATGATGAAACATTTCAAGGATTGTTCTGACCAAGGAAGAGAAAGGGCCTACTTTATTTCAGTTATCAGTGTTCCAGCAAAGGTAGAGTCTTTTGGTCTCAGCAGAAAGAAATCCCTCATTAATAGAAAGGTAAACAGAGTCTGTCAAAAAGCAGATGCAGGTTACTGGAAGATGCTGTTGTAGGACCCCACGAACAAAAAAATTATTGAGGTTGTCTTATTGCCTCACACCCAAACATATGCAAGCATTTCATTGCTGTGTATTTTTGCCTAGTTGCCGGCTCCTCTTTCATGACTCCTTTGGACACCACACACAGCACTGTGGTCTATCAGCAGGGCTTCCTGTGTGGTGGCCAGCCCAGAGTGAGCAGAGCCACGCTGTGCTTCCATGGAGCCTCTGGACACACAGCTGTGGTCTCTGCTGGCCGAAAGAGTCATGGCACCACACAGCTTTCCTGCAGGCTTTTCGTGGCTTGTTTTGAGAAATCTGCTGTGATTTTCAGAGTTGCAATGCAGTATAAAAACAAGTCAGTTTCTTGCAGTTTCAGGTTTCACTGCTAACCGTTGAGGCAACTCCCTGAGTAAGATGCAGGCAAGCATTTCATGACCTTAATTTCTCATCTGGTTGACTCATTATTCTACCTCCTGAAGTCAGCTAATGATTTCTTAATATATTTTCCTTTCATCTTCTGCTCGTGGCTGTCAAATTGGTTAGAAGATATTGCTGCTATTAACATTGGGAAGAGTGGCCTTCCCTTTCTCAAGACAACTGGGAAATTTTAGGCAATGATCAGAATGATGACAGGAATGTACCATATTTTAAAATGTTTCCAGCCATATACAAAAGTAAGTAGATCTCTTTCAGCCCTCTTATTTATAGACCCCACTATAGAAAATGCCAGAAGTCTGTTTACATGTGGGTGGCTACATGTGCTTCCTAGCATACACATTCAGTACAGCTACACCTATACCAGTTTTACTCTGGTTTGTGCCTTCCATTTCGCTCCCTCCACCTGAGACAAGTGAAAGCACAGTCCCAGCTGCAGAATGACACCAGCTTCTTTCCAATGCCCTAGTCACAGAGGAATGGTCAGAAGACAGGGGTGGCCTTCTTGTTTATGTCCTATCCCCACTGCGAGACCACTCATATCACTTAATTCCCCTCCACATCAGCAGCATGCCCACCCTTCCTACCAAAAACCTTTACCTTTTCTTACAGCTTAAGTGACTCAGTGTAATGACAGCAT
Organism: Eopsaltria australis; assembly: GCA_034509425.1. NCBI lineage: Eukaryota > Metazoa > Chordata > Aves > Passeriformes > Petroicidae > Eopsaltria > Eopsaltria australis. Next base: position 517,752 of record JAVTVJ010000858.1, on the reverse strand, counting down.
TTAAGAGCCATTGCCTCCCACACACCAGACACTGCACTAAGCAGAAGAAAAAGATGACCACCCACTCAGAAAGATCTACAGTGACATTAGGTCTGGCTTGATGGCTTCTTTAAGAAAGAAAGTAAAATTACAATGGCCAGCTGTCTCTAACAGATAATGAGACTGAAAAATGTGAATTGTGTCCAGATATTTTGTAGGCTTTAATTGTCTGCTTTGAGAAGAAGAACACCATTAGAAATATTAAAGTAACAGACAGTGGATTCCCAGGCCAGGGACTGGTATTCTCAGTTCAGTAGCTCTAACTAAAGAGGAGAAGGGTCTTGAAATTCTTCCCTGTACTTCTCCTTAAGTGACTGATCATGTAGACCTTTAGCTCCCTGAAAGCAGACTCATATTTCAGTACTTCCTCATAATGGTAGATGTGGCATTGCAGAAAAGTAGCTAATAAATCTTATTGTGAAGTTGAGCAATGATGTTACCGTACAGAAGTAAATGTGTCATTTGGCAAGAGGGAGCACACATTTTTATACTAATTGTCCACAGCCATTACTGCAGTGAGTTTCCTACTTTGAAATGCCTGCATTGGTTTCAGTTTTGATTAAGTTCAACACTTCAACCAGTTGTGATTAAGGTGTCTAGAGAAGGACTTGGCACCAAATATCTCAATTTGCACTTCAAACTCAATTTCTTCTTTAAAAGAGTGAAAATTTTATTTCATGCACTACAGGAGTTATTAGCAATTGAACTAAAAAGACAGCAAAGGAATTTCAACAATGCAGTGTCTGGAACATGTATGTGCCTCAAATATATCAAACAGATTACATGAGTGGAGTGGGAAATGGTCATTCATGGGGAATAAGTGGAAAGAGTTTTTCTCAAGGAAAAAAAAGCCTCAGAAAGCCTTGAGAAAGGCCTGTGATATAACAGTAAGTATACACCAGGGAGATTCTTCAGATACAGTATTTATTCTAAAAAGGGATGAGAAGATTCAGAGATGGTATACCAATGATGAAGTAGTAGTTGAACAGAGCAGGTCATAAACTTTCATGCAAAGTGCTCAAACACACTATGTTTTCTGGAATAAAAGACTTCTGCTACAGAAAAAAGTAACATTCATTTTGAAGAATAAGGATTACCATTGTTTTACTCAGCTATAAAGCTTCCTGAGTCAGAATAAAATTGCTTAGTATTATATATATCGTTTTAACCCTAAGTATGTGTAGGTGAGATTTTGAACTATGATGTGCTATACAGTCCATGACTCAAAACATTAGATAAGGAGGACGATTTTTTTTTCTTGTGGGGCAGTTCCTAAATTCCTCTATCATTTATTCACTTGCTAACTGCCCTGTAAACTCAAGACTCTGATGGCTTAGTGGTGAATCATTATTCTTTGATTATGTCTTCATAGTTATAGCAAATGACATAAGTTCATTGTGATGCAACTTGGAAATTATTCAGTGAGGTTTTATCCTTTTTACTTATTCTTTTTAGAGATACACAGATCCATTTTGTAACTATATTAAAGCACTCAGAGGCTTGCATTACCAAGCCATTATAACACTCCTCAAGAGCGTGACAGTACTTTGCTTCTCACTTTCTATCTTACAAATAAAATATTTTGCGAAGATCACAGAGTGTATTGGGTTTCACTCTCTGTAAAAGTGCCATACATTTTGCAGCATGCCTTTCAAACCAAGAATTCTGCAGAGTAACAAATTTCGTTCAATTTAAACATGGACTTTTTTCCCAGAGCTTGGTGTAGGAAGCAAATTGAAGAGAACTACTTCCTAGCAAACAGAATTTAATGAAAAATCCATGCACATTCAAGTCATGAATATGAGGTCATTTTTACATAACTCTGATGTGTAATATATGTTTTAGGATGTTTTATGCACCAGTGCGAGATGAAAATCTGCACTAGTTTTTCTGACTTAACTGAACTGAAGGAAACAAGAGTCTTAAATTTAAAGAGACTCTGAAATGAAGTAGAAAAAAAGGAGAGAGAAAAAATAATCTAATGAAAATCTACATCTAACAGTATGTACTATAGTAATCTTGGCCAAGGTTTGAGATAGTAGGAACAAATTTCTTGTTACCATAAAAACTCCATATGCATACTCCTATGTTTAGTTTCACATCATGCTGGAAAATACCTGTATTTATGTTGATTTGAGTTTTGAGATATGAAAATTATCTGCATGCCTTCAGGTGTATTTATCTTTCTGTAGACTTTTTGGTCTTGCTTCCAAATTTTCAACATTTTCAGTACTGCCATTCTTGCCATTTCTAATACTGGCAAGATTAACGATACCACAAGTGCAAGAAAATATGGAAAATCAACAGAGAAAACAAATCCTATGCAAACCCCAAATTAAGGTATTGATTATACATCAACAAACCCAAAATTCCTCCTGTGTATGTGTTGTAGCTCCTTAAACCTATGGTCTTGCCATTGAAGTAAGAAAGAAAGACATTAAGGAAAAATGTAGTTTGCCTTTCAGAGCAAGGATGCATAATCTTCCATTGATAGATGTAAGGTGAAAGCACCGCCAGCTGTGTGCTAAAAGGAATCCTTTTTAACAAGTAATTAATTAGGCATGTTTGGGTTGGGTTGTGTATCTAGGTGTGGGTGATAGGAAAACACCATGAGCTTTCAATTCCAATACCAACTTCCCAGAATCTAAATGAAGACTGATATTTATTATATGTGTAATGAATTAATGTGTTGGAAGAAGCCACTCTCACCTGTGACTGTTTCTCTCACCAGGCAGTAGCTGGGTAACAGCAGGCCAGCAACAAGCAAGAAAAATCCCAGGTTTACATAACAAGTCACTTTGATTTGTTTTGTGTTTTATCTGCAACAGATTTGTTATGAGATTACTCAGCTGCTGTCTTCACTAACACTCTGTGCCACTGCATATCTGTTCTACAACCTGAAAGTCTCTTTAATGCATATATGTGACAGTGGCAGTTTTGTTCATCACTCTGGAAATGGTACATTTTGTGTTGGGAGCATGAGGTTGGTATTTCCCAGGAACTGCAGAGCTGTGATTTTCTGGCAGTGCTGATCATGGTGTTGTTTGCAGTGATGGTGCAGAGCCCTGAGGAGCAGGAGCAGCAGCACGGAGCCTTCCTGTGCTCAGGACGCTGCAGGTGCCACGCTAGTAGCAGGGACCAGGGGAGCTCTGTGCCCACCGTACTCCGACTGCAAGCCCAGGGAAAAAGACTGCTGCAGGGACTTGCTGAGGATTACAAGGCACATCAAAGATCCTGCTCAACCCATCTCTACAAAGAAACATTGTAGAGAGACCAGGAATACCGATATTAACTCATTTGTGTTTTTACGTGTCACCAGTCATAGCTCTGCCTTAATTGCTGTCATATGTTTATCAAACTCAAAGGAGCTCTGCCAGATAACTGCTGCTTAAAGCAAAAGGGGCTTGGGTTTGGGTTTTTTTTGGTTCATATATAAAATCCTACACAACAAAAGGAAATTATTTTATATAAGGACACCACAGCCCAAGTCAAAGCCATTACTGTAACCTGGTTATAAGGTATTTTATATTCAGGTCTCATCACGCTCCTATGTCAGGTGTTCTCTTCCCAATGATCAATTCAGAAGCCAATTCTTGTAGTGGAAGGACACTTTGGTTCAGTTGTGGCTCTGCATAGAAAAACAGCCATCAGCAGTTGGATTTCACTGACACTCATCAGGAAGCTCTGTTTGCTGGCTGGGTTGGGGTAACTATGTATGTGGATGCTCCCTGTGCCAGGTAGAGGTGAAGTAATTCCAATTAGCTCAGCCTTAATGAAAGAATGCCAAGCTCATATAAATTCCTGTGCATTGCCACAGACAAGTAGCACACATGTGGATGTTGCCCTGACACAGCTGATGTGCAGGAATATGTTTGAGTCCTTCCTCTTTAGAATCAAATTGCTATTATAACCATTTTTTAATGATGTTCAATTTCTCCTATAAAGGAAAGTGCTTTACCAGATCAATCTGATCCAGTTCCTCTTCCTGCTACCAAACCATCATCAGCTTAATAGGAATACTATCAGGGGCCTAAATGCCATTTAACTTGACTGTCATTTAACTTGACAGCCATTTAACCTGACTGCAAGATAAGCACTTAGCCATTTTCATCACGGTCAGTTAAAGCTGAGTATTTTGTTCTCAGGACCATAACAAAGAGTGAGCTCTCTGTTTCTGAGAGGCTGATATGTTATTGTTTTATTCACAGCATCTGGAATTAGTAACATGAGGCAAAAATGGTTTTTATTTAAAAATGATACTCCAGTTAAGCATGGGTGGGAAAGGTCAAATGATCATACAACAAAAATATGAACTGCTTTTCGACTGCATGCTTTTTTGTGAGCAAACTGGAAACAAACTTTTTTTTTTTTTTCAGACCAAATACACTTGGAATGGATTGCCCTTGGGAATACATTTATACTTGTAACAGCTCTACTGCTGGATCTAACTTTGTGAAATGGAGTCACTGATAAAAATGGGGAATATCAAACATCTGCATTTCATTATGATTACCACTATAAAAAGAGGAATTTTATTTAATCTCTCAAAGCATCTCATCGTTTTGAATAAAGGAGGTTGGGAAGTTCACCAGAGTTTTGCACAAAGCTCTTTATACAAGCAATTAAACAAGAAACGTAAGACAAAGCTGGCAATCTACATAAGTACAGTAATGCAGGAACAAAAAGAAATCCCTGCCCACAGAGTTTAAAATAAATGAATATTTTTATCAAATACAGTGAATATACAAAGATAGTGATCAGCCAATCTTTAGTCTGTAGAGTTTTCTGTTTAGAGAAAAAGAAACCCTTTCCATTTTTTCATTGATTTAAGGGTGTTGGAAAACTGAGTTTCCCTCTTGGGTCACTGCCCTGTGTGTACAGAGAGGCTCAACATCACTTTGCAAACACATATATAAGTGACTCATTCTGATTAGTGGGAAGAAGATTGTAAATCAGAATAACTCATGTCTTACTAAGCTAGCACGGTTGTATATAGAAATAGAATTCCACAGAAAGAGCTTTGCCATTAATTCATTCTCCTGTAATATCCAGGAATTTCTGGCTTTTTAATGCTTTTTACATATAGTGAGGAAATTAGGAAAGAGGCGAGACAGAGTGGGAGGAAGAATGCATCCCAGTTCCATAGAGACCAAGGAAGAGAAAAAATTTTGGAAAACATATGTTATTCTTTTTTGAATAATGTAATCTTTAATATCTTCCTCTCAACTTCTGGAACTTCTGACACTTTACAGTTATTTGATGCTTACAGGAACACTTACTTGTAGGCTCTTAATTGGCCTTGCCTTTTCCATTTTATCTTCTTCATCTTCAGTAGTTTCATGCATCATGTGGGCTCTGTAACAAGCCAAAGAATGAGCATGGCTTTGTCCCAAACCCATCATTGAAATTCCTGAGCCACCCAAAGGGTTGGCTGTTTGGCAGGTCTTGGCTGTCCCTCTCCCACGCAGCAGCAACCCGACACTGCTTTCTCTCCAGAGACGAAGATCTCACTTTCTAAAAGGGGAGTGTGTGTCTCCTGAATGCAGCATCATTTTTGCATTGGCTCCAAATGCACTATAACTTTCTGGTACAAAAGCAAGCACGATTTCCCTTTAATAATATTGTGCAAAAAGCAGAACCATCCAAACTCAATAGAGAAAACATGGATTCCCAAAGAATCTGGACTGGTTCCTAAGTTTCTGGTAATATTTTTTCACATAGGACATCTGCTTCTATTTGTGCATTTCCTCAGCTACTAAAGATAAAATTTGAATAGAGAGATTTTGGTGTTAAATCACAAGCACAGATGTGCTGAAACTGCCACAGCTCTTTTAATGGTAATGCTTCAGAGAGAGAAGTTGGGAGCAACTGGAAAGGATCAACTTCCCACTGTGAGCATAATTTTGAGGTTTTGAACTTACAATATATCAGAAGACAGTACTAGCTGCTGAAATATGCTGTTAAGTTTCTTAGTAGAGCTTCTAATTTTGTCACTGTAATTATTTTCAAGGTGTCTTCCAAATGTGCCACTTTGGGAACCTGTGTCTATGAACCCATTTCTGGGAAGATCCTTCATAAATTCCACACACAAACAGTAAAAACTGTAAAATGTGCTAAATTGTACTAACTCTCCCCCTTCATACAAAAAACAGCAAGTTGGATCCCAAATTATTGCACCGTATGTTCTTTTGCTCATAGCTAATATATGACCTTAAAAAGTTACATAAGATAATGCCTTTTGAAGTCATGTGCCTCAGCTTGTCATTTTAATTGAATAAACCAGTTCAATGTTTCTACAGATATAAGGGATTCTCCTCAGCCTTCAAATGTTCTTGGAAAATCTGATTTTCTTAAATGGAGCATTTAAAGAAAATACCGCAGAGACAAGTTTTGAAAGATGAGGCTTGTAACCCACTTTTATTGCTTGGTCTTGGAATCTGCAAGTTAGCATGAAGTTTTAAAGTCAGTGGGAACCCAGCTTTCTAGCATGGAAGGAGAGTTCAGACCCTAACAGCAAATCTGACTTCCTGCTTGTGGGTGAGAGGCTGGACATGACCTGACAACATGCACCCACAGCCCAGGGAACCAGCTGCATCCTGGGCTGCATCTGGAGTGGTGTGGGCAGCAGGACTCTACCCCTCTTCTCTGCCCACAGGAGACCCCACCTGGAGCACTGCATCCAGCTCTGCAGTCCTCAGCACAAGACATGGACCTGTAGGAGCAAGTGCAGAGGAAGGACAAAAAGATGAGAAGGCTGGAGCACTTCTATGAGGACAGGATGAGAAAGTTGGGGTTGTTCAGCCTGGAGAAGGCTCCAGGGTGATCTCAAAGCAGCCTTCCAGTACCTAAAAGATATATAAAGGCTCACAGAAAAGCCGAAGAGGGACTTTTTACAGGGGAATGTAGTGTAGGACAAGGAGGGGTGGCTTTAAACTGAAAGAGGTGGATTGAGGTCAGATAATAAGAGGACATTCTTTACTGAGAGGATGAAGAAGCTGTGGAACAAGTTGCCTAGAGAGGCTGTGGATGCCTCATCCCTGGAAGCGTTCAGTGCCAGGTTGGATGGGACATTCAACACTCTGGTCTAGCAGAAGGTATCCCTGTCAGCGGTGAGGGATAGGGACTAGATGATGTTTAAAGCTCCTTCCTACCCAAACCATTCTATATTCTATGAAGAGTCCTACTCAAGGTCATGCAAAGCATGACTGAACTGCCATTTGAAAATTGCCATATTCCAGAAATCACAATAACTTCCATCTTTTTAAAACATTCAAAACTTCTAAAGACTAAAGCATAAGAAACTGTGCATTTCCACACCACACCTACAAGGCCATTGAAATGCTAATTTGTTCATTTGGGTTCACTGGGCTCTGGAACCATCCAGCTAAAGACAAGAGAACTTGTCAGTATTTAGTAGCACAATGACCATGGCAACATTTCCAAAATACGGCAAGAGATATGTCCAGTTCAGATGTCTAAATAAAGAAAACAGAAAGATTTCCTGCTTTCCACTGGAGTTTGATAGGAGTCTGAACACATTCCCACAAAATGATTCAATTTCACCAATAAATGTAATGTAATTGGAAAGAAAAGTACTATGGTGAAAAATCCCCCAATTTTTATGTTTTCAAACACATTTTTTGCTTTATTTTTCAAAAATGAAATCTCTCTATTATGAAACACCACAAAACAGTAAGTGGTAAACCAGCAAGTAGTGATTGCCCTCAAAAACTATCCCAGTTCAATGAAGAAAATAATTCACATCTCAACCGCTCACTTATCTCCTCTGAATAAACAGAAAAAAACTGTGCAGAAGAAGACTGCCAAGATGATTCTTACACTCAATATACGTTTTAATAAATAAGTCTTACTAGAGTTTTCTCCTGCATTTTAAACAGTGCATGAACTGGTGACCTTGCTGTTATGTCGAACACGGTACTGAAGGTTTCATAAGAAAGAGATGAAGTGGAAACCCAGGAGATGTGAACGCATGTTAACATGCCCCTGATTGAGAAAATAGTCTGCATCTCTTGAACAAAAGGCAAGACTCACAGGCCATAATAGAGTTCGTGATGGAGCACAGCTAAATATAGTCAAGCTATGTAAAGTGGAACAATGAGGTTCTTTGGCACCTTTTCAGGAGCTGCACAGAAGAAAGGCCAGCTACTTTCTGTTCAGAGCAATATGAGTAATTTATCACTGGAAGACCCACTTAACACAAACAGGATCCTGCAGAAACCTGGAAGGAGTGAGAATGTTACTGAAAGCATCAAAGCATCTGCCTTCTGTGAGGGGCTCCTGAAAGAACCAAGAATTCTCAAGTACTGACTCATTTTCAAGGCTGAATCTCTTCTCAAGAGGCAAGGGTATAAACACTTACCTGCATGTGTGGGGAAATACAGAGGTTTGGTGTTCATTTGCCAGTGAAACACACACAACAGCACACCTGCAGGCAAAGCCTGAGGTCAATAAGTGAGCTGGGCTTCAATTACATCAGTGACTGTATAACAAGGAGACTTTTTGTGCTCCGGATACATTACCAAGGAATCCGCCTCTGCCCTCTCACAAGTCAATCCAGCATCTTCTTGCTGCTGAATACCACAGGTCAATATTCCATAAATGGACCCTCACTCCTGTCCTATGCAGAACTGTGGAACAGCATCAACCTTTCTTCCAAATGAATCCTGACTGTGGGATCCCTCCATAATATCTTGAAGCTGAGTGAAATAATCAGGGTGTTCCTGGATCTGCACAAAGGAAATATTCCAGTACAGAAATATTATCCTAATTTTTTAAAAATGGAAAAGAAAAAGACAAAGGAATGAAAGAAAAATGAAAGGGAAAAAGAGTGGAGAAAAAAGAAAACAAACAAACTAGCAAACAAACAAAACAAAAAAAGGTGGAAAGGGAAAGGAAGAGAAAGAGGAAGAGGAAAACAGAAAGAAAAAGAAAAAGAAAAAGAAAAAGAAAAAGAAAAAGAAAAAGAAAAAGAAAAAGAAAAAGAAAAAGAAAAAGAAAAAGAAAAAGAAAAAGAAAGGAAAAGGAAAAGGAAAAGAAAAAGAAAAAGAAAAAGAAAGGAAAAGGAAAAGGAAAAGGAAAAGGAAAAGGAAAAGGAAAAGAAAAAGAAAAAGAAAAAGAAGAAAAAGAAAAAGAAAAAGAAAAAGAAAAAGAAAAAGAAAAAGAAAAAGAAAAAGAAAAAGAAAAAGAAAAAGAAAAAGAAAAAGAAAAAGAAAAAGAAAAAGAAAAAGAAAAAGAAAAAGAAAAAGAAAAAGAAAAAGAAAAAGAGAAAAAGAAAAAGAAAAAGAAAAAGAAAAAGAAAAAGAAAAAGAAAAAGAAAAAGAAAAAGAAAAAGAAGAAGAAAAAGAAGAAGAAAAAGAAGAAGAAAAAGAAGAAGAAAAAGAAAAAGAAAAAGAAAAAGAAAAAGAAAAAGAAAAAGAAAAAGAAAAAGAAAAAGAAAAAGAAAAAGAAAAAGAAAAAGAAAAAGAAAAAGAAAAAGAAAAAGAAAAAGAAAAAGAAAAAGAAAAAGGAAAAGAAAATAAAAAGGAAAAGGAAAAGGAAAAGAAAAAGAAAAAGAAAAAGAAAAAGAAAAAGAAAAAGAAAAAGAAAAAGAAAAAGAAAAAGAAAAAGAAAAAGAAAAAGAAAAAGAAAAAGAAAAAGAAAAAGAAAGGAAAAAAGAAAGGAAAAAAGGAAAGGAAAAAAGAAAGGAAAGAAAAAGGAAAGGAAAGAAAAAAAAGAAAAAGGGAAAGGGAAAGGGAAAGAAAAAGAAAAAGAAAAAAGCAGGGAAATTTATCATTATTTAAAACAAACAAGAACAACTATATAAAATTAATTACATTTTATATTTTTTATTAGACCAAGAAATTGACTAGCAGATCTCTTTCTTAGACCAATATTGTTTTTCTCCTGAGTCTGCTGGAGACAAAACTACCAGCCACAGCGTGGGACTTTTATCCCCCTGCAAGTAACGCAAGTCAGATAAGGCATGGGTCGCCAGTGCAGGAAGGGCATTAGCACTGACTTTTCCTTCAGCTGTACTTATTTTTGGTAAGCAAGCAAAATAGACAAGCTAGGTTTTCAAAAAGGGAACTGAAATGAGAAAAAATTTAAGGAGCAGTACTTTCAGTGATGTGGTATTTGCTTGTGGCCAGAATCAATGGACAGAGTGAAGAGCAGGTGCCACTCCTTAGCACTGCAACAAAATTGGTTCATAAGGTCATGCCTGCACTAGTGGAGATGTCTCAGATTATTCTTCTCCTGTGGCAGCTGAATTAGAGAATTTTCCTTTAAAAGAGCTGCAATGCATACCAAAAGCAGTTGTTTTGCAGGCAGGCCTGTTTCTGTGGGCTCCTGCCTCAGAGGCAGTCCAAAAGGATGTAGGGAGCCTGGCGTATTTTTAGATAGACATTTTTGCTGCATAATTGGAGAAGTTATGACTGACACTTTCTCCCTGACACATTTCTCCTTCTGGGACTCCAGATCCACATCAATGTGCACAAACAAACACCCCTGAAGTCACTGGGAACAGCTCTTGTGGCAGCTGTCCCCAAGAGCATTGTGAGTGGGATGTTGTTTCTCCTGTTTACAGCATGTCTATTTTGGGTCCCTCCCTGTTTGTGTGATGTGCCTACATGTGTTTATGAATTGCATGTTGCAAAGATAAGGGAATGTGGGATACTGGACAGTCCTGTTTTCCATTGCTCTTTGTTTTTCTGCTTCTCTTTTATGTCACCTTGGTCTTTTTTTTTTGTTGGTTTTTTGTTTTTTTCTTTTTTCTTTCCCATCTCCTTCCTTCTATGGCAATGAACACAGTTTGCTCCTTGGCACATGCCAGTCAGGCCCTGCACGCTTTGCCCCACTTTCTCAATAAGAAATCTGTTTGGAAAGAAAAAGAGAAGGAGCAAGAAGCATTCAGTACCTAAAAGCAGCTCATATTAAGCTACGATGCCTCACACTCTAATAATATAATGTGGATCTTAACCTGATATTGGCTAAGCTGTGCATTTTGAGGGTAGCTATTCCTTGAACACTAAAGCAATAATTTCAGATTAGTCACAAAAAGAAGCACCTCCTGCACACTGCTGGTGAAACAGGAACAACATTTCTATACATTGTAAATGTGAGAAACAGGGTTCTATTGATCCCCAATCTCCAAATACCTCTTTGCAAGCAAAAAATATTATGAGCATGCATTTGCAGGTTTTTTCAGATCTGCAATGTAAAAATCAGCAGGTTGGGACACCTGCCATTTGGTTACCATGTCCTTCTATGTTGGCGTCAGCTGGGGACTTTGTGGAGAGCTGAAGTGCTCACCAGGCCATCAAGCTATCCTACCCCACTCTGAAAGACATCCAGCATCTCTCATGTCAAAAGCACTCAGGTGTCTGAAGGAAACGCAGGCGTTCAAGAAGTGATATTCATACTTACAGTGTAGTACACTCTTCTGTGCCACTACAGCTGAAATGCTTCCACTTTGCTGAAAGCAAGTGTAGAAGGTATTGCTCTGGTGTCACCTGGAAATTTTCTAAAATTCTGTTTGAGGTGTCCACTATGCTCACCAATGTTATTAGGAATTTCACAACTCCTAATAATATAAAAATGGATTTTACACGAGATCTGTACTCTCTTTAGCTTTTGTGATTGAGCAATGTAAATCCATTTTTTTCTGTCTTAATACCATGATGTATTTGCTTTTTTACTTTTACATATTTTTGCACAAATTTAAATTTCATTTCCAAAAAAGACTATGGTTTCAATTTTGTGGCAAAGATATTTGAGTAAATATGCAGATCTATTTGCAAACTAACTAACTTCTACTGATCAAAAACTACAGAAACAACTTGGGTTGTAAAAAAGGTTGCCATTTAGAAAAAGTAAATATGCTTTCAGGGTGGTGTTTGTTTGTTTGTTTGCTTGAAAGTGATTTTTTTTCAAGTTTACATCATAGACATAGGATAGCTTACATTATCATGAAAGAGCACCTCTCCAGAAACACACCATGTTAGGTTTCAGAGTAAAGAGCTGGAGAAATCAGGACTATTTGCTGCAATTATTCCCTCTGGGATTTCTTTATTTTGCTACACTTGTTGATGTTGTTGCGTGCTTTGGTTTGTACTAGAAACAGATTTAAGGTTGTTTTCTTAAATCAGCCTAGATAATTTATAAGCCTGTGCTTGATGCAGCGTTATCTTGGATTTTGGTAAATATAGCAGGCTCAAAGGCAGTGTTGTCAGTGGGAAAATAGCTGGATGGGTAAATGAAAATGTGCTTGGATTTGGATAAATGCTACAAAATACAGCTTAAATGTCAAACAGCTGAAGTCAATCTGCACATCAAGAAAATAACAACAAGCTGTGTGGGGCTGATGGTACATTCTAAGTGTTGAGGTCTAACATGGGATCAGGCTTGACTCTGCTATTTCAAGGAGAGCAGTATCAGCTCTCTGCTTCCACACTTCCACTGAAACCATCCTCAGATAATTGGCCAGGGAATAAAAGGTTTAAATCTGGCCTCTGGAAGCACTCTGCTGAGGCAGCAGGAAACAAAGTTACTTTGGTGCCATTCTGGTTAAAGAAACACTAATATGTGACTCAGGATTAAAGTTAGCATAGTTGGAAGGAAGCCAAGAAAATAGTTTTAGCTGATTCTGTTTTTCTCTGTGATGCCGTCCACCACAACAAATGGAAGCTCAAAGGAAGCATCAGAGCCCTGTCTGCTGGAGTTTCCTGCACTGATGCCATTTGCTGTGCACCAGGTTTCAGAAGGTGACATTTCAGCACTTGCAAACAGGGTACCTTCTGGATCATATTCTCTAGTGCCCAAGCAAAGGTATCCCTCTAAGTTGCGTTCTTCCCTTCCTCCTCTTTCTTTCCTTCCTACCTTGGAAAAGGAAATTGCCATGACACCCTAAGTGGCTGTCCTCATATTTATTGACTATGTAGGTATTTGAAAGCTGGGCTGATTTCATGCAGTGGACAGAGCTGAGACCTGGCCAGGATGGACTTTGTCTGAGGTCACACCAGGTCTGAGCTGCACCTCAGAAATGGGGGATAGGAGAGGCCTGGGAAACCATGTGTGTAATGTTGCTACTGTTCTGTGTAACACCTAACTATTGGAGCAGGGCCAGTCCCTGCTAGCTTGGCTTATCTGGATAAGCCCTGGAGAGCTACTGTTGGCTGCTTGAAGGTTTCCTGGTTTTATCCCTAGGATATTGGCTGGCTCCTGACAGATGAAGTATGAAGCAATCTGTCTCCTCTCTTCTCTTGCTCAGACACAGCTCACCGAGCGAGGTCCCTTTGAAAAAATCTCCATAATTACAGTGTTTCCAGCACTGTACTCCTTCCCTTCCTTTTGGCTGCCTTCTACTTTGAATGCAAGAGTTTGCAAGGAATTTTCCCTAGGAAGACCTAGAGAGAGCTTGGGACTCTGGTCATTTGGCAGTGAACTCCATTTGCAAGTCTTCACACCAACCTGTACAATTCCTGAGGATGTTTTTCAAAACAAGAAAAAAAAGCTCTCAGTTGTTTCTTGTTTGAAGCCTCTAAACCAGACCTATCACACCTTGCAGTCAAAAACCCTCCTACCGTTGTTATTTGCCACATTTTTCCTGACAGAGGTTCTTGGTATAAACTAAATCTAGTGATTGCATAAGTATGAATTCCACTACCATGGTCCCTTAAAACATCTTTAATTAAAAAGAAGGAAACATGTCCCATCAGCCACTTCAGGCTGAGGCCTCCAGTCATCCTGTTCTGACTGATGAAGAGAAGCAGGGGCTGCTTCCCGGCACTGACAGCGTCTGAGACACCTCAGCACTTCCAATAACCCAGCATTTTCGTCAGCCTGGTTAGGTGACGCTTCTATCCTGAAGCTTTGTTCCAGAGGCAGCTTGAGTCACCCAAATGACAGGACATGGACACAGGCAGAAATACCTGAACTGGCTCTGACTGACTATGCTCAGATGCAGCAGCTGGAGAGTTATGTTTACATTAAGTTTTATTATACTGCCCCAGACTTCTGCTACTTGTTCTGCTTTGTTTCTCCAAAACCTTTGGACAGATCTGTAAATCCATGCCAGTGTACCTGAGATCTGTTATTCAAGTGAGAGAGGGGCTTTAGCTGCACTGCACGAATTACCCATCACTGGCTGCAACCCCACAGCCACCACCCTCTGTCTCTGTCTGCACTGTAATGAAACGAAAGACAATGTGCTTCCTCCACACAAACTAGAAATAATGCCTCAAGCATTTTAAAGTACCCAACAGAGTTTTAAATTATCTTTTAGCATTAATAAAATAATTATATATTGTTGTAATATTCGGGTTTTAGTAAAGAAGAAACTTCAACGCTCATCCTTAGCCCTAGAAGCAACAAAGAGAGGTCACAAGACATTTGTTTTCTGAGTATCAGAACTCTGTAGTTCTGTCAAAGATATTAGCAGTGCCTTGGTATGTTTGACTGAAGCAACAGTTTCTAAACCACTCAAAATACATTTTTTTCTTCATTCAATAAACAGATGTATCTAGAATCAATTTGCAGTTAGGGCCAAACATTAATAAAGCAAATTACCTCTACTTCCGTTGGGCTAACAACTGTGACCTTTGGGACCTAGAGCAGAGGCCATCTTTTGTTTTGAGTGTTTGCTTTTCTTGACTGTTTTTATAACTTCTTGCTGATTAGGTTTTTTCTTTTACCTCTGTTTCCAAATGCTGGTGACAGGAGCAGGGGTGGCTCCTACATCTGTGACATCCAACGTAAGCCCCACCACTGTCATTTCCAAGCATTATGTCCAAACACATCACTCCTGGTGGTGCTAAGAAAGACATAAAGGTGGTGTCCTGTGCACTTTCAACAAATGCTGACCTACTGAAAGGCCATATTTTTGGCTTTTTCACAGAAATGCACTTTCTGCCAAAAAGCGTCCTCTTCAATCAAATTTCAGAGCAAGAGAAAAAAATCCTTGCTTTTGTCTCTCAAATAGAACTTTTTAATACTCCAGAAGTGTGAAAGATACCATAATTTCAGAATACATACCACGGCACAAATATAAATTGCTTCGGTTTGATTCTACCTAACATGGGATTGAGGTAAGTGTTAGCAATTCCGTAAATTAGGTTCCTATTTTTTTTTGAGTGAAGTTTAAGTTCCTCTGAATGAGGTACATAATACCTTTTGTAAGGTATGAGCAGCCTTGATCATATTCAAAACCAGAAATTTGATATCTCTAATTGGTCAGAAATTTTACCCAAACAACAGTGAATGTTATCCAGTGGGGCTTTTTCTTGTTAATTTTTAAAAAATATTTATTTCAGAATTACTATTCTCATCTGGGGATATCACAGCCCAGGTCTTTTGGAAACTTTGCCAGTTGAATTACTGCCTTATCTGGGTGTTCTTTACAGCACCAACATCAAGATTTCTAGACTGAGATGAAATATTAATAAAGGTACAAACCACAATAATTTCTCTTCCTAAATAGATATTCCTTAAGTAGATATTCCTCAAGTAAGGATGACTTGTTTTAAGTACACCAAATACGTGCTGAATTTTAAAGTCATACTCTCCAGAGTGACAGAAAGCATGACAGCATGTCAAAGAAAAAAGAATAAGGCAACATTGTTCAAGGCAATGGACTAATTTACCATATTGCATTAAAAAGACAGTCCTTCTTGAAAGGTACACTTAGATGTATATTTTACTGCACACAGCTTCTAGTCATTCTAGTTTGCTTATTCAGGTTTGTGGTTAAATGCCAACACACTTACTTAAATTTACTTGATGCTTGTTGTGAGATGAGGATTAGGAGTAGGCAAAGCAGGTTCCAACTTTATAAAGAAACTCTATTAATATACTAAAGACAAAGGGAAGGAAAAAAAAAACCTAAGAAAAACTAGAACAAACTCTTTAGACCATCTCTCCTTTTACTTTTTTATTTCATTCTTCTTGACAATATACAAAAGACAACACTTCGACTTTCAGTCAGTTTACTACTTCAGAAATAGCTCTCGTTTCAGTTCATTTAGGGAGAGAAGTCTTTTGCTTACACTATGATTTTCTGTAAGAAAAATACACTTTTTATGGGTCTTCTGCCTCACCATCAGCTGCCGCCTGGAAGAAAGACCAGCTTAATGGTGGATCCCTCCCACACCAGTAGCCTTCCCACAGCCACTTGGGTGGGTTATGAACAGTCCACAGGGTACCTGTTTTAAGGATGCACAGTTCAATTGCAGCAACAAAGAAAATCCTTTCTTCTGTACTGAGCAATACAGGTTCTCCTGACAACACAAGTTCTCTAGCATTCCCCCCCGGATCAGGGCTCTGGGTCACAGCCTTTTCTCTCTTTTGGTTCAAGTTTCTCATCAGGCTGTACTTTTTCAACACCTACTTGTCTTTAGCCAGGTATTTCAGTTCATTGGCTGCAATAGGAACTTCACATCCTCCTTTTGGACTTTATCTTCATATATTACAGGGAATTTATTAGCTCAGTCCCCAGCCATGGTTCTCCAAAAGAGTTTTCAGCTTCACTCTCAAAGCACTTCTCATGCTCCTCCTTCTAGGTATCAGTTCTGCTTTCCTCACTGACTGTAAAGTCTCTATACTGCATTTATGCAGATATCCTCACTCGTTCCTCTCTCTGTGCAAGGAAGGATGGATGTCTGTAAGTTTAATCCAGGCATGGATAGAGTTAATCTCTGTCTCTCTGGTAGTGGGATGATCGCGTGCTCTCTGCCGGGCTGTTTGAACAGGTCCCAGCTGGATGCCAGAAGCTCTCAGAGTCTCTGTGCCTGGCTCTGCGGAGCTGGCTCGGCCTGCTGGGGCCATCTGGGCCCAGGGTGACAGGGCAGGACCTGGCCCGAGCTGGATGGAGTCTGGCCTGGTCCTTACCTGGTCCGGAGCAGGGGCCTGGCCCTGTCCCGTGTAGCTGACACACCGGCTGAGCTGTATCTGCTGAAAATTCCATCTGGTTCCTCCCCCATGCCCGGCTGCAGCCGCACGGCTGCCATAAACCTCCCTTCCTTCCCCCCCTCTCCTTTGGAACGGGGAGGGGGGGGGGGACAAGACAGGGCCTTACCAGGGAGAGAAGCAGGAGATGCTCCTCTCTACACAGCAGCAGCAGGTCCAAAGAGGAAGAGCCTCAGAGGGTCTCTGCTTATATATGGTTTTTTTTCCCCCCGAAGGTGGATCAACTTTTTAATTGGTTCACCTACATATCATTCCTTAAAACTACCTGATTATTGGCTCTCTCTCGCAGGAAGGAAGTTATATCCCTTCCTGCAGCATAGATCACTTCCTAGATTTTGACCCCTCCTGCCTAACCCAGGACACAGCTTTATTATTCCTCTCCCAGTGGCATTTCTGGTTTGGAGAGCACTAAACTTGAAGTGGATCTAGAAGGAATGTTGCTGAAACCACACTGCCTAATCACCCAGGAAATTAGAAATCTTTGCATCAGCTCTGAGTCACATATTCTTTAGAAGCTTGTATTTACAGCTTCATAGGTTTCTTATTTTGCCACTGGGATGTTATGACTGAGCCTGCTGTCTCAGTGGTCTGGAGACCATACTTGGATTCATATTTTTCTCACTTACAGAACCACTAATGAAGATATTCAGCCTGATTCTGAGAGCCTGACCTAAGTCTCTTTAGACTGCTTTTGCTCAGGTGCTAACAACACTGCAGAGTTTCACAAAAACTTGTTTTAGTCTAGATTTTTTTAATGAAAAAGATGATAATGATAATGAAATGTGAAAAGAAAGTGATCAAACTTTCAAAAACACAGAATTAGCGATTTACTGCCATTCACTTACAATCTATGTCGAAGATTTACCATGAGTATAGGAGTGTTGTAGTTGTCCTCAGCGTCACTATGCTGCTTTTCAGAAGTCATAAAGATAACACAAAGCTAAGCCACCAGGAATCTCTGGACACCAGATTTATCCCCTGACTCATAACAAATACAGATAATATCAATTCATTGAGAGAAAAAAAAGTCTAAAAAAATTGATGGTGAACATGATGGAGCATTTACCCTGGCCCTTCACAATGTAAATAATATTAAGATCAAACACCAGAAAACTACAGGAAAGACTACTATAAAGATCAGATTGTTAAAGCATTTTTTTTTAGCAAAAACTATTAATGTGGTTTCAGTGCTGAACTTAACTGAGAGAATACATTTTTAATCCCATTTTATGGCAGCAGTGAAGTGGAAGATATGCTGGAATTGCCACATGTGTGCAGGCAACAAACGTGCCTGTGTGGTGGTGTTGAGGCTGTTTGCTCCCAGGCTCTCCTGCCTGGA
Source organism: Eopsaltria australis (assembly GCA_034509425.1). Classification (NCBI taxonomy): domain Eukaryota; kingdom Metazoa; phylum Chordata; class Aves; order Passeriformes; family Petroicidae; genus Eopsaltria; species Eopsaltria australis. Next base: position 499,415 of record JAVTVJ010000858.1, on the reverse strand, counting down.
TCTCAAAAACCAGTGGCACAACGTTGTTGCACCTTTGCCCAGTCCTGCTGACTGGGGAGGAGTTGGCTAAATGGCCTTTGCACTACCCTGGTCACAGAGGGTTATTTGCTCCAAGAGCTGCTAGACTGAGTCAGACATCCCAGGTGAGCTGCCCTGGGCTAGGACAGACCTACTTCTAGCCTACAGCACCTTCTGAAACCCTATGTTTCAAAGTTATAGAAGTACAACTTCAGGTTGGCAGGGAATAGAAATGTATGACATGATTTCTGCCTAAAGGACTGTACTAAAACAGGATACGAGTATGGGAAGAAGGAGCATTAACATAAAAAGAGACCAATATTCTTTCAGATCAGCAACAAGTGAATTTATCTTTTCAGCAAATGGAGAAGGACTTGCCTGAAATGGAAAAAAAAGGGACAGGAACAGATCGCTGGGTAAGGAAGTGGACTAGAGGAACAGAAAAGATGAAAAACACCAGTCTGCTGATGGGGAAAGGATAAGACAGCTGTTCACGGATAGACAGCTCATCTGATGGGTGATATCATAATTTGCCATCTCTGAAACTGTCAACATGATGAGAAGTGGGTGATGGATATGCCAAAAGTCACAGAAAAACAAATTTCAGGTTTTTCAGGTGTGGGTAAGAGTGCTGGTTGATGCAGACAACAGGAACTCCATAACACAGGGATCATCAAAAGTAGGGCAGGAAAGGATTTCCACCCAACATAGTCAACTACAATGAAGCCATATGAGAAGATGAAATAACTGTAAGGGTGAATGGAGTGTCTGCTTAGAAGGAAGGGCAGCAGAACAAGGATTTGTGGTACAAGAAGGGCAGGAGAACAGTAATTTGTGGTAGAAGAAAGGAGGGAGAACAAGGATTTGTGGTAACAGAACCACAGCAAGACAAAAGAGTGCTGCTAGATAGGAAGTTGATTTGGCAACAGAAGGGAAGAATGTGGAGGACAAGAGAAAGGAGTTAGAGGCTGTACTTTTAGCAGATATAGGGGACTGGAAATATTAAAGAGGATATGGCAGCTTGAACAGCTCAAAGAGAAGATACTTGTCTGAATGCTAGTGGAGTTTTAATGTTCAGCCACATAACAGAGGCTGTTACATATTTGCATTAACAAACTCAACTCAAAAAGTGGGAGCATACACAAGAACAAACTACATAATTTACTAGAGTAAAGTGGGTGGAAATTAATTATTTCCAGGATATGCAAGACCTGGGAATACAATACATGACCAAAGAAGAGAGGCTTGTGATTAGCTAGGAATACCTTGAGAGAAGAAAAATCTCAGATATGAGTTGACCATAGAGTAGTAGTAAAATGTCAAAATAATGCATTTATAACAAAAGACAAGATAATAGTCAGGATTTACCCAGAAATTTTTTTTAAATTGTGAAAGATTTTAATGATAATTTGCTTATTTGTGCTCCTGGAAGCCAAAAGAGCAAACTGAGAGGCTGACTGTTAAGGTGGTAAGAGGTATTCAACTCTTTTATTGAAACATATTCAATTCTTTTATTGAAAAAGAAATACTTCACTACTCTAGAAACATGAAGGCTGAATGAATATTATGACTATGCTTGCTGTCCATACCCTTCTAATGAAGGATAAATTAGGAGAGAAAAGGGCTACTTTTATTACATGACAATACTGACACAAGAGCCAAGTATTTAAATTTGCCATCTAGACATTTTGGCTGAAAATTGTGAATACAGAAAAGTGATGATATATTTAAAAAAGGTCATTCCCGGAGCAGTTGGCCAAAACTTTTTAGTTTTGCTAAAATATAACAGCACCCTTCATAAGGTGCTCTTAGGTCCTTTAGATCAACAAATGTTGCAATTTTACTGTGTCTCCATGAAATTTTCCCTTTTAGCCGCATCATGTGTTCAAATCTTCATTCAAAACTCACCATGAGCTCCAGCCGATGATCAGAGTTTTCAAGTGTTTTCTTCTGTGGGACACACTCCTTAGTTTTTATACTTTTACAATTTCAGCCAGAAAACTAGCCGAGCTTTGGTAGCCAGGAGTTTTTTTATTTATATCTTCTTTCCTTTGGCCATCTTCTGCTGTCACAGCAGCTGCTGGTTTTATTTGCCTAGCTCCTATGCCTAAAGAAAAAAATAGTGAGAACTCCCAAAATCTCATAATTCTGGTCTCTGCAGCTGGCCTCTGAGGCTTCAGTCTGCATCAGCTCTGCCTCTTTGTTCAGGCTTGGCAGCCACTGCCGATCTGCAGTGATCAAAGGCAGGAAGCATCCAGCACACCCTCATCCCCAGACCTCATTGCAACACAGCCCCTGAGCAGGCCCTGAAATATGGTTCTTTGGGCTGTGATCTATTGCACAACCACACAGAGCTCACTGACTTCACTGTGTCTCTGCCCATTCTTGATATATGGCTTTCGTTCCACAGTCAGGGCACTTCATATAGGAAAAGCATGCCATTTGGAATGATCCAGGGGTAGAGAAAAGCAAGAATTTGAGCTAGGCAGCATTTTGTGTCTTTGTAACAGATAAAGCTGTTCTGAAACATGTTTGGTTTGTTTTTGTTTTTTCTTTTTTCCCAAACAAATGCAAGTCTTCCTTCTACTTGGCTTGTTTTTTTGCAATATAAATTCAGGTTCTGTCTTTCTTCCAAGATTGTGTGATGACAGGGGAACTGCTGAATGATGATGTCATGATAGACTAAAGAGAATACAATTGAGCAATTTGACAGGAAACCTGACTTTTTGTTGGACTGTGCACAATCCTTTGTTTTTGACTGTTTAACCACTCCAATACAATACGTGACATTTTTGCCATTTCAACTAAGGCACGACGGGTCACAGTAAAATTCCTAAAAACTCTTTAGAGTTTCTCCCAGGGTAAAGAAGAACAATAAAATTGAATGTCAAGATGGTTCATTGATTCACTTCAGTATATAACAGTGATCTAAGTGGATAAGAGTCCATTTAAGAAAAAATAATAAACAAATGTCAGGTGGGAAAACACTTAACAATCCTAGTATTTCCAAAGAAAAGCATCGAATAGGATGTTCTTCAGTGTTCATAAAATGGCAAACAAAAGGACACTTTCTAAGTCCCTTTCAAGTCCACTTTGAAGCAGCAGATCCTGCCTCCCAAACTGTGTTTTTATATGTAACAAAGAAAGAGCGTCTATTATTCTGGAAGATAGTACGGGTAGTTGCTTGGCATTTCTGAAAACTATGGGTTTTTTCCAAACTGAAAATGATCCTTGGATTTAATAATTATTTTATTAAAGGAAATAATAAATTTGAATACTCTTTTATGAAGAACTACCATAACCACTGTCTCTGGTGTGATCACAAGTTGTTTATCAGCAATGTATTGTCTAAAAATTCTAGAGATATGTATGATCACAGATTTTCAATGTGAAGTCACACAGCATTCAAAAGAGGCCCATAGGTGTTAAAAACTATTAAGCTGAATCATAACAATAATTTCCCATAGGATGGTGTGGTCCAAATATTTTAGCTTTTAAAAACTTTGAAGCTTCTGCGTACTTTTCATCTTATTGGTTTATGGAATATTTCCTGAATGGGCTGGATGGCATATGCAGCTCAAACTTTTCTGGAACATTTCCTTTTAAAATACTCCACATTCTTAACCTTTCAACTTGCATCTTGCTGAGAACTGAAAAGAAGAAGAAAGCAAGATCAGACGTTATCGCTCTTGTACAGTCACCACTGTACTTATTTCACAAAACAGAGGATGAAGTAAACTATGACCAGACCGTCAGAGACTCTCAGATTGAGCATGTGAAGGGAAAAGGACATGTCACCTCACACCTCCTTATCTCACGCCTACTTTGGAGAAAACTGCACACGGCATTTCTATGCTTTTTGGGGTGGTGCTGGGGATGGTTACTGCAGAAGTGCAGAAATACAGTGTGGGATGAATCCACAAGGATGCAAAATGTCATGGTACAGGGGCAGGGCAGCCCTGCTGGTGTCACACTGAACCTGGGGGATCAATCCCCTCTGACCTGTGCTGGAAAAAGAGGACTTGCCCATATGTGTAGGGAACAGTTCCCACTAAGGTACAGAGCCACTTCCCACAGGTGAGGGAGAAGAGACACTAGCAGCTAAAACTCAGCTAGGCAGACCTAATGTACATTGTCCTTATCAAAAAACGCAGGCTGGGCTGTGTGAAGGACCATATGGAAACACAGCCTGCCTAACCCTGAAATCTGATCAATTGAAACTGAACTGTAATACACTATTCAGTTAACCTTTTTACAAATAATTCAGTTGATTTAATAACATAAGCTTTTTTTCTTTACTGAACCACATTATTTTGGTACAAAATATGATTCAAATTATTAATTTCCTCCTATTAAGCAATATCAACATTATCCGCTTCCCAGGATCAAGTTTCTATTAGGTGTATTAACTCAACCTCTTAGCTTAATTGTCTTTGCTGGTCTTTTCCTTGCTGATAATTTGGCCCTCTATATTCATTTGATATGACCAGGAAAAAAAAAAGTTTTCTTCCTTTGTTTTTTCCACTGCTACCTAAGTAAGACTAAACCTAGTAGATGAAAATGAGCTTGACTGCAGAGAACAAAGCAAAGAACCTGAGAATGTACCTCAAATCTAATGCAGTAATACATGGTGAGAGGCTTGGCCACTGACTGCATGCATGTGCTGCAGTATTCTTCAGCATGCTGCCCTTTCCCAAGCACACAAAAAGTGCAGCAATGGAGGTGCTGCATGTGTAGCCAGCTCATTTTTGCATCTATCATGTGACACACTCAGGATAATACCAAACCCAGATAACAGCAACCACTGCTGCACAAAGAGCTGCAAAAACTAAGAGAATATTTCTGAGGACATTTTGACTGAATTTATACAAAATACACTTTCCAGTCTCAGTAATATGGTCTACCTTGTATTTATATTTCATGCTCAGAGATCACTGGCAACAAATATCAGCCAAAGAGCACCACATGGGCACCTGCAGGCAGCCACTCTGGAATCTGCAGAGGCAGCAAGGTCCCAGTTTCCCTGGTCACCATGTGTATTTACATGCCATTGTAATACAACTGAAAAATGAGCTGCTGTGCATTGTCAGAGAGCTGAGGCAGAAAGTCTCATAGTCAATACCTCTTGAGTTCTTAGGTCTTTGAGTAAGCAGATCAAAAGCTGTCCAAAAGTTTAATGCTGGAGTTTGATGAACTGAAGAACCAGAAGAATCCGCAAAATCTGTAGCACAAAAATCAGGTATATTCATTATATCTGATATTGGATGACAGATTGACAGAGCACAGGCTGACTTCTTTGACTGGATTATCACATGATAGGGAGGGATAAGGAGATGTTCTTGCAAAGGAGATGAGTCCTGGGCAGTTTTCTGGGTGCAGCACACTGGGGAGGACACTGGTGATGAATGCAAGTCTGTGTCCTCCAATTTCAGAAACACCAAAGCTCAGGCTGTAAGTTTGAAGTGAAGTGAAGGTTTTAATATCTAATAGCAAAAAGTAAATCACAATTTAATGATCCTCTTGATGTTCACACTCTTGGTGTTCAGCTGTTAACAGTCACATAAGTTTCAGAAACAAAACAAAACAAAACAAAACAAAAAGCCCATCAAAAACAAAACAAAAAACCCACCATAATTTAAAAATAAATCTTTCACCTCCCTATAGGAAAGACAGCAGCCAACTATCCAGGCAAATTCCCTGCTCAGTCATCTTTTGACTGTAAATTATAGTGATGTAACTCTTATATGTGAGAAAGTTAGAAAAAAGATATGATCTGTAACTTTTTGACTGCTGTTATCTGATATTTTCAGGAGATGCTATGCTACAGGTGAAAACACGTAAAAATGTATTCTTCCTTTTTGGAAAAGTCAAAGCTGAGGACAGAGCTTTCCTATTTCTATTCCCATGTTTTACTGGAAATCTCTGTTTATTGAAGTCAATTTAAATGATCCATCAGATGAATCATTGCATTTTAAATGCTAGCAGGAGGCACATTATGAAAGGCACCAGTTTGCTTAAGGTCCCTTCTGTATGTCGTCTGCAAAAACAAAGTGCACACAATTTCCCAAGGACAGTTGAAGTGCAAATGATTGAGTAATGAAGACACTAAAAAACACACAATCATTTGGCTGTCATTTGCCAGTCCTTTCCACAACAAAAAAAAAAACCATATCCATAAATAACAAGGGATATTATTGTTTATATTTCTTTCATCATGAATTCGGAAGAGCATAGATTAAAAACCTACTGGACTTATTGTGCTTGATCCTTAGAATCAACAGTCGTGAATGAACTGGGATACTGAATGTCCCCCTGAAGTTGCCACACCACTGGTTATGGTAGTCTGGCGCACTCCAAGTCAATCAGTTACTGCCTGCCTCTGGATACCACGGCCACATATTCACTAGGCAGCAGCTTCCTTAGGCAAGGCCTTACAGCCTGAGCTGTGTGGGAAGCTCTACCAGGTTGCTGAATTGCTTGTGGTACCATGGGTGGCAGTTTTTTCCTCCAAGAGGGCTCAATCCCAAGAAGGAACTGTAGTTTGTAACAGAGACAGAATTGAAAACCATGGTGTAGTCAGGCCAGCATACAAGCAAGCACAGAAAATATCCTAGTGGGTCAGACATCTAGAATTATCTTCCTAATCTGTTTGTATCACAAACATGGGCCTGCAATGAGCCACAGGCATTAAATCCATTTTGGTGTTTGCATGCAAGTATTGTTAAGTTACATGTTCGTCATGAAGAAGTATGTGTGAAATGCTCTAAAAAGTTTATTAATATCCACTCACCACAATGAAAAGTTGATGGATTATAGAGGTGGAAAATTTATTAGTTGTTTAATTAAGCACTAGAGTGGTTAAGAATCCCAGGATAATAACATCAAAACTGTCTCCCAAGTAAGAAAAGGTTTAACGTTTTCACTTAAGAAGGAAAGGGTTAAGAAGAGCAAAGAATAAGAGTTTGAATGAATCCTTGATTAACCCAAGAAGACTCTGGGTAGAGAATGTCCCTTTTCCCTTGAACGGATAATATTCTCTTTAAGATTTAAAGATTGCAATGTGTGCCAGAGGTTTGGAGACTGACTAAACAGCTTGCAAGCAGCAACCAGACCTCAAGGAAAGCCCTGGAAAAGAAAATAAATGCACGGTTTACTTTTATTTCCTGTAACCCTTGTTACTTCTGTAACCATGTTGGTTGTGTTTGGATTTTGTACATAAAATGCTTTTACTTGCTTTTACCCTAATCTGACCAGAAGTGAGGATAACTTCAAATGATCTGGCAAACATCAAAGCGCACCATCCAGACAACGTACAGACCTCATCTGGTGCTGGCTCACTCCTGCAGAGTGAAGTGCTTCAATCCATTTCTCCAGTATGGCTAAAATGGAAGCACAAATTATTTCCATTACGGTGTAGAACAGGCTTTGCAATTCAGATAAACAGAGGTAAGTTCTGGTTTTGGTGGTGTCTCCAAAGACTGGAATATGAGAACTGGAAGGTCTCTAATAACAGACATTATTTGTCTGTGATTTATGGGGTCACAATCAAAATGTTAATACCTTCAAGAATTTTCACCAGCTTTCGAACAGCATACTATGTATATGATAACATATATTGCAAGTGAAATTTCCATTCAGAAATCTCAAAGTTTCAGTCATTCAGATAAAAGAAGTAAACAGTACCAGTTTGCATCCAGTAAAATATCACCCAGCTCAAGCAACGAAAAACAAGCAGTCAACCAGAGCAAGTCACAAACAATTTTATAACCATGGAGGTGCAACTGGCACAACAAGAACTGTTTAAAATCTCTAGCTGTGTCAACTAAATGAGTCAATGATTGTTTAACGAGAGTGCAACTTATTACTAACAATGAGTTGTAATCACACTCTGTTTAGTAATTCAGACTGTATGATCAATCCAGCTCTCTGGTCAGCCAAAGTGGAAATTACATGAGATACTTGAACCTCCATTTTCAGTGTTTCTTGCTTTGGCTAGGTCAGAAATACATGAAAATATCTTTCTGGCACCGTTTTGGCTCTTTTGATAGTAAATGCCACCAAGAAATGAAGACCTAAACAGATGTGCAGGTTAAAAAAGTAACTACAGGAAAGAATAAATTTTGACTGAATTCAATGAATGGTTAATGATATGACATTACTATTTTAATCTAAATTATTATGCTTATTTCAGTAAGCTTTATTTCCGTATTTCCAATGTAAAACTCTTGCATCATTCAGAGAACATCTATCTAGAGGTGCATGTGATCTTAAGTTGTCCAGACGCTTTCATATTCCTTTTCTGGAATACATACCCAGATTTCCTATCCACACTTTATAGTTATCATTGAACCTACTTTAGGCTAAACAAACAGTAACCTGTTGCCACAATGATCTGTGGTGGCTGAGAGATAGCAATTCAATCAAAACTTTGAGTATCTTTTCATTTCCATGGGTGAATGACTCATGTTTAAGATAAACACTGAAACCTGCAGTTTCAGTGTGGTTTGATTTTTATATATTGTCTATATGAATGCATCTGTACTAAAACCAGCATTTTTTTCAGCTCATGTAGATTCAAACTACCTGAATATTGCTCATCTAAGTCCTCCAAGGGAAGCAAATAAGGACAGAAATGAAGCTGTAAAACTTAGCCTACTTTGTAAAATCAAATGAAGAGGTGTTAGATTTTGCTTAGAACCTATGGACAAAATATAATGCTGCAAATGTCATATTGGTTCCATATACAAATAGAAATTCATAAGCCTTAAAGAACATGATCCTGCATGCAGTGATACTAGTGAGCCCACATTTGGTAAATAGGCAGATGCAAAATTCCTGTCACCTCACCTTTGCAGTTGCCACAGAGCACGGCCTATTTCCGGCCCTCAGTGCATGAGAAACAAAGAGAAACTCCAATAGGCCAAGTGAGCTCTGCAGTGAGGACGGGCCAGGCCACCAGAGGCCAGGGGAACAGAGTAAATTTCTCCCAAGGAGAAGCCTCACTGTTGTCTTCAGACCAAATGGGTGGTTACAGTAATGAGCGACACTGATCTCTCAGATGCACACAAAGGCAAAGGGCAATAACTGCATCCTGCAGCAACAAAAACTAAAACTACTTTTACAGAGAAGATGGCTGGGGAGGAGCAGGTGGTCCAGGGCGCTGTGCAATCTCCATCTGTGACAATACTCAATATTCACCTGGATGAGGCACTGACAAAACCTCAGCTCACTTTGAAGATGGTCCTGCTTTGAGTGGACAGACTGATTAGAGAACTCTGGAAGTGGAGTTGCTCTATGACCACATGATTTCATTAGAAAATAGGATTGTAAAACACAATGTTATTTCAGGGTCTCAACTGACCTTAAAGAAAAAAAGGCAGTAACTTGAAATCAGGACTTTTTCTTTCTGATCTTTCCTTCCAATCACAAGAGATGCCTCATCAAAGCATTCTAAACTCATTAACATAATTTCATCTCCCCTTAAAAAAAAATAAATAAGGAAATTGAGAGAAAAGGTTGTTTATTATTTGACTTCTGGGATTTTATGACGGTTGAGGCTTTTTCTTTTTTTTTTCTTTTTGCATCACATAGCATGATCAAGTTCTTAAAGATCTTACTTATAATCTCTTTAATGTTGCTTCCAGGGATTTTTCCAGGAAAATACAAAATATTACAAAACAACATAATAAAAAAGCACCACTGAATGAAGACTTTTCTCAGGTTCCTTTCTTTAATTGAATTTACAGTTCTTAGCCCATGAGAACAGTAAATGTGGGTAAAAACCACTAAAGATTGTGGTGGCCTGAGCCCTAATAAGGAAAGTTTTCTTAACAGCTACATATGAACATTCTGTTACTGATTCCTATGAGGTATTTCTGAAAATCTCCTTTAAATTAACTTATTTTTCCTTCATATGAATTTCCCTTAAAAATGTTGCATTTCTGCACTGGCTATGGAAAACTGCTGCTGAAATTGCTGTAAAGTTCCATTTGAGCAGATGCCTGTGCATAAAGATTTAAATGTATGTGAGGAGATAACAGGAAATACTTTTCCAATAGCTTATATGTACTTTATATAATTTAATTTAAAAGCAATATCAGATAGCTATTCTTCATATTTTATCTGGTAAGAAACCAACTTCTAATACTTAAGTATTCAAGGTCAAATCACCTTTTAAGACAAATGTATCCCTCTGCTATATTAAAGTGAAAGGAACTATATAAATACAAATATAGGCTGCTAAACCAGGAACATAGCTGGAGACACTTGCTAAAAGTGTCTCAGGCTATTCTGAAATTAGGACATAAAAACAATTTTCTGAGCATATATACCTTCTCGCCCAAATGAGCTAGGAAACAATAGTGGAAAGTTTGCAGACTGGCTCTTGAATACAAGAGATTAGACCCTCCTCTTCCAAATCCCCCTCCCTCTTTAGGCATCTTGAAATTGTTCCCCACATAATTTATTTAAAGTTAAAAGTCATAAATATTCAGCCAGCCTGGGGGGTGGACATGTGAATAAACTTTACCCAACTTTGCACTTCACAGTAACTGCTTCACAAAATCTTGTGGCTGTAATTGCTGCTCAATAGTTTCAGATTAGATGTGACGGAGATCAAATTGAGTATTTTGATGAATCTAAATTTTTTTACGAATTTTAATACAAAATTTTGAAGAGTATTATTTCCTAGTCATATACTTCCCTCCAATTTATGACTTTTTTTCATCATATTTACTGTCAATAAAATTAATTCTTCCTTGTGACTAGGTTCCATGGAATTTAAAACCTTTAAAGCAAGCCATGTGAGGTGGAGAGGTTACATGAACTGAAACCTGGTGATGCCTTAACACAATTAACTGTAAGACCAGAAACCAGCAGCTGTCACACACCACTAACTGGGCTACCGTGTCAGTCAACAAATGAAACAAGTGCATGACCTACTAAAGAGGCATTGCAAAACTACTTTCTTTTCTAATTTTAGCCATCTGATACACTAGGACTTAATAGTAGGCATGTGACACCAGGCAAATTCATGATTCAATTCTTTGTTCAGAGCTTCCCCATAACTACTCAGTGTACTTGTACAATGCCACTGCCTGGTTTCCTTTTTTCTATGCCATGTATTTCAGGGGGTCAGACACTTCATCCTGAAAAGTACTGACCATGAAAAGCAGTGTATTTCACCTATTCCCCCTCAGCTCAGGTTCTGTCTCATTCTGGAATTTTTATTACTCCGTCAGTGTCTTACTCTACAGAATTTGCTTAAAGAGTCTTGATACTTCCAGCTGAATTTGCCTGAATTTATGGCATTGTTCATAAGAAATTTAGTCACATTACCACAGTATGTCACGGCTGCCAAATATATCAGATGTTCCCTCTTGTACTGCTGATACTTTCTGTGCTGCACTGTCATACAGGTGATAAATGTAAAATGAGACATCTGAAAAGAACATTTGTCAGAAAAATACAGTAAAACATGATATATCCAAAGAGTACTTGAAAGATGTGTGAGCATTTTGTCATAGAAGGCAAAAACTGTTTCCTAGTTTGTATTCTAACAGAGGAGTAGAAGAAAACCACAGCAAGACTGAGTGAAAAATAATCAAACAGTAAGTTTTGGAAAAGAAAAAGAAACAGGAGTAGAAAAGGAAAAAAAATTTAGTAAGGACTGACCTCCAAGAACAAAGTTTAAAAAGTCCAGACACAAGTGCAAGAGAAAATTGCAAGGGAATAAAGAAGTTATGAAGAGCTATTAGTCTTCTGAAGGAGTCGGAGCAGTATCAAATTCCTCATTACACAGGCAGGATGTAGGAGCAGAGGGGTCTTTCACCAAGGTCAAACACCAAAAGCAAATATGCAAGAAGGGGTAACTAGGACAGGTTGCTGGGGACATGTATAAGTAAGTATTTATGGTAGAAACCAGAAAGGGTAAGTCACTAATAGAGAGACAGCTAACGAGAGACCTGAAGAAATTTGCTCTGGAAGCTGAAAGAAGACCAATATGAGCACTGGCCATATATTCAGCAGGAGGGAAGGCTATTGCCAAATGAGACAGAGAAAGCCAAAGCCCTTATTGTCTTCTTTATATCAATATTCACTAAGAAGATTCAGTAGAACCATCTGTATAATACCAATGACAAAAGGGTAATATTTTAAACTAGAAACATTAGGAGCAAATTAAAGAGCACATCCTTCAAGAGATTTATTTTTTTTAAACCACATAAATCTGGCAAACTAGGATAAAAAAAAAGAAAAAAAGAAAAACCAAACCAAGCAAACAACAACAAAAAACACCCACAAACAAACAAACCCAAACAGGCAAACAATAACAACACAAAACACAAAAACCCAAAAGCCTGACCAAAACAACCTCAGAATTGCTAAGTAGTTAACTCTGAAAATTCAAAACTCTTGAACTAAAACATTGAAAAGGGCACTAACAGGCTTTTTCATAAAATTAGAATGAAGGCATTGCAGACCACCTGATTTAATGTCAGTTACTGGATTGTTATATATATAGATATCTGCACAGATGTAGACATAGATCTAGATATAAATTCCTAAAAAAGATAACAGCAACAAGAGCAACAGGCAGCTGTCAAAGGTCCTGTCCTGTTGAATATTCTAACTGGTAACTGGGCAGGAGAACAGGCAGCAGGTTTATTGCACAAACAGATGGTTGTCTTGTTGGAGCAGAAAATGAGAAATCAAAACACCTCAGACAGACCAGAAAACTGCAGAGTACCACAGGCAGACAAGTGCAACAAGCTGAAGAAAAGGATCTCAAAATCATTGTGAAGGCAGAATAAGAGTCCCCATCATGATACTGCAAAGAAAACTCAAATTTCCGGTTGGAGGAATATATTCCGCAAGATGAGAAGAAATCCTTCTGCTCTGCTTAGCACTGGCAGAGTCCCAGCATTTTGTCCTGTTTGGGAAGCTGTACTACCTTGGTGCAAAGAGAGTCCAGAGGACAGCGGTCAGACACCCAGAGAACCAAAAAACATGAGTTGTGGGAACATGCTGAAGGAAATGAGGTGGGTTGGGCTATTGAAGAGAAGCCTGAGATCTGGCACACACATCACTTCAGGCCAGAAAATACTCAGAAAAGGAAGAGCTAAGAGTCCTCCTTCTGTTCAGCAAATAGGATAATAGATATGCCACTTTCACTGTGAGATAAAACACAAAGAAATACTTCTAATCCTAGACCAGTTTACAGAGTCTGCATGCACGATCATCACCATCACCAGCCTTTAGGAGATTAGGCAACATCTGTACATATTGGCAGAGGCAGAGTACTGGGATTCTGAGGCCCATTCTTTTCTTACCCTCCAGTAACAGCTATTGCCATGAGTAACCTGGGAAGTGCAAAAAAAGGGCTGTGTGATTTCAGTATCTCTCTTGCCTACCACCATCACTCAGTCCTTCAGTCTGTTGTAAACAGCTGGGTTTTGAGTGATGCCTGATGAAAAGTTATTTTCCTAGAACATTCACTATAAAGTCAAAATCAGAAAAATTGGAGGAGTAATTCTATTCAGAAGACAAATGAATAGTTCACAGAGAAATCTGGCAGTAGAGAACATCCTGTCTCAGGGAAGGAGCCACTTCCAGACTTCTGACCCCAGCATGAGTCACACCTCAGCTATGTCAGAGAGTCACTGTGGCCAGCTGTCAATTTTTTTTTTCTAGGAAATCAGCTAAAATCCACCTGCTGGCATGCACTGAATGAGTAAATGACACCATACAGCAGTGGTGCATCCTGCTGCAGGTGAAGAGATGGACACAAGGATCCAGGTGTAAAATCTCAGAGACAAACTAAGAAATATAGGTTGTACCTTCTGACATCTTGCATCATGAACTACATCAAACCGTCTTCCACGTGCAAGTGGCCCTTCCTGGTGCCAGTCTCAGGAAAGGGCCCCCCAGATCCCACCAGTACAATGATCTTAAAAAAAAAATCATATCCTTGCATCATTATAAGATTTAAATAACGTTTTGGAGTTTTACTACTATATTACAGTTTTACTACTATATTACAATTACAATTTTAGTGCTGTATTTCCTGACACGTGGGAGCTACAGCATCTCATGCCTGCTTTTTTTTTAATCACTTATCATGCTGCCAAGCAGAACATTTCATCAATAAATTTTCTTATCTGCTTATCTGCCTCCAGTGAAATTTTTGTGAAAACTGTAGCCAGCATGACTCAACCATTTCCGAGCATAAGACAAAGAAAAAATACATTGTTAAAAGTCATGCTAAAAGTCCTGACAGTGATGTTTTTGTATCATAGCTTTGCTTGTGTAAGATACAAATTTTAATTGAGATAGCCACAGACAGTGACAGCAACAAAAGTCAGAAGTGACTTGATTGCATTTCCCCATTGGTCCAAATTTTACAGAAGGCACTGCTGAGAAATTTCCCTGAGTATCTCAGGAAAATAAAAATGATGATGTGATTTTTCAGAGTCCTTCGTGCCACACTGTTTCAAGTGGTCTTTGGGGTAAGGTGCATACACAGAAACAAATGAACATCAAGCAGATGAAACTTGTCCTGGCCCTGCTCCTTGCCTGGCCCCTCTGAGAGATGGAGCTGTACCTGAGGTTACTTGAGCTCCTCAGGAACCACACCACGCCTCAACATGGTCAATGATAAGGGTTATTTATTGAATTTTTTCCAAATTAAAGATTGTAGCTCCTACCACTGGTATAGACCAGTAAAAGGAGTTGATCTATTCCTTAGGGTATGTGGGGAAAAGATTATATGTTTATTGTTGCCAATCTGGTTGTGAGCTGCTGAGCCGAAACCTGAAGACGCGAGCAGCAGTGTTGGTGGTTAGGATTTTTCCTTCTTTGTTTTCTTTCTCTTAGGGAATATTCTCCCATTTTGTTGCTAAGAAACAATAATGATTGTTACTTAAGAGAAACAAAAGAAGAAACCACAGAGAAGGAGAAGGAGTACAGCTGGCTTTACTATAGTAGCTGAGGGACATTCTCCTGGGAAGGGCAAAGACGAGATTCAGGCTGGGGAAAGGGGCTGGGCACAGCTCCTATCTCTCTCTCGCTTTCTCAGCATTTGGGGGTAAAGAGGCTGTGGTCGCTGTGGGAAGAATTTGCCACCAGTGCAGGTTCTGTCTCCTGCTGCCGTTCTCCTACCGTGAGTGAAGCTCTGCTCATAAGTGTCCACTGCACTGGGACCTCATTAACACCCAACCTCACCAAACAGGGACCCCTTCATCATGTGCTCGGGTGCCTCAGATGAACCCTGAGATCCCTGAGCCCCTTCCCCTCCAAGGGAGCCTCTCCCTGTCCTGCCCTGTCCAGGCTACTGCTGCCCAGCCTCCACCTGCCACTGCTCTGAGGTTTTTTGCTACACTGTAGCCTCACATCCCTGCCCACCAGGATGTTGCTCCTGCCACAGCTGCGGAGTCCCCGCTGCCTCTCGCTTGCCGCCCCGGATGAGCCCACGCTGCCGCTCCAGCCGTGGCTCCGAGGCTCCCGCTGCGGCCCAGCCCCGCCGGGCCCGGCCGCCATTCCCGTGTGAGGGAGACGCGGCCACAGCGCCCCCTGCAGGCCGGGGGAATCCCCGCCCCCGCCCCGCCCGGCCGGGAGCCAACAGCGCCCCTGGCGGCCGTGGGCGGAGCTGCAGCGAGGGGCGGCGCTCCGGGAGCGGGGCGGGGCTTTGCTGGGCTCCTGCTCCTGTGCGTGCTTTGGCCATTGCTGTTCTTTGTTTGCCTCGCTGTCCGTGCTCGTACCAGTAAAGAACTGCTATTCCTTTCCCATCTCTCTGCCTGAAAGCCGCTTAATTTCAAAGTTATAATAATTCGGAAGGAAGGGGGTCATATTTTCCGTTCCAAGGAAGGTTGCCGCCTCCCTTGGCAGACACCTGTCTTTCAAACCAAGACAACCAGGCACAGGAGCAGAGCAGGCTCTTGCCTGTACCTCAGGACTTCTGGTTCTTGAGCTGTTACCAGCAGCCAGGATCTAGGAAGGCTTCTCCTGCCCTAAGCCATGGACAGAACTCATCAGCTTTTGAAGAGTTTCTCTGGAAATGCTTCTCAGAATAGGACCGTGGTTGGCACACCTAGTCAGATTTTTGCTGTTTTGTATATGATAGATCATAAGTAGATCG
Organism: Eopsaltria australis; assembly: GCA_034509425.1. Classification (NCBI taxonomy): domain Eukaryota; kingdom Metazoa; phylum Chordata; class Aves; order Passeriformes; family Petroicidae; genus Eopsaltria; species Eopsaltria australis. The sequence goes on along the minus strand of JAVTVJ010000858.1, from coordinate 483,265 downwards.
CTTTCATCTTGGGGAGAAATAAAAAAAAAGAAAGAAATCTAAATTGAAGTAAGGGCTGCTAATTTCCCACTTTAGAGGAATCTCTCAGTCTTACAACAAATGAAATAGTGTGGAGAGCATCTATAGAAAGCAGCAACTCAATTGCAACTATCGTATTTTTCCTGAAAAAGCCTATTCTAAAGAAAAAAAAAATAGAAAAATGCACTTCCCACTGGTGTTCTGCTAAACAATCTCACTTTGTCTTGAGATTCCTGGGTTGGATGTCATATCCAGATGCCACTACACAGTATTCCACTAACAAAAGTATTTTGGATTATTTTGTCACTCACTGTCACATGGTCCAAAAAAGTAAAATAGAAAAATAATGTTCACTCCTCTGAAGAAGATAACTGAAAAGAACTGTTTTCCACAAAAACTTCATTTACTCAACTTCATATTTGAGATAACAATGGAGGAATTTTTGGTAGACCCTATTTTATTCTTAATATTTCAGGCAGTTGATATAGCCAAAGCAATGATCTGGAGCTATCACACATCTCTTTTTTTGTTCCCTCTTCATACTGACTACATCCCATCTTTATTTTTGGCCATTTGGAAAATACAGTGCAGGTCATGTATCTGCAACTCCATTCTTCCACAAGGGATGACAGGGAAAACTTCTCTCAGCATTTCCACTTCACTGTGCAGCCTGGAGCATGATACACATGTTCTTTCTCACAAAGCCATGGGGTTTATTTCCACAGCACATTGCCTTTCAATGACATGGGTACATCAGATTTTTATATTTAATGGCAGATAACTGAAGATTTTATCTTTTACCAAGATACCGATAATAAGAAGTTTCAGTTACGTTTTCTTTGATGTCTGCAAGTACACTCTTCTTTGTGTTGCTGCATTCTGAAATATGGTAAAGTGATAACAGAGTAATTGTATAGATTAACCTGTCCAGCTGAGAAAAGAACCAGCCAGAAATCCATTACTTATTATCCAGAATGCAAAAGTAGGAACAAACTCTCCTCTGATCACAAAATACCCTCTGGTTCGTCAAAATTTTACCCTGCTACTGAAGTCATCCTCTCACATCTAGAATAGCTGCTGTTCCCTGATAAAAGTAGTGCTGCACACTTGCCATTCCAGAGAAACAATCCTTAAATGCAATACTAGAAATAAAATGTGGGACTGAAGGCTGGGGAAGACACCTCACTGTTACACTGTTATCTGGTTCAATGCAAAGTTCTTGATTCTCATTAATTTCTCCTGATATTTCCAGACATTTTCCATGCTGGTTTATTTTCTTTATTGCAATGTTTCTCAAGGTGAAAATTAGGTAAACATTTTACAATGTCACTAAATCTTAACGGGTAATTATGAGTTGGCTGTATCAGATTTCTTTCTTCCCCTGATCAGAGTCAGTTTTGCAAATGTCTTGAATCTAGATACAAACTTCACAAAAACTATGCTTATTTCTAACTCTGTGCTGTGTATTATTCTATTATGGTTTGCACAAATATATTGACTCATATAATACAGGTAATAGTGAAAATGCAAATTTTAGTGATTAGGATGGAAAGAAAGTAGGTATATCTTTGGAAAAGACATTATTTGTTTGGGATTTTTTAACCCCTGTGATATTACCAGGATTTCCCTATAAGCAGAGCAATGGCTTAGATTCTTATTTTTAACTCATACTGGGAAGTCAGTCTACTGCACTCTTTTCCTTGCCCTCACTAAATTGTTATCTAAAGTGTTAATGAATTATATTCCTGTTCATTTCATCTCACTTTTCCCAAGGTTCCCCTACACTTTTGAAGAATTTTACTAGACTAATTGAAATTTTTTGTGTAAATCAAGTGGATTTTGCTTAGCACCCTCAATCAGCTTGCTCAATTAATGACTTCATATATTAAAAATATAGAGTTTTTATCTGATCAAAAATCCTGTCTCTCAAACCCGTATCACTGGAGTGTGCAAATAGTGAGGCTACTGCTGCAAAAAGAGCCAGCCCTCTCCTCTCCTCTCCTCTCCTCTCCTCTCCTCTCCTCTCCTCTCCTCTCCTCTCTCTCCTCTCTCTCCTCTCTCTCCTCTCCTCTCCTCTCTCTCCCTCCTCTTCCTCTCCTTCCTCTCCTCTCTCCCTCCTCTCTCTTCCTCTCCTCTCCTCTCCTCTCTCTCCTTCTCCTCCTCTCTCTCTCTCCTCTCTCTCCTCTCCCTCTCCTCCCTCTCCTCTCCCTCTCCTCTCCTCTCCCTCTCCTCTCCTCTCCTTCTCTCTTCTCTTTCCATGCCTGAATCATATAATGCAGTGTTCCAAGAGTAGTGTTGCTTCAAGATAAACATCATTTACAGTCATTATGTATTACTGAGGGATTCCAAAATCACCAACATGAGCTGGATTTGAATAAGGTGTCCTGCTTCTCACAAAAATTAGCAAATTGTGGCTTCAATTGATTGGAAATAGGACTTAAGGAGTGTTATTTTTAAACTAAATCTTGAAACTTCACTTTGCAAAACTCTAGACAGAGTATCAAACCCACTTTTTTCAAGTAGCTCTCAGTTGTTTAGTTTAATTTCAGTAACCAGTGTAGCTGCAGCTGCTAGTAACTGGTACACATTCTGTCACAGGAACTGCTGCGTCAAAACACATATGTCTTTAATGGGGCTTTTGGCAAGCACGGCACAGATGTTATTATGGAGGTTGATACAAATAAAACTAATAGTTTATTTCACGCTTTACAAATAGAAATCAAGGATAAAAAAATGCAGTTTACACACAGTAAAAATATTTATAGAGATAAATCAGATAATAGGTGCAAAATATTCATTATATGTTTGTTAATAAATCATGAACTAAAAGGACAGTGGCTGACAGCTACGCATAGCTCTAAGGATACCTTTTTAAAAGATAAATTAAATAAACGTGAAGTTGTCAATGTTGCTGTCTGATTTCAAGAGGTGGGATTTCTAAGTCTTGTGACATTACAGCTTTAGTATAAAACTGCAGACTTGCTACATCTTCCAAATTAAATACACTTGGCTTAACTCTGGCAGATTTTTGGCTCCTAGTACAAGTTCTTTTTCTTGCAACTGCAACTCAGAAGACACATCATAAAAGCACTTTCAAATATTAAAAATTCCTGATTTAAAGGATTATTTGTAATGTCTTTTCTGCAGAGGAAGATGAAATATTTTGTTAGATAAAAACATGCCTAGAGATTAGTAAACTGCAGGGTGCACAGCCAAACTCACCTAGATGCAAACCATTTCAACACACTGTGCTGACCCAAAGCTAATGCTCATAATAGTAGGTTGTAGATGTTCTCAAGTGAATTTATAATTTTAATACAGCCCTTTTGCTATTCAGATGTTGCCTATTTGGTCAGATTTCTATGAACCACTTCAGAGGAACTGATTGCATGCAAAGCTCTTAGAGAGAGTTAAAGCACATGGCAAAAGGATATGACGTTAATGCTCTTCAGGTGTCTCATTAATGTTTTATGCTCTTGCCTTCCCCCTGCTTTCAGATTTTAGTAGGGCGAGACTGCAGCAGGGTAAGGACTGGAGGAGCCCAGACCACACATAGCAGCCATGGGGCCCTCTGCACACCCTATTACTTACTCCACAGTGTCCCTGCAAACTCTGATCTCCAACAAAGGGGATCAGACACCCATTGTCCTACATCAAGACATGGTGCTGGTGCACAGATTCCATGGACCAACAGGAAAAGCCTACCGAGCAGCAAGTATGTTTCTAGAGGGTATACTGAGTTTTTGTGGTTGTAATCTGAGGTTAACTCATACAACTGTACATTGAGTAAAGCCCTAAATCAATTCTATAGAAGTTGATAGGAGTTTGTTCTCCACAGAGGCTGGAGTAAAACACAGCCTTACCTTAAGATTGCACATCTGCCACTGCCTCTTTCAGCTTGAAGTTTTATTCCTCTATGTGGTTTTAGCTGTCCATGATATTTGAAAATTCATGGCAGTCAGGTAAAGTCTTAAGTGACTGGAAAAAGGAAAACAAAGTATACAACTTTAAAAATAGTAGAAATCAGGACTCTGGGACCTACCAACCTATCAGTCTCCGCTCTGTGAAGATCATGGACCATGCTCCTAGAAGCTGTGCTAAGAAACACAGAGGACAGGGAGGTGTTTCAGGACAGCCAGCACCACTTCACCAAGTCCTGCCTTACCAACCTAGTGACTTTCTGTGGTGGAGTGACCACACTGGTGGACAAGGGAAGGGCTACAGACGTCATTTTTCTGGACTTCTGTGAAGCCTTTTACATGGTCACCTACAACATCCTTCTCTCTAAATTGGAGAGACTTAGGTTTGATGGGTGGACTGTTAGATGGATAGGAAAGGGGTTGCACAGTCTTATCCAGAGAAGAGTGGTGAATGGCTTAGAGTCCTGATGGACATCAGTGACAAGTGATGTCCCTCAGGGGTCTGTATTGGAACTATGTTATTTAATAACTTCATCAATGACATAGATGAAGGGATCAAATGCACTCTCAGAAAATTAGCAGATGGCACCAAGTTGACACTTCTGAAGGATGGGATGCCATCCAGAGGGACCTGGACAAGCTCGAGAAGTGGCCCATGGGAACATGATGAGTTAATAAGACCAGGTGCTGGTGCTGCACCTGGGTCAGATCATCCCCCAGTATCAGCCCAGGCTGGGCATGGACAGACCCAGAGCAGCCCTGCCCAGAAGGACTTGGGGGTGCTGTGGGTGAGAGGCTGGACATGCCCCAGCCATGGCACTCACAGCCCAGAGAGCCAAACGTGTCCTGGGCTGCATCCAGAGCCCCGTGGGCAGCAGGGCAGGGAGGGGATTCTGCCCCTCTGCTCTGCTCTGGTGAGACCCACCTGGAGCTCTGCATCCAGAGCTGGGGTCCCAGCACAGGAAGGACAGGGACCTGCTGGAGTGAGTCCCAAAGAGGGTCACCAAATTGATTAGAGGTTGGATGGAGCTCTGAGAAATCTTGTCTAGTGCAAGTTGTCCCTGTCCATGTCAGGGGCTGGAACCAGGTGATCTTTAAGGTCCCTTCCAACCCAAACCATTCTGTGATTCCATGACCTTGAGACTACTGAGACTCTGAGATAACTGAGGAGCTCCATTTTGTTTGTTACACTCACTTTTGGGACTGATGAAATTCACTTGTGATAGTCGTGGTTTAATTTCTGTAAAGTGGAAAGAAACAGGATATAAGTAGCCCATTTTTGAAGGCCCCAAAGTTCACTGTGATGAAATAGGCTGATTGGGATACTCACAAACTGTGAAAATATGTGTGTGTTTTACGTCAATGCATGATGAACCTAGTTCTGCAAGATTCTCCCACAAATCAGTTGTTGCTGTTTTAATTTCTTTGTCTTGTAAAAACAGCTTCAGTCTTAACACCCACTATGCCAGCAACTGCACAATGGCTGAGAAAGCAAATCTGGTTCACTTTCCAAGGACTTTCTCAGAGTAAGATGAGTAGCTTGAAACAGTTGGGCTGCTTAGGTTAAGAAAGCAGAAGGAAGAAATCCGTTCAATTGTCTTTCATGCCCACTGGGGTAGGAAAAAATCCAGTTTGATTTGTGTTGCAAAAATACGCTGCTTTCAAGAACATCTATTACAATAATAAAGACCATCTACCACTTGGAAAAAAAGATAGCTATGGTTGTTGGAGAAAGTCCTTCACTGGGGGATTTTAAGACAGATACTTTTATAGTTGGTCTCAATATAGCCAATCCTCTTCCAAGCAAGACAATTTCTGTAGTGGATTTCTTAAGATCTCTTCCAGCTATGCATATCCAAGACACTTGGGAAACAATGTGTAGATAATTTGGGCAGCTTCAGAGAGAGGACGTATGTTGAAAGCATTTGTGCAGTGACTCACCATTGCACGAGGTAAGCATTTGAATGGTTATTTACTTTTGTTCTATTTGTTCTTCAGATTACTTTGTTAGTGGAGAGCTGGTACAAACTTGTAGGTTTCAGTTGCCTCAAGTTTCTTATTGGATAAGAATTTTGGTTGTCTTTGCAGAACAATTTAATTGTTTGAAAAACAATTTCAATAATCTGCAGGTAAAAGTCCATAAACTAGAGAAATACCTTTTTTTCCCATGAAGTTTTGTTCAGACTACACCGTGTGATATGCTGCAAAAAGTGGGTTGCACATCATGAAAAATATTAAGTCCACCCACATAAATATCTTTTCCAAGTACTAGTGGTAACATAACCCTCAAGAGGCTGGTTCTCACTACACTATGAGATAACAGAGAGCTGTCAGCACAGACAGTGGTGGGAAGAAATAAACCAAGGACGTTAAATCTATTTCTTTCTGTGTTTGAATGTGTAGAATAGAGAATTCACACATGTTTATACAGGGTTTGCAGGTGAATATACATTGCCAGTTAAATTGCAGATGTATTTCCTTCTGTTTCACACCCACACAGCATTAATTTTTTCAAGGGCTGTCTGGTTTATTTAACTGAGCAACAAACAGCTAGCAGATTTTGGCAGACAAATTCAATAGTGTTCTAGTAAAAAAATCTGTGTATCAGATTAAAATTTATATTTTTCATAGTCTTACTGAGAAAAAAAAACATATCATAGAAAATTAACATTATAGGCTTACAAAATCTAATGACACCATATCATGAACACATATTATCCTCTCATAATATTTTTGTCCAACTCTTTCCTTCGTTCCAGCAGTATTCTTTCTCCTCTGACTTTTTCTGTGTTGTGAAACTTGATTCCTGATCTGGAATGGAGCTACTACCACCTTTATTTCTTTTGTGAATGTTGTTGTCTAAGCCCCATTAATGTCTACCTTCTTACAACAGCAACATCTAGAAGAGAAGAATCTCTTAAATAAATTCAGCACCAGAACTGTGGAACTATTAATCTATTCAGCAAACACAAAATATTGTGCTATCTTTTCCACTGTGTTTGATTTAAGAATATTTATAAGGCTTTTCAAGACTATTTCAACAATTTAAAATACTTTATATGTATATAAAGTATTTGCATACATATGTATACAGTCATTAATGGTGAAATTGGTACAACACCTTCGTGAGGAGTCTGGCCATAGAATTTTGCAACCTTAATTCTCAAATATTGGTATAAATCTTATCAGTGACAGCAACAGAGGGTAGCAGTGACAGCTGTGCAATGGGAAGCAGTAATATGAAATGCTCCCACTGAAACCTGTTATTCTAAACCTAATTAAATAGTGAACATTCTGCAGCTTAAGGTAACTTTGTGTGCCTGAGGTATATGATTGAGGAAGAAGGTGCTCTCCAAGTTCACCTGAAATTAAATCAAATCACCTAAAGTAAACACAGGATTATGGACTACCTACACTACCTTAAAGCTGATGTACAGTCTTTTGAAGTCTTTTATCTCTAACTGAATGAATTTGGGCTAGATAGAAGAAAGTGAGTTGAGTTTTGCAGTCCCACTGGATATGATTTACAGCTTTGTTTCATTATGACCTGGTTTTGTACTAATAATCAGAGAAGGGTGAAAATTTTCCTTTAAAAAATCTCTACATGTTTTTGGAAAAAAAGGTTGAACTCAGCTCACTGCCATGTTTCAAAGGAAGTTAAATAGCTATAGCTGAGAGGAAGAGTCCCCTTATATGCCTTGAAAATATAGACAGTGAAACTAGAAAATAAAAAGCATTTCAGAGACCATTTGTTAAAAAAAACCAAAAAACCCACAATGAAACAAGAGGGAAAAAAAAGCACTGTAAATTTCTAAGTGTTGTTCCAGTTGCAACATCAGTTGAGGGGGCGGAGGAAAAGTCCCTGCAGGATGCAAATCATTCACAGAAAAATGTGGGATTCGGTCAGAGCAAATTAAAACCAGATCAACTGATTATGACGGGACAACATTCAGACTTCTACTCTTCTGAAAAGAAATGCATTGTGTTGCTCTGTTTTGGACAGTGTGTATAATAGGATTCAAATCAGGGCCCAAGTGTGAGCTCAGTGAGATGCTCAAATCACTCCAACCTCTAATAATGCAGATAAAATTTAAATGGAGATGTGTTTCTGCATGTTTCATTCTTCTATAAACATTCATCTGTATCCCATGCTGTTTTACGTCCTAACAGAGATGTAAAAGGTAGGAACATGCCACTGTCCCAGCTGCTCAGACAGAAACAGTGAAACAGGGGCTAATGAAACCTGAATAGAGTCTCTGTCATGCTAGTCAGTTGTTTGCATTTCCACCTGAAAACCACAAGATCACCCTTACCCCAACACTACAGAGGGATGTGAGCAGCACGGCTTCTATGCTCTCCTCAGTCTTCTCACCATGATGGGCACATTTACACTTCAGCAATTAACCCTGAAGAAATCAGTCCTTTTCCAAACATCCCAAAGATCCCTTTGACCATTCAAACAGGTGAAGAATAAGGAGTTGGAGAGTTTATAGATATATGGGGAACAGACAAGCTGAGGAGTACCAGAGATGCTACATGGACTATTTTTCCTTCACGGAAGGAGCACTGTTGCAGTTTAGAGGTTTGGGAAACCAGGCAGAAACACCAATTGTGTAGTGGTTTGAGTTTCTGGCTAAACTCCAGCACACTAACTGAAATTTACTTGATTTTTGTTGTGAGATAAGGATTAATTGTAGGCAAAGTAGACTCACACTTCAAGGAATATAAAGAGAATCTATTAACAGACTTGAAAAGGGAATGATAAAATTCAGGAATCAGAACAAAACCTTTAGAACACCGTTCTTCCCCACCCCACCTCTCCATTTCTTTCCCACTGACCATACGAAAAGACAATACTTTGACTTTTAGTTAGTTTACCATCTCTGAAATTGTGCTTTTCTCAGTTCATGTATGGAGAGAAGTTTTCTCTTGTTTTACCACATTGATTCCCATAGGAAATACAGTCCTTATGGTTTTCAGCCTCAATACAAGCAGCCACCCAGAAAGAAAAAGGTCTGCTTGTTCTGGAAAACCCCTCCCATTTTAGTAGCTTTCCCAGGACTACTGCAATGGGCATATGATGGTCACTCAGGTCCTCTTTTGAGGATGAAGAGTTTTACTACAGTGGCAACAAAATCCCCTTTTCTCATTATCGGCAAGATGTCTTCTTCTATTATTCCCAGGGCACGGAATCTTTACACAGGAGTCTTACACTGGCTGTAGCTAGAACATTACATCTCCCCCCCCCTTTTCACTCTTTTAGACCATTGTTCATATATTACAGGGTATATTATAGCCAAGTTTATCAACATGTCTTTACAAGAGAAGTTTCAGCCTTAAAGTTTAGGCACTCCTGATCTCCTCCTTCTCTGGATATAGGCCTTGTTTCATTCATTAACTTGGAGTCTTTATGTTGTACCTTTTGTAGGTGTCTTCATCCTTTCTTTTATTGTGTAGGGGAAAATGGGTGTTTTCAAGTCCTATCCTGATATTGAAAGGTTAATTTGTCTTTTGGCCGGGCAATGGTCACACGGCCTCTACCTGCTCTGTTTGAGTGTAACATTCCCAGTGCCCGAGCCGAGGGAGAGGAGCCCGCCAGTGCCGCTCTCCATCCAAGCCGTGTCTGGGTCGCAGAGGGCCCAGCCCGAGCCCTCTCCCGCGCTGGGCTGCGCTGTGGAGCCAGCCCGGGCCAGCCAAGCGAAGCCGGCGGGGCCACGTCTGAGCTGCAGGGGGACAGCCTGAGATTTTCTCCCTCACTGGGCTGTGTGTGGAGCCAGCCGGGCCAGCCAGGTGGGGCAGAGCCAGCAAGACTGAGTCACCTCGGCCTGGGGCAGCAGAATGAAGCCCCTCTCAGCTCAGCTGGAGCCAAGTGGAGCCACCTTGACTCCCCTCACATGGAGCCGCCGTGAGGGACTGAAAGGCTGGTCTAGGTCCCTCCACTCCCCTGCCCCCTCCACGCCATCCTGGCCTGGCCTAGCTGGACGTCAACATGGGCACAGAGGGGGGAGAATGAGGTCTTCTCTCAGTGAGCCAGAAGTCTGAAAGAGGAAGTCCTTAGATTCTCTCTGGGATTTTTGAGCTCTGTAGGTAGAAACTGCAATACCTCCTTTTGCATACATCAGTTCCAGCTTCACCTCCTTCCTTCTGTACCAGAAATCCCACCTAATGTTACCCCATGACAAGCACAAAGGCAGAAAGGGCAGTGACAGCCTCAGGACCACGCTGTGCATAGACAAGGACTGTCTGTGATCCAGGTGAAGTTGACACTCTCTCCTGCAGGAGCCCTCTGGCACCAAACTCAGCAATCTGGTCTTGGCCAGGATGGGAAGAGAATTAGTCCCATTTGTTTGGCCCTAGACTATGTTAGAATAAATAGCTGCTCAGCCTTGGAGCTGAAGTGCAGATGTGCATCAACCAGTTTGTTATACAAATCCGTTTCTCTTTTCTCATTTTGAATACAAATCAAAACCTCCAGAAAGGAAAGATAAAGATTACCCTAAAAAGAAAAAGAAAAGCTATCTGTGACCTTCATGGCACATGGATTTGTCTCTGAAAAACAAACAGCTCTATGAGAAACAACAGCGTAGATGAAACTTGATTCCCTACAGTTTTGTGTCCCAGCGTTGCTTGGTAATGCCCTGATTCCAGTTCTTCTCCACAGCCCTTATTTATATTCATTTTGCTTCCTGGTGCAAGATGCAGTCTGCACAGCCAGGGCAGCTCTGTGGGCAGCACAAAGCTGGCTACCGGGGCTTTTAAATCCCAATGGCTAAATAGTTCATGGAAGTGGAAACAGCAGCAGCACCAACACAAACGAACTCAATTTCCCCAGAAAATGGAATATACTCTCATGAGCTGCTGCTTCTCTGAAGCACGTGTCCTTGTTATGCTAACAGTGAGTGAGTCTTTTAACTGCCCCTAAGGATTCTAACACGGGAGCTTTATAAATTCCCACAGCTGTGTCACAAAATTTTGCACAGCAAAATTTTTTCTTTTGGGAAACACACTTGCCATTAACATACATGAATGTAGAAGACTTACATTTACTGATCATTGGCATTGAAATAATTATTTTATATGCAACCATTCACAATGCAAAATGATGCAGATAGTTCCACTTTGCTTCATTCATGAAGAGTAATCTAATACTCACACCAATTATTTGAACACAGTAATTAAATAATTCAGAGAAAGTTAAGATGATTATGGGAACAAGAGAAATTTTCACTCTAAAATCCTTGTTTTAAATTTGGCTCAGTGTTTGTTTATGCTGAGCCATGATTGTACCTGAAGGGATCCTACAAAATGATGGAGAGATAGTTTTTGCAAGAGCAGGACAAGGGGAAATGGCTTTAAACTAGAAGAGGGTATGTTTAGATTTGAGAAAGAAACTTTCTGCTAAGAGGGTGATGAAGCATTGGACCAGGTTGCTCAGAGAGTCTGTGAATGTCCCATCCCTGGAAGTGTTCAAGGCCAGGTTGCATGAGTCTGTCAGCAATCTGGTGTAGTGAAAGATGTTCCTGCTCATGGTGGGCAGGGTGGAATTACATAATCAGTCTTTAAGGCCCCCTTTTCATCCAGGCCATTCTATGATTCTATGATTCTATGATTCTGTGATTCTATGATTCTATTATTGATTCCATGACTTTAGGTTCTATGAAATGCTAGGTGGATTGCTAGGTACAACATTGTCTATCATGAAAATGAACCAAAAAGAAAGGTCCAAGTTTCTTGATGAAAAAGAGCTCTTTTGTTTGAGAAAAAGCTGTATGTAAAAGAAATATTTTCTAAATCAGGCTGGAGTACTAGTTCCAAAATTTTTGTTGAACAAGGGAGCTACATAAAGTATGATTACTCAGTTCATAATCTGGCACAGCTTTCTAAACCTACACAGATATATATGTTCTTACATTTTGGCATCTGCTGCTTGGCTGAGTGAAAAATCACTATCTCCATGTACTGTAAAACAGAGTTCTGTACCAGACTTCTGAGGAAAAAGGCCAGTGGGTTTAGTACTAAACCAGACAACAGAGACACCTGATTTCTTCCACTGGCTGATTTCAAGTGACTCACATAAATCTATTTTAGAAGCATCCGGATTTGGAGAAATTTAATATTAGGTATCTATCATGCAGCTACTCTAAGAACAATTTTAAAGGTACTGAAAATATTGAGTCATTGTGGATGTTTAACTGGTTTGAAAGTTAGAAGGGTTGTCAACTAAACTCAGAGACTCTAACACTCCACAGAGTATGTTGCTTCACAGTTTTTTATGAAAGGGACTTACTGTAAATCAGAGGAGTAGCTAAAGTTTTGTACTTTGAAAATACTGGCCTTAACTTCTCTGATATTTCTCATCCTTAAAATAATAATTATGGACAAGATCTGGTAGTATCACCAACTACTCCCATAATTACCAAATGTGACTATATGAAAAGTCAAAGTGGGAGTTTGTTCTTCAAAAACGTGTTCTTCAAATAATTTAATTTGTAAGTACAGGGGTAGCAGTTGTAAAAAAACAAGGAGACTGGAGAGACTTATTTTCTGTTAAATGTGTTTAATAATTTGTATATTGGATCCTACTGCAGTTTCACAGAACTCTCCTAAATATAACAGGTTCTGATTATAAAGAAAAGAAACTAGATATCAGCATTTTGTATTTAACTATTAGTCTGTGCTGCCTAGCAGAAAATTGTTTCTGACTTTCCTAGGTTATATTGGCACATTCTCTTTGCCCTTCAGTCCATAAAATGATACAGGTTCATGCGGTGTATGTGCTCTCATTTTCCAAATGTTCCACTTTGTTTCCACATGATTATGACAGAGTTTACTCCGTAGACAAAATAGTAAGAAACATCACAAAGGAGAATATACATCAAAATGGAAAGACACACCAGACCACTATAATTAGCATATTAATTGCATCTCAGCTGCTCTGTAGCCAGCCACCTACTGTGTGGCACTCAGTCTGGAGTCAACAGGAGATCCACAAAAAACAGACATGTTGCATGGAGCCTTCTGTTTTTAAAATGTCCCAGAAACAATGTCTCCTGTCTGAAAGGGCTAGTGTTAAATTTAATTTTTCCCTTTCCTCTTCTGCAGTTATCTTGATTAATGTATTTCCCCAGTAGAATTGTATACTATATTTAAAACCTCCTTGCTTTACACACACATGAACACATAGAGATGTCTCCTCCTCTTTCACCTCAATATTTTCCTGTTTTTTCAGTCTGTGTAAGACGTGGCCACTCCAGTTGGATTCTGGTAATTCGAAATGAGGTGCACCTTCACTGGTGTTGGCTCAGCATCACTGGAGAGAGCCATCATATCATCTGGGCAGCTGCTGAAGCTCCCCCTACAGTCAAAGGAGAGAGGAGATCTGAGTGCAATTCAGAGCATCCTTGAACTATAACATCTTGTAAAGTTTTTGTAGCAAATCACTCCCCTACGGGCACCTCCTCTGCATTCAATGCAATACAACCTTCATGCGCCGAGCAAAAACTAAGATGAACTCTGCATAGCTAGCCGTGTAATTAACCTCATAACTAGGCTTTCTAATGTTAGGGTGACTTAAAGCATATAGGACTGAAATTATGGCTTTAAACATAGAAATCAGCTTAATAGTATTAACAGTTTATATGCGATATCTTCACCTGTGAATAGGTATTTATGTGTTCCTCCTAATCACCACACAGTATATCCCATCATTATGTATGAGAATATCTGAAAATTTTCATTGAACAGTTTGCAAGAAGATGTGGGTATTAATCAAATGCTATTTTTATTACTTTGGTGAAAAATAGCTGCTGCTACTTTGAAGTTGGGGGCATATTTCAGATCTTTGTTCAAAACGTAGGTTTATTTCCATCTACTTCCTCCAAAAATGTCACAGAGGCAGTAATTCTGTCTGGGCCCTGATTATGTGCTCACGTTGGGTGGAAGGGACTGACGTACATATTTGCGTGGGAAATAAAGAGGACTCTGCTTGAAAAGAATATTTTTTGTGAGGAAGAATCAAGAGGCATTAGAAACTGATAGGCTCATTAAGTTAATTTTTACAAAGGCTCCATCAATCAAAATGTATTTTGAAAAATTAGATTTACAGAAATTATTCTGACTGTTAGATTAGGAGAACGTGTTGAAAGGAAAGCTTCTTGCTCAAGGGATCTGGTCATACATGACTGTTCTGATGAATACTAATCAACAAGCTTATTTTTCACTTTTCTTCTCTAATCTACAAACTAGTACCTTGACAATGTTACATAAGATAAAGGACACACGATAAGAAGTGCTAATATAAAGATGTTTCTTCCATCCACCATTAACTAAATTCTGACCATTTACACTAGACATATGCTGCAGCTACAATTGATTTAGGCAGATGTTTGTTTTTCACGGTTTTTACATGATCAGAAATTTTTCAGATAGCTATGGAAACTAAAGGTGTTCAGAGTATGGTGTTAGGATAATGATAAGGTATTAGGATAAGAGTGTTTTTCTACTTGTAAATACAAAATCAAGGTAGCTTATAGATATATTACATTACATTTCAGTATGCTTTCAGGATATCATTCTTCATGCTGAACAGCATATACACTAACTTTTTCATATGGTGCTTTGTCACCTTTGTACTCATCCTTTGGATTTTTGTCCTTCTGCCCTCCAATGGGTTTATTTACAGAAAACAGATCTGTAAGGACAAAACAAGGCAAAAACTTCTAATATCTTTGGTTTACTAGTGCCTAAAAATAGGATTGGAGTTAGTCACGCAGTTATTTAGGGATTTTATCTGGGTCTTGTGAACTTCATGCAAACCAAATATTTCCTTTGACATTTGGCTCAAGATTAGATTACATTATGCATCCTCTATTACATATTCATTTTACATCCTTATTTAAAAGAAAAATAGAACAGCTTCAACCTGATTCATTTACTTATAGTTGGATTAGCACATAAGGAAATGGATTGTATGGTGGATATAAGATCACTGGAAGATCATGATTTTTTCGTACAGGTTTAACACCGTATGCCAAAGAATTCCTTTGTGTTCCACTAAGATAATAGTTCCTGGGAAAAAAAAACCCTTATGTACTTATTTAAATAAACACTTCTTACAATAAAAATCTGACAAAAAAGGTGGCTTGGGGGACACTTGTCTGTGTGTATATGCAACTTTCAGTAACTGAGTCCTTCACGGTGAACACCTTTAAGCTCAGAGGGAGGCAGAGGACAACTCTCTGCCAGCAGCTGCTGCAGCAACAACCTGCTCCCCATTCACACACCCACACACGGCAGCCCTGGCGCAAGGCCTGGACAACTATTCCAGAAGCACGCAGTCAATGGATAGATAAAAGGTTCCTGGTACTAATTCCTCTAGGATGGCTGTATCCCTGGCAATAACTTCATTTATGACCTCTTAAAATGAGTTAAAGAGACAAATTAGCTTGGCAATCAAATTCTTCTCTGATGGTAAGGAAAAAAGAGACAAGCGGGTGCAGACTAGCTCATTGGTTTACCTGTCATTTTTTGGCACATTTGCACATTTTGGCACATTTCTCCCTTTTCCCCATGCAAGAATAAAAGACAGTGGCCTAGGCAGCAGCCCCTGTGGGTAAAATTCATAGAATCATGGAATATTTTGAATTGGAAGTGGCCTTTTAAAGGTCTCCAAGTCCAACCCCCTGCAATCAGCCAGAACATCTTCAACTAGAACTGGTTGCTCAGAGCCCAGTTCAACCTGACCTTGAATGTTTCCAGGGACAGGACATCCAACACTTCTCTGTGAAAGCTGTTCAAGGGTTTCACTACTACCATTGAAGAAAAAGCCTTCTTTATACCTCCTCAGAATCTACCCTCTTTTAGTTTAGACAATTACCCCATGTCCTGTCCCTGCAGGTTTGCTACTAAAGGGTCTGTCCCTATATTTTGAGTAGTAAAAAGCTACAGTAAAATCTCCCCAGAGCCTCCTCTTCTCCAGGCTGAACAGTGCTACCTCAATTAATAATTACTCCCACCTTAGCTCTTTTTGGTTTACACAAGAGCTTGTCTCAAATCAGTCACCTAAGGCTTCTCTCAGCTAAGCTCTTCACACCTAAGGCAATGGGGCCTCTGGCAGTGCCCAGTGTGTCCACCTCTGGCAGATTCTGGTGGTCTACCGCCAGTTTAATTTGCTCTCCGATGTTGCTCTGCCCACTGCCACAAAAGAAGTGGCATGCAGCTGAAAATCTGGCCTCTGGGGTTTTTTGTTCTATTCTTCTTCACTGAGGAATATCCTAGGCATGACAGCATGACTGACACCTGGATATCACCTTAAAATTTCCGAGGTCCAATGTTCAGAAGTGTTAAGCAGATTATCACCCCATGCAATGAGATAATCTAGGACTGGGTGTAAGGTGTGACCCTTCCCCCTGCTTCTTTTGGGTAAGGAGCAACCAAAGCTTTCATATTGTAGTAAAGTGTGACAAACACCTGAATGTCTTAAACATGTGACATTTCAGGTGGATCCATAATACCTGATAATAACTGTTTTTAAACCAGGCAACTTCACAGATGCAGAGTGGATGTACCTGAAATTGACTGTGGAGCAAGTGTCTGTACATGTCTGCAGTGCTGCCACAAAGCTTTTGTGCATTTGTTTTATTTGACAGGAAATCCACAGCTGTGCCTTATAGATTATTCTGCTAGCATAATGACAAAGACCACAACTGCATCTCCCTTTTGATCAGCTCACTTCCTTGCTGCTTGGACCACAAACGACACTGACAAAGAGAACACAGCGAACTCCTTCCACAGCTACTATGAGCATTGTGGCAATCTTTTCAGCGGATTTCCTCTGCACCATTGCTATTTTGTTTACTGGGAACCTACATCAAAAGAAAGAAAACAAGAACATATTCTCTGGCCCTGAAGTCAACAACCTCTCATTCCTCAAATCAGCATCTAATTGAGACACTTGTGTCTGGCATACGGCGTCAATACAACGTCATTGCTCAGTGTTTTTTCCTTTTCCACTGACACTGCTGATGCACACTGTTAGAGAGTGTTGTTTAATTAAACCACAGTGACAGGAAAAGTGACCCACAAATGCAGTATCTAATAAAACCGTGACCATAAAAATTGTACTTCTTCACCTTCGACTTCGGTCATGATGCAGTTTTTACCATGATGCTGCAAACATTTTATATATTGTTGTATTTTTACTTCTCCAGTCAGTAAAGTCAGGTAACACAGTAACAACTACAAGGGCTGCTGCTTATGCAGAAGTTGAATTTTGCTCATCCCAGGCCCAAGGCATTGGGGGGACAGACAGACTGACATGAATTTCAGAAGCTGTCTGAAGTTGTCCTGCTGGCTGTAAACTGGAAAGAATTGTGCAGGTAAGACTGTGAAAATGACAATGACCTTTTTTTTTGCCTAGCTCTGGTGTTTTTCTCAGAGAGCTCTTCTGTGTCCACAGCAGAAAATACTCCAACTGATAATTGCCAGAGACAGAAGAGTTTGCAGAACTGAGATTGTAAGATTGAAGAAAGAGGAGAAATAGAGCAGGAAGTGGGAGAGAGAGTAACAACATAAGGAAGTGCAGAAAATAAGGTGAGAAATGCCCACTGGAGAAAGAGAATGTACTCAACCACCAGGTCACTGTGTTTAACTAAATGAAGCCCTTTAGTCTCACTGGAGATCTCTGAGACTTCCAAGGACTTTAGGCACAGTAAGAGTTTTGTCAATTAAGAAGTGCATGAGCTAATTATTTGCTAACCATTCTACCATTCTAACATATCATTTGAGCTCAGGTTCTCCGAGTGAATACCAGTGGTTGTTTGTTTTTTTCACCATCCTAGAGCTACCTTTCCTCTATGTGCTAGCCCAGCATTTAAAGTGTATGGTAATTATGAAGGATTTTTTTCCTTACCTTGAACTTCACAGTAAAAGAAACAAAATTTTTTCTATTTCAGCAGTGTAGAAATGTAAGAAAATGCAAGATGCACAAGAAATCTAGATATTATTTGCTATTCAAATGTCCCAGTGATTCCAGACCTTTGTAACACATCTATTTGCATCTTAGCAAAAATCATTGTACACCTATTTACTTTTTTTTTGCATAATTCGCAAATGCTATGATGTCTGACATCTTAATTCAGGTAGGTTTAATCTTCAGAAACTTTTAAAAGACCTCTGCTTTGCTTAAATTAGAAAGAATCACAGACACAAGATGGAGCTGTATAAGATGTTTCATATCAAACTTTTGGGGTCCTTAGAAATAAGGAGGAGAAAAAAAAACCCAGCAATTCAGTGTATTTTAGCAGGGTGGAGTAACATTAGGTATTTTTGAAAAGGAAATTTTCTTCTAGTCTAACTTCCTGAAGGGCCTATGTGACAAGTTAATGCTATAAAGATACAGGAAGTGATTAGCCTTTGAACGTCTTCACTTCAGAGCACACAGAATGCTGCAACTGAAACTAGTCTTAGCCACTGTTATGTTCCACACAACTTTCTGGTATACAGAACAAAGTCACACAGATCTATAGTTTGTCTCCAATGAGATCTGCTTGTGTAGAAATAAAATAGAGAAAATCCTTTTGGCTACACCAGGATATGCTGGCTTCATAGAGTATGTTACAAAGTAAGGTTAAGATAGTAATTTTTCCATCCCCCAATATCTTTAGAAGAGTTTCCTAGTCTTCATTATTCCTGTTCCATTGCTCTTTACAGAATACTGATATTTTTTTCTTTGGGAACATAATTAATCTTGTTACAAGATCACATCAGAAGTCAATGAAATGGAAATATTAAATGCATTTTCAGTTATTATAAAAGGGATTAAGATTTTGAATTTGGGCATTTATGAGCTGTTTCATCACTGCATGAAGTCAGCAAGTGTATCTGGGACTCAATAGCTCTAGAGACAAAGCCACTTAATTTACAGTGATTTAGATAATTAACTTTGGATGAAAAACTTCAGTTGAAAAATCCTTTCTCTGTAAAGAAGTGAGGGTGTTGCTTCATTTTAGGAATAAGTTTTAAATTAAACTTGAGCCCATGAAGTTTATTACATGGAACAAATATCTAAAGCATGTACTTCATTATGCATTTTTAGAATCCATAATAAGCAGAATTATTCCTAGAACAAAGATAGTAGTACAGTCCCTTAAAGATAATTTACAAAACTGTAACTTCAGTGGAGTTGCTGTAGATCTGTTCAGGGTAATTAAGAGGTAAGGGTCAGCACCAAAGTAAAAATCCAGAGACAGAAAGAGTTTGGAAAGGCTCTGCTTGGGCTCTTCCAAAGCTTTCAGCAAGTGCTCAGTCCCTCCACACTGCCTTCCCCTTCCAACTGTCACCATGCAAGCCCAACTCATTTCCTTCTCCCATTTCAAAGTCAAAGAGATTAAAACGCCACATGAGCCCCCTAAGGATGCAGGAGTAACTGCATTACTCCTAAGGGTATTGTGTCCGTCGTTCTCCTGGCCTAAACGTGTCACATTGTAATTCCCACTTTTGCAGAGAGGAAATGGGAAACAAACCCTGAATACCTCCATCCCATAAGTCATAAAAAGTAATATAAATTAGAAAGGAAAATAGATGGAAGGGAGTATAAAGACATTAGTAATTAATATCTTATGCCTTAACTAAAGGTATTGATTCGGAAATCCATTGAGGCACCATAAAACTAATTTCTCAAGCTCTGTTTCTGTTACTTTGGTAATATCAACATATTCTGTTATCTAAATCACATTCCTTAGACTGTTACTAAATGACAATAGTATATTTAATGGCTGTAGGCGTTGTACATGAAAGATAAAGTAATGTGACCTCAAGAATAATAACAATTGACATCCTATTATAAATGTACAACCTGAAGATTTATACTACAGGACAATTAAGGGACCTTTTCCTTTATGTGCTGTAACGTACGAATTTGAAGAAAGATTTTTCCCATTCAGCTTAACAGAATTCAAGTTCCCAATCACAAATGAGAGTAAAGTCCAACTCCCAACCCACTTACATAGCAGCCAAAGAGATCTGCTCGTGCCTGCACTGAATGTATATTTACAGATAATGGGCAGCACTGACGTCAATCCCAGCACAGGCCATGTGCACTGCACAGCAATCTTTCTCTTTGATCTTTCCCACTGACTCCATGCAATACTGATTGCAAGGGTTATTTAGCCTATGCCAGCTAAAAATAGGAAAAATTAAGTCAGTATTTACTACAAACTTACAAGGATTGTCACAGTTTTAGATCACATGTCTTTCTTGAGTGACAGCATGTAAAAACAAATTCAAGGTATCTTCTGAAGCTTTTTAACATTGACAAATCTGGGAGCAGTTGAATGAAAATGCTCATAGTTTTAATATGCAACGTAGGGGTGAAAGCCTGTTTTTACTGTATGTCTTGACCTGAGAAGTCTGAAATTTCTAAGCATACCTTCTTTTTATCTTAGGTTCCATTTTACATCCCAAATGTATAAATATTTGAGCAGTTTGGGAAGAATCATTTAGCTGTTCTTACACTTATGTCCCTCTAAGGAGACAATGTTTTTATGCAAGGTATTTTTTATACCTGAAGTATTTGGATCAGATGTAGTTTCCAAAAATTCTTGGTGTTGGCAGAAACTTTGCCTTTTTCTTTGGCTTTTCAAAAAGAAATAAAAAGTGAAAGTATGCATTTCTTCAGCAACATGGCAAGGAACTGGCAGCCGTATCAGACCTTCTCGTCTCTATGCATCTCCTTTCATGGAAGTGGTTCTTTATCACAGGGAGGTTTTATTTCACTTAAATGGCAGTTCTTTCTTAACTATGTCAGATCTCATGCAAATGTATCCATGGAAAATGGGCGGATGCACAGGGAAGCCTTTTCCTATGAGGCAACACAGCCAGATGCCAGGTTAGAAACTGCCTTTTATGGTTAGAGTCTTGATCATCCGTGAGCACCTGCTTGTGAAATACCAGCAGAAAGACACGAGCTCAGAGGGCTTCAGCATGAGCTGGTGAGCCTGCTACACTGGGCCTGCTGAGTCTGCTTCCCCAACTGCAAAGCTGTGCCTCTCTGAAGTGAGAAAGACATGATTAATAAGGTAGAAGAGGCCATGCAGGAGGATGTGCAGCCTTACGTTCTAAGAATCAGTGCTTTTTCCCCAGAGAAGGGAATCCTGAGTCTCGTTCCCTGCTTCCATGTTGATCAGGGACCATGCAAAAACACAGCAATCAATACTGGAACCAGAGCATCTCCCCTTCTTCCCTTCCCTCTTCTAAAGGGTGTGAAAGCCTGTATCAGGGCTTTTGGGTCCTGTGCTTCACCAGACCAAGAGAGAAATTACAATTTTGCACCAATTTGAACATTGAACATTCTTTTTCTAACTGTTCAGCTACACTATTGGCACTAATGGTACTCTGCTGTGCTGTGAGACAAGCCTTCAAACCTTTTACTTTAAAATTTAACCTTAACTTCAGTTCTTCACCAAACTTATTTGTCAGCCCAAATAACCTCTTCTATTCCTTCAGCCACCCCAGGGAACTTACTTTGCATACTTTATTTCGTTATAAAACAAACCATTATATTATTCCTTACTAAGGGGCTATACTCTGCAGAAGTATTTAAAAATGTAGCTCCTACTGTTTCTAATGACTGTTGTTTCCCCATATGAAGAATGGTCCTAACTTCAGCTTAAAAGATTTTGTCATCCATTTATAACTTGGGCTCAGTATTAAAAGCTACCCTCGTGGTGTCACAATGGGCCCAACCAGTGTGACGAGTTCCTATGCAGGTTCACAAAACTTGCATTTCTTGTTCCTTTCCCTAGGTTTGCTCAGTCTCGCTTTCTCTGCTCCTTGAGGGATCCAAGGAATTTGCAGCTGTGAGTCATCAATAAGTAATGGTGGTGGCTTCTAGAGAGCTGTATCTTGCCACTCACTGCCACTGAGGGGGCAGGAAGATCTGGGAGCAGAGGAGTTAACCTGACTGGCAGCATGTCCGTCGGGATCCAGTCTCAGAGAACATGAGACACTGACATGGTATTTGGCTATTCTTGCTCTTCTTCATTCCATTCACAAATTCTCAAAACAAAATGTTCCATTTTACTTTAAAACCACAGGCAGATTCTCATGAACAGCCAAGAGCAAAGCTGAAGCGCAAAGCCAGCAACCTTGCTTGTCTGGGGGTGATGAGCATGAAGGGTGGGATGGTTTTAATTCTGACAGCTTTTTCTAGATTAGCATTATTTAATATCTCAGACGTACATACACCAGGATCAGCAAAAACACATTGGCAGTTCTAGATCCAATGAGTTACATCCTTTTGGTCAACAAAAGCCAGCCTACCAAAGTTCAAGAAGCATTTAGCCAACACGCTTAGGGACGCAAAAATGTTCTTGGGGTTGTCCTGTGCAGGGCCAGGAGTTGGACTCAATCCAGGAGCTGGATCTTTGTGGGTGCTTTCCAACTCAAGATATTCTGTATTTCTTATCCCATAGATTTTGCTGATTTCTGTACAAAAATTGACATAAATCCAACACACTCTGGCTGTCAGCAGTGGAAAGTTAAGCAGATATCTAAATATAGATTTAGCCATCTAACTGAAACATCCTTCAATATAATTTTGGGCATAATGCTTAAAGTGATTTTGGACAAGGATTTTCATAGAGAAGTTTAGAATTTTTTAGTAGTAGTAGTAGTAGTAGTAGTAGTACTGTTGAAACAAGACTGTTGACTTCTGTTCTGCTACACAAATCTGATTTACTTTGCTAAGCAGTAAAATATATGATCACATCTCTTTAATTGGAACAGAATTCTTCCCATGCTACATGTTAAAAACTGAAAATATGTCACACTGTACTGCCATACTCACCAAGGTAGCAGAATAAAAATGTCTGAAATTGATGTAGCAGTACTCTGTGATTGTTTCTTTCTTTCTAGCTAAGGGTAATGTTTAACATCATCTAAAATAACTACAAAGATTTACTATCTTCAAGATGGCTGGCATTTAATTAATTCCCAAAATTAATTAAAATTTGCATTTAAAAAGAAAAGCTACTTCATCTGGTTTATGGATAAGAAAAACGAGGAAAGAATATGATGTATAAGGAGTGAGAACTAGAAACAAAGCCAATCCCCTTTCATCTTGAACCATACCTTTCTATTTAACAAAATTAGCTGTGATTTCCAAGCATTTTTTCTCAACCCTATTGCACAGAATGTCAAGAAAACCTTTTGGCAGTGTGGAAGTTTCTCAGACACCATCTGCAATGATGAAAGGCCATAGATCTGTTTTGGTCTCATCCAGAGGAGGTGGTTTCAAATTCAGGATTTCAAGCTACAGATTGTAAGTGCCCTGAAGGTGAGGAAGACCTGGAGTCATTCTCCTTTTCCACCATCAGATAAGATCATGGAAAATATAAAGAATTTTTTTACAGCAACAATTTTCCCACTCAGCTGTGGTAAAGAATGAAAAAAAATGGTAAAATGAATATAGGGGACATTCAGACACTAAATAATTACAGAATTGTGGTAAACTCATCTCAAAGAAAGGGAATGTGGAATCCTTTAATCAGTTAACAGGACAAAAAACATTTTTGAATATATGTTCTGAACTGAATTTTGAAGCTAAAACAATTGTACATCAATTTAGAGATGGCTGGTTCACCCTAAACACTCAGAAAGAAAGACAGTACTGTTCTCAGCTTTGTATTGTAGCGGTAACAGTTCTTGGGTGCTTGATCACCATTGTTATTTTTATTATTGTCAGGCTGTGTACATCAATGTCATGACCTCTGAGGCCAACATAAGTGACAGAAATTGGCAAGAAGAGTATTAATTTGGGGAGAGGACAATGTGGGGTTTTAAAAATATCCTTAACTGTTCATTCCAAGCTGATCTCTAGTTACTCCTTGAAAATTAAATTGCTGCTGGTTGCTTTCCAGTGTACTGAACAGATGAATCTTATAGCCCAGTGACTCAAAGCAGATCAATTTTGCATATCAAAATGCGTATCACCTACCATAATGAAAATGCCTTTCTACTGTCACACACTGTATACGTGTGTATTTAAACAAGCAGATGAATTTCTTCTTCATTCATGCACAGCTCTGTAATATGCTCTATTTATTATGTGCTAACAAGTACTAGTACACACAGAATGCAAAGCATGTGTGCTGTATTGATTTCTGGTAACTGTAAATGAAATAGTCTCTGTATCTGAAAAACCAGAATGCAAATAGCCACGGAGAGATTAAGTCTATAGCACAATGGATTTTCAAGAAAATCCAATAGCTCTTTGAGAACAGATGAATTACTATGGTATATAACTTCAGACTTTTTGGATATTGCTCACCGTAAGTAAACATCCATTTGGATGTCCTCAGAAACACATGAGAAGCATCCAGATTTCTACAACTGACATTATTCTTGTGTTTGAATAAACATTTCCTTTTCTAACCACAGTCCATTCATTTATTTGTTTCTGCTCTTATTTCCTTTGGAATCTCTAACTGTTGTGGAAAAATCCACAGCCAAAAGCCAGGCACGAGGAAAAAATGACAAATTTTCCACACAGGGCTCTGTCACTGGTATGGCATGTTGCAAATCTGTGGCTCTCTTTAGATCCACCACTGTCAGCAGTATCAGGACTATCTACAGAATCTGTAGTATGCTGATAAGTACCTCAGCTCCAAAGGAAATAAATTTAAGGGAGTAAAGTCAAGAGAAAATCAGCTCTAGCATCGTCTTCCTTGCCATTGAGCTCTAAAATCTAAGGAACTTCTCTCCTTTCCCTAAGCTGATTTGTCATCTTCTCTTGCAGTTTTCCCTTAAAGTCTTTGGTAATAAGTTCATGGGGAAAAGAAATTGAAGTTGCCTTTAGGTCTAAAAAGAGATAGTCCAAGATTTGTTCAAACTTCCCTGGCAGAGATATACTAGAAAGCCTTTCTTGGGAGTTCCCCAGCTAATGAAGGATTAGGAGTTTTCATCTCAAGGGAATTCACCTCATCCCATCACATTTTCTAAACTTATCTCAAATCTTTTCAAAGAGTAAATGTGTTTTGAAATTGTAATAATAATGTGGACTTTATATCTATTTGTATGTGTGTGTTTACGTGTTTTATATGTTTTCTCATAGGAAGAAAAATCTGCTTTTCCCAGCTTTCTCAAAACAATCTTCATTGTTTCCCATGCATCACATCCTAAAAACAGCACAATGTGATGAACAATTATCTCACTCAGAGAGGTTCTTGATAATAGAAATGCTTTTAATGCAATTTGTCTTCCCAAAGGATATCTCTCCATGGAGAGATGCTTTCTGAGACCAGCATTGAAATAAAATGCATCAAAAGCATCTAGAAAAGATGCTCCTCCCTTAACTGAACTTCCATTATGCTGTCTCCCACTCCTTACATATGGAGTTTGCAGCAAATTTTTTTCTGCCAAATCTTTGCTATTGTTTTAGCACGCTATTGTTTTACAGTAAAATGCAAGGCAACAAAACTCCTTGGAAATGTTTTGTGGAAGTTTTGGACTTGATACCAGTTATTATTGCTCCAAATATTGTTATTATCATAATGCACTGGAAACAGTAACGCTGTTAATAAAATACTTGTTGGCATGTCCAGTGGGGTTTTCAGAGTGTGAGGATCAAAGTTCATACAGGACTTACACCTGAGTGATCTCAGAAGAATTGTGTTAAGGAATTGTGTTAAGGATGTGCATTTCAAAATACTTATATCTTTCTGTGCTCTAACAGTGACATGGACTACCCTGAAGAACATTACAAATTTACTTTATCTGGGTGTAAACTCAGGTTTTGGTGAAGGAGAGGCAAAGGTGGTATCTCCGCTGTGAACTGAACCTAAAAAAAAAAAAGAGGTATATCCTGGAGCAAACAAATACACCTCGTTGAAAGGAAATTCAAAGCTTTTTGTAAGTTTCTTACAGCCTAATTAGAGCATTCTTTTCATATTCTCAGTTTTAAACCTGGAGGGACTATTCTTCCAAGTCCAGCTGGCAGCACAGAAGGCAGTGCATCATTCTGTAGAAGTGGATTCTCTTATTTCCTAGGTTCCTGTGGGCAATTTTCCCTAACAAACACTTTGCTCTTGCAGGACTGTGAACACTAGCTTGGCAGTGATCTTTTCTGCTCTCCTCCTTTGGCAAATTGCTTTGCTGTGATTTTTGGAGGCTAGTACTAAAGGTCTTGACTTGTTAAAAGGCTTCAGAAAATGTTTTGTGAATAACTGGCTGGAGAAGGTGGTGACGCACAGAAACTTTTCCAACGTCTGCGTGCGAGGCATGGACTCTCACTTCTGGGGCCACTTCCAGTCCAATGATACAGTTCCAACTGGGACATTGTAAAACAAAGACTTGTTCTTGTCTGCATTGAATGATGGCTAGTATTCATGTATTGTTAGCTGAAATAAGCTAGCTGATTATTACAATTCAAGGCCTTTTGGCTACGTAGAGCAGTATCCTGTGGCTGGAACAGGCAGAGGTGTGTTCTGAGGTCTGCAGTCCCTGGAGATGTCAGACTTCAGAAAATGGCATACATGCTCTGAAGGAAGCACCAATGGTTTCAATCTGCATTTGTGTACCTTTTCTCAACCGTGACGAAAAGAAATCCGAGTCATCTTTTTACCCTTTGACCCCAAACTTCCCTTCAGTTTACTGTTTATAACTGTCTGAAATCTTTGTTCTCTTGGTCTGGAAAAAATAATTGATGCAGTCAATAGAAAGATCCATTGTTCAAGAATTAGTGATAGTGTTTCCTGCAACGGCCAGATAAACATGCAATGTCCTACCCCTAGAAGTTTTATTACCAGTAAGACAAAAGCACAATAGTCTCATCAAACAGATGGATCAAGTGCAATCCACTTTAAATGAAAGCATGTAAACCAGGAAATCTGAGACTTTTACAAGGCTATGCTGTAAACGAATTTAGTAGAAAGTCATATCAAAGCTTAAAGGTATAAAACATAAATATGCCTGTGAATTCCAGGATAGTCTTTGATCTCAGCTTTGACCTTATTAGTATGTTTGCCATTGAATGCCTTCAAGAAAAAACAACTTCCCCTTTTTACTCACAAACACTGTTACCACTGCCATTATCTCTGCAAATTCAAAATAATACAGTGTATGGGGGGTTTATCTGAGTGGAATGACAGTTAACTTGGCCTTTATACTTGGAAATCTTAAAAAAATTTCCAAATGTCAGTTAGTATCATCATACTCATAAAGGAAAATCTGAGGGAAATCTGAGGATCAGAAAAGTGATATCAAAAGCAGGGTAAATTTTCATTTTGATTCTTCAACGTGGGTTGCATTTCCATGCACTTATTCTGCATTGACAATTATTTGCGATCCAGATGAAGATAAACAGAGTAGAGACAAGTGATTGGAATCTACACATAGGGTGACTCACAGCTTCTTGCCACATGAAAAGAGAAAAAAGCACAGAGGAAGAAGAAAAAAGGTTTTCCACTTCAAACATTTCTAAGTTGTTGATAAAAATGCAAGCCCTCCAGTTTTAAATGCTTTTCTGGAAGCTTAGTTCAGCATACTGCTGAAAGTGAAAATCTGGATTATAAACAATAACTCTGTGAAGAGTTCTTCAGATAAAAAGACCAGAAGTTAATTTTTCTTCCCCAATAACAGGTACCTTTAATGAAATTCACAGGTTAGAGCAGTTCTGGACAATTAGAAGAACAACTTGTTGCTAGTTGCTAGTGGAGGGAATGCCATGTTAAATCTAATTCTTCAGAATGTACAGTTGTTGTTTTAGTGGGTAAAAGATGTTCCAAAGAGTGGTGCAACACAAAGAGATTTTTTTTCTCTATGGCTTGGATCACACACAGCGTTTCTGGTAGGTGCCTTGAAAAAGCAGCACTAATGTCAGAAGTACATCCAGACAACAACAATGTTGAAAAGCTTCCTTTTTAAATAAGGTCACATGCAAAGCTTGAAAGAGGTGCCTATCTTAAAATTTTGAGTCAGGGTTACCACTTTGCATATGCTCCTTGTGACATCCTTGTGGAGACAAATAACATCAAAGTGCATAGCACTTTCATGAGCCCACTTCATTGAACTCTGATGTATTACAGGATACCAAAAATGGAAACTGTTCTGAGGGTTCTCTTATACCAAAGTCTAGAAAATAATTACGGAATACTGTAAGAGGGACAGCTGAGAGTTGGCACAGTTTGTCAGCTTTCGAGTGTGATAAATCTGAGTTAAAGTTCTGACATTTTGAGGCTCAGAAGCAGTGTCAGAAACTTCCACAGATCATCTATCAGCTTGCTTCAGGGTCGACTTGTTATGAAAAGAGTTCCAAAGCCTTTGTTTATTGTTTTACCCTCAACAACTGTAAGAATCACTTGTCAAACTTCAGAGGAATCTGCAGGAGACAGCAGCATTGTATGTCAGCTTTCACAGCAGTTGGCAGCAGCCAGGATATTCATCTGCTGCAGAAGTGGTTTTCTTGAAATCCTACAAGCTGCTACAAACAAGTTTGATGACAATATGAAGTCACTGTGAGGTCAGTCATAATCGACAGCAAACCGTGCCTATTACTAAGTCAAGGTAAATAGCAATGAACTCTGTATTAGATTTAATTTGAGGTTTAGCTAGATAGTCTTTTTTTAGCCTCACCCCACAGTCCTAAAATAGACTAACTCCAAAAGTCTTTCAAATATTTTTTTTAGGATTGGGACATACATGCCAGTTATTTCACCTTGCTAGTATTCACATGCATGTTGTGTGCTTCACAGCAACTGGCTATAATTTTAAAATGAAATAAACAGAATTTTAAAAATCTTAGTTTCCTTTGCTGTGGCTTGCATCTATCTTATAGTAGAATTTCATGATTTACAAAAATTACTGCAGGGTGACATTTCAAGATGCTATAATACAAGGAAAGACTAGGATTGTATGCAATTCCTTGCCTGCCTCCCTCAACTTTCAAGTTTTCCAAGCCTTCTGCTTTCTAGACTTGACTTAATAACCCTAAATATTTCAGGGCTGTCAACACTTCACTGAGGATTTATCTTGTCCATCTTGAAGATCATGAAATTCCTTAAGGGTTACAGAAGTGTCATGCCAAGAGTCTTTCTGCTACTACCCTGCTCTGGCAAAACAGCCTTCGCATTCTGACAGCAAGCAGTTTTACCATTTTGGGGAGTACATATTGCCAACACTGAAGCCATTGAAAAGGCAAATCAAACTGAAACCCCCCAAGAATCAAGTAATGATTAATACCCAAAAGCTTTTGTAAAAGTTAAAAAGTTTATTGAAGAAAATGCCATATGTGAAAGCAATGTATTTACTTAAGACAGATCTGCCTTATCAGCACATTCTGATAGGGACTGCTGCTTTTTTTTAGAAGTAGAGCAATAAAATACTAGTGAAAATGTCAAGCAATAAAGTATTATTGTTATTTACAATGTCCTATTTACATATCTCTGAAAAGCTAAGCAGTTATTCCTTCAAAGATAGGAATGAAAAAATACTATGAAAAGATCCCTGCAGCAAGAAAACCTTCTATTTTTCCCTCAGCACTCTCTACTACTGCTTTCAATGTTTATCAAAAAGCCTGGAGCCATGAGACAAAATTCCTTGGCATTCATTGGTAAGCTAAACTGAGAATAAGGGATAGATCCCCTTTTGAGGATCTGTTGATCTAAGCAGATGATATAGACATGGACAAAGGAGAAAGGAGAGGTTGTAATTGACAAGTTAAGGGGGAAGTCTATTTAAATATTTTTAGGCCCCAAAACATAATGAAAAGCACCCTTCTTGGATTTCTAAATATGTGTCTGTCTATAGCTACCTGTCCACAAAAGCTGACTTGGTCAAAGCATCTGGCAGAACCAGTTGTAGGATCCTGATTTTTACCATGACAGTCAGCCTGAGTAATTTCACTGTCCTACTGCATTTTGACATCCTTATCCAGGAGCCATACATTTTATATTTATGACAGCAATATGATTAAGTCCCACCTAGACCACAAATTCAGCAAAGCTTGTCTCTTTCCCTGTGCCCCAGCCCCAGTTAGGGTTTCAGCTCCATAACAACTCAGTTCGTTTTTTTACAAAAAGGCTGAAAACTCTGTGGGTATATTGATTTCCTGAAAACTTGTGTCTAGTTGTGATTGTGAGACATACTGAAAGTCTAGTCTTTCACACATAGGACTACTGCCCTATCTAATGGGGAACTTTAGGAGATGTGTGTATTCACAGAGGAACTAGGTGAGTGGAAGAAAGTTGTGGGGTCTAAAGAGGAGTGATGAAGGAGGCAAGCCAGGAGCGTGACAGTTCACAGGCATTTAGTTTGTACTTTGGACTGGTTGTAGACATGACAGTAAGCTAATTCCAGGCTGAAAGCAAGGGGATGAGCAAGTAATTCAGCATGTTGAGTTATGAAGTACTCTGAAAACTAATTCAAGTTATATTTGAAATGTTCATTTTCCAGGGGAGGAATGAAAGAGGTTTTTATTTAATAAGCTGGGATAATATTTTGCTTAATCTAAAACAATTTTAATTTTTACATGATATTTCACATGATACTTGCATAATAGAAAAACTAACAAAAGATCAGAGTGTCAGGTTTGCTGGGTATATTCCCAATCTCTTTCTGGCTTACTGCTTTTCAAGAGGTACTCTAAACTTAAAAATGAGCCTGTCAAAGAAGGAAAATTATCTGAAATGATTGGCTTTGCAGTTGTGTTTATCTGGTAACACTAACTTCAGCTATCCCCTAACCTGCATAATAGCATCTCCTGTAGCCTCAGGCATTGAAGCCTGCTACTCTGGTTTTTAAAGGTCAAACTGAAGGATTTTGTGCAATGCATTAATATAGGCCTTTGATATTCCAGGCATTTGGGGAATGATGCTCAGAGGTCTTCCAGCAAACTTTGCACACCTTGGGAAGGGTTAGTGATGCCAAAAAATGCTAATGAGATTTTTATGCGCACTCTAGGTATCAAAAACCACAAGTACTGCATACAAACCTATCAAGGAACAAAATGTTAGTGTGACAGAGGCAGAATTTAGATACCTACACCCTATTGCAGTGGCAGTAAAGCCCCCAAAACAACAGTGTAAATTAATCTGAAACAACACCATGAACTGGTGCATGTAGCACATGCAGCCATGCACAGGTTTCCCAGCAGCAAAGCCCGGCTGGAACTCTCCCACGCCAAAGAAGGTGGGTAGGGATTGCACAGGTGTGTGGTGATCCCACAGTGGGAAGGCAGGGGTACCAGTCTGGCACTATTCGTAGCAACATGCAGCCTGCAGCTGCCCTCCTGAATGACTTTCCAGACTAACCATGAAGCAGGAGGAACCACCATCAGTTTGCTGCCTGTTGGAACCACCTTTCCTTGCCTGTGTCAAAGGGCGGCCAAGTGCCATCCATTGAACTCTTAGTTTCCCCGTCAGACCCAGAAAACCAGAAGCCAGACCTTGAACCTCATTCATTTTGATCACTGAAATCTCTTCCAGGATCAAACCTTACACAGGAAATATGCAAGATCAGACCTACCTGCAACTGCCCAAGTACCCCTTTAGACAGTATTTGTGCACACACTTCCAAGAAAGCACCCAGCCAGGTCCTTCCCAGCTCTGATTGGAAGCATTTCTTGCTCATTAGGCAGCAAAATTAAGTACCAATGCATGGTAAGAAGCACTGTCTTTATTTGGGCTGGATGCCTAACTCTCTCCAAAACTCTGTCATCAGCAATGATCCAGGAAGGGAAGTGCCAAATAGTCAGGTTTACGGAGTCCTGTGACTGGAGCAAAAGCCATATATTACCAACCTTCAAAACCAAATGAATAAAACATCCTTCATGCTCAAGATCCTGAGTAGATGGGAAGGTCTCAAAATCAGTTCTGGTTTCAGGTACTATAGCTCTTAAGAGAAGTTGAAGTGCAGAAATATTCTTGAACTTGGGTTTTTATTGGTGGCTGTCAGAGGTCAGTATCTACAGATCACCTTTTCAAGGTATCCAAGACAAGTGGCAGCCTGCACAGCCTTCCTTCCAAACATTGTCTGCTCTCAGTCTTGCAGTGCTTACTCTGAGCATCATAAGGAAGTGGTCTCCAAATATCTTGTTAGCAGTTTCTGCAGTCCTGTTCCTAAGGTCACTTGTCCTGATAGTTATGCAGTTTTACAATAGACCCACTGCAAACAGTTTGATGTGACATGCCCCAGCCACAACAATTGCTTGTAAATTCTGAAATGTGTTGTTCCCAGGAAGCTCTGGGGCAACCTGTTGCTACCATCCCATAACAGGACTCTGCAGAAGTTAGAGACTATAGCCAGGTTTCAGAGAGCATAGATTCACTGGAAAATTAGACTCCTGGATAAGGCCACAGCAGGATGTCTGAAGAAAGAGACATTGAGACACTTATCTCTCAAGTTTAAGAAGCACTCAGAAAATATTTTGCTCTATAGATGAGACTAGAGCACAGAGGAGAACTCAATGGTGTTGCAATGCAGCCTTCATTTCTGCAGTCCCATGCAGAAAAGCCATCACAGCCCTGAAAGCTATTTTGCCATGTTGCCAAATAGCCCTTTTTCCAGTAAAGTTAATTAGTTTGAATTCAGCATGATGCAGACTTCACTATCCTTCCCATTTGTTGGACTGGATCCTTTTTCAGCTGTCCTATGTTTGTAAAGTGGGTTCTATTGCAGGGTCCACACGGCCAAAGAATCCTCTTCTCTTTAATGCAAGGCCACTGCTGCAACAACATTCATGCCCTTGGAGAGTCTGCCAACAGATAAGTAAGGATGACAGCATTGTGTGATTCATGGGTGAACCTTTCCACAATCACCTTATAAAGCAAGTGGATTAAGAACAGGAACCCTGTGACTCCATCCAGTTCAGGTATGCACTCCCAACATCCTTGTTTGCCATGTTGCTAGGTGTTCTGCCTACATACCACATCCATCCCACACTGCTGTCAGGAGCTTAAAAAAAATTAACAACTGAATGTTAATAATGGCCTGAGCCAGGCACAGTATCAATATCTATTATGCCCCCTTGACATACTTCTGCCAATGTACTTGCACATGTCTGTAAGTGTGCCTGCCATTCTAGGGTGTGGGCTAGTGTTAAAGATGGTGCCAAGATGGAAGACCAATACCATGAAAACTGAAACAAACAAAACAACAGAAAGCTCTGAGTCACCAGCTAACACCTTTATGCAGAGTTCTCCCTTATTCTGAACTCTCAAGTAAAAAGAGAGTACTTACTTCCAAAAAAAAAAAATTAAAACCTGACCCTAATTATTCATAATACTCTTTTCCTAATTATTGCTGTACTATCAACAAGGTTTTTCTTTTAAATAAAGGATAGCATCCAAGTAGTAACAACTCATTTAAGCTCAATATAAGAGATGCATAATAAACAAATAGGCCAATACAATGTACAATTTGACTTCAGTGTCAAAAGGGGAAGAGCAGCAAAATTAACTGGAAAATTACAATCTAGACACCCCCACCTAACCACCCACAGCATGTCCTCATGCTTAACCCTTTCTTTTGGCTCTC
Organism: Eopsaltria australis; assembly: GCA_034509425.1. Lineage (NCBI taxonomy): Eukaryota > Metazoa > Chordata > Aves > Passeriformes > Petroicidae > Eopsaltria > Eopsaltria australis. Next base: position 449,801 of record JAVTVJ010000858.1, on the reverse strand, counting down.
TCTCAACAGCTTATGTGTTTGAGGATCCCATTCTCAGGCACCTGGCTGTTCCCACAGACTGCAGGAAGCTTGCCTACACAAATATCTCTCCATCCAGGATATCACTGTGGGAGTCAGATGGAGTTAGCTGCTTTGGCACCAAACCCGTTGGTATCACAATTTCATACTGGATCTAACCCAAAATTCTCAGATGCAGTAAAAGAACTCTGCACAGTTAAAGCCAGACAAGTTAAGCTGATTAGCACTACCTATAGAATTGGTCCTAATAGTACAATACATCATCTAGAGGTTTTGGACAAGAAAGTGTTTCCTAAGAATTCAGTAGACCTTGACTCTCTAATTCTGTGAAAAGAACATTTCCAGGTGCATTTATAGCAAGTCTTTTCCTCTCTGTTATGTAACCCTATCATTAAAATCCAAACAATGTCTGTGACTTTTATGTTTTATGCAGTGATAAGTATAGTCCACACTTGCCAAATCAGTTCTGGCTTTACTGTAATATCTCTCAGGAGTCACGGCTAACGTGAGGGTCTAAGTGACACCTTCTCTACACTGCCAAAACCAAAAAACAGTCAAAATACTCTCACTTTTCCAACATGGTGAAGCAGTTTATCAGTGCAAAAAAAAAAGTATTTGGGGAGAAATAATGGGAAAAATAAGACTCTCTGTAGATAAATGTGTGCTTTAATGAGAGGTCCAATTTTTCTTCTGTCAGTATAAAATGATCACACTGCATCTAGTCATGTTCTTGACCTTATGTGTGTGCTACTTTAAGAAGTAAAAATCATTGTTTCTGCCGAAATATTTGTCTTCCAGGGAAGCAGGGAAAGTCCCCAGACTTGTGTTGATGACTCTGCCCTATCACCACTGGCTTTCTGGAACACCAGACACTCAGACTTCTCTGGGGTTTTCATTTTATTCCTCTTTGAGACTTACATCATAGGAATAGGTCACAAATGGCCTTTAGAGACATGTGGTATGCCTAGCAATATCTTTTACTCTAGATAAGGAGTGACTGCCATCTATTTCATCAGTTGCAATTATAATGCTCAAGAGTTTTGCCTTAGGGCTAGGTGTGCTGGTTTGAAAATTCTTGACTGTCATACCTGAAGAAAACTGGCAAAGCCCTCCATAAGCTCATTCACTGCTTTTCTCCTTTTTTTTTTTTTTTGGAGAATTAGTCTCTATAAGCTTCTGCTTGTGTAAACATATATGTGTTGTATTGAAGGAATTTCAAATCAGCTTCTTTAAAGTCATGTCCAAGTGGTACTCCACTTTCTAGCTCAGGGCTCCCCAGAGCTGATTTAGCTGTGTGGTAAGTGAATGATGGAGAAGAGAGAAGGGAAAATATCAAAAGAATTCAGGATAAAGAGAAAGATGAGAAATCTGAACTTCCTGGGGTTAACAATGCCAGTAAAACATGTAGATTTAGTGATTTCTCCTTCCTTGTACCACTGTACACCCTCCATGCACCCCAGAAGTACATCCCTTCTCTCTGTGATTTCAGCTGACCTAGACAAGGAGAGAGACAAGGGCAGGGCCATTCAGCTTCCTATGTCAGAGCAGAGAGTGTATCACTCAAGTACATGATTGTGCAGTGTAAAGGAGCAAAGTGGAGCAGCCTGTGGATTTATGTCCACCACTATATCACCCAGTCTGTCTTATCACATGTGTTTCATTGTACTTAAAGTAGGAAAGGGCAAGGCTTAGATGCCAGAATATGCTGAGCAGCTTAAGCTCACACTGTTAAGGCTATGAGAGCTGTCAAGATGATTTTTTACTGTTTCTGCAATGAACTTTTCCATCTTGCTTGCTTTTTGCTGAGACAGGAAACAATAACACAGATTGTCTATCTGAAGGCAGCACATTTCATATGAGACAGAAGTTCTTGTTACAGCTCTCTACTCTGCGCTGCATTGTATCTAGCAGCCTGGAAACACTGGACAGGATAATTGTCAGTGCTGTAACAAGGAGATGTGTAATAACGTGTAAATATTTCTGCATATTAGAAATTATGTCATAACAAAATTGACTTGGCTTTTACATGAAGTTCTGCACCTGAGATGAATCACTTTGGTGCGTAATCTAGTAACGTTCTCTTTTTTTGCAATTGTGTTATATAAATGCTTTTACAAGGCGTGTATAATCCAGGAACACTGTGAAGGCTGAATTTCTGGAACACCTTAGCGTGTTGTTCCTCACTGAGAGAAGGTGAAGAAACCGTCGTGTTTTCCAGTGAAGGCTTCTTTGCACTCAATCAAACAATGAGATAATTAGCAAAAGTTAACATCAGCGTGATTTTAACAATAAAGACTGTATAGAACTCAGGATGGGCAGAGCCCTCTGAACAGCATTGGAAAGCATGTCTGCATTGTGCAAGGGTGTGCAGAGCGAGAACCTGAGCTAGCACATACCCAAACTGGTCTGTCTGCATGGCAGAGCAGAGTGCCAGGTTACCCGCTTGTGTCGTGGAAGCAGGAGAGCAGCCCTGGTGTGACACCGCACCCAAGTAATGAGCTTGGCATCACTGTGCTGACACGGCCACCCTCCTCCAGATTCCAGGGCCCCATCCAGGCATGCACACAATGTGCTGTGCTACACTGCAGGGATGGGCTCAGAGTTATATGGATCTTTGGATCGTGTGCAAAATGAGGGATTCAAGAGAGGGAAGAAAAGCAACCCTTCAAGTATAGGAAGAACAAGATGAAGATTAGAACAAGGAAGGCCAGTGATAGAATGTTAATAAAAGTCTGGGGAGATAAGCTAGTAAAAGATGGGGACGTATGTCAATTCTGCAACAGGCCAGGGTAAAACACATGCACAGTAATAACCGTGCAGCTAAGTAACATGTGGCCTTGTGCTGGTTCACTGTGTCCAGATGAGCTTCAACCCCAAGGACATATTAAATTATCAATGACCCAGCATATTTTGAGGTATCATATTTGAGCACAACTAGCATGAGAAACCTGGGCTTTATTCCCTTCTCTATAGCTCATTCTGAAATAAGTATTTGCAATACTGCCTCTAAATCAGCTTTCAAAATGTCTGAAGAAGGATATAAATTTCTAAAAACATTTCAGAATTTAAGTGATCTTGGAACTCCTAGTTCTTTCTGATGTTATGCTAAACATCCTGTTTTTATGAAACATACTATCTCTTATGTAAACATTCTGTAAAATACCGTGACAGAAGATAATCTTGCTGGTTGGTGTGGTTTTACAAGCTGGTTAAAACCATATTTAGATTATGGGGCATGTATTATGCAAATGAATGGCAATGTACCCAATGAATGCTTTGTCAAAAAGGTCTTGGTAGTCACTGCTAAAATGCAACCACCTCTGGGATAAAACTCTCAGTAACAGTTGGTAAATCCATAACAAAGGAGAAGGGAAAATCCCCCCACCACCGGTGCTGGAAATCAAATAGCAATTTGTTCTGTATAAAGCATTTAACAACATTAGTTAAGGCAGAATTTTATGCCCTAATAGCAAGGGTCTTTGAAGTATTTATCCTATTTTAAAATCAGCTCCTTCCATGCATCACAAACAGTGTGAATACACCTCAAAAGCCCAATTTTTATTTGTTTGTGTATAGGAATAAACATCCTTATGGATGTAACAGTCCCCCAAAGTTAGAGAAATTACAAGGTCATACCCTCATTCGTTTCTTTGCACTTAGAGGAATCAGGAACACCTAAGATCTTAGCACACCTCAGATTCCCTGTCATCAGCTCAGTAAATGAAGTACCAGCAGAGAACTGATGAATCCATATGTCAAAGGTTACGCTTTTCCTGAGTGAGGAAGGGCTGTTTTCATTAAATTCCCTGAACCACCCTTCCTACCAACGTCTTCTGCTAAAAAAATATTTTAAAAAGGGAAGAATAGAATTGAAAGGTCGTCTGCCTGCCTGCATTGCCTCATATTTGTCACTTCTTATGCTACTTCCTCTTGACATCTATTTATAACTTCCTTGTATAAGCTGTCATTCCACAAATTTATATGACCTAGTTAACACGTATACAATTGCTTCAAAGATTGCACTAGTAACCATCTTGGATTTCTAGGTCATTAATTTAGATCCTATTTTTGCCTTTGCCTTTGTCCTACTTAGGAAAATGACCAGGGTGCTTCCAGGAGATTGCATAAAACACACCGATGACTGTAACCTGACATCTGCATAACCTACACTGTTTAAGGGAAGTTTCTGATTTCTGTCTTACTTCCCCAAATGCAGTTTCTCTGCCTTCTCACTTAAAATGCATGACATAAGGAACATGCTGAGAGGAAGACAGAAGCAACTAAAGATAGCTGCATCCAAAGTGGAGGAGGTCTTGTTACATGCTCTGGCCAGTGTAAATGACTGCTAAATCAGGAAAATCCATGCCCCTACAGTGAGGGAAAAGTTTCAGAAGACCAAGTCTTCTGTTGACTGATTCCAGAGGTACTTACAAGGTTTCCATCATCAGTCTCAATGCCACCTTCCCCTTTTGGAGACCCTGTAGAAAACTTTGCTTGATGTGTATACCTATTACCAAAATGTGTGCTGACAGCTGTGCTCAAGACAGTGTCACAGTGCTAAGCCTAGCAAAGTAAAAGAAGTGGCTAAGTCCAGACTACTCCCAGAATACAGAACGGACACAATGGGCAGTTGTGTTAAGGTGACAGGACTTGTGTTGTGATATTATTAACTGCATCATTTGATTAAAACTAACTTTACTGCATCTTCTACAGGGCAGTAGGGGCTTCAGGTAGTTGAGGTGGTTCTTACCCAACTCATAGCACTGTCTCCATTACAGACAGAGGACAGCCCCAAGACTTGCACCCTGTGCCTGAAAGCATTTTCCAAACTTTTCTTGAGCTCTGGCAGGTTTGATGTCATGTCCACTTCCCTGGGGAGAGAGTTCCACTGCACAACCATCCTTTGCGTGAAGAACCTAATGAAAAAGCTTGACCAAACAACCTAACATAGTGACAAGACATTTTAGATTTTAGAAACTGGTCCTGATCCTGTATGGCAAGATTCAGCACAGCTCAAAGCAGATGTTGGTCAGCAGTGCTTAGGTGAGCTACCCGAAGATAAATAGAAACTCATCACAAGCACTCCAGGAAACAGGGTGTGAGCAGTGTCTGCTGCTATTTATTTTCTCGCTGTGTCACAAGTTGCCACGTGGGGCTATGATGCAGTTGTGTGTCCCTGACAGAACAGGTAGCTTGGAAGGCAGACTAGGCAGGACTAACATTGTTATTCAGATAATCACGTACCATCCTGTATTGCAGAGAGCTGCACTGGACATGTGCTGCACAGGTGCTTTGTCTTTCATCCAGAGCACATTCTCTCTGTCACTGAGGTTGTGAGCTACTTGTTTGCTCTGATGATAATCACTGTATTTATTAATCTTATTTGGTGGTATTTATTAATCTTATTTGAATTTGCTGTCATTGCTTCTACAGAGGTACCTTCTGTCTCTAAACTGAGTTTACGGGAAAACCACAAAGACCTTGAAATTATAATTTTATGAACAAGTACTTCAAAAACAAGCAATTTCAAAAACAAACAACTTCATGAAATAGGAGAATGAAATTCTAAATATAGTAATACAACTAAAACAGCTAATTGTATTTGACAGCCTGGTTGGTGACTGACTTGCTTCTATCTGCCTACAAAGAACTCCTTCTATTTGTAGAAGCAAATATCAGCATTACACTTGAACTTTGGGGTCTGATTTTTAAAGCCTTTTCCCACAAAAGTACTTGCCACAAACAAATTAATGTTGTGTTACATTACAGACACAAACACACCCATGCTGTCACCCGAGCACACAGAAGGAGCCATGGCATCTCCTCAAGGTGGCCCCACACTTCAAGTGCTTTCCTCAGCCTGGGACATGCACAGCAGGGCACAGACTAAGAGAACTCTCAGAACACTGAGCACGACATTTTCCTTCACCAAGAAAAGTCATGTTCAACTAGATTTTCTTCATATCAAGTCCACATGATCCTGGTCATTACCACCAGAGCAGATTTACAATTGTCAAGCTATGAAAATACAATACTCTTCTTTTATCCTATACCCAGAATTTATCCAGGCATTACATCACCCTTAGCAGACTTGAGCTTTTTATGGCCATCCTGTCACATTTCCTGATTTCTGAAAGCATTCATGTTTCTGTTTGAGACCTGAAATGAGCTCCAGTTACAGGCACATGAGCTCTGTGCCTGTAATACACAGGGACTGCAAGTCTTTTCAAGTAAGTTTCCCAGGCCATTTCTGTTACACCTATGAACTGTCACAGGCCTGCCCTTCACCGTCGTTTTCTCTTGTCCACATTGATGTTGCAAGTTTCAGTCTTACTCTTACCCTTTTCCTGACATTCAAAAACTGTCATGCCTTTCTTTGTTATTCATTGTATCTATCATGACCTGCCTTGCCTATGCCTGCCACAAACACTTTCAGGAAAAGAATGATGTGGTCATTTCTTTGAAAATTCTTCTGTAAGTCTCATTATCATGTGGTGTTTGAAAGCCGAATGTGTTATAACAAGGATTTTTATTTAATGTGCCCAGCAAAGTTGAACTTAGACATGAATTTTCTGGGTGCTGTTCCAGTCCACTCCATTCCTACTCCCAGCATTTGAATCTTTGCAGTCAGTGTAGCAGCAGCAGAACTACATAAAACTTCAAAATTAAAATCTCAAGGCAGGCTTTATGCCAAGTAAAGTCGAAAACATACATTTTCAAACTTCACAGAATCAAGACAAACCCTAAAGGGGTTTCTTTTTCTAAATATCCAAATAATTTTTGAATAATATTTTCTTTCATTAAATGCCCTGGGCTACTTTTGCCTTCCTTCTAGTCCCAATCAACACAGAGTGAAGAGTCATCAGATTTTGGTCACAGAGAATCAGGGTAGTTGAATCAAATTGAGGTCTGGAAGGAATGACTCATAACTGTGATGAATAAAGCACAACAACTATTTATATAAATATAAATATGCAATATCAACATAAAAATATATATTAAGATACAATCCACAGGGTGTTTACAATCAAAACAGAGGGGCCCTTCAGGCACCAGCCTCACACTTTGTGAACCCTTGCTTACATATGGCATTGTGTTTTGGAAAGTGTTAAGGTAAATACTTTGAGATCAAATAACTCTGTCTGGTGAATCAAAACAAGAGGCTGGGACAGTATGACCCTTAATTTAATCAAGGAATTTTAGAATTCTATAAATGCACTCACTAGGCATGATTCTGCTCTCACATATATTAATGCTGAAACCACATATTATAAATTCAGGACTAAAGGAATGATAACAACTGTGGTCAATCTTGTACCTAAGCAAAATGCATCAACAGGTATTTTAATAGGTTTGCATGAAGTACATATACTTGATAATGATAAAATTCCAAGCATAAGGACTACATAAGCCAAGTAGATTTTAATGATAAAGTTGTACTTTATGGGCTTATGTCGAAGTTTCTTTACACAAATTATTTCTCTAATTTACGTATGCATTGCCTAAGCAGAGCTCCACGTCTATTAGCAGTTGCCACAGCCTTATTAATGTGAACATCATTTTACTCTATATTACTTTCCACATTCTGTCAAACCAAACTTGATGAAACCAAGGTAGCATAATAACTTCATATGCTTCATAGACTCATCAAAGATAAAGAAATATTGCCTTGAGAAAGACAAAACATTTTTCAAAGAATTAACTGTCAGACAAAATTAATATTTGTAAGTTAACCTGCATGACAGAGGTAGGATATTTATGAAGAAGATATTTGGAAATTATTCTACATGATAATGTTAATTATTCACAAGAGATGGATATTGTGGGTAGAACTACCTATATTTATTTGGAGTATTCACATACAAAAATTTTCGTAGCTATGCCTAAATGTTTATAATAAATAATTATTCCTTTTTTATATTAGAATTCTTCTTAGTTTAGTGGAAAAAGATGTTTCAAAACATATCAATACATCTCTCTACTCAGTAACATTCACTGAATTTAATAGTGACAAAAAGCAGAGAACATCTGATTCATTTCATACTGATTGGAGTAGAGGTTTAATATAAGTGAATTGCAGTCATGTTAAACTACAGATATATCCAACTAGAATCTTAATAACCCTCTAATGAATTTCAGAACTACATAATTCTATATGAAATATAATATTGTAAAATAAGTTATATTTTAATGTCACATTATAATGCAAAATAGACAGATTTGGCTTTGGAAATGTAACAATCTAGGCTCATTAAATGACAGCTTCTGATGCCAGCAAATTTTTTTAACATCCATATGACTGAAACATATGCTTCAGATGAACAGCAAGAATAAAATTATTCACACTGAGATAATCCTGATGGAGTTGTCTCAGTATAAAACCAATCATCTTGGAGCACTATTGTTTACCACATGCAAGCTAAATTCATGCAAATATTTCCAGGGAAGAGAGCTGCACCTATTTGATTAAATCACAGGTTTTTACTGATATGCTTAAATGCTTTAATGCTTAAGCATTTTTTTAAGCAGTATACTGATTTATTCTAATCTGTTTTCAAAGTTTATTACAGCCCCAGCATTATAATAATGTACAATACATTTTCAGGTTTTTAAACAGATGTGAAGCAGAAGGAGTTGTCAACACATAAATCAATTTTAAAGGTAAAAAAGAAAAACAAAAAACAAACCAAAGAAACAATGACAAACAAATGTAACATTAAAAAAAAATAAACCAAGAAACAAACAAACAAAAAACCACAACAAAACCCACTGATCAGAACTAAAGTAACAGGAGCCTGAAATACGTTCAAGTGCGATCAATGTCAGCCAACAGCTTAACAGGTTTCACAAAATAGTACGACTGCAGAAACTATCAAGGTGCATATAAAATATCATCACTGATTTGGGATGAGTTTTTTGTATGAGAATTTGACTGTTACCCCTTTTAAAAAAAATAACCTTTTTTAAAACTGGTCACTCTGGTTAATTCTCATAGAAATCCCTGTTTACAAAAAGGGAGGATTCAATTAAAATCATTGTGAAATATGGGATGCTCATAAAAGGGAAAACCTCATTTCCACCAATAAAAGTTAAAAATTTTTGAAAAACAAAGAAGCAATTGAGATCATCTTTCCCCAGACTGAAATAAAAGTGAAAGCCAAATCAAGGGTCAAAATCCTGATCTTTGCTAATCCTGCTAAAAACTGAAATGTTTCTCCAAACCCGGGACTGATGCAGATATATGACATGTTCAAAAGAAAAAAATAATTTAATCAATATCTTTTTTTTTTCTTATAAATAAATCAAAACAAGGCTATCCATATCTGTGCTGGCCTTATACTTTGAGCTGCTGTTCTTTTAATTGCACTCCCCTCTGAGTCTGATTTGTAGAATTTTTCTCATGTTGCAGACACTCAGGATGTCATCAGGTTTTTAAGAGACACTTGCAGTGATGCATGACAGCAAAAACACTCTGAAAGAGACAACACAGATAACAACAACTCCAAGGGGTTAATACTCTGCCGTTTTTCTGCTTGTTTACTTGTCTGTGCAGAATGGACACATCCACTTCAGAATGGAAATTATTTAGTCTTTTTGTCCAGAGGAGACACACAGGGACAGATTGGAAACGGTCTCCTGGTTTGACATCACCACATTATTTAATACAATCAAAATGAGCAACAACTGAGCAACTGCTGATTTAATCTAGATTGTATTTCCCCAGTTTTCTTGAGAGAAAACAAATGGATAATGTCAAAATAAGGCTGAATAGTATGTCCTGCTTATACTTTTTTCATTAGAAGAATTAAAGAAGAAAACACTCTGAAGTAGATTTCTGCTTCACAATAGAGAATAAATGCCTCTTGTTGCCTACTTTGTGGAAGATAGGTTCTGTACCTACCATAGGGATGCAGTGAAGTTCTTCCATATCAAATTTCCCAACTTAACTAATGGCAATAATAGTTTATATTAGTTATAGTAGTACTTGGGCATGTTGAGTATAAATCCACGCATGTAAACAAGATCCCCTTGAGAAAGAAGGGAAATTGCTGTACAGATTTTAGATAGACCACCTGCCCAAAATGTATCACTTATAAGCTTCAGTCTAGATTTGGATCTCTGAGAGCTGCAGGGCAAAAAGAACATGTGAGAAGCAGCCCACTGTTGTGTTAATGTTTGCAAGTCAAGTCAACTATCAAAACCACTGAAGCTTGGGCTTTAATAAATCATTTGCTTTACTTTGGATTTGGATTTTTTTTTCATTAGCATTGCAGAAGGGGATTCTACCTCCAACAAAAGGTTCATGTTTTGTTTTGCTGTTTCTGACCAAAATCAGTTTGTCCTGGCTCTTGTCAGATTCCCTTTTAAATGTAAATTGTGACTAAAATAATGGGAATACTTAGGAAAAAACACTTCTGTTTCCCTTGGTGAAACACAATAAGCCGGACCATGAAGCTGTGCAACAAGAGCAGAATTTTTTTCCTTTGGTAGGTAACATTGTCTATATAAAGTACAGCAAATCTAGAGGTGCTGCAGCTCTCACAGTGCATAGCAGAAGAGCAGACCGTTCTTATTTCTGCTTCACATCTTTTGGATTAGGCAAGATTTCTTCGATCAGTGAGCTGTGGTTTGGGCCCTACCCCAGATGACTAACATCTTGGTGGAACTATTTTCAGTCAGGGGATTATTTGTGTACTCCCTCTTGAATGCTGATCCTTACCACATCCACTTTGTGTCACAGCCCTAAACAACAAGAGGGGAAGTGCTGCCAGCATTTCTCCTGTGATCTTTGCTTGAGCAGCCCCATCCAAATTGCTGCCCACTCACTCTTCCTGGCACTGCAAGACTGCTGTGGGAATTGTACGGCCATTGAAATGGCACCTTCACACAACAGACCAAACACAGCTTCTGTTTCCTCATGCTTTGTTTCCAACATCATCCCATTTTGTTGTTATTTTTCTGGGAAGAACCCCTTTGGCTTTCTCCTGCTGTTAAAGTACTTAAAAAGTACATAAGAATTAAAAGATCTGTTAATAAGCTGGTCATGAATTCAGCCAACAGGATTACTAGTGTCAGACTGACACACGGGAAACAGAAACAGTACTCTGCCTCCTTTTATTTCAGAAAGAAAAGTAGCCCTTCACTGGATCCTGAACTATTTGTATATATTATTGTTCATTTTACATTAAATAGCAAGGATTGTGGCCACACTTTGGTCCTCAGACTTTCCTATTTTTGATTCCTATGAGTCTCTACTCAATGTGCTTCTGAATCTGATTTTGAGTAACCTGTTTGTCCTTGTGCATTGCAGAGGGGACCAAGGGCCACTTTGAGCTTTGGACTCTGCTGTAGAGATTATATGCCTTAGCTGTGCAAGCCTCAGCATTGCAACACTTGAATTCCCATTTGGATGTAACCCTAATTTGCTCTACAGCTCCTCAAGCCTAGAGTAGTAGATTGGTAATGCATTCCAAAACACTGAATAAATTGCTATGTCCGATAAATAAATAAAAAAACTTCTCCTTGGAAGAGCAGTCCAAATTCTCACATACAGAAGAAACAGTCTCATTTTCACTGTTTGGGATTCAGGGCCATACATAGAATTTTCCTCTGAACTTCAGGAAGACAAGTGGACTTAAAGAAGTTGTCAGTCCTCCTCTTATTAGTTGGAAACTGTACACAATGTCCATTTTTAAATGGACAAGGCAAAGGCAAAGCAACACGCCTTGATTTAGAGCTGTGGGTGCTGTGCTACACAAGGTGTTAATAGCATCATGACCTGGATACACACTGCTCTCCATTGCTGAGGCAATTCTTCAAAAGTTTGCTGGCTCTTTGGTTATGGTTCTCATCTTTATCTATCTATCTATCTATCTATCTATCATCTATCTCTATTCAATGTATGCAAAGCCTTGGAGCCTAATTGAGAGGGTCAGAATACAAACAGGCAGCGTAGTACGGAAACCTAAATTTCCTCATCTAACTGTGGACCTACCTAGGGTACATAAACTAGCACACTAGTCACTCTCCATCCTCTGCCCAGCCAAAGGAGCCAGCTGAGGGCACCTGCAGGGAATCAGCCAGATCCCAAGTGTCCTGAATTACCTTCCAGAGGTGCTTGTACTCTCCAATTAGACATGAAGGCAATGTTAAGTAAGCTCCTAGTTAAGATGCCTCAGATAAGTGTCGTAGCTTAGATGGGATGTATCTGGGCTCATGTGCCCTGTGTCAGCTTCAGAAGAAGCTGACAACACACCCAGCTCTAATGTGGAAGTGCAGAATGTTATCCATCATTTGTAAATTGGCACCCTGACATCTCCTTCCTCTCTGCAGCTCTGTACTCAAGGACTACGTTGTGATTTACCCCACTGCAACAGCTGCCAAGTCTACATTCAGATTACCTTAATTAAAAGCAATTGTCTTAGATAAGGACAAGTAAAGACACATCATAAAAGAAATCAGACAGAAAGAATAATCCTAAATATGCCTCGGCTTAAAATTACTCTGAAAATTGCTAAGAAGGCTAAATATTGTGGATTTCATTTTTAATGTGCCTTTAATATGATGACAAAGTTTTAGTTTGTAGTTCCTTGCCAAAGAAAATTCACTTTCTTCCTTTTGTCTGTCTGGTACCCCAAACGTTTGTAGACATTTGTCCTTGGTAAGCTCCTCTATCCCTAGCTACTTGAAATTGCATTTAACTTAACATTACTTCTGTATTTCACACTGGCTAGCATTCAAAAACAATTGTAAGGGTTTAGGAACATTTCCTCTAGCCAAACCAATGCTGTTGCATGAATAACTGATTGTTCTCTTTTTCCTACCCTGAAAGTTGTTTGCACAATATAAACAAGCTTTTCTGAGGGACTGCCATGAAAAAAGTCAATTTGGCCCTGTACTGACTGTGTTGGAAAATGATTCTCTGACCTGCCTTGTGTGAGGTATGAGAGCTAAATCCCCCAGGAGAGTTACGTATCTACACAAAGGGAATTCAGGCATTGCATGCACAGTGCATTTCTCACTCAGATAATCAGGAGCAGCTCTAGACAAAGGTGAGGGCAGCTAACTAGAGCAGTTTTCTGCAGGATTGGCAAAGCAGCCACAGACCCACCATGCACTGGAAAGGAAAATCTATTGGTGTTGCTTCCATCACCAACTCAGAATCATTTATAAGAAACACAGAGTTTTTCTGACAACAAGGTCACCTTTCTCTCTTGCCTGCACCTGCAGCAGCTGCAGTAGCAAAACCAGGATTGCTTTCTCTCACCCCCCTGTCACGGCTTTATTTGCTCCCTGATGGCAGTGGGAGAAACCTGGCAATGGTTTGCAAGCCTTTGTGGGGCAAATTCCCTTGCTCCCATATGGCTAAGATGTCTCAAGCAGGTCCAGTTGCCTAGTTGTCCATTTGTGTGAACACATGGGGAGAAATTAAATTTTAACATTAAAATTGGAATCCAGAGCTAGATCCAACTGACAAAAGGGAGGAGTGTCTATGCCAAAAAAAAGACTAAGAACCCAAAGGTGGTGAGGGAGGTCACTGACTACCAGAAGGACCTCAGAACACTGGCGTTTCAGAGGTGTGACCAAGGAAATGTCTAATAGCAGAAAATCCTAGACTGCCAGAAGTCCAGATCTAGGCGCTGCAGCCAAAATACATGGAAATCCTTTGTGAAAAATATAGTATGAAAAATATGGTGTGTAAAGGACTTCTGTTTCAATGGACTTATGTGTTTCCAGAACACTTGGAGAGTTTATCTTGCACATGACTTCCATTGCACAGCTTTAGTCTAAATGAAATTATCATCTGTATCCATGCAGGTGCACTCACCCTAGAACAGCAGTAGACTGTCTGACAAAGAACAATTATGATACAGCTCCTGGATTTTACAAATAATACAAATTTCTATACTCAGCAGACAGCTGAAATTTGAATATATGCAGAAGCAAGCTGTTCTCAGACCGGCAATTAAACAGCTAACTGGATTAGGAGACTGTTTCTGTGTACAAGTTTTTCTGCTGAATCACATTGGCTTTCTTCAGCATGTCATAACATACAGGGTTTCGAAAAACAGCATTGCATGGGGAAACCTCAACAAAGCCTATTGGTTTTCATACATGAAAAGGGTCAGCCTCTCTAGAAAAAGGTTGCATTCAGAGAGGAACACTTTTGTGTCAAAATGGTTTATGTTTACCTAATGAAACAGAGGCATAAACATTGCATATGCAAATACATCCTCATTTTAGTGACCAAACTGCAAGGTTTACATGCATGTGAGCTACATAAGCACACATCTCTAAGTCAACCATAGGATACCCCTCATCTCTTCTTTGTTACAGTAACCTAGGTCCCGAGTAGCATGCCAGATGTTCGGGTTTTTCATCTGTGGGTCAGACTCATCTCACCAAATATTACCCATGTGAAAGCTACACAGACAGGATAAACTACTGTTGTAGTTAACAAGGGAGAGACTTCCTAAGAACTACACATCCCGCCTATCCTATCTAAAAGGAATAGTCCTTCTCTACCACAAACGACTGAGATAACTTAAACATCCAGTTTTGGACTAGATGGCTGATGTGCTGGTGACCAAGAGGAATCCCAGTCTGCATAAGCAATTGGTAGAACAAGAGGCCATTGTTTTGATGTCATCATTAAAAAACAATAAAATGCTATTTAGAAATGCAAATGACCAGAAAAAACATTAAGATATATTTCTAGATTTATGATATGTTAATTGTAAAAAGTATTTAAGTTTTAAGAACTGTCTCTAGTCTTTCTTTAGAATCCATCACTGAACTATTTTCTCATGCCACTCAAGCACTTCATAGTATCTTCCTGTCTGTTTCTCCATAATCTTTCCATGCTACAGACCAAAACTGGCACTCTGCCACTGATTTTGATTTAGAAACATCCTTACATGCATCTTTATTTCTTTCCAGATCACAGAATTGTAGAAAAGTTTGGAAAAGACCTCTATGATCAGCAAGTTCAACCTTCAACCAAATACCACCATGCCCACTAAATCATATCACAAAGTGCCATGTTAATTTTTTTTAACACTTCCAAGGACAGTGACTCCACCACTTCTCTGAGAATCAGTTTGAAATCTCAGGATATTTTACCTTCTTTGACTGTAACTTCTTCTAATATTTATTTTCTATTCATTTGACAGTAAGTCTTAATTCTCTTTCCTATATTTTTAAAATAATTTCCAGCAAAGTCCTTCTTTTTCAAGTAATCCATACCTTAGTTAAATATTTACATGTACTTTAGTGAAACTGGGGATGCAAGTTGAACTCTTTTGAAAATGTGTTTTTGCACACGTGTTTAAAATGTGTTGGTTACTGTTAATTTTTCTTCATCTAACTCAAAGTTAATTCATTTATAATAAGATAACTCATTCATAATTCATCAAACATTGATGAATGAATCTTGTCTCTCCAAATTTGTAAGAGACTGTCTTTACAGCACAACAAATTAAGAATCAATAAATCTGTTGATTCTTAATTTAATGCAGTGGATGCTGATTTTGTCATCAATAGTTAAAGCTGTGATGAAACAACTGTCTTTATAACCTCTCGGTAGTGCTTTCAAACTTTCAGCCCTAGGCTGAAAACATTCTCTTGTTTGTGTCAGCTTGTAGTTAATTATGTAAAATTAAACAGTCGCTGTAGTAAAGGCTGCTGATTAAAATTTGAACTTTACCAATATCTGAAGATGCCACAACCACTACTTTCCACCTTGGTGACAAAGATTCTACGAAAAAGGAAGTAGCAGATGCCATGATACCCTGATGTCCAGTACAAAAATATTCTTATGATGTTATGGGGATTGCCAAGAGCTCCATAATATAGCCTAGTATGGGTAAGACTTTTTATCCCTTTGCCATCAGATTTTTTATAAAGAAAGGTGACTGGAATTTCTCTAGTTTGGAATTTTCTAGCTTGTGCTGAATTCACGGCTGCCCTTTGGGTTGCACTCACTGTGTTAAGCAAGGTCAGAGTGCCACTAATAAAATGTGTTTCCCATTTTGCTCTGCTTTTCAGTGTTTCTTCATTTCAGGATTCCTCCATAGAGAGGAATGAGTACAAGCTAGGTGCAAATATACACAAGAGAAATCTTCAAGGATTCTCACTTAGTTTTTGAATTTCTCTGAATGCCTTGTACAGTAAAGGTTATGTCATGATAGTGTCTTAGCCAAGGATTTTGAAGCAGTTTTCCACTTTTGAAGATGTAATTTACAATCTATTCATCTCTTATTCAGCTATCTGCCCACTTTTATAAAATCTGATCTTTGTCTTTAACCCTTGTAAGGATCAGTGGCAAGATATATGGTATGGAGAAAAAGAGTTTTCACTTTATTGTCAGGCTTCCTAATCACTTTAAATTTCATACACTACATTTGTATGGTCCTACTTCAAGCCAGAGTTCCAGATATATTTTGTGTTTAAGGCAGTCCAAATCCTGTTACTACATATGTCACACAGTACATGTAATTTACACCTGCAGTTTTCTTGAATGATTAAATAAAACCAACTTGTTGAACTTGATGATCCTTGTGGGTTCCTTCCAGTCCAGGATATTTTGTGATTCTATGAAAATTAGCTCCTAAATGGCCTTAAAGCAGCCACCAAGGCATTTCTTAGAGATAGATAGTCATCCATTTCAAAGACATCTTAAAAAGAAGGCCACATTTCTCAACACAATCACTACATAAATACTACAAGTTAGTATATCAGTTCAGTAGAAACACAGATTAAAATATTTCTTGATGTTTTTAATTTATTCCATTTGATTTGCTTTGTTTTTAAAATGTTAAATAAGCTAGTTGATTAACTTAGTGCTTCAGTTGCAGTCATTTGTATTCAACTAGTAGTTTAATAAAATAAATTAACTTGTAATAGTTTCCAAAAGTGACTGCTTTTAGGCTAAATCTTAAGGAGCATATTTGCCAGGGGATTGTGTTGTGAATTGCATTCCTTGGTGTGAGCAAAAGATATGAGGAAAAGAAAAACATTCTTTTTCAATGAGACTGCTAACAACTTTATTTCTTAGAGTCACGGTATCTTTAATTATTGAATCATTAATCTTTATGGTTTATCTGTTACTCCTAGGCAGAAACCCAATAGGTAACAGCCTCTAAAATGAAAGATGTTGTAAAACTATTTCAAAAAACCCAAGAAAATTTAAGGTCTCTTTTGAAACTCAGAGACATTTTGAGTGAAGAAAACCTGGTGGTTTGGTATTGGCTTTCTCCTTCATGGTAAGATATTGAATAATTTTTTCTCAGAAAAATTAATAAATTGCTGGTTAGATTAGATACATCATATCAATCCCACAGTTCCCTTATACACATCCAGAGGGTTTCAAGAAGGCTAAAATATTTGATAGGAATTAAAAAAATGCTATTCAGCGAAGATGATACTCACAGCTGGGATAATGTGGTTTCAGAGAGGAGCTTCCCAGTCTTACTGTAGAAAATTTTCTTTCATGTGGAGAGGGATTTTTTGATTATTATTATTTTACTGCATTTTAGAGTCACTAGATCATTTTAATTATGAACCTATTTGTTTAGTTAATTAACCCTTTGGCACTATTTATCAATAGAAGAAGTCAACACACTAATGGAAAATAAGTTATAAATCAAGATAGCAATATTTTTAAAAAGCACACCAAATACAATTGAAAGCTCATTTTTATTCCAGTCTCTGAAGATATGAAATACAGGCTGAGAAGCTGAAGACAAGAGACTTGCTTTGTTGTTGTTTTTTAACAAACAATTTCTTTAGAGATTATGTCAGCAGATCAGTTTTATCCAGATTTATTAGCTTCATCAATTATTGCTACAAAGATTGAACATTCTTTTTTTATTCTTAGTTTTGACCAGGATTAAAGGTTGATTGGCTCTAGAACGTGTTTGAAAATATTTAAATGTTCTTTAATTTTAAAGTAAAAAAGTGATAGGCTCATGCAAATAAGCAACAACCTCTTGCAGTTCATTCACACAGCCAGTGTTAAAAGTATAAAACCAACAACGTATAAAAACTTCTAATATTAAAAAAAACCAATAAATTAAAACACATATTCTTATTTTAAATCTTTTATCAGAAGAACAAGTGGCTGCTGGATTATGAACATAAAGCTATTTTCTGATCTGCCTATTAATTCCTGTGGTAATAATGAGTTAAGCAAAATATTTGACCAACGAATATTGCCTATCATCAGTTCTGGCTTTATTTTGATCTCTATCCATGAAAACACACATTCTCCATGTATTAACTAACACCAGTTATAGGTTGGGGTTTTTTTCTGGTTTTATTTGTTTTCTTTCAACTGAAGATGCTGCTGTTGAAGATACATTTTCTATACAGTCCCAGCTTACCTGTTTGAGCTACATATGACAAATCAATTTTCTCCTTATTCTTTCACAGTACAGGAAGGAAAGATGCACAACTCAGTGGATACACCTTTCATCTGACTTTTCATTTGACCAAAAAAAAAAATTTAGTTATTTATCTATTTTAACTTTCCTAAATTACTGCAGATCTTGGGAAAGGTTTAATCTTGTCATCTTAACAATGAAATTGGTTCTCTGAGAATTAAGTGCTAACTTTGTACTTTATTTTAGACTTATGCTTACTTTCAGTCTCAGCAACTAACAAAGCCATGCAAACCTGCACACAGACAGTATGACACCCACACACTAGGGAAATGCTCTGTATCTACAAATATTAAGCAGCCTTGCTATCCTGCTCTCACATTAAATTCAATCCTCTAAGCAACAGCATCTGGCAAGTAAGTTTTTTGTTGACAGAGTTTGCTCATAAAGACTGAGCCTGCTTCCCCCCTTGCCTGTTTCTCAGGCTCTGACTTACCATTTTCCCTACAGCTGGAACACATCAACTGATGACAATTCTGGGCCAGATCCTGAATTCTGCTGAGATTTCCTAAGTAGCTGCTTGACAAATGCAATGGAAGAGGAGACAAAATGGGGGTGGATTTGGGAAAAGGGATAATGTAAGGGCCAGCAGCAGGATCAGATTCTGGAGACTGCAAGAAGAGTCAGCTGAAGTCCCACAGCTGTGGTCAAAGAAAGCTGCTGTATCTCTTTTCATCAAAGTCTGATGTGCCATGTGCCCATGATGCAATTGATAATGTTCAGTTCTTCATAAAAAACAAAACAAAACAAAACAAATTTTTTATTAAAATTGAAAGTCAGGACCTACAGCAGTTGACAGGAAGATAAACAGAGTTAATTCAAAGAGAATACTCTTCTGACAGTAGGTCACTATATTTTCCCTTCCCCTTTCCCTCATTAACAACTTGTGAACCTCCATGAGAGGAAAGTTAAAGGACATTTGGCAGTTCCAGGGAAATATAACTGCTTGTTATCCTCCTACCATTCAGTCCCCTCATGGCAGCTATCCAGTTGTCATGAACCTAACAATATCCAGACAAATAAAAACATCTGCCGTTACTAAAAACCAAGATGAAACAAATAACATGCTTTACAATCTAACAAACCAGAGCACTCTGAAAAAAAGCCAACTCCAGTTGTGCATAACACGTCTGAAAGCTTTATCATCACTTATACACCGTAATACTGAGATCAGAGGATCTCATGACACCATACAAAATACCATCCTCCCCTGTCCTTGTCTGGTGACAAGTTACTTTTAAGAAGTATTACCAAAATCTGATAGTACAAAGCTCAGGCTGATCAGTCCCAGATAATGAGATATTAATTGATTTTGCTCACCTTTTTTTTTTTTTTCACAATCCTAAGGGCTAACTATGACCTTTAATGAAATAAGAACTGAGATTCTAAAACCACTTGATTCAAAAGCTGCTGAAAATCACCTAAGTCTGGATATCATAAGACAATCTACAAAAAGTACACTATATGTAGGATTTTATTATGATTATTATGAAGATGATGACTATTTCATTTGAACAGGGAGTATAAGGCTTTGCAGAGAACACAAAACTACTCTGTAAGAAATGCAAAATGTGTAACAAGTTTATGAGTTCTGAATAATGGTACAGGTAATGTAACTGTATGGGGTGGGGTTTTATCCTTTGTGTGTACTGATCCAGTTTAGTAGAGGCACTGGAAAAATAATTGAGAAAGCAGCACATGACATTTGGATAACTAATCTTCCAACAAGCACTGTATAGCAACTATCAAATACCTGTTCTCTTCCACACTAACTCAATGTTAGTCAGATTTGGAAACCTGAAGATGAAGGCTGTTGAGAATTAAATTTGCTTTATAACTTACTAATAGTGTGCTTGATTTTCAGAAACCCAACCCTTAACCTTTCCTAGGTACATCCTAACTCATAGAAATAACTGCCCCAACAGATGGCAACAGGGGTCTCCTGATTGAATGCTGCTGACTGGACTCAAAACTTTCTATTTTTCTAGTTTTTTCTTATATCCAATTTAAAGTCCTCTCTAGCACATGGAGAAGAGAGGCACCTTAAGTCAGCAAAATGTGCAAGAACTCACCTATGCACAGGAAGGGACAGTGGGGAGGGCACAAAGTTAGATCTGAAGGACAGTCCTGGAAAAGACTTAATTGCACAACTGCTGCAAAGCTTATTTCTACTTACTGATGCTTTGAATCACCAGAAAATCTTCCGTCCTTCAGCCTTAGTTTAAAACTTACAGTATGCAAACTGCTTCTTTTGAAACAAACTTCTGCTGAGTACATTCAATGGAGTTTTCCCTATGCTCCTCCTGTTTCTCTCTGCTTATGCATTTAAACTGAAGCCATTCTCCAGACCTCACCTCCCTTTGCACAAATACATGCATTTTTGATATTGCACATTAGTTTTTGCAAGAAACTTGTCAGGGAAAGGAAAAAGAAGGCTGGTAGCAAAATCCTATTCCAGTATTGGCAAAGCATCTACAAAAAAAAATCTTCAGCTAGAAATGAAAAGTAGATGTTGTATTAAGTTAAAAAGTTCACATTGTGCCTTCTGTTCCAGTAAAATTCCCTCTGAGTTTACTGGATATCAGCGCCCACCACAGGGCTGCAAGATTCAGCTGGCATTGAAGAACTGTGATGACAAGTGAAATGAATCCGAGAGAAGTGCCCCATGATCCTGAATGATGCAATAATTTCTTCCCACCTTCTACAATGTAGAACATTTTGAATTGTTAATCTGGTTTTTTCTCTTCTGAGGCCTCAGTGATTTCTTTTATTTGTCAGATGTCATCATTTGTAGTGAGGGATAGCCTGAAAATGGGAAAGGGAAACAGTCACTTCTCCCAGAGGGTCTCATTGTCTGATGTTCCTTGGACAGGCACAGCAAGCTGCTGCTAGCTACATGTTATTGCCTGAAATCCTGCTCCAAGGAGAGGGCATCTCCCTGGAATTAAGTCATCATAGCTGAATCTCAGCTAGTGTAAACTCTATGCACTCTCTGCCCAAATTCCTGGCAAGGGTGACAGGACATCTGTTGGCCCAGCACTCTGCAGGCACTAAAGTTTGCATTGCTTTCCCTTGAAGCAAAGGTTACACAAGTTATTCTCCTCCATCACAAGGACCTAATACTTACTTCCTTTTTCTTAGGAAGAAATATCAAACCTGAGTGCACTAAAGGCATTTAATGCTGTCTGAGGCACAGCAGCAATCCACAACCACTGCAAAGCTCTCAAGATCAGCCGCAAAAACGTCAGTGCTCATGCTAATGCTTCTCCACGGGTGTACCTGCTATAAACACTGCCACAGGAACCAGGCACCTCTGCTTCCAGCTATGTTCAATAGGAGTCCATCTCTAAATCATAGCCCTCTGGGAATGAGTAACAGGAAGATCTGAAGCTCTCTTCAGGCAGACAGTTAAAACAATTCCTCAGTAGCTTTTTTAGGATTGTGGAATGAGGGTAAATTAATAGTCTTCTATTAATTTTTAAATTAAATCCCTCTCTTTAATTAATATAAGTAATGTCTTTTTTTCATTGTTTTTTAATATTTGGAGCCCAGACACATGTTTTTGAGAGAAGATGAAGGGATTGCAGACAGGAATGAAGCACCACCACTGTTCTTGTCTCTTAAAACAGCATTCAAAAGCACTAATGAAATTAATGTGTTTTTGCTTATATGTATGGTGTAAAGGTTGTGTCAAAAGAAAAGGCACAGAGGAGATGGTAAGGCATTAAAATACTTGTCCAAACTTATAAATGTTATTGGAAAAATTACAAGTAGAGCCACATCTCCAGAGTGCCATCCTGGTGCATTAACTAGGAAAGAATACTGCTTCCCTTTTAACTTACTTTTTGTAAATTCTCTGTTTGTGTCAACAAACAGTACATGACATGTTGCTCACAGTAAATTATAAGCCACATTTGTATATTATGTGCATATAAAGTACACAAAGTTCATTAAATGTTGCAGTGTTTAGTTCACTACTTCTAGGAAACAGAAACTGGTTTATAGCAAAGCCAGCTGAGCACAAAGTCTGGTGAGCTGCTCTGCAAAAAGTGAACTCTTTCTGCCCTCCTCCTAAAGGCACTTACTTCTCTCATTATTACATTTCATTCAACTCAGCTTTCTAATTTATTCGTTACTTGCATTAGAAGATTTGAACCCTGCTCCAAACAGACAGACTCAGATCTGCAAAACAGTGTCACAGCACATTCATACAAACTACACTCCAGTTTCCTGATTCTTGTAATCCTGAAATTTTTCATGGCATTTTCCTCACGTTCAAAATTGTGTCAACAATCGAAAGATTAAATCAGAAGTTCTTTTTTATTTTTCCTTTTTTTAATTTTTGTTCACAGTATGAAAAAAATACCACATTGCGGTTCCAGCTAAACCCTTTCCTGGTAAGGATTGGTCATGCCTGATGTTTCTGATTAACAACATTCATTCCTTGAGAAAAATTTACTTCTTTTTTTTTTTTTTTTTCTGTGAAAATTCATAAAATTCTTAAATCAACATGTACGACATGGATTTGATTTGTTCAGTTATGCTACAAAGATTGGCAAGCAACTCTAATAATACAGTCATAGGCTGTACTGATGAAAGTTTTCTTCCAACTACTAGCATAGCAAGGATACCTACATGGGAAACATTTTCTTTGTCAGAGTTACAGAATTCTTACAACAAAAATTTTCGCCTCTATTTGTAAAATACTCCAAACTGTATTCTAAAACTTTAATCTAAGTGAATATAGTTTAAAAAAAAAACCCCAAAAGTAAATATGGGAGTTGAGGATGGAAACCGAGACGTACAGGCTAATTCACTAACTTCCAGAACTAAGCAGTATCACATAACCTTCTGGAACAGATCCCCAGTTATGAGAGTTGCGCTGCACAAGATTCAAATGACACAGAAAAACAGACACACACTTTGATGAGAGCAAGACAAACTGGCATTGACCACAACAATGTGGGTAAATAGTGCCTTTCAACCACATAAACTCAGAATGGAGAAACTCTCTAAGACCTTTACTTACCAAAACTGCAATCTCCCCTGCACCTTTAAATTGATATTATTGCAAAATACAGAATGTCTCCATACACGTTCTCTCTTTGTTTTAAAATCTGTTTTTATCAATTGGGAATTTGAACTTTCTATTTTACACCAATTTTAATATTCAGGAGTAATTCCAAAAGATACTTTTTATTCAAAACTATGTTGTGCCAGAATGTAAAACAGTTGTTTCCATATCTGTCTCCAAAAAACAGCACAAAATTTTTTAGTTTTTTTTTTTAAGTTTAAACATTCTCTTTCAAGTAAAATAAGGAATTTTGCTGGACACAAACCAATAATTTCTGCACACACAGATAATTTAAATAAAACAAGTCATTAATCAAAATCAGCCTTCTTTCAGAAGCAAACCCCTGCACAAAGTACTCAACCCATCTCAAAGTTACTTAGTAAATGCTTATGTGTTCTGGGTAACTTGACACCTTGAGGAATCTGAACCTCTTGTGAGATTATAAACTGTAGCAGGATTTAGGAAATTCCAGGTCTTTCAGGAAGTGGTCAGCTGCCACCTAAATAATGTTTTTAGAACATTAAAATTAGTGGTTTAGCTTTGGGGCTTGTAGGATTTGTTTTTATTAAGGTAGAATATTCTGGAGCAAGTCACTGATGGCTTAAAATGTAGAGCTCTTTTCTGTGGTTCTCTACAACATAGGATACTTTCTCCAGGTCTTAAGGTTAATGCATGTTTAAAATGCACTTCTTAGTTTCATCAGTGGAATAAAATCAAGAGGAAAAGTTGATAAGTAACACTAGAAGTCGTCTGAAAGCTCTCTACAGTTGTAGATTCTGTAATATTTATCTTGCAGACATTTAGACATTTTTCCCACAAACTTTTGTGATTTTAAGCAAAGCTTGCTTACCCGAGCAAAGCAGCTGATGTCAGTAGCCCTACAGACATCAGGGATCAGGGCCCAACATTACAATTTGCCATCTTCTCCGTAACCTTAAACGTAAAATAAATACTCGTAGAGTCATAGAATGGTTTGGGTTGGAAGGAACCTGAAAGATCATCCAGTCCCAAGCCTCACACCACAGTCAGGGACACCTTCCACTACACCAGGTTCCTCAGAGCCCCATCCATCCTGGCCTTGAGCACTGCCAGGGATGGTGCATCCATGAGCTCTCTGGGTAACTTTTGCCAGTGCCTCACCACCCTCTGAGTAACAAATTTCTTCCCAACAGACAATCTAAACCTGCCCTCCTTCAGTTTAAAACCATTCCCCTTTGCCTGTCACTATATGCCCTTATAAAACGTCCCTTTCCAGATTTACTGTAAGGCTCTTTTATGTAGCAAAAGGTCTCTATGCACTCTAAGATGTCCCTGAAGCCTTGTCTTCTTCTGGCTGATCAAACCTGCCAGCTGGAACACCATAAAAGCGGTGTACCAGCCCTGTGACCAACTTAGTGGCCTCTTCTGGCCTTGTTCCAGCAGCTCCATGTCCTTCTTGTGTCAGGGACCCCAGAGCTGTTATTGTGCAACATTTAGTATAGCCCAAATGGGATTATGTATTTTGTTTTGGGGTTTTCTGACTGATTTCAGTGGGAACAAAGCTGGGCCTTAAATGCTAAACCAAAAAGATTAAAGAAACTGCATTAAACAAAGTTAAAGTAAACACAGTGATATTTTGATAGTGTTATCAACGTTCCAAAAACTGAAACGCACTCAGATCCCTAGAGAAAATATCCAGAATGTCTCATTTTAGAGTTGCTAAGCAAGGAAAGCTACTGCCAAAATACATGGTTAATTATTGCCACATGTGTTAGAAAATTATGGGGGTTTCTATTTATTTATTTATTTATTTATTTCCACTCAGTTCTTGTTTTAGTTCTCTTTGTCCATTTTATACATCTGTGCATTATTTCCATGTGCAAAATAAAAGAAGTGACTACTTATTCATGGAACATCAGAGTCTCAATCTGACATGACTTGTTCTTGAACAAAATATATTGAAGTTATTTATTAATATGTGAAATAACCTGACCTGCAACTCTAAATATATTCTATAGTATTATTGCATGGGGATGTGGAAAAAACTAATTAGATAATTTTAGGAGACGTACATACATTGAAAAGAGGATTTGATCTCTTCCTAGCATCCATCAGCAACTTCTAACCCCATAATGTGAAAAGTCACAGTTTTCAGTGAATGTGGCCTTTTGTGCATACAAGAGATTTCAAATGGACACAGATGCCTATGGACCTACTTTCTATCAGAAGAACAGTGCAATACTTCAATGTTTGCAAGTAGCATGACAATTGTGAACTTCAGACACACTGCAATGCTCAGATTAAATGTCAGTTAGTGTCTAGCGATATCTTCAGATGAGTTTCACTACATGGTTTGCTAGATATTTGGGGGAAGTTAGGCCAGAAAATTAGGAGAAGTCACACAGAAATTGTCTCTGTGAAACAAAGTTAAAAGAGGAAATGGGCAGAGTGCCTCCTGACTGGTATCTCATTGTGGAGTACATGAATGAGATACTCTTCCTTGAAGTCATGTGAACACTTTTAAAATTAATGGGCAACATTGGAGCTATGAAGATGCATACTGAATCTAAAACTCCACTGCTCTCTGCAATTTTATTTTCAACTTTTGCTTCAAGTCTATTAGTTTAAAGGGTCTAATCACAGATGAAGGGTTAGAACAGGCCATTCACAAGAGGCATTGTTGCACATGGGCAATGTGTTTTGAAGGGATGAATGCTGTGAACATGGGCTCTGTGTTTTGGCTGAGCCTTAATGCCAGAAGGAATCATTTATCTAGGGACAATCTCTGCTTGTTACTTCAGTCTGACTTTGGACCCCTCTTTTATTTTCTGGCAAATATTTATGTAAGTGATCCCAACTCAGTGCTAGGAAATGTGGTATTTTAACAACATAAAGGCAGAGTTTATATTCCTATAAAGATACCATGGGTTAGCTGGTAATAAAGCAGACTAACCTCTTGTGAAATACCATTAAAAATGAAGGACACATTATGTCCAGTAAGTTTACCTTTTCAGATTTTGTTATAATCTTGTTATTTGATACATAGAATCCCCAAAACATGTCTCTGGAACAAAATTTCTAAGGACCAAAGCAGAATAGGTTCTTCACTGGATTCCTTTTTTCTCCTGCTGACAAGGTCAATGGGACTTAAAATGGCTATAAATCAAATTACTGTGGTAAAGCGCTGAAAAAGGGCTCTAGTGTAAACAAAAACATATCTATGTCTGTGGCTTCCTGCTCTCTCACCAGAACCCTGCATTTCAATGCAATCACATTTGAAATTCTCTGATATAAACAGTTTAATGGGTACAGGGTCCAGCCAGTTCACAAAGAGGGGGAAAGTCAAGAAGCAGAATATAGAGCATTCATTACTTTCCTACTGCTTCCCCTGAGGAAGAGAAATCTTCTAATTCTTGACTCTGTTAACCTCATATTTAAATACATTAACACTTACTTGTTTCTGGAATAGGTTAATTCCAGTGTCTGAATGATTATAGTGAGAGCCTTGGAGAATCCTAAAATTGAAATAAATTGCTGGGGGGAGCATGGGTGGAGGAAGAGATTAAGAAACCCAAAACCGTACATTTTTTGCCATATATATGAAAATTTTACCAATGGAGAGTACTTCTCCCTAAAATTCTGCTGTTTCTCCTAGACACAACCTGATCATTAGAGCCAGCTGCAGCATCAGAAACCAAAATAAGAGGAAATGCCAATGACCCAAATCCTTTTAAAAGCCTTGCTCAGGCAGTGCTACAGAGCAGAAGACACAGATGGCTGCTTTCAGCTCCTGACAGGCACAAGGACATATTATTGCTCTATTATTTTTTTCTGAAAAATGTTACCAGGTAGGAGAAAAGAGTTGTGGTGGCTTGAAATTATGTCAGCTGATAACTTCAAGTCTGTGTATGACATATAAGATTCTAATTGCTACAACACTGCCTTAATATAGTTTCCTTGACAATTTTCACGTAACTTAGTTTTATTGGGGGGATATAGAAAAATATCTCATTGGTCCTGCTGAAGAGCTCCGAGTGAGTTTGTATAAGAAAGGTTCATGCATAAATTACAATTAATAATATTTAAATAATAATTATGTATCCATTTTTGCAGAAAACAAGCCCAGTACTGGAACAATTTTATTATGGCTTTTCTAAGCAGTACTTGTATAAGTGTTGCTTTCTAGCCTTATACATGGCGCACAACTTGCTACAGATAACATAGACTATTATTTGTTCTCTGCTACCCTTATGTGCATCTGAATTACACTGAAATTGAATGATGCAGTTATTGAAAACCCTGTGAAAACTTAGCTGGGCTTCATAAAAATATTAACTCACATGCTTATCCCCCATACTTTGCAGTATAGAATACCTAGTGGAAAAAGCAGTAGGATGTAGAAGACATTTTGTACTCTAAGTTCAATACAAATTATTTTATTTTAAAAGTTTTTTATACAACTACTCTTTAACTCTGCATTGAAGAGCTGAACACCTTTATTAAATGCTGGAGCATTTATACCTTTTAACAGTTTTACTAAGCTTCTCATAAATAAACACTTCTAAGAGCATTTGTGACCAATTTGTTTGTAGGCTGATACTGATCATGGGCATTTTTTGATAGCAGCAAATATTTTCAAGACCTCTTCAAAGGGAGTAGATGTATATGACAAAAGAACAATTAGAAACCGATTTTATAGTCAATTTTGTTGTCTACACACACAATGAACTGATTGCCCATAAAGTATAAAATACATTAAAAAACAAAGGCTGAAGGATCTAAGCTGAATTTAAGTTCATAACACTGTTTGCTTTAGCCAACCTTCAGCCCATTGTAAAAGCTCTTATCCAACCTTCTGGCAACTTAACTTCTTTAATAATCTTTTTAATAATCTATGGCAGAAAACAAAGTGCGTCTCTGGCTTTCTTTTATCTTTGTGCTTTATAGATGCTCCCAGAGAACTCCAGCAGGCTGGTGAGACAGGAATTCTTTCAGCAGAAGCCATGCTGACTTCTTCCCAACAGGCCTTGTTCATTCATGCACACACTGATCACATTCTTTACTGTGCACTTCAGCATTTAATCAGGATGGAAATAGAACCCACTGGTCTGTGGTTCCCCAGACTCCTCCACACCCTTTTTCCAGATGGGATTACACAGTACCCTGCTCTTAAACTGCAGCTATTAGCAGCAACCTTGACCAGCTCTTCTGCAGCTTCACATCAGAGTTTATTCAGTTCTGTCAGGAAAATAACATCTGGCACAAAGTCTACCTACATTGTCTAATGCTTTACACTTACCTCAAATTCACTCACCTCCTAAGACCTATCTGCTGCACCAAACCTGTGGTGGGAATCTTCCCAGCTATTTCCCAGCAGTAAAGACTGCATGCTAGAAAGATATCCAATAAAAATCTTGTCACGGTGGCTGGCAATTTCCCTGTGATTTACCATTTCCCCTCTCATAAATTCAATTAGAATTTTAATCTGGGCACAAAATTCTATGGTTTCTAAAAAGAGAGGAGTATTCCAGGAAATGTATTAAAGTTTGTTGAAATTCACACCATAGTAATTGATTGCAGAATTTATCCCTCCATACTAATTTAAAATAAAGAGTGCATACAATTAGAGCTATTTCTACAACAGAAACAAAATATTCTTATCAAAAAGAAAGCTTGCAAGAATGAACAAGTATTAGTTTTACATTTTCTATAAAAATCAACAAGAATCCATAGCTAACACTACAGCTTGCCACACCACATCTTACAATTCCCCAGTATTGCTTCCTGGATGATTTCTTTATATTTCAACTGCCAAAGAGTGTATTGTTTCCTAGTCACACTTTGCCAGGAAAATAAGCATAATAAGAAGAAACAGACTAAACATCTTAGAGGATGGGGAGATCTAAAGCGACATACTTTTGTTTCAGATTCACCAAACTATGACTTTTTCTGGGATTTTCAATTTAAAACAGAAAAAAACCTCTCTGAATTGAAGATTACATTTGAAGGATTTGGTGCACTTTTTCTGCAGAGCTTATTTTATGTATTTGCCAAACAAGAGTTTGACTAGATAAACTTCCTTGTTTATGTTATGAAAAAAACCTCTTTTTTTTTTATGAATATAGTCACAGATAAAATCCCTACCCATCATAGCTTACTTTAGAAATCTACTTTCCCCATTCAAGATATGAAGGTGTAATTTTACTCTCTGAATTAAAAATTGGTATTACTATTATTTGATAATAACATCATCAATCTCAAATTCTCTATTTTATGGGTATCCATTTAACTTTATATAAATCCAAATAATCTATGCAGTGCTTATAGTTTATACCACCTGTAAGTCAGGAAGGCCTGGAAAAGTTGGCAGAACAAAATGTATTTTGCTATCTTAAATAGTCATAACTGGATGTTTCTGTACTTCCTATAGTTTGACATTTCTGTACTTCCTATATGTACTTGAAGTTATTGAAATAAATAAAGTTATTGAAATAAAGCAGGAGTTCTGGACTCTTTTCCAGGTTTAGTGTCACTTTTTGAATCAACAATTTTATATTTATAGTTACCAAAGTACACTAGCTGCTCAAATCTGTTTTGGATGGTTGAGTAAATCATTAAGACCCAATAAATGAACTTCCCTGTTACTTCTTGAAAAAAAGCAGAATATTAGTGTCCAGATTTGAAGGAGTTTTATTTAGTTGCTAATTATCAGTCCAACCTGCCATTGAATGAGGTGACAAGGTGAACTTAATGCAATCAAATTAGTAATACACAGCAGCTTCAAGCACTTCAGAAAAGCTCCAAGTTTTAGGAATTTAATTCAAGATTAGGGTCTTGAATCAGAAAATGATATCTGCATGATATTCTGGGTCTGCGCTGTTTTTACAATGCCAAGAGTATCTGGCAATTCATGATCAAGTAAACACACAAAAAGAATTTTCCTCTTAACAGTCCTGGCATGATTCCCAATGATTCTGTCTGTATGAACAGAAAACAGCAGTACCTGGAGGTCATAAAATAAAGCATTTTCATTATTTTTTCCTGTTCTTGCTAGCATTCAATGTGAAGCAAGCCTAAACTTTGGAAAACCTGTATGTGTTTGAGAAAAGTATTTTAAAGTTTTCTTAGCTTGTGTAGTTCTGGAGAGACTGAAAAGGGAAATCTAAATTCTGAGATACTTCACAGACCTTGAGAACTGAAGTACAGGGCCACCATGAGGATGGAGCTCTGCTAGCATTCTTTATAGGGCTGACAGTGCTTCAAACCTTCACCTGCTCTGGAGAGTAGGTTTCTAAACACTTCGTTTTCAAAGCTTTAGACCTGCAGCTAATGCTCTAATGAGATGTAGAATGATCTCTTACATAATGAGAAAAGAAAGAAAGAAAGAAAGAAAGAAAGAAAGAAAGAAAGAAAGAAAGAAAGAAAGAAAGAAAGAAAGAAAGAAAGAAAGAAAGAAAGAAAGAAAGAAAGAAAGAAAGAAAGAAAGAAAGAAAGAAAGAAAGAGAAAAAGAAAGAAGGAAAAAGACCTGAGGCCTCTTAACTGCTCTGATTGTCTCACTATACTACAAGACACATTTTTGCAGAGACCACTGCTAAAGACTAAGATCTTATTCTGAGAGAATATAATAGATATTATATATTTTATATATAATCTAAAAGAGAATAATATGGTGCTAAGATTTCAAGTACTGTGATCTTACACAAGTGATAGACCAGGGGGGTCTCAGTGCCCTGAGCTGGACAGCCATGACTGTGAATAATCAATCCACACTCAATTCTGAAATTGTGTGGGATCTGCTGCTCCAGCTCCCTACGAATCTATGGGGCTGATGGGATTCATCCAAGAATCCTCAAATTCCTGGCTTATGTCATCACAAAGCCTTTCTCAATTTTTAAGCAGTCTTGGGAATCTCAAGAGGTCCCAGCTGACTGGAAGCTGGCTAATGTCCCAGTTTTCAAGAAGACAAAGACCCGGAAATTACGGGCCTGTCAGCCTCACTTCAGTGCCTGGCAAAGTTATGGAAAAGATTATTCAGGGAGGTACTGAAAAACATCTGAAGGGCAATGCAGGTATCAGTCACAGCATGAGAGGAAAGTCCTGCTTATCAGACCTGATTTCCTTTCATGACAAGGTAACCCACCCAGCTGACCAAGGGGATCCAGCTGATGGAATCTTTTTGCATGTCAGTAAAGCTTTTGATACTGTCTCTCACAGAGTCCTTCTGGACAAAATGTTCAGCTCACAGCTGGACAAACACATCCTGTGATGGGTGAGCAACTGGCTCATGGATGGGGCACAAAGGGTTACAGTGACTAGGGTGACATCAGACTGGTGACATGTCACTGGTGGGGCTCCACAGGGCTCCATCCTCGGCCCTGTGCACTTCAACATCTTCATAAATGACTTGGACCCAGGACTGGAAGGGATGCTAGGCAAGTTCACAGATGATAAAAAACTGTGAGGAACTGTTGACCCTCTCGAGGACAGGGAGGCCCTGAAGAGAGACCCCAACAACTTAGAGAGCTGGGCGTTCACCAACCATATGAAGTTCAACAAGGAAAAATCCCAGATTCTGCACCTGGTATGGCACAACCCTGGTTGTACAGACAGACTGGGGAATGAGAGGTTGGAGAGCAGTGCCATGGAAAGGGCCCTGAGGTTCTGGTCAATGGCAAGCTGAACCTGAGCCAGCAGTGCCCTGGCAGCCAGGAGGGCCAACCCTGTCCTGGGGACATCAGGGACAGCATCGCCAGCTGGGCAAGGGAGGGGATTGTCCTCCAATGACAGGACCCAAGGGAATGGCATGAATCTGTGTCAGGGGAGGTTTAGGTTGGATACCAGGAAAAGGCTCTTCACCCAGAGGGTGGCTGGGCACTGGAACAGCTCCCCAGGGCAGTGGTCACAGCACCAGCCTGACAGAGCTCAAGAAGTGTTTGGACAATGCTCTCAGGCACAAGGAGGGATTCTTGGGGTGTCCTGTGAAGGGCCAGGAGATGGACTTGATGATCCTTGTGGGTCCTTTCTAACTTAGGATGTTCTGTGTTTCTGTGAAGTCTAGATTCTCTGATGCAAAACATGGAAAAAAAGCAAAGATTTTAAAAAGGGGCACATTTTCAAAACTTGCTCAGCTTTGTCTAGAGTTTCTGCTCAGAAACTCTGAGTGTAAAGTTTAGACTACAAACATGTGCATGTTTTCCATAGAACATTGCCTTCCCAGAATTACAGGAAAAGGAAAGGTTGAAAAAAGCTTCCAAACTCAGCCCCCTCACTAACAGAGTGTTTTTAGCAGGAAGGGTGGCATCCAGTTTGACAAATTATCACTCTCACATAAGAAAAAATAATGCTTGTGGTGATGCAGCATACAAGGACTAAGTGATACTCCAGACATGTGGTCCATGTACCTGAGCTGAGAGAAGAATTTTGGTTTTTTCATGTTGTCCAAAACTAAGTGCCATCAAGAATTCCCATGAATTTGAAGTTTTTCAAGTCTTGAAGGGAAAAACTCAGTATATAGGACAGTCTCATATAAGATTATCCTTAGGGATAAACCTTGTTTATGTGCTTTGTCCAAGAACTGATAATAATGAATCACTAGCTGAATATGAGTCAACAAAGTACTGCTCTTGCAAAAAAACAGACAAAGCCATACTCAGATGTTTATCCACAAGTATTGCTTTCTGCTTTACTGATCTTTAGTCAGGCCTTTGATGGAATGGTGTTTTCAGTTCTCTGAACTGAACTTCAAAACCTGTGAACTAACTGCACAGGATCCACAAGGAAGGAAATAATTCTATCATACTTGTGGAAAGAATAAATAGGAGAAAGGACGGGGTTGTTTAACCTGCAGGTAAGAACAATCTTTAAACAGATACCAATTTGCTGCAAAAAGAAAGGGATTCTTTCACGGGCCAAAATAGATTTAAAAAAAAAAGAAATAATTTTTTGTGGAGAAAGACACCTGTTAAATACTGGAAAATATTCCTTACACTGGGGTAAATGAAGTATTAGAATAATTTCCACAAGGAGAGATTAATATTTTTGTAGGTTGCAGCTTTTAAAAAGACACGTGTTCATCAGAAACACCAGACAATCTCTCTTTGAGGTTCCTATCACCTTTTTGCATTAGCTCTTGCAAACTATATAACAACTCCTGAGGAAAGGATTCAAAATTCAAGTTATTTCTTTTTCTTTGTAGCAAAGTGATACTTAGCTACAAAACAAGAAACTATTTTGGTCACTGAATCTTGATTTTTTTATGGGCTCTGGGTGAGCTGAAAGGTTGTTATACCCTGCTGAGGTGTAAAAGCTGTGAGTTTGTATTTTTCAGCAGAAGAAAAAGTTACACCATCTCCTACACTAAGTAGAATCACTACTTGTGGCCTGATGCAAAGAGCTTTAACAGTTTTTCACAAAAGCCATTATCCTAAAGCCCCAGTGTGAATCCAGGCTGTAGCACACTTCCCTGAAGCCCAGCATGATGCTATGTACCTCCTTGCTCCAACAGCCACTTAACAGCCAGTCTGCAGCAGAGATCATCTCTGTCATGCAGATACTGAACATTTACTGTTCCTACCAAGGAAAAAAAAAGTTAATGGAAAGGAGATCCCTTTTATTCTGGTATCTCAGAGTCTGATTTTATGCTGCTTTACATTACAGTCCAGGTTGGAAGGTCCCAGGAGTAAGAGTGGATTAGGAAACTTGAACTTTCAAGGGTGTGAAGGGCTGCTATTATTGCTTCTCTCAGTGGAATAGGTGCAGCTTTGGTGCTGTAGTGCACGGCCTTCACCCACAGATCCCTCATCCCATCACCCACTTCTGCATGAGAGGAAAGAAGAGGCACATGCTGCAGTTGGTCTGGTCCTTCCACAGGCAAAAATGAGTGGCTGAAAGGAGCTAATTACATCCTGGTACCCCTACTGAGCATCTTTATAAGATTTGGCACTGTCTAGACTTTACAAGCTTCTCATTCTAAGTCTGTGTCATGCTTAATCAAAGACAAGAAAAATAAAATTTGCAGATGTTTTTATTTGATCAACTGTCTTCTGTTTTATTAGCTGTGAGGTTGGTCTCACGTTTCCTCAGATGTGTCATGTTAATTCTTGCCATTCTAGATTGCACAAATCATACTGGGTTGCTGGATCAGACACAAAGGGAAGTGACTGCCCTAGTTATGTGTAATATCTACATGGTCTTCCAGACATTTAACAGATGGAGAGCTTCAGCAACAGTGCAATGCTGCCAAAACCATGGAGAAAAAAACATTACAGAGCTCTTTGAGTTTTTCTTTGAATCAGTGACAGTTTCAGAGATAATAAAGGAAGCTGGAGTCCCTTCAAGATTTAGCTTTATTTTAACTTCTTCCACGGGAAGGTATTATTTTCAGAACTGGAGATATAGGGATCAGCTACACATAAAGAAGTCCTCTACAGAGAACCTTGCTGCTTTGCAGATGGCACTCCATCATAAGCCCATCCCAATGTTTATTCTGTACTGCTGTGTATATCTATATTGCTCTGTGGCCTTGGGAATTTTCTGTAGCATGGTTACGTGGTTAATGGACTCTTTCTGAGAGAATTCAATTAGTTGTTCTCTCCCAGCATGAGCTGAATCTCCAGTGTTGACCAGTCATGAGTTTTGAGGCACATACTGCAGCTAACTCCCTTTCTGCGTCTTGTGTTTCACACCATTTTCCTCAAGCAAAGCCATTTTATCTGTCCTCTGTCCTCTTCTTGGGCATTGCTCCAGCAATGACCAGAAAGATCAGCTTTAGACACAGTCACACAAAAGTTATTTGCAGATAACACCTAATAGGCAATAATCATTGCATGCTATGCTTAAAGATATAGAACCAGCTTTAAAAGCAGATAAAAGCCCCAGCAGCATTTGTTTACAAAGCTAGTGAGTACAGCCTTCAGCCTAACATGGTCTGATTTACAAACTGGAGAGAGCAACACTGTCCTTTTCAAAAGATTGAATCAAATGAGTCAGCAGGGCAGGTCACTATGAGATACACAGAGAACATCTTCCAGCTGAGACAAGCAAAGCAGTGACTCAAATACTGCACTCAACAGCAGGACCTGCTGCATACAGCAGAATATCTCAGACTGATACAGCAGGTTCAACAGGATCAATAACAAAAGTAAAAACAAAAATTATTTGTAATAGATTATGAGAGCTACACTAGCAGCTCACTAATATGTTCCAGTTGGAAATTAATTTCATAAGGATTCTCTTCCCTACAGCAGATTTGCTAGAGTGACAAAGTTACAACTTCTGAACCATACGCAAGTAGAGTCTCTGCAGGCAATAGGAGTTCACAATGGATTCTGAGGCACAAGCAGCGCTTACAGAAAACAGAGCTGGCATGACAGGGAGGTTTTTGTTTTAGACACCTTGAAAACGCAAGTTATCAGGGGGAAAAAATCAACGTGCACATGGACCTTCAGTGTATGTATGTTATATATCTCCTAGATATGTTGTATAAGCATAAGGGTGTTCATATGGGACTGCAGGAAGGCACTGACTCTATAACAAAAAAAAATTCATGTCTCTTAGCCACAATCAATCAGAAAGTTTTTGCATTTTAAATATAGGGGTGTGTAAAACAGGCTTAATTAATAGGAAAATAAATGGTTTTGACCAGTTTTCTGCAGAATCTGTCTAATTTTAATATCATTTATTGGACTGACTTACAGACTTAGAGTTAAGCATGCGCCAAATAGGGATTTCAATCACTGCAATGCCAAAATCCTGACTGGCGTCATTCTTGTGAGAGTTTCTATACTTATGCTTTCCAGAACTTGGTATATTGTATTGGTTCATTGCTCTTTGGCTAACTGTGTGGCCCAGAATTTGGCTGGGAAAATCATTACCCCTTCAAAGATTTTCTTCTTCAAATGATTTCCCAACAGGAATAGATTCCCTGTTTCTTGCCTTTTCTGAGTTTACCCAAAGGTATCTTCTGCAGTTTAAACTGCTTTCTCTTCTGTGTTGCTCTTGGGGGAGACTCAGCTTGCCTGTAATTCTGTTTAGCATAAGTTAATAATTACTTTTTTGGAAGGTCTCCAGTGCTGATAGGACTAGGTCAAATGCCAGAATCCGGTGCTAATGGAACAATTTTTAAATAGCTCAGAGTGGAATTCAGGTGTTAAACAAATGCGTGGTCATATGGTCCACATGTATGCCCATAAATTAAACAGGCCCAGTGAACATCCCTGAAAGGATTCACTTTCCTGTGCTGTTACTGTCTGGGTTGTTTCATGCAAGTTATTCCTAGAGAACAATCCTAACACTTCTGTGTTCTCACACACATCTATGCAACCACTAACTTACTCATTTCAACCACATATTGACACTATACTCTGCTTTTTTAGCCTAAAAACAAGGATTAAGCTTGCAAGTGAACTTGATGTAAACTTGGACACATAAACATTAAACAGCATATAGACATATTATCTACAATTTTGTTTGCTGGTAGGACAGACCATGATGGTTATTAATTCATTCATTCATTCATTCATTTATTGTTATCATTATCTGTGCAAGATCTACATTGCCATGATTTTTTTAACTAACAAATGAGATTGTTATTTTTAATCTTTTGAGCAGACAGTAAAATTATTTAATGTCCTTCTACCACATGATAAATGACAAGAAATTATGCAGCACTCAGAAGTATTTCAGAGTACACTGGAGACCACAGAAAAATTTCAAAGGTTATTGAAAAATATTGTGATTGAATTTTCAACTCATAAATCAATAACATGACAAATAAAGGAAGCAGATGTAGATGGAAACAACATACTGTAAGAAATAACATGAAAAATAGTACTTAATAATATTTATGCTAGTTCTTTTCCTGTATTAGGAAAATGAAAAAAAATTAAGTATGTAGGAGAGGACAAATAAAATGAGCAGTTCAACAGTACATGGCAACCCAATTTAAATTCTGCCCCTCTCATCCCTAGTGAGGATCAGGAACTAGAGCACTGTGAACTCTTCCAGTTCACACTGAAGATGTTCTCATGCTTGACCCATCAGTAAAGCAGAGTCCGAAAACTGACTGCAGTGGGTTGTGAATCAGCCTCAGCTAAGGAACAGTTGTAATGATGTGTAAATCACCATTCCATTTGTTTCTTTAAGGAAAAAATACGTGCACACAGAGGCTAGAGGTTATTCAAGTCTCTTGTTACATTTCATGGTTTGTTCTGCCAGGACAAAACTGTGATGTGCCCAAGGAGTTTTCCAGCCAAGCAAAACCATAACACAAGCATTACCACTTGTACGGGAGAACTGGTTCAGTGCTCCTGTCTCTGAGGTCAGTGGATGATGCAGCAGAAAAATACCCCTGGCGATTTGTGCAACAGTGTCTCAGCTAGCCCAGGAATGATTCCAGCCAAAACCACATGTTCTACATTCTCAGCCAATGAAACACAGTAAGAGGAGCTGTGACACAACAAGGCTGCCATGCCGAAATAAAGACAGACACTGCTCAAGGATATAGGATATAGAAATAAGAGCACTTGATTTTCCAAACTCGTTTCTGACAAGTACGATCTTGAAAAAAAAACACTTTTGAAAAAATTTAATTACTAGAGGAGTCTGAGAAATAAGAACACACAAAGTATAACATTTACTCTCACATTCCTGTGAAAAAGGCACCAACTGAAGACTGGCTATTTAAAGATTTTTTATGCAACTACAGTTATAATATGACTTAGAACACTAACTCATTAATAGAAACCACACTTGTGAAGGAATTAGTTAAAATTCTTGAGGAATAATTCTTGTGAATTGACACCAAGAACCTAGAAGCTGACCAATGGAACAGATGGAATTAAACCTCAACCAAGGAAATCCTCAACTAACTTATTTTTGAATACAGGATAGTGGAAAAAGCAAGATGATGCTGAATAAAATTCAAGCCTAAGTAACACTAACAAACCTAAGCAAGGTTAATATCTGAGCAGCTCTCATTTATGGAAAGAAAACTCCAAGGTCGTGATAAGTTTTCTCTAGGTGTACAGAAAGAGGAAAAATGAGGGAGTAGCATGAACGATAATCATATAGCTCTGGAAGAATGAGGATTTGCAATTCTCATTGAGGTTTCCCTCACCTTGTGCAAAAAATTCATTGACTAAGAAAACAAAGACTGACATAAAAACCATTTACAGTGCCTGAAGCTTGTCTGAGTTGTGAGAGATCGAACAACAGCCTAAATTACAGATATTTTTTCAATCTACTTCAAGAATAGACTACAGAATTTAAATTATTTTTGTTAGATTCATAGAATCATAAAAATCATAGGACTGTAGAATAATAGATTAAATTAGTTGGAATGGACCTTTAAAGACCATCCAGTCCAACTCCCCTGCAATGACATCTTCAACTAGATATGGTTGCTTATCTGGTCCTATCAATCCCACTGGAGTTGTAAAACCTGTATTTATCAATATAACTTACAGTCTGATTGTTATAATCTCTGGTAATATTTCACTTTTACACTTTTGAAAATTTTCAAAACTTCTTACATAAACAGGTATATGTGTATATTTTTTGATGGATGGAGGATGGAGGATGGAGGATGGAAGGGTAGGAAATTGTATATTTCTGCTTGGAATTTTAGGTGCATTACATAAAGTAACACCCACAGGGCAAGTTTTAGCTGTGCTATGTAACCAGAGAGCTGTTTTCAGCCAAGTCATGGCACCAGCATTTACTCCACCTTGTTGAAGTCCATGCTATATGAAAGCCTCCTATTCTTATGTGGTCTCTGTACTCTACAACACAAAGAGATGTGTCTGCTTTTGTACAACAGACGTGTGCATGAAGCTTCTACCCCAAGCTGTTGCAAGAGACCTCCAGAACTGACAATCCTGGCACTCAAAAGACACAGAGCATCTCCACAGTATAGCAATATCTGTGTATGTGACTTCATCCTGAAAGCCATGAGGCAAGAAGGTTTTAAATAAACTGCCGGCTGTTTGGCATGTGCTGACAAGTTTTACGTATCATTAAAACATTTAACACAACTTCAAATGACTACTTGTAATTAAACACTTTTTAGGTTCTTAACCACTAAAATGAAACTCCGATGGTTAATGATAATATTTATTAAATTAATTTTATCATTTAACAAATTAGAAATCTCTGATCCTAAACTTTTATTTATATTTTGCTGATAGTGAGTCATGCTATCCAATGCTATGAAAAAGTTAGTGAGCACCATTTAGTGAAAACTTCTCTTCTAAATATTGTTTTTAATCCAAAGCACAAAGAGGTCATCAGAAGTCTTTCTGTTGCATTAAATTAAAATTGAATACATAAAACTGAAACATAAATAAAGTAAATTAAATTAAAAACATTCTTAAGTGCTTTCCTTCTTTTGCAGCATCTTAACATAGCTAAAAATAATACATCATTCTTTATATGCAGTTCTACAAATTCCATTCTCAGAGGCAAGTACTTATTTAACACAGGTCTTTCTTCTTTGTTCAGAAAATCTCTGGCTGCCCTTCATTGTAAACCCCAAAGAATTTGGATTCCTTGTGCACTAGGAATGAAAGGATTTCCTTCCTATATTCCTCCAAGAACAGTTTTAATAGTTACTTCTCAAATTTACTGTGTAGACCTATTTGGTCTGTTAGGTTTTTAAATTAACTATTGGTTATTATTCCTCACTCCCTGTGGCCTCTGCTTCAAGGGCAATGAATCTCAATTAAGATTCTATTCTAGCACATATCATCTTTTTTTAAATTCCTTATAAGCAAAGTGTCTTTGTCTGACAGGGTACAGAATAATAAACAGATACAATGTCAAGTGATTTAAATTTTCCATCGTTCTCCCTGATATTGATTTCTGCCATATATCTGCTTTTCCATTCATTTCAGCTGAGAAAAATGTAAATTCGTAGTTCAAAAAAGGGCTCTTTACCAAGATTAAATAAGTCAAAGTAAAAACATAGTTGCATATATATATTTATATATAAATACATTACATATATATAAATAAAAAACTTAATTACTATTAAAATGATGAAAATACTGATTCTATTTCTTTGTATAGTGTGCTAATTATTGATTTAAATAAATTAATTTACTAAGTTAAAAAACCAAAGTATTTTCATATCACATACTGAACAAACATGAGATGAACTTCATTTAGCGTTAAACACTTTAATTGCATTATGAATAATTCATATATTTTACAGGGATAAGTTTCTTTTACTTGGCATTACAGCAATAGTCTCTCATCTCTGAATCTCTCTGTTTCATTCTTAAGGACATGTATATCAAACACAAAACCCACTGGTGATAAAGCTAGCAATAACTATGAAATATAACTGGTAACCAAACAAGGAATAAGTCACAGCATCACAGAATGGGTCAGGTTGGAAGGGCCCACTGAGGGTCATCTGATCCAACCACCCCACCCAAGCAGGGCCATCCCAGAGCACACGGCACAGGATTGCATCCAAATAAATGGGATATCCCCAGTGAGGGAGACTCCACAGCCTCTCTGGGCAACCTGTTCCAGTGCTTGGTCACTGCACAGTAAAGAAGTTCTTCCCCATGTTCGGGTGGAGTTTCCTGTGCACCAGTTACTGCCCCTTGCCTCTTGTCCTATTGCTCAGCACCACCGAGCAGAGCCTGGTCCCTCCTCTGACCCCTCCCTGCAGACACTGACAGACACTGATGAGGTGCCCTCTCAGTCACCTCTTCCTGAGACTGAATAGGCCCAGCTCCTGCAGCCTTTTCTTGTAAGAGAGATGCTTCTCTTCCTTGACCAACTTTGTAGGTCTCTGCTGGACCTGCTCCCAGAGTTCCATGTCTCTGTTGTGCTGAGGAGCCCAGAGCTGGACACAGCACTCCAGATGCAATCTCACTAGGGCTAAGTGAAATTGGTATACATATATATACACATTTCCCAGTAATCCCCATAAAGAATTTATGTCTTTATTGCTGTTTATTGCGATAGATTGACTTGATCATTCTGTACTTGCAACCTCAGCTTTGGCTTATGGTATCATTAGTTAAACATTCTGAAGTTTAATTCTTGGAAATCTAAAGTATTAAAATTCAGCAAAGCACCTACACACATAAATAAGTTTGATCTTCTCATTAGGCCCAGTATCACCTATTGGGACTTATCACACAAAATAAGTTTCAAGTTTCAGTCTTCCAGCTGAGCATGCCCTTAAGCCCACTAATGAATTGTGTCCACTCACCTGAGGATCAAACTTTAGGACCAAACTGTAGGCAAAGTATCTACTTTAAATTGTATGAATGATGTGAGAATGGACTCCATCTTGGGTTGTGGCTTTTGATCATTCCCATTTGTTTACCATGAATTGCTATGTGAAATCCTCTTAATAAGGTACCAGCATTCCTCTTTCACCTGGCATGATCAGATTCTCTTCTTGAAACGTGGATTTCCCAATAGGAGACTCCAATCTCTTCCATGCAGAGGCTGGGATCACATAGAGGAATCGTAAAGGCTATGAAATTGTCAGAAAGGGAGAAGGAAGTTTAAGAGAGTTCCTCTGCAGAGATACAGGCACATTTACATGTTTGTCCACAGGCAGCACATGTAATGCCACCGCTTTCACAGAGGCGTGGCCCAGGATTTGGACCTTGGTCTGTCTGGTCCCAAGGTAAATCTGGCACTTAGACATATGTTAGTACAGCCATAAGGCTCCCAAAACTTCTCTTGAAGTGAAGAAAATAGCAGAAACAGTTGTTGTATTTCCATACTCAGATATAGAAAGAGGTTGCAGTTCTATTCACCCTGTTTGAGGTTGGTTCACCAATCAAGAAGAAATTATAGGGTGGGGTTTTCTTAAGATTAAGATGCCAGTGATCCCCAGATATCAACCCCCAGTCTCCAGTGT
This sequence comes from Eopsaltria australis, assembly GCA_034509425.1. Taxonomy (NCBI): domain Eukaryota; kingdom Metazoa; phylum Chordata; class Aves; order Passeriformes; family Petroicidae; genus Eopsaltria; species Eopsaltria australis. Next base: position 407,400 of record JAVTVJ010000858.1, on the reverse strand, counting down.
ATGCAGACTTCATCATTTGTTTTCTGCTCAGGGGAGAGAGCACACAGCCCCTCCACTGCAGCAAAGGGGTGAAGGCACCACAAATTGTAGAATCAGGGAAAGACCTACTCTGTTTCAACATTCCAAGGAAATTTGGGAGGGTAAAATGAAATCACTTGCTCACATGAAAGAATTGTACAGGTAAAAATTGTGGGAATATATCACCACTTTAGGACCAATCTGAAACTGGAAGTACCATGCTCTTGATACACTCGTAAAGAGAATGGTCAATGAAAAACCATCTACCAGTTCAGGTAAAAGTACCTGCCTACACATGGAAAAGTTCTGGGAATAAAGACTTTTTACAGGAATTTTTTACCTAGTTTTGAACAATATATCATCAATGTCAAATATGTTTGTTCAAATTCACATTTCATTAACAATGTAGCAAATTTTAGAACTGAGCCTTCTTAACACTTCTTTTCACTTCAGATTCAGTTTGTTTTTCATATGCACCCTGAACCAGTTCAAAGAACTTGTGCAAAGGTTTAGTATTAAGCACAAAGTATCCTATGGTGCCATGACTAAGCACTCATAGAAGTGATCAAACATTACAGGGTATAAGTATGAAACTATTCAATTAAACTATACCTAGTCAGTGTAAATTTTCCATCTCAGTGAAGGAAGGAAATCTGCACCAAGAATGTAATAATTTAACTTTTTGTTGTAGTTTCCAGTCTTCAGAACCTAAAGGGAGGTCTCGGGTAACCTAGAAAGGAACAAAAAAAAAAAAAAAAGAGAGAGAGAAGTTAAAATGTGGTTCTTTTCAAACGAGGGAGACATACAGATTTTAAAAAATGCTTCATTTGTATGGATTTGAGGTTATAATCTCAGAACAGACAGTTTGGGAGACTAGTCCAGAGACTCCTCAATTTCCCATCTCATTCAGAGGAGATGCATGGTAAATTGCTTGTTACAGAATCACAGGATATTTGGAATTGGAAGGGACCCACAAGGATCATCAAGTCTCTGGGTAGCAAACCCACAACCTGGAGCATTATTAGCACAATGCTAATGCCAACTGAGCTAATGTTGGCATCCGTAGACAGGATGACTTCTCATCTAGCCCTCTACAATCATCCTGTTCAATAATAGTATTCAACATTTATGGGAAAAGTCTTCTATAAAGATAAATAGGGGAAAGATGGCTTCCATATCTCTTATCAGCCACCATGATTCAGTCTGTTTAACTTAGACAAGGAAAGTCTCTTGATCAAGAAAATTTGACTCCTTTGGATAAATTACAAATCACTTACTAGAGATTAATCCTTCATGATGGGTGACAGAGGATGTGCTACCTCTGGTTTCAGACCACTTTTGATAGATCTAAAATTAACTGAGGCAGAACTCGATCCAGGAATTGATCCATTCTTCATTATGAGAAACACTCCTATCTTCCGTTTACCCATGTCCCTTGTGAGCATATTCACCAAATTTTCCCTACCAGCATTCTGCTTTCACCCAAGCAGAAATTTTTACAGGATTACTTACCTTTTCCCCTCCACTTTCCCTTTACTTTGTCAGCTGCTGTGCAGAACACCCAGTACGTGCTCTATCGTCATTTCACTTGTGGATAAGGGCTCATTGTTTTCCACTCAGACACGGAATTGTTTTACGAAAACAGTTTGGATTTTCAGTCTCTTCCAGTCTACTTTACTGTTAAAATTTCCCTTACTCACTGTCTTCATGTGGTTTCTCTCCTATAGGAATGACTCTTGCTGGGTCTCAGGAGAGCGCAGTTGTGCCGCAGCACCTTTCTCGGCTTGCGTCACTAGAACATCACAGTCTGGAACCGGTTTTCCATCTTGCGGTTCGCCCATTTTATTTCCCCTGCCCGCCCTGAATTCTCAACGAGGAGATTTTTTTTTTCCCTTTCTTAACTGTGGGGCTTAAGGGATCACAATGTTGCAGTTATTTGTGGCTTGGCTTTCACTCTCTATTTCTCTCGTCTTACAATGCTGCTCTCCCACCAGTTCAAACTTCTAAGGTAGTTCGTTCTCTCAAGTCATAGAGCCAAGAAAAAAAAATTATTTCTACTTCTTTCTGCTCTCATTTAAAGTTATTGTAAGTGAAGTGTCAGGGTACCATCTGGCAATTAGGGAGATGCCACTGTATTCTAATTATCTTTGTTATCTGTGTGCACAGACAAAAAAATCAAAGGGACGTGGCCCTTTCTGCCTTGGTCCTTTGCATTAAGGCTGCTAGTGCATAAAGCTTTCGTTAGTGACATTTATTCTACCCACTGAATTCAGACTTTTGTCAACTGCATCATCTGTATAGGAAATTCCCCGTGAAAGAAGATACTACTGAGTTAAACCTAAAGAAGGAAGCTTTTTCAAAGTGTATTCATCTTTACATTCCATTGTTATTATACTTGGATTACACTTTTACATTTCAGCATTTTAACAAGAGCCCATTTACAGACATTCACCAACTACTAAGGCAGAGGCAATCACTATGTCAGGGATAGTGACTACCCACCTATCCTGGATTTAGAATAAATATGACTCATGACAGAACACCCTCCATAAAGATAATGAAGATAGTGAAAATTTCACTCATGTCTTTTACTTAACAAAGTGATAGATGTTAATTTAAAAATATAGTGATACCCCTTTAATAGAAAACTAAATGCAATGCTTCTGTAAAGTCAAGACACCTAGGTTCACACAGTTCCTGGAGATGATACTGCTAGGACTGATTCAGCCTTGGTTGTTTTGGCAGATTTTCAGCCTGATTAAAAATGCTTATGTGGAAACAGCATTAGGTGAACATCAAGTCCACGGAAGGCAAAAGAAAACACTAACTTCTGTAATACAAAGCATGTGTCAAACAGTTTTCAATCTAATGGTAAATAAGTAACCGTGGAATTGCTTTTATACAGCTTGAAAGCCTAAATAGCACCAGCATACAACTGCAGACTCCATGAGTTTCTCTATTATCCTGATGTAATTTTACTTTCTCCAACAATTAGCACAGTCTAATGTGGCAACACAGACACACTACTTTAGGGTGAGGGATTGAAACACTGAGATTGTTGCTTTTAAATATTAAAAGCTGTGTGTTTTATGGTGGATTATAGGCCCTTTTTTACAGCACAAGTGTTCTCCACATTTATCTGAAGCATGCAGTCTGCTCAGATGCACAACAAGGGATTTAAATTACGGCCTTTAGAATGCCACCCTCAAAGTGGACCCTCAAATAGGCTTTACCCTTGGAAGCACATGCACTCATATAGTTCATTTATAGCAATAAAACCCTTTCAGCCAGTCACGTTTCTCCCTTGGCTTCGATGAAAGCTGGATCACATCCTTAAAGATAATCAGTTACAGAAACTCTACTCTGTAATCTTGAATAATAACAATAAGAAAGAGTGCAGCAGGGATAGCCCTACAGATGCACCTCCTCACACAGTCAGAAAGACCCTGTTCCTTCTCAAGGAGGAAAAACACATGGACATCTCCTTGATGAATTGTGGGACATCGTTGACATTTCTCACGGGAACAAAATGCAGAGGGCACAGTGACTGCTACACCACAAGAAAACATGAAAATAGTGATTATCTCATCACCAAAGCTTCTAGGTTTTGGCTTCTAACGCTTGTAGTCCTTAAAATGCTCTTAAAAGCACTTTACTTCATTTTCTTTCAGAGGCATCAAATGGTGCCTAGAAGAGGTTGACAATTTTTTCAGTCCAAAGATTGTTTCCTGAATTCAGACAAGCTGTGAATTATAATACATTTATGAACAAAAGATAAGAAGACAGCTACCCATTATAAATGAATATGCATAAAGAAACAATATTTTTTCACACTACAAATTGTAATCCTCATTTATAATCAAGTTTGTCAAGGTCAGAGGAAGATACACTTTCCTACTGGATACAAAGCTTTTCCAGGGACCAACATAGCAAAAGGCATGTGTCTTTTCAGAAAATCTTATTGGGTGCTCAAAAAGTTTCAGAATCAATGATTTCTGCTATGGCATTGCTGTTTTAAAAGGCAGACTAAATCTGGCATTTTGTGTTACTGTTTGGAATTTGTCATATTTGCTATAGGTGCCGATGTTGGCACAGGAGAATAAAAAACCCTTTCCTTTCAGTATCCAAGTTCTTTTATACCTTTGACACGCACCTTTCCACCACCACTCAACTTATTTAAGAAATGGCAGTTTGCTATTGCCAGTTATGAAGCAGAGAATATTTAATGAGATTTGAAGTTTCCTAACAGTCTGTCAAAATGTAGACCTGAACTGAAATTTATAATGGGAAGGCCTTAATCATTATCCAGCAGCCTTTCCCACTGCCATCTAGCACCACTCTCACTGTATTCCACTTCCTTAAGTATCATCACTGGCTTATGCCAGACTAAAACATTTGTGAATTTATTGTAACTGTTTGCTGTTTTGAGAAATATTTTTGAACTTGGTACAGACTAATCACAGCTGTGAATTTTACTTGCCCTGAAAAGGTTCTACATGTATGACAGCAGAGCAGCGCTGGAACAGGCAACCAAAGAAGTTGTGGAATCTCCATCCCTGCAGGCTTTTCAGACTTGGCTAGACAAAGCCTTGGCTGACCTAATGTTGGTAGTCTTCCTTGGAGCACAAAGTGTGACTAGAAACTTACAGGGTTTCAACCACATTTCCATGATCTGTGATCTGAGGTACTGAAACAAACCTGGTAAGCACTCAATTAAATAAGACTCTCACTGTCTGTGTACACAGGCATCCCTGGCGTTACCTCTCAAATCTACATTATCCTTACAATGCAGGTTCTCAAAATAATCCATAGATAGCAAAAGGGAAAGTCCTTTATGAGAGTTATACAAAACTGAGATTACTTCAAATTACATTGTCTTTTCCTCACACTTGAAGGGCTGGAGGGCAGAAACTGGAATCCTACTTGGGTTTATGTTCTCGATTACTTGATTCTAACTGTACCAAATATCTGGTTATCAGATTGGTTCCTTCTTGTGGAAGTTCACCCTAAAAGTGGGCTTTAGGAGAAAGGACAACACACACTTTATTGAAAGAGGCTTGCAGAATATAACAGCAGTGGGGAAATGACTTCCCAGCTGCAAAAAGAGGGGTGGGCACATGGATATGCAGAAGGCAGTCTAACTCCATGCACACCTCAGAACATGCTGGGAAGTAAGAGGGATACATGAAAAAGACAAAAAGAATGGGTCACTGATAGAACAGCATGCATAAAGGCAGACCTGCTGTAAGATAAGATACTTACAGAATTTACCACTGTAGCAGGTATCTTTTCACTCTGTAATCAACAAAGTATTAGATTATTTTTAATTTAAAACGGAAGTGAAGATTATGGTCATGAGATAGGAAAGTGAGGGTTACTGACGAGTTCTTAATGTCCAGGTGATTTTCTGAAGGAGTCCCTTTTCCAGGCTGCTTGGAGTTCTGTGCATCTAGAAACTACTGATTGTTTGGCCAGTGCACAAGTTTTGCCCAGGTGGCAAGGTAATAATGCATTCCCAAAAGAACTAATAGAATTATGTTCATTAACAAACCTAAGCTTCTAAGCCTCATCTTAGCCTTAGAGCCCTAAGGCTTCAGCTGACAGCTTAGAGCTCAGGGCTTAGATTTTCATCTAGATCATTTTAATAACACAGCTTAAAGCACCTGAGCAGTCCCAGTGAGGTCCATGCAAGCAAACACTTAGACATCTGCCTGGACTGACTCACACAAGAGCTATCAGCTGAATCTCTGAGTACTGAAATAAGACCCTTAACAGTGCTCCTTAACAGTTTTCAAAATATCGCTACAACACACCTTTTAAGAGCTTTGCTGAATAAATATCTGACAAAGTTTATTCTAAGCATTTTCTACACATGATATTTTTTCACACTATGCTAAGCAAGATTACTGACACTGCATTTGTTTAAAACAAGGGAGTTATCTATGCATTTGTTTAGAAAATATTAAATTATACATCTCTTCACTTGTACCTTATGGCTGCACAACTTTGAAAAGATATTCACCTCATGGTTCTTAGCCTCCAGGTGTACCCATTCTTCTATCATAATAAACTAGTGGGCTACACCCACTATACAACTTGTTGATGTCATGTGCAGAAAATTTCCATAGTACATTTTGCAGAGTCCTGTCAAAAAGATTTAGAACAGTTCTTCACAAACTCAGGAATAATATCCTTGATTAATATTTCAGAATAGTGATTTTCTTATCAAAATCCACTGTTAAGAAAAAAGAGCTGCCACATTACAGGAGCTGATATTATTTCAGCTGATACTGGTTTTTATCTTCTCTTAGTTTAGAAAGCTTATATCACCTTTTAAAGAATGAATGATACAAACCAGTTGATTGAGATAATACCAATTCCCAGCAGCTCCACGTTAATAACTGTATCGTTACTCTTATTTGACTAAATGGGTTTACATTGTTATACACATAAACTGCTAAGTAGTAAAACACATATACTGAAATTTGTGGTAAAATCTGCTATGAAGTGACACTGTATGTGAGAAATATATTATGGTTACAGAAGAAACAGAGTACTTGGAGTAGCAGAAAAAAGCCAACAGGACTAGTTGGTACTTTCACCAAAAAAACCCAAACCCTAAACACCTCAATAAGTCCTGATTACATAACTAGGCCAACCTTGATGGGGCTTTGAGAAACCTGGTCTAGTGGAAGGTTCCCTGTCAATGGCAGGGAGTTGGAGCAAGATGATCTTTAAGGTCCCTTTCAATCCAAATCATCCTGTAATTCTATGATTGTAACAGTTCTTATGACTATTTTCCTGGTAATTTTAAGTATTATAGTAAAAACAGTCTGTTAACAAAAAACTCCTTTAGAGATAAAGAAGGTTGCAAACACTTAAATATGACTGCACTAGAAGTCTTTTGAGTAATGGAATTGATGTATTCCATTTCCTCCAGGCTCGTGATTTGTTGTACTGCGCATTGCACTGCAGTCCTCCCTACCTTCCACAGATTAATAACCAAGTGTTTCTAATCAGTCTGAGCTTTAATCAATGCTATTAGAGCTACCAGAACAGAATAGTCTCGTGCATTTTTTGGCCCACCAGCAAATACAATGTAAGTTCATCACCCATGCAGATGGCCAAAGCATTTCCTTACCCAGCTGGGTCTCTGCAGTAACACCACCTAACACATTAATACAATACAAAACCACAATTGCATTGGCCTGCTGAGACTCACCACAAAAAAAAAAATCTGGCCAAAAGCACTAAAAGAAAATGTTTTTAAAAGACACAACAATTCTTTTTAAAACTCCACACCTCTTCTCACACAGTTAAATATAGTTTGGCACTCAATAAAATACTTTTTCCTGATATCCTTCCCACCCAAGAAGCAGCATTCATGAATACTGCTGTAGGATTTTTTACTGTCTGGTGACAGAACCCAGGATAGACATGAATTTATGCTGCAGGAAGAGTCTCAATTGCTGGAGCTGTTAATGGTTATATTTTAACTTCAGCAGGTTCTCAAAATCTCAAAGAAAAACTCAGATGGCTCTCCTTGACTTTTCAAGAGTTTTACATAAAACACACATAATAGAAACAAAACACTTCCTCTGTGAAATTCAGAGGGAGATCTTCTGCTGACTTCACTGGAACAACACCAAACTGTATTCTTAAAAATAAGGATAGGTATCATCCAAAATAAAAGATAAAATTAAAAATAAATACCTTTCTTGCCTAATTCATCATCAGCCCTTTATTTAGGATATGTGATCCAAATTTATGATCCTGCTTGTCCAGACTTTATCCCACAATAGAAGCAGCAGTATTATAAACCTCTGGGAAAACAGATGCCTAAGCAAAGGCTTCCTGTATTGATCATCTGTGGGAGTCAATGCAAGTAGGTTGCATGAAAAAAAACCCTTGATACCAGCAGCATTTCACAAGAGCAGGAAACCTGGTCTGTGAACTTCCTAATGCAACACTGGAAACCTCTCCTACTTAGCTCAGGAATACACATCCTAATATACTGACCTTAGCAATCAAGACTCAGTTTAATCTGTACTCTAGCAATGCATGTTTGCAGAACCAGAAAAAAGTTTATGGATGTATTCAACCTTCCACTTGTTTAACAAGTGGGCTTAGCCTGAAAGATGAGTCTTTGCCATATGCTGTACTATCAATGTCACAGTGACACAGAAGAGTTTTCCTACTTGCTATTAAAAAACCAGTTTTGGCCTGTAGATAGTCAGTGGTGAATGAAATATTGGAATTAATTGCTGCTTACAGCAAATAAGAATATATAAATGGACTGACTCATTGTATTTTAAAAAAGAAATTAGACTATTATTCTAGGGTTCTGGTCATGGACAACTTATGACATTAATTTTAGAACACTGATAGCCCTAAGTAGCACACTACAAGCAGAGAAATTGCATTTCCTTCTAAACATAAATACAGCCTAATTTTAAATATGACAGAAGAAAATAATATTTTTTAAAAATCAGAGAAATTATGGTGAATGAAAATAGAATAAGTCCACACAACTGTATTACGCAACACTTGGCAGTTGAAAACCTGAAAGATTGATGATTCCAAATGAATATTTCTTGTTTACTTTATCCAGTAAGCTATTATTGCCAAGTTTTGTTTAAACCAGTTCTCCTCATTGCTGAGCTCAAATGAAACTTCACACTGCTGTAAAAATTTTAAAATTTTAACATTTTACTCTTGCCTGTGTAGAAGCAGTGTTACTGAAATGATGAACATTACATTCATGTAGACGTTGGTAGATATAATTCACTGTATTTCTTCAGAGTTCAGACATCCACACCCCCTTAAGATCTGAGTTTGCTTTCAGTGTGGAAGACAATTATCTGATTCTGATAAAGAAACATCTATGAGGCCTCCTACACACTCCAGTGTAGGTGGGTTCTGGGGCTAGGTGGGTGTTTGTACTTATGAGCTTCATGCCCCATTATTTGTCTTTTAATCTTTTTATTAATTAGACAAGTTTATCTCATATTTCTGGCACATCATCAAAATATTTATATTTCCTCGAATCAAATCAGACATACTTACACAGCTAAACTGTACACCAGGCATGACCCACTTTAATGTCATCAGCTCACTGGTTTTCCTTGTCTCAGTACAGCTAGAACCAAACAGGAATGACACTGGCAAGATAAAACCCACCTACATAATCCAGAGAGCTATTAATTATATAGGTATTTAAATATGAGTGATGCCTGCTTAATGAATGAGCTGAGAAGTTAAATTCCTCAATGGGCTTGTTGTCATTTGCCATGCATTAGAAAATCACTGTGGAGCTCAGAAAGATCTAATGGATTTAATAGAAGCCTTTCACCATTCTGGGGAAACACCATCTGCATGAAGAAGCACACGACAGCAAGCTTCTGTCTTTTTTCTCCCATTCCTTTAAAATCAATTTTACAGAAACATAATTTCTGAATCCTCAGGTTATACTAGCCACAAGTCTAGCTTACATCTCAGGGACAAGGGATATGAACCTGATAGTTCAGTCACCTGGATTTATTGGTCATCATGTCATGACGAGCAGCTTAGCATCACAACAGATGCCAGCACAGATATCAGTGAGTAGACTGGGATTTTTTTCCCCCTAAGGAATAAGGATTAATCTTCCTGCCTGAGAACAATTATTTGGTGGGGCTTTTTTGTGGAGTTTTTTGTTGTTGTTGTTTTTTGAGGTTTTTTGCTTGTTTGTTTGCTTGTTTGTTGTTGTTGGTTTGGGGTTGTTTGGGGTTCTTTTTCTGAACTACAGTCTCATTCTCAGTCCCAGATCTTGTCATTCCACTATGGAGCAGATAGCCCCATTTATCTAAGGAATAAATTTTGCCTCTCATTTCCAAATTAGTCTACAAACGTGGACATCTGGCTTAATGAGAATAAAACAAAATAAAAAGCATCCAGTCAGACTGATGACACATGAGCATAATAGTGCAATAGAAAATGAATAGGCCCATGGGTAGAATTGGTGTTGTGTGAGTTACACTCATCATAAACCTAAAAAGGCAAGGCTATTTACATTTCCTGTCATGATAGAATCCATCATGGCAAAAGACATGCAGCTGAAACAGTAATTGCTCAAACAAACATTTTTGGAATGGACATTTTTTATCATCGAGTACTTCTGCAACAACATGGATTTTGTATTTGATTTTGCTCTTGTGCCTTACATCTCAGCCTTATAGCATACTTATGCATTTGCAGTAAGATCTATCTTGAAATAAATTGATTAAAAAACACTAACAGCTGCATTGATTTTGCCCGAACAGGATGAAATAGCTGTTACACGTGACATCATAAACCCTTTCTCACATGTCCACAGACTCAAAAGAACAACCTTTCCCAAGGGAGATGTGAAACAGATACCAATTAAGGCTGGAAAACACAAATTGAGACAGGGATTAAAAGCAAAGTTAGCAGAGAGGTAAAAAAGTGGGTTAATACAGACGAAATAGTGGCTTGCAGGGAGAGCAGAAATACTCCCACACGAGCCATCTCCAGAGTTGGGAGCAGTGTGGTGCTGGCACAGCCTAATTCATGCTGAGTTGGTAATCTGGGGCATTGCTACACTAACGCCATCCTAGGTAACATCCTCAGATGTAGCTTAAACTCCCCCTGCCCAGCACTGCCTTGTGCCATCATCACAGAGGGCTCCTATGCACAGGGTGAGTTTGGAGACCACGGTCTGACAAGGTGAGTTGCTGAAAATTAATTGTAGGAAAGGCGAAAAGAGGGAGAGCACCAGACTCTGCAAGTGCGGGTTTCCTCCCAAGAGATAAGTGTTGAATACCTTGGGACATATCTTCAGCAACTGTCAGCTGGCACAGAATCATCAAAATCTCAGAGCTCTGCAAGATGCCTGCGGTTGGGACATGGTCACACAATTAAATCCAGTGCTGAGCAGTTACTTCTGAATGTGTTTACTTGTGCATTATGCACTGGGCTCTCCCTTCCTAATTACAGTAATCACCTGTGTACCTGCCAAGCTGTGTTGTATAGGTATCTTCCTTAGGCATTACTGTCCCCTTTCAGAAAACATTGTCCTAAGGGTGAGAAATAAATGTAGACATGCAAAATTCACAGATGTTCAGACTGGTGAAAAATGGGAGAATTTTATCTTTGAAACTATATCTATGCATATTAGGTAAGAGCTGATAGGTGATAAAAATCAATTATACAGTTAACAAGACTAGCAGGATATGTTTAGAAATAGGAGGGGAGAGTTATGCAAACCAAACCAAGGATTATAAAACTGCCAGGTAGAATAATTCACTGATTCTCAGACAGCCACATCACCGGACTATGCAAGAAGCAAAACAGATGGCAAAAGTTAATACAGATTGGTTTATAGGCAGCTTATCATAATGAACAAATATGTACTGTGCAGCATGTGCAAAGGACATTCAACCTATATTGTCCATCCTATAATAGGAATATTCTGGATGTAATACAGTCCTTAGACATTTTATATCCAAGTCATGTGAACAGAGATATCTGCAGTTGCAATGAAAGAAATCAGAGGCTACCAGGTCAAGTTTATGCATATTCTACAAGCCCATGGAAGAGAGAGCAGAACCGGAGTGCACATTTCCCAAAAATATCTACACAATTTACAAATAAAAAGATAAATGTGCTTATATAGTCCTAATGGAAATCCTCCAGTGGTACTATCAAAAATCTTGAAGCATTTAGACTGCATTTAAAAGACTGATTACACCTTATGTACAAACACTAGCTGGCTTGGGAATAGATACAACAGTACCTGGGTAGGAAACTGCAATGTGCTAGCTGGTCATTGGAGGTTTATGCAGCTTTCCAAACACACATTGCATTGCAAGCTCAGCCCCACAGTTATGTGGTTATCAGCAATAGAACTACTTAATTCTGGTTGGGCATGTTGGTGAGAATTGCTCTCATACCTAAGACTTCAACACAGACACTTCAACACTTCCTCACCCTCACCACAAGAAAGCCTGAGAAACAATTGGTGAAGCTTTACAGCCCAAGCTCGTTAACCCCTGGCAATCCTAAAATCCTTGTCAATATCTGAATTCCAGCAAAATACTAATTCTGCAAGTGAATATTTAAGAAGAACTTTATATGAGCCATCAGAAAAAGTTTTCACACAGGTTGAGCATCTGATAAAAGCCTGGCATGGTACAGACTGAAATCTGAAAGAAAAGTACATAGAAAAGAGCAATACGTAAGTAAATGGAAGGTGGGACATCCAGTCTTCCAAACTGAGTCATTCAAGAAAGGTAACAAACAATGCAACAACAAAATCTGCAGATGACACAACCTTGTTGTAGATAATTAAGATTGAATGCTGTGAGATTATCAGAGGATCTTTACAAAGCTAGGCAAACAGAGAGCAACAAACAAAAGTCAGGACTGTGCCATTCAGAGCAAAGATGGCCTAATCTGAACATTTTTTACTTCTCAATTAACTGTCAGTCACTGATGATCATTAGTTAAGAATGCTGTAATATGTGTGTAATAATGCCCCAAAAGGCAAATATTCAGCAAGGATACCAGCTGTGTCCAGTCTGTAGAACTGCACTGCACAGAAGGTGTGCATGATCTGAAAATGATACAGTGTAGAACAATAATAATTAGAAACGTAGAGCTCATGAACACTGAAAAAAAAGTATTGAGAATATTACCCCAAGGAAGGAAAGAGTGAAGGTGAAATCTAAAAACAGACTACAGATACTGTGATACACAATAAAACACCAAAAAATGAGGGAATCATCTGTCTTCTGTGTCTTGGACGGACAGGCAAAGAAGCCATTATTTTAAATTTCTGGAACAGTGATTAGGCAGGTAATAAGAAAGTCTGGAAATGATTGGGAAAATTTTGTGAGACTAAGGACAGTTTAAGGTCTGAGACAAATGGCTTGAGAGGCATCATCAGAGACCTTAAGAAATAGGTGAAACAATATGAATGGCACATTCATATGCTTTGCCCTGTCTCCTATGACATTTGCTTACCCTGCTACTAAACTGCAAGAACACAAGACCTCTTTTCTTTTCACCATGGAAAAATATCACAGAGAGGTTACAAATAGAGAAGTAGATTTATGCAGCAGCACTCCGAGAAGCCAGGAGTTCATGTATTAGAGATCACCATGCACAGAACACAAGTTGTCGTGTACCTTAATAAAACATTCTAAAAAATCAGATTTTAAAAAAGTCCCTTTCAAAATGTCAGTAGAGTCTATTAAAAATGTGAGCTGTGAAGAACTCTCATAATCAAAATTGGCTACCACACAGAAAAAAAGCAGCAGTGGTGAATGCTCAGTTTGCTTTACTGAAAAAGTGAGTTGACCAGTATAAAAGCAAGGTGTTTGCTTCTTTTCAAGTATAACTGAAACAAAACTGGGACAAAGGCTGAGTAGTAAGCAAGGAAAACTGCAGGTGCTTCAAAGTTATTTAGGGTGGTCAAGTCCAGACAGGACTGTGAGAAGTTTACAAGAGAAACCAAAGTAATCGCTAAAGTGGCAAATGAAACTCAGTACATACAAAATAACCCACATTGGACAGAAGAAAAAAGGAAGAGTGTACTTTCATCATCCTAAATTAACTGTATGAACTTTTGAAAATAGTCTGGTATCACTGTAGAAAACTCATTAAGGACCTCAGCTCAATGCTGAGCTGTGGTAAAAAAAGCAGACGTGATGTTTTGAAGGATAAGGCATAGGATGGTGAATAATGCAGAAAGTATTGTAATGCCACGATATAAATCAGTGGTGGAGTCTCACCTGGAATGCTGTACGTGCTTCTGATTACCCAGTCTCAAAAAGGATACTGCAGAACTAGGCAAGGTTCAGAGAAAAGCAGTGTAAATGATCAAAGGGCTGGACACCTCACATGCAATAATCAGAAAGGATAAAAAAATATTAGCTTCTGAAAGGAGCAGGCCAACAATGACAAATGTGCACTGTGATGAAGTATGGAGAAAGCAAATAAAGTTTCTCCTTATCCCTGACTCATGACACAAGAACAAGGTCATTAATTGACATGAAAACATTAGAAACTTAAACACAAACAGGAGATACTTCACATCTAACACATAATTAATTTGTATGAAGCATAAACCTAACACCAAGTACTTATACTCAGCTTTTTTCCTATATATTACAAAGCAATTAAACAAAAAAACTTTAAGAACTATAGAGTGTTAAAAAATTTGGATGGATCAGTAAACCAATTAGGACTAAGGAGTAAGCCAAACCTAGGAGGAAGATTACCCTTTATTTTAGAAGCAATTTCTCATACTTCCTCAACTAACTGGTAATGGACAGAGTTGACTGAAATTTGCTGAAATAAACCGACAACAAAACTGTTTTTACTCTGGTCCTTTCCCTACATCTGTGAGAGAAAAGGGAGTGATGGGCACTGTATGTCAGTGATGGAGATGGCTAAGAAGGAAGCTGTGAGGAAATGGAAATAAACAGTGAAAAGCAGTTTGAAAGAGGTTGTCAAAATCCACCATCAGAGTTGAATCTGAGAATGACAGGAATGAATGTTAAAATAAATAAAGGTACAAGGATGCTCTATAAAATCTATACATACAGAAAAAAGTGGCTTTTCTAAGACAGAGATGTGAATACACAACTGGCAGAGATCAACCTTAGGTAAGGAAGAAAAATTGTAGGCCTCTATAGTGTCAACTAAACTATTTAAATTTGAAAACATAATAAATAATGCTTTCTTTAAAATGGAGCATCTATGAGTGAAAGCAAAGGTGTGCTGGCATAGGCCTCAGAAAAGGTACACAAATTTTAAAGCTGAGTTAACATTCTAAAAACAGATGGGAAAATGAAAACTCAGTCCAAAAAGTGACTCAAAGAGTGACCACGAAGGCACTTAGCAAATTAACTTTTATTTCAAAACATGTGCCTGAGTAATGAAAAATTTTAGCACAACTTTCAGGGACACTAAATAACAGGAGTTAAACTTTCAGGGCCTGCTGATATTCAAAATAAATTGCTAATTGCATATGATTTGCAAATCTCCTCCTTACACAACTAAGGTTTTTGTTTTATATATGTGTGTATGTTTTTTTTTTATATATGCATATTTTCATATATATATGTGTGTGTGTATGTATATATGTATATGCTTATGTATACATATATAAGGGAAGTAAAAGTGGCCAGGACCATTTTCTGTCATTGATGCCACCTGGCAAAGAACTCATCAGGTCTCTACTACTGAAGTGCCTGTATCTGCAAAACAGAGAGGGCACGACCTAGAATTAAATGTTAGACAGAGCCCACCCTCAATCCTACCCAGGATTGCCTGGGAGAGGGGCAGCTGGCCTGGGCCAGGGCACAGTGGTGGCTGCTCTGGTGACACAGCAGCAGAGATGACCCAGCTGTAATGCCATCAGATGTCCTGGTATTGGTTTTGGGCACAAAGCAGCTCATGGAACCCAGTGTTTGACCGATGTTATTTTTAAATTATGGAGGTATTCTCTTCTTTACAGTGGCGGGAACATGAAATAAAATAGAGTTATCTATAGTTATTTTTCCTTACTTCATTGTTACTTTTCATTACTATCAATACATAAGTCCCAAGTAGATAGATAGTTTTCTCTCTTGCAGAAAACCTTCGCCTTCCCCCTTAATTTGCTTAGTTCACACAAAATGAAATGCATGTGATACTCAGGTAATGTCAGAGCAGGCATATGGCAACAAAACAAAAGCCATATATGGCTAAGGAGGCAGCCTGCTGCCTTCTACTGCGCAAGGACTTATGACAACATCACGCTGAAGGGTTTGCATGACTAAAATTAGGCAAAACATATTCTCCATGAAAGAAAGGCAAGGCAGTCTATAAGCAGTAGCCAGAGGCAGCTTCAGACGTGTCAATTCAGCTGTGTAAAGAATGTGCCAGTCTCACTCTTGGAACAGTTTCCACACTTAATATACAGAAGGAGTCATTAAAAATGAGGGGGAGTAACATGAAAGGGTGAGGCATATGGCACACAGTGTGCTACCACAGCATACCATATATTCAAGATAATAGTGTGCGTTAGAAAATACATCTGCACTTTCACTGATGACAAGTAAAACTACTGCCAATTAACTTCTCTCTCCACCTCAATTTCTGTTTCAAGGTGAATTCCTGACCCTAATGAATCAACAGCAAATTTGCTATAAAGGTTAGTAGGAACAGTATTTACTTGTTCAGGATTGTGCAAGTGTTTATATTCTTCTAATTCAAATACATATACTTATGACATATTTTAATCCATATGATGTGCTTCACTCTTCCACGTCACTTTCCTCAGTTTTTCGCAGTATTTGGTGCAGTATTTGCAGTATTTGCAGTATTTGGCTGAAAAATATTAAACTGTCCAGACTACTACCATATTAAGAAAGATGGGTAGCTATTTATTCATTTCTGGTTCCAATTCTCCTTTGAGATTTGTATGAGTGTGCCCCTTGTAAAAGTGGACACAGTGAGGCATAAGCAACTCTAACCAACTCAGATCCTGGAGGTCTGTGCAGCATGAGTTCAACACTTACACCACTCTACATTTGCCCAGTGCAATGGTAACCACAATCTGATGGTTTGGGGCATAGTCCTGATCCACAAACATCAACACAAACCATGGACTTCTGTTTCAAGGCGATTCAACCCTGGATTATCGTGACGTTCCAGGGCCTTCTTGAAAAGAAAATAGCAAATATTGTTCATTCTCAAGTGATGACATTGGTAGCCTAAAGGATTTAAACAGACCCATTCCATAACTATATGAAAATTATAATATTACATACCAGGTTGTTTAGTTTGCCCTTCTGTACACAGACGGTAAGGATTCATGTTGGTGAATGATTAATATTGATAGTCGGGAGCTACCCACACTATTTAAAATATTCCAGTGCAACAATAGAACACTTTGATCCATTGCACAAGTAAGGAGGTCTGAGCTGACCTAGGAAAAATGGAAAAAGATCATGCAGAAACCTGTTCCAGTTTTGAGGCTGCTGGCATGAATATTGTGCTGTGCACGTAAAGGCTCTGCGTAAACACACAGCTACTGAATGGACTCTGACGATACCCATGATACACACACAGCACTCCTGACATGGACAGGTAAGCACAACACCAAGCCTCACTGAATAAACTGTAACTTCATTTTCACATAATCCTCAGTGGGAGGCAGTTTAATTTTGCCAGAAATTAATGTTGACATACTCCCTCTGAACAAACTTCAGCCTATATGCAAAGCCCATCTGTACAACCCTTCCAGAGACCCAACAGCCCCACTGACGACAACAGCACTGCCCACCAATTGCAATGGTTCCCCACAGGGGATAATGCTGTGACTCAGGCTGGCCTGCACTTTTTATTACATTTAACCATAAATCTTACTCACAGAAGTACAACTACATGAGCTTTAATTTCATAAAGAGAAAATTTGAGTGCTTGTTTCATTGCAGTTAGTGTCTAAAATGCCACAGGAAATCTACCTACTCCAAGATGACTACACATCTTCATATAGTAAGAGAGATTTTTAATTCATTTCCTGTATGAGATTCCGCTATTTGGGGTAAATTAGTTGTTGTTATTTTAAAGCAGTCCCCTTTCTGTATGAAAAATCCACATCTCTTTAACATTTACAGGTCTTGGGTACATTCTCGAAGCAGCAGGGAATTTTTTTCTTGCATCATAATATAGATTTCCACAGACATAAAAATTTCTGCCAGTCCTCAATTAAAAGCCAAAAACCTTCATACGTTATTTTATTCTTTCCAACTAATGAGGATAAAAAAAAATCCTGTTCTACAAATTATTAAGTCTGGTGTCTCTGTACCTTACTTTCTATTTCCAGGATCACAATGCCCTTGGTGAATGATAAAATTCAGATACATATGCAGGAAGATTGATGCAAAGACCTTGTGCTGAGGGTGAGGGGTCCAGAGGGAAGATCCAAGGCTATAGTGCAATTCCTAAAATGTAGAATTACAGAAATTGTAGGATCTAATGCTACATTGCACAAATGAAGGTGGAGAAGGGGTGGAAAGAAGTCAGATATATTTCTAGTGCTTCAAACTACTAGAACCCCTTGGTACTAACATCAAGATAAAAAGCAACTCAAGTGACTTCAAGGATGCAAACACCAGCTGTGTTTGTTGAATCAAACACAGACATCACTTGTTTTTTTCACAAGAAACATTTTCTGTAAAAGGAAAATGGAAGAAACATCAAGCTTGAGTCAAGTGCCAAGTTTGTATACCTGACGAATCGTACAGGCTTTATTTGTCAACCTTTTTGTTGGAGCTGTCCAAAATGAAACACCAATGAAACAATGCTAACAAAAAGCAATTGTCCAAATAAGTGGGACCATCAAAACACATTCACATTACTTGACTTAAACCAACTCCTCCTTTATTGCTTATATCTAACTTTTTTAGTATGGGAACATGCATCTGCAGTCCAAGCCATCAAAACAGGAAAAATTAAAGCAACACAGCTGTCAAGTGAAACAATTATCAAATAATATCACATTGTTCCAAAATACCACCTCAAAAATGAAAAATCAGACCTCCTAGATACAAATATGTTCAATGATTTGTACACTTTTGTACCTCTGAGATCATTAGTAATGTAAGCAGTGAGAAACGGCATTTTCCCAGCACAGGAGACCAATGACCAATACCCTAATCTTAACTGAGCCCATCAAAGGCAGTCAGGAAAATTATCCACACAATTTAAACCAAAAGTGAATGTCAATAGTTTATATTGAAAGCAACAACAAAAATTGTTTCTTCTGTGCAGTATTTTCCATAATTATCATGTGCTAGAACGGTTTATAAACAAGAGAAGTACCCATCAAGACTGGTCATACAACTTAAAGAGGATGAAATACCTCTGGAAATGTTCAGGTCCAGAGCCAGACTAAACTGTTAATCTTTATGTTGCACTTCAGCCTTGGTGCTAATCCTTAGTAAAATTCATCCTGAAGAACTTTAACATGATTTTGGTCTAAGTGAGAGTTCTCTTTCAAGAGGCTGCTGATGTCATATTCTTAGTCCTGCTGCAGTAAACAACTGTAGCTGCTGCTGACTTCAGCAAAAGCAGGATTTTAGACAATTTTTTGTAAAGGTACTTCTACCTGTCATCAAACACAGAAAGATAACACAGGCAGTGGCTGCTAACACATCACAGATAAACAAGATAAAGTTTCAAAAGCTACAATTTTGAAAATGAAGTTTTAGCTTCATAGACATACAACCAGGAAACACCACCTTAGGTCTCTATGTTTTTGCATCTTGAGATGAAAATGTTAGTTATAGAACAACTATCTTACTTGACAGTGACCACACATACAAATGAAAGGCACTGATATGCTATGGAATTTAATGAACTTGCCTTCTTAAAAAGCACATAAAAAAAGCAGACAGATCTTCTGGTATCAATGAAACAGCTAAGAAAATTCCATTTTTCTTTGACAGAAAAAGAACAGTCACACACATTTAATCCCATTTGAACCAATGCCATTTCGCATGCATGATGCAATTCAGTTTAAATGGCAATGGCAATTTGATCCAAAGAATTCATACCAGTTGATATTGAACAAGATGAACAGAACTCAGCTCTTGTAGACAGGTTGCTGAACATGGGATTTTCACAGGTCAGTTTAAGTTTACAAATCGACAAGAAAGGTCTGAACCAGGATTATCACACACAGGACAGACATTAAGAATGCTCTCTTTTGGTTCTGAGATAATGTTTTGTTGAGTTGTGTATAACAACAGAGGACACTGGAAACAAAAATTAAGAACAAATCGTCCCTTTGTGCTTTGGCATAGTCCTCACAGTATTGTATCACTACAATTATCTTAACCTCATAGACACATTTTCCATTATTTCATTTTATTACCCAGTGCTTCAGTGAAATCTCTTTGTTCTTTAATACCATGAAAATTGGAAGCTCTGTAGTAGCTGTGTTCAGATCAAAAGCATGCTTCTGTAAGCCTCTTTTTTTCCTTTATTTTGTTTCTCCAGATTGAGCAGTTCAAAACAAGAGCCAAAGCACACAAAGAAAGTTTACCTCCATGGTAAAAAAAACATCCGGCCAGAGGACATGTCCATACAAAAAAATCCCTAGTCTTTTCCTTTTCTATTCTTTGGAACAGGTTTGAAAACTAAAGTTGAAGCTCAACTCCAGATTGTGATTAATGAGTAATGTCTTTATAATGCTTACAGAACAAAAAAAAAAACAAAAAACCCTGGGGTTTATTGAAAGAGAATACTGTAAGAGAATTCTTTTTTATTTACAATGGCTGAAGCACTATCACCTTCCCACAATGATTAAGAAAGTGTTTTTTCCATTGAAAAAAAGGATTAATATTCACAAAGCATTCTTGGAAAAACACATTGTGGTAAACAAACCCACAGTTCTCCTTCTGTTTGCTTCACATATCTTGCAGGCTCCTGAAATTTGCTAGGGAAAAGTTGAAAGAAAAAATACTTACCTGGAAAATTAAACCAAAATCAGTGGGCAAAAACCAATATGAAACACAAAGAGACTAAAGGAAAAACAGGAGACATATTTCTGAACTATTTACAAATTAAACCCAAAGATATTAATGTCGAAGGCCCTGGATTCAACATTAATAATTTAAAGACTATGGACTCACTCCAAATTTTGACACCAGTTTTCTAGTTGTTCATTTCATGGTGTTATTCACATGGATAGCAGTTTTCAGAATCAAATCCATCCTTCACATTTTCACTGGAAGGGAACCTAAATCACAATAAAATTATTTTGCTGTGCAACATGATTTTTTAACGATAAATCAAATTACATAATATAAAAAAAAATTAATTAATTCAATTGATTTCTGTAAATATAGTGCTTTCAATTGATTCAACTGAGTTTATTGTTGCAACTAGGTGAAATCAGTAGGGTTAGTTTTTAGAATAAAATTGTGAGCAACAAGTCAAGCTCAACAGTAGACAGGAGTGTGAAAGCAGATTATTTCTTCACTCATACAATAACAGGAAGCTTAGAAAATCTCATGGAAATTGATTTTTAAATTAAAGCTGCTTTCTTAAAGGTACCTGCCCATATCCCAACAGAAATTCTCTCTTATGTAATACAACAGTCTGAAACACAGATTTTGGGAGCAGACTTGATCACATTTTTTTTGTCATTTAAGATAAATATTGTTTCAGCAAGGTAAGAAGATTCCTTGTGTGGTCAGACAGATTGCCACTCTCAGATGACAATTCTACATGGTCGCAGGGGACATCTCTATGGCACCTGACAAACTCCTGAACTCTGCAGGCTGCTGCTGAAAGGAGCAAACCATCTCAGCTGCACATTCCTACAGGCCTTTGTATGCTCACATTCAATGAGATCAAGATACAGATTAAGGCGAAAATTAACCTCCAAACTGAGGTGAAAGCACTCCAGGCAACAATCTTTCAGAAACATAAACCCCAATGTGAGTCAACAAACACCTACAGGAAAAAAATCTTAAGTATAGAGCATCAGCCTGCACCCAGTTTAATCTAAAATGGTGACAAAACTGCTTTTTAAAACAGGAGGAAGTTCCAGACTGTCCCTTACAGGAGAAATCTAGATAACACTGTAAGACTACTGAAGTCATATGAAACCTGCTTATTTATCTCAAATTTCTCTACACTACATAGGGCATGGTTATGAAATTTTTCCCGTGATGCTTGTGAAGAAAAAATTTTTACACACCATTCAATTGTTTGCACATAACTTCTTTCCAATGAAAATGCAAACATCAAAGCAAGCCTCTAAACGTAAGATGCTTCTGTCCTTGCCTTTATTGCATTAGTGCAGCCAGCTAGGTTCATCTTTAAACTTTCACAAAACTGAAGTCATAAACTTCGTCATGTGCTAATGAGTTCCACCTTAGAAAGTCTATGAGTAACAATTTAAGAAGACTTTAGATTGCTTCTGCAGAATTGATAGTTCTGGAATCTGAGAGTTGCAGACAAAAAAGCACTTTTTATTTTCTAAAGCAATTTCTAAATCCCTGCTGCATTGTTCCATAATTTTTCTTTTTGTTAAAACTTGTATTATTACTAGTAGTTCATAAAGTTAAGAACCCTGAAAGGTGATGCCACAGGGTTTCTAAGCACAATGAGACAGTCTCAATGGATTCTTTTTAGGAAATAGTATCTTTAGAACAAACAAAAATATTATATATCAAAAAGCACAGAAAATAACCTGATACATATATTTTTGCAATTCCTGTGCTAAAACTTTTGATATTTGATATTTCAAATCTTTTGAGATCGGATATTTTATATTTCAGTTTAAAGAGGAGACTGCTTTTTTAAGTATGAGGATACATAAATGTACATAGAATAAAATATTTGTTAGAGTTTTCAATTTCCATTATTTCTGTATCTTTTATGATTTTGGTAAAAATTCCCAGGCAGCTTATAAGGCTTGAGAAGACAACAGCAGACCTCTCAGATTTCCTGTAAATCCTATAAATTTCACTTGGTGCAAGTCACATTTTGGAACTGATTCCCAACAACCAATTCAGCAACACAAAGATCAAATTACTTCTCTGTCCTAGAGCTTACAAAGTGTGACCATGAGACCATAAGTGCCCCAAGTTTGATGCTGGCACAAGGTTCTTCACACCCTGAATAAGAAGACTTCAGCCCTGGCCCTCTAGCCTCACTGTCTGCTCTCCAGCCCAAGAAGTCTCTATCAGCCAGCAAATGAGGCATTGGCAATACCTCTTTTAAAATGTATCTGAAACCCATTTTTATCTCTGGGCCTCAGTATTGCTGTTTTAGACAGCTGTGCTCTTTACCACTTGAATTAGCCCCAGTTAGCCCCAATACAATACAAACAATACAGCCCCTGACACTGCCAGCACACTCACACAGTGACAGCCTCCCAAGAGCCTCTGATCTCCCTGCTCTCTCTGTCCCTCCCGCTGACACACATTCACTATTACACAATCAGAATGACCATCCCAACCTCAGTCAATTTGTTCACTTTCACTTCTGTTCCAGGATGTTGTCCATTCCTGATTAGAGACAGGTGGCATACCTAATTTTCTAACTGCACTGCATTTAAAAAGGAACACTTCAACCAAGAAATATGATTGCTGAGTATTTAGAACTGTATGTTCTCCAGTTCTGCTGGGAGAATGTGTCTCCTTATTTTAATGCCAGAGAATAATTCATAGCAAAAAAAATCTTATAAATTCTTTTTTTTAACATCTGTTCAAATCTCATTAAGGAAGGATTAACTGTGTAAAAAACCAACAGTTGTTTTGTTTTTTAAAAGGTACTATATGCAATATATACATAGAAGATATTTACATTGTGAAGTACTGTTGCAATAGGAGCACATCTGTATTTGCAAACTTAGAAATGGATAAAACAAACAAAAACACTAAGCATTTTTCCTGGTTTACGGTGTACAGGGAATACACATCATCAGGGATACAAGAGACATGAGGCAAAACCAAGAGCCAGTGTTCACAGAAGTCACTGACAAACACAAGTATGGTGACAGAATAAAAAGAAGAAAATTAAAATGAGTAGGAGAAAAATCATTACTCAGAAGCAAAAGTACAAAGAAACTTAAAACTACCACGAGGGAAAACCTTAAAAGTACCAAGGAAATGGTGACATGGGTAGCCCTCTGACTCAAGAGAGAAAGAGGGAAATGCTGGACTTGCCAGGGAAACATTCTTGAAAAGCAAAACTGAGGCTACCTTGCAGAGGACATATTTCAAAATGTGTCTTTCTTTCATGGCATCATTGAAAGGCTGTACTGAAACCAAGCACTGAATTTCCTCTCAGATATTCCTCTCAGTGTCCCATCCTGAGCTAAATATCATTAAAAGTATATTTATTGACCCCTACAGTATAGATCAACAAGTATAGATCTGTAAAGACCTGCACAGGGTCATCAATTGGGTGAAAATCTCCATATTGGTCTTTTATTTGCAATCTAATCTCTATGAAGACAAAGATCTGACTTTCAGTCATCTAAGAGTGAAAGGCTTATCTGTGGAATGCAGGTTTCAGCAGGACATCAAGCAAATTCTTTGTTAATTCTTCTTAAACAGCAAGTTTATTTTTAGCAAAAAGACAGCATCCATCCGCCCTAGCAAAGGCTCAGAAACAATTTGAAGATTAAATAGCAAGAGCAAGCTGAAAAGCAGAGAGAAATGGAAAGAGTATGTACCCCTACCAAGATGACAAATTCTACGGAGGTCTGAGCTCCCTTTTTAAAAACTGTCAGCAGCATTTCTCAGTGTGCTTATTACACATAGATCATTAAAGCTTACAACTAGCAAAAATATTAAACACCTTAGTAGCCCTCCGTTCTTGAGGCTGTAATCTCCACAAGAAATCTGCTGAGTCTATTACCTCTACTGGAAACAGAGCTCTTCAGTTGTTCATTTCCCTAAACTGTTCATCTGCTGTCAGGCTAAACCTCTTGTGCAATATTTGAGCCTCCAGTTACTGTAACAGCAATTTTAGCTTTCAGAAGGCTTCCCCTTCCTCTTAAAGGCTGAAATTTGTTTTGCAATTCAGTTCATTTTATTTATAAATATTTAATTTTCATTTGCCTCCTTAAAATTTCTTCTGAGTGGATAGTAACATGAATTTATTATGAAGCGTATTTATCTTTCTGTATCTCATTAGTGCTCAAGAGTTCTGTTGACTCTAAGGATTCTGCTAAACAAACTTCTGGAGGCCAAATTAAAGTGCATGGAGGAAATTAAATGTAAATTTAGGATGTAGTTCTTCTTTTATGCCCCTCTGCAGTCTTCCTCAAAACAATATGCGCCCCAGGAGTTCAGAAATGACTTTAAGGTTGGTGATCTGAAGACAGGAGACACGGCCCAGTTTACTTTTAGCTGCTAACTGCATTAGTCTCTGCTCCATATACAAACTGCACCATTTCCAGGAATAACCCAAAGTCACAGATTCAGGGGTTATAAACATGCACGCAACATAAGAAAAGGGGTTTTTAAAAAGTCAGTTTTTAAAGCTAAATAAAGAACTCCGAGTGAGGGCTTGTAGCTGTCACACAGTGTTACTTTATGCTAGTTGTTATCCAATACTGCTTTTTACCAGGTCTGCATACTGTTCATGTCTCTCTGAGACAATGAACAAATCAGAAAGTTCAAATCATATGAGGCTGCTTTGAAAAAAAAAACCAAACGTGAAGAAAGAAGTAAAAGACACAAAGAGTGTCAAGATCAAAAAAGAAGAAAAATGTGAGTGAAAAATAGCTGACAAAGAAAAATAATGTCCATTTGTGCATCCCATCATGACAATGGTTGATAACATTTTCAACATGCTTTCAGTTCAACCAGTCAGCAAATATTCTGATAACATAAATATCCTGAAAGCACGAGCCAGGAACAGCACAGCATGATTTCAATCTGTTTTGACTTAGGAACATCACTACAGTTTCATAGAAACAGGTCACAATTAATGGAATTTAATTTGTCATTTTAAAACCTTTATGATGCAACTTTCTTGGCTGAATACCAAAAGCTCTTTTCACTACTTCCCTGCTACAGGGAAATTAGAAAGACATTACTAATTGGGCAATTCCAAGCATATCTGCATACTTTTTCCCCTAAGACCAGCATCATAACTGCTTTATTGGTAAGTTCACAAGGAGAATCAGGTTTTATCATTAATACTAAATCATTTGGGTGATGGAGAATAAAAAAAAATGTAGAGTTAATTCAGATTTGAGTTATGATGCCAGAAATTATTGCAGGCCAAACACCATGAGTACAGTAACTGAGTTCATTCATCTGAATGAAAACCATATGTTGCACTTAGTGCTGTTGGCTTAAAGCAGGGCACAGATAAAAAAAAATAAATTAACAATGCAAACATTTAATAAACGTGTTACAAGAATATGTGCTTCTCACTACGTCTCTGCACAGATGAAAGACACAGATGGGGCTGAATGAAAATGCATTGTGCTTTTCAATCAGTGGGTAAGCATTTAGTCAAAACTACTTCTGCTGGTGCTCTCAAAATGTCATGATGATCCATTTCCTTTAAAATGGAATGATACTAATATCTGTGTGTCCTTCAGATAAAACAAATTGTATTTTTAAAAGTTCACACTGTTCTACTAAAATGAATGCTGAAGTTCTCTGTATCACTAAAATACCCATTAATCTGCCATACTATTAGATATTTCAGACAGCTAAACAGGTTTCTGGTTACTATTAAAAAGCATTTGATATCAGGTTTTCTAGTTTGTAAGAGCTTAGGTATTGCTCTAACACATTCTCTTCTCCTTTCCAGACAAAACACAATGCTCAGAACTTCCAGTAAGGTCCTGCAAGAACAGACACACTTTTTCAAAATACTCAATTTTTCAAAATATTCAGTGCAGCTGCCTCTGGCATTTAAACTTCCTGAATAGGAACTGCTCCAAAAATTGATGTCTACAACATCATCTTTTCTATTAACAATTTCAAGACAGTGGAGTTTAAAGATGTCACATTTTATTACAGAAGTATCTGTATTATTCTGTTATGTGGGACACTCTTAGGTACTAGAAGAGTCTTACCAGCACACTGTATTAACAAAGCCTTGTGACAGTGAAACCAAACTACCACAACCAATTCAGCTTTCTTGACTGGATTCTGCTAAAAAATTTTAGTTTGCAGTAAAGTGCTAACTTTAACACCCACCACAACTTGGAAAACTGAAGGCACTACTCTACACTTAGTACTTGATAACTAAAAGAATATCAGATTACATCTTGAAAATACAATTATCATCCCAGTTCCTTCTGAACCAGTAATGAAACTGGTGGTGGGGAAGCACCTTATTTTCTTGAAGGTCATATTTATTAAGGAAATAGAACAAAATCCTATATACTGCATAGTTCCATTCCTGCATGGAAGAGCTTCAATCACTGATAAAGATGTTATTAGTACAGAAAATTTCTACTATTTATAGCTTTATATATTTTTATTAGATACTAGATGAACCATTATTCTCTCAAAAGGCGATTACCAATGACTATCCACTAAAATAATCATCAAAAACCAGGATAGTAATTGAGATAAAATACATTGATTAGTTCCTGCAGGAAAAAAGTGAGCAGAAAGAGCATCGATACCACTATTGCCATACATTAGTCAAGCTGGTTAATGTGGCATCCAAAGCACTTGAACAAGGAAGAGATGAAAGCTAAAAACCTGCAGGAGCCACTGGTAAGACAATCAGCTTTGATACACAGCACAGTGTATTTGAAGAAGCAATTTTAGACATGGAATCTAGCAAAAAGGAACAGAGGGATTCTTGACAGAATAAATGGAAATGGAAAGCTGTGAAAGCAAGGAGCACAAGGAGGAGGTTTGAGAGATACGTACAACACAAAAAGGAGCAAAGCACTGATAGCAGCACAAGAGGCTGCACGGGACTGTAAAAAAACACCTTACATTTTCAGCATGCATCAACATTTATGGTTAGATCTGTGAAAGAGCACTAGAGGTAGGATTTAGGTGCTTAATTTGGTGCCTGAGTTCCAAAATTAGATACTCAGCATCATCCCTTTTAGTTAAACCTGCCTATCAGCACACTCAGCTGCTATTGCTCAAGAGAGCTGACATCTCTAGTACTATTTTAATTTTAAACAGTTTCACTTCTGTCCATATCTAGGGATAGTTCCACATTCTGCTGCTTCCCTTAACTGTGGCATTCTAATCCAGGACATTCTCAGAAAACCAGGCTGAAGACAGTCTGCAGGACTAACAACAAGCACTCCCTGGAGCTAGGGCTTAAAGCTCATGTCTCTCTACTCCAAGATGTGTGATCTAATCTGTAAACTGATCTTCTTTTGCACTCCCAATTAATATTTAATTATTCCACACACAGCAAAACACCTTCAAGAGGAGACACTGCAACCATCCCACCTCAGTATTTTATAGCCAGGATACTTTCCTGGAAGATAGGAGATGCTGATTAGAGCTCCCTCAGGCAGAGGAAGGAACTGAATGCAAGCCTGCTGCCTTTTAACTGCTGAGGTAGTGCATAGCACACATTGGGAGTGGCAGGCAAGCAACAGAACAGTAAGACTTTTTGAACAAAAAAGGACATATGGCTAATTTCAGGAAAGGGACCCTGCCTTGAAGGACACTGGTCCCAGAAAATGACACTGCTTAAGGCACCCCCCATTTTCAAGATCTCTCCCAAGCAGCTCTCCATTCAGCTTGTTGGGATTCGCCATGTAACTCACCTTTTCCTAGAGGCTTCCTTATCATCTAACCTTAATGATGCAAATTCACAAACACCAAGCACCTAGGTACAGCAAAGCCTGAAGCTGCAGCAACTTTTGTTGCTTTTCTTTGTGAGTGTAGTGCCCAGCAGCTTAGAGAAGAGGCCAAGAAGCACAGTGTCATTGCCAGAGTGGGAAAATACCTTGATCACTTGGGGTCAGCACAATTCTGGGTGCATCTAAGACAACAGAGTGAGCATTTTTGTTATCCAACAGAAAGCCATGAGGAAATGGAGTGAAGACAACTCTTAGCATGTATAAATAATGAAGTTTCAAGAAACAGAAGTGCACCTACAAAACAAGTTTTCCCCAACTCTGCTTCTCCACGTGCTCCCATTGTGTTCCTCTCTTCCAACATTTACAGTCTTATCACCAAGCCTCCTACAATTTGCACTCCACACCAGCTCTCTTGAAAGCTACCATCTTTCCACAGCCTTTATAGATAATATTCCTTGTCTCATCACACTAATAAAATTAATATTATTAACCATTAATCACTAAAATAAAACATTCTCTCTCCCTGAACTTATCAAAAAATAGTTTAGATTATTTGTAGAACAGATTGTTATTTCTGACATACTGGGCATACTGGGTTAGATTCTGACTTGTGATACGAATCAGTACATTTCCAAGAAAGGATATGATTTACATCACATGAGTATCTTGCTTGTTTAATTAATATGCATCAGGACATTATGCAGGAATGCTCTCCACATGGCATACATGTCCATGAACTGAGTGATACATCACACACATTCCTTTGAGATCTGCCATGTCAGAGAGGGTGTCCCACAACGCTGCTATATTTGCACCTGCTCAGGTGGGTGAGGCTGAAGCATTACTGCAGTAAGCATGTCACAGATATGCATGCAGGAAGAAATTACAAAAGAGGCATAAACCTTTGAGATCTCCAGAGGCCCTTATCGTCCAACAAGAAATATTGTTCCTTTGCATTTTTTTTTTCCTTTTCCTTTCTTGTCAGCATGTCTCAAGGGGTCTTTCATAAAAAGAAATACTTAAGATATCCTGAGTTATCATTTTTCTGAGATCATTTCCAGGATTCGGCAACACATGTCATGCATATGAAAGTCAGTTTATCTATTAAAGGATTGCAAGCACACAGATACTTCATTTACCATCCTAAAGCAAACAGTCCTAAAGTGCAATCCTTCACGACATGGTTGCAGCTTCAATCTTCTTTCTTTCTTCCTCCTCAGATCAGATGAAAACTGCAGTCACTCTGCTTCCTGAATCCATAATCAGATTCTTAAATAATTCTTTCAGCTGAAAGAAAAAAGATAATACCACCACATTAAAAACAACCCACCTGTGAAGCACTGTGGAGACACTGTAAAGCACCGCAGTTTTTGTGCTACATAACTAGGAAAGAGCAGAGTTCCTTGAAAAGGTTCAGACCTCAGCAACCAACAGCCTTTCTAGAATTAACACCAGGCTCAGCAGCACTGCACAAGATATCACAAGCCTGTAAGATCACAGGTGATTACTCATACGCTGTGCGATTTCAGCTTTCATCGCAATGCCTAAACTGTTACAGCTGCACACAGTAGCTGTAGCAACCCAACATTTAGTCAAGAGTACTCACATTATCCAAATGTCTCATGTGCACACATGTAAAATTCAGCTACAATTTGGCAATATACATACTGACATTATACAGAAAAGAGCAAGGTGCCAAGGTGCATAAACCAAGGTTTATCTTGTGAAGTTAAAATTCCTGTTGACATGTGGAAGTTCAGGCTGTTGCAATCAAAAGGCATATTTGCAAGTCAAACATTTATAATTACACAAACATTCCCCCACCCTTAATGCCAAACATACTGAATGCCTTTCCAACAGTGAGAGGCTTTCCAGCTGGTGAAGAAAACAGCATCAGGAATTCAATGTGTATATTATTTAAAACTATTATCTATCTACATTTCTAAAGAGAATGGAGTTAATTTTTGTTCCAGTCTGTAACTCTGCCATTGCCAAATGTCAGAATAATGGATAAGATATACAAGTTCAAGATGCACATATGAGTACTCACTTACAAACATCTCAAAAATATTACTAAGTTAATACATATCTTTAATAAAAGTTGAACTGCTGTTATGGAGTACAGTGGTTCAAAGTTTACTTTTTCCTATTTAAAATATATAATTGCTAACACAGACATTCCTCATCTGTGTGACAAGCTTACAGTCTCAATTAACCAGGCATTAGCGCTTTGCAAACTGCTTACCAGTGAAACAACATAAAGTACAAACTAAATACTTTAAATCAACTACAAATGGGTCTGTCTCCTCCAAAGGTATTTCCACTTTGAAAGGCAACAAAGTCCACGAGATTGTAAGGGACTAGCAAGTAGCAAATCTGGCACTAACCCTATGTATGACTTTGGAAAAGCTGTCCTGGGTTCCTCCACCTTCTTTTGTGTGTCTGGTGTTTAGACAAAAGTGATCTTGGATTGGTATTCAGGTCTGGAATCATCCCATGTTAGTAAAATAGCTTCCCAAAGCCTGCACTAAGAGATTAATTGCCTAGGCTTCATTGGTAGACAGTATGACATATGTGTTCTACTGATCCATGCAAAAGTTTTTCTATATTCCTTTGATCAGGTAGAATATAGGTGTAAAAAACAGAAACAAGTTAACTGGTTGTACCTGTATTGCTCCAAAATCAAGAATTTAGACACATTATTCATCCCTGATACAGTCAGAGCTATATATAGGTCTGTTTTAACCAACAAATAGAAAATTATAAATAGAAACCAATAATGTGTCATTTCGGAAAGGAAACTCAAAACTAGAAAAGGGGGGAAAGTCTGTAACACAGAGGGATACAGCTAGATTTGAATTACATGCCTGTCTGACTCAAGTACGTGTTACCAAAAGAAGAAAAAAAAAAAGAGAACTGAAAAGACAAAAAATAGAAGTCCTGTACACCACAGGAAAAGCTCCAAGCAACAGTAATATCAAGATCATGCTAGCATGATTGATACTGACTATATTCACAGGTTTCTTACAGGAATGCTCCTTGTATGATTTTTTTTTTCTTCAGAGCAAGTTATACAGAAGTTTAAGATTAAAATACCCAGCTTAGTATTAATCATATTGCACCTCATACTAAGATAAACAAAAAGGTAAATATTAGTATATTCTTTTTAGAAATCAGGCAAAAAGGCCAATATCCATGAGGACCTGAAACGCTGCTTTGAATGGAAACAAATTCTGAGTAATTTCAGTAACTTCACTGAAACGTGGCAACCGAACAACTGTGGATCCTCACCTCCCCTCTGCTGCCCTTTCAAATATTCAGCCATCACCACCCTCACTCATGCTCTCATGTCAGAACAGTTTCCGCTGCACCTCAGGACCGACAGCCACAAAAGCTTACTTCAGGACTGCTTCCTGATGACTGATTTAAAATAAAATACCATGGAAGAGGAGACCAAAGAAAGAGCAACCCACAGTCGACACCCACTACCAGAGAGCAGAGCAGGGAGCAGCTGCAAGCGGGTACCACCACGACAAACTGCATACATATATTCTCCTCAACAATAGCTGCTGCAGCAGTGGGTACAGTAGCAGAAAGAAGGGCTTTTAAGCAACTGTAAGCAAGCCAAACACTCTTCAACTAGAGTGATTTTATGTATTTGAAATAAAAAATTCTTCATATTGTATCTACTTCACTAGCTGACAAATGAAAGTGAAGTAGCTCTTAAGCTCATAATACAACTGTTCTCAGCACAAGCAAACTGCAGTAATTCTTGAAGGGCAAATGAAGCCCTTGGTAGCAGGACAGAATGGGACTACTGTTGAATTTGGCTGCCTTTTCCAGTCCCAGCCTAAGAACAAACCATAGCCTAACAATATGTTTTAGTATTTGTTAATCTGCTGAGGTCAGTCTGTTGAAGTTAAATTTATTGCCCTATCTAAAGCAAGAGGAAATGGGAATCATTAAGTTACCTTTCCCAATCATTCCTTCAACACACCTAGCTTCCTAGAGGATAAACCACCCTCTGCTGGAATAACAGAGAATTTACAGGCAAGAAAACATTTCCTTGAAAACTTCTTGTGGACCTTCTTAAAAACATTCTGCTGCAAATACAGTTCGTCATTTGTTGCAGACTTAGTAAAGCTGGAGCTTATTCCAGTGATTTTGCAGCCAGTGTCCTCCTAGTGAAAGATAACTGACTCACCTAATACATGAATCATTCCCACAAAATTAGCCTTTTTTTCAGGGAGCTTTAGTAGATTTTTTTAAGAACCAAACTGCTGAGTACAGATAGTATCCAGTAACTTGTTGGTTTCTGTTATTTTTCTTGGTCCTGGAATCTTTCAGAATTCAATACTTCATGTAACATAAATCACCCCACGCAAGAGTTGTTCACATACAGTAGTTACACAGTGTATAAACCCTTTCTGAATAATTGCAATAGCAATCACTAACACAAATAAAAAAATCTTTCCCAAAGAGCCCAGCCTTAGCATTTATTCAGATAATTCTTCCACAGGTAACAAAAGAGCCATTCCACTTCACTACTAGCTGCTTGTCCACTCTGACAGCTAGAAACACTTTCAAGTCCAGCCCCACAGTGTGCAGGATGGTACAAGAAGAAACTTCTATTAAACTTTCAGCTAATTTTAACTCACATCTATCTTCAGACCATATGCCCAAGCCAGCCTTCATGCTGCAGAGGTAGCACAGATTCAGCACATACTGTGAAAGATTCTGCCCTCTTTCCAAAATGGTCCTGGTACCTCCATGCCTGAAAAAAAACTTCACCTCAAAATTACTGATGACCTTCTTGGACCACTTCACCAGGATAGAAACAGAACACAATTTGTACATGGGTAGTATATTTCCCAGAGAAACTACAGTTTGTTTTAAATGGAGGTGTTTAACAAAAACTGAAGCCAAGTATGACAACAGAGAAAGGAATGCTTCAAAACCGTATCATGAGTTAAGCCATGATTGTTAAACCTGCTGTAAAAATCACAGGTCCACTGATTTCCTCACAAGTGCCTTTGGTGCACCGCTTTTAACACCTGATAAAAGTTTCAGCTTTCAAACAGAAATGCACAGCTCTGCTTCTTTCTTCAAATCCACAGAATATGGATGTATTTCACACCCTGACATTACTGCTATCACACCATCTGAAAAAAAACCCAAAATAACAACTACAAGAAAGCCTGCCACACTGTTGAAATTCTGGAACACAGATACTGTCACAGAATTACAGCCAGGATCTTTGGAAAGGGTCTTCAGTCTTATGATCCCTCATGGAAAATCTGCAGAACAGCTAGACTGGAACAGGACCTGCCCCACAACTGCTTCCTCTGCAGTGCTGGGCTGCATCTGCTTCCACCACAGCTGTCAGCTAGTGCACCTCCTCACAAGAAAATGAAACACCACACAGCATCAGCCACGGAAGGTTTAAAAAATACAAAAAATTCCAATTACTAATATTAAGAAGGTATATTCTAAGGTGCCTGTACAACTAATCCAGCATATATTCTAAAATACTAGTTTACTTCAGCAAAGGTAACAGTTTGAGCCAAAGAGGAATTTAACTCATAACATTTTTTTCTGCACAGGGTCTGGCTTAGCTGGCTACGTGTAACATGTCAGGTAATGCCTGAAATAGTCAAAAGTACTTTAAGGGCTCTAAAAACAGAAAATATGTTGACACCTATTTATCAGTGCTCTTCTATGAACTTCCCATTTCCGCTGTTGGCCTCTGAAAAGCAAGTAAAAACTGCCAACTTAAATAAATAAATAAATAAATAAATAAATAAACTAAGCAACAGTTGAAGGATAAACTATTTTAACACATGCTGTTCCAAAGAAACAGATTGAAAAAATAAACTGAAGTATTTTAAGTATTTTAACAACTAATGCAGACTTCATAACTGCTAAAACAGAATTGTGTACCAGTGCAGTGACAGACATTACTACAGAGGAAAAAGCCAGTGCACTACAAAGATTAACAGCATCATTTAAACAGTCAAAAAACCCCCAGACTTGAGTAGCATGATTGACTAATAAGGAACACATGACTGTGGAGTAACTTACAGAGCTATGTTACAGAGGTGCCCTGCACACTATGCACCACTGGGTCCCCTGGCAGTGGCATTTTGCAGCTCTCTCCTAGACAGGCATGCCACAAGAAGAGCAGGAATGGGACAGGACTGCTTTCACTCCACAAAAAATTACCCTACCCTGGGAAAGCCCCCACTCCTCATGATGCTTTATCAAGAACAAAGGAAACATGCCAGAAGTGCAAGTAATAAAGATACTAATATTAGTAATAACTAGAATTCCTAAAAAACCCAAAAAAAAACCCCAAACCAAACTGTTACCATCTGTGATGATTTTATACAAAAGCATGAGGGCAGGAAAATATTCTATGTTTTAAAATACAAAATTTTTATCTACTTACAGTGCTACTTTTGTTCAAGTGATGTTACAGAGTTCCCCAATTCCTTGAAGTTTTTCAGCTTACTCCTTGCATAATTTTTCTCTTCTAATTATTAATTAAAGACTCTTATGTAACATTTGGTTCAGTCTATCTCCATTGGCTATTAATAATGATTTTATTTTGGAGTACAGAGAGAATTTAACAGTTGGGTTTTTTTCCTGAAAAAGCTTTATGTGTCAAAAGTATGACAGCAAAAATTAAGCAAAAAAGCAGCACTGAAGTTTTCCCATAGCCAAATTTTCTGCAAAAGGAGAAAGGCTGACAAACTCTTGAGTAAGTCAAGAATGTTACTGAACTCCAAATATGTAATGGAAGTTTAACATGCATAATTGTTTCAGACCTGTAGCATGTTAAGAGCAGTCCAAAGTTCCTGAAATTGGCTGTATACACACTTCCACTGCCTGCTGAAGACATCACTCCTCTGGAAGTGGAGCTCACAGAAGCACTGCCAGAAAATACCTATCAATTCAAATGTCTACATGGAAATTTCGTTACTAAAATCACAGTTACAAACAGCAGAAAGACCTTTGCATAGTTTTTTTGGATATGTTCCAGCTGCCCCTGAGCAAAGCAGGTAAGGTTTTGGAACCATCAGCCAGCTAAAGGAGATAGAAGGGATATCACGTGGCAGCTGAGACATGCTGAATAAATATGCCATAGAAGTTAAAAAAGCCAAATATTTCAATTAAATCTTTCACCAAGCTAGAAATATTACTGCAGTTAGTTATACAGTTCAACTGATCAAGCTATAGTAGTTGACTCATGTGTGTCACAATTAACCTTCTAAAAATTGTAACATTATAGTCAGAAAAAGTTTACTATGAGGCAATTAAGAGTAAATCCTAACCATTTTGACTGTCCTAATATTTTCTAATCTAGGATTTTTGAAATTCATTGGGGTTTTTTTCCCATACATGATTATCCTTCGAAGCATTTTTATTTTTAATTCATGACATTTTGCTTCTCACGTAAGTAGTTTCCTCACAAACAGAAGTTTTTTGGTGGTTACTCAATGCTACGACGTGTGACATTTCTGCCATGAGAGGATGACAACTCGTGTTACAAGTGGAATTTCTTCATTTTTTCAGTTCCACTTCAGCTCCTCAGTGTCTGCTTTGCTCTAAAGACTAAGGATTTCACGTGATTATGCTTTTCATCTTGACTAGGAGTTGTATATATGAAAACCATTAGTTCAGTGGGAAACTCCCAAAAGTGACTGTCTTTTTCTAATAACTCTGAAAGCTAGAAAATGGATAGACACAGTAAGCTCACATCCCCAGAAACCCATCCCACAACTGTGTGACTGACTTCTATCCTATTCTCTAATTAAAGAACTATTTCACAAAACTGATCTTACTATCCCTGCACTCAAAACTATATTTTTTGTATAGTTTTTCTTTCTTTTTGAAAAAAAAAATATTGTTTCCTCATTGATTTCTGTGACTCTCCTGCACTTTTAAAATTAGTTCTTCAGGTGTGTACATTATAATATAGACATTACAGAACAAAAGATAGCATTCAATCTTTCACACCCACACTCATGTCTGCACACCCACAGAAGGGCCTGGGCACCCTCTGCTACAGACTGAGCTGTCTGAAGACACAGAGTCTGTTATGAGATGGGCAAAATACCTCATAAGACGGGATGTGCAGATGAGAAAAGAAGTGAAAAAAGGCAGTGACAAAGAAACACAAATCATTTCCTCTGCCTTTAGTCATGAAAAACTTTTGCACGGCTTCAGGGAAGCAAGGTAGTTCTTTTTCCATATTGGCAAATACTGTTGCACCTGTGTTAAATTAATCCCATATAATGGCCTCTAATGCCAGAGCTCCAAAGTCCTGGTGTAGAAAAAAAGGACTGCTGAGAAAGCAAGGTGCAATTACACCTCCTGAATTCAGAGCTTGCTCTGCACATGGGTCAGCTTCCCTGGAACAGTCAGAAAACTGCTTAAAAGATAAGAAAAACAACCTTTGTGCTGCACTTGCTTTGGAAATTGTTTTGAAGTGCTCCTAATTTGCTTCTGATAGGGAAATGTAACTGATCAACATCTACTCCCACATGTACCCCTGTGTTTGTGACAGAATAACTTTCTAATTTTGTAAAAAATAAGGAGCCACCAATACCAGCAAAATGTAAGGAAAAGTGCTGTTTGTTTTCTCTGGGCAGAACAGATCACCACCACTTCTGCAGTTTATTTATATGTGTTAAGTAAAATCAAGTTTTTTTCTAAAAGAGCATTTTAGTTGTTAAGGCAGTTAGATAACAACACTAAAAAGCTGATCAAATACAAACCAGCTTTTTTTCTTCATGTCTGCCCATACAGTACTGAAAATTGAAACTCTTTGTTCTCCTTCCCACTGTACAAACATATTTTGTTCTGTCAGTACTTCTGTCATCAGTATATCATGATGCTATCATGACTTTACTGATAGCAAGTCCACAGGCATCATTTTCATAGACTTAAAGAGAGGGAAGATGATAATAAGACTGACAAACACACTATTTTAATACATTTAATATATTTTGGCTTTATGTATTCTTATAAAGATACAAATGTCATGTTTCAGGGCAGAGGTTTTGTGTTCTTTGTAGCAACTAATGTCACCAAGTGTACAAGGGCAATAGACTAGAAGGTGTGAAATCCAGCATGACAATGTGAAGCTTCATCCCTGAGCCAGAAGTGATAGCACAGGTCACTAGCACAGAAACACCTATGGACATATTTGTGGTCGTAGGTCTTGTATGGACATTTCTGGACCAGGGACTACATGACCACCATCACCGCCTGGGTGAATGCTGTACACAGGCACTGCACAAAGCGACTGCTGTCCTTCAATCAGCCCAGATTCGACTGACTATAATCATCAGGCTTTGCCAGCAAGTGTAACCCTATTTCCAATTCACACGTGACCGTCTCACAGTCAAAACCGAACAAGTTCTTGGAACAAACGTACAAATGCATCCCTTGAACGCACACGCACCCTCGGTACCCACACTAACAGAGGCCAGAAACAGGCAGTATAACAGGAGCTCTTCCCTCTGGCAGCGGGACACTCCGGTCATGCCGCCCTGATGCCAGACCACCGGCCGTCCTGCGCGGCGTCAGCCCCTGGCACCCGCGCCCCGCTCTGTGCTGCGCGGCGGGCGCGGGGCCGGCACGGGCTGGGCCCGGCACACCGACAGCGGCACCGCTCCCCGGGTCCCACGCTGGAGCTCGGCGGGCCGGGCAGCGACAGCCCAGCCCCGCGGCAAACGCGGTCCAGCGCCGCTGCCCGTTCGGGAGCAGCTTCCCAGCGGCGCGGCCGAGGGGCGCAGGGGCCGGGCCGCTCGCTCAGGTGCCCCCACCGCCCCCCGCCCGCGCCCGCCCCGCGCAACCTGCCCTGCCCGGCGCGGCCAATGGGGCGAGAGGGCGGGGAGCAGCGGCGGAGCGGCCCGGGCCGCCCCCGCCCTCCGCGGCGAAACTCGGCGGGAGCGCCGCGGGGACGGAGACGGCGCCCGCGCCCCGCACGGCCCGCACTGCTCAGCACCGCGCACACCGCGCTCACCGCGCACACCGCGCACACCGCACCGCCGGCCGGCGGCGGGGCATGAGCCGCGGCCACCGCGCTCCGGCACCTCCTCACGCCGCCCCGAGGGCACCTGGAGCCGCCGCCCCAGCGCCGCGCTGAGCCCTCCCCGGCGTCGGCGCGAGAGGCGGTGAGGCGGCTCCGCTCGGCTCCGCTCGGGCCGCCCCGATCCCCCTCCGGGCTGGGCGCGGAGCGCTGCGGCAGGAAGAGGCAGCCCCGGCTCCCCCGGCTGCGGTCGGTGGTTGACGGACGGCACCCCAGTTCGGCCCCATTTTAGGGCTTTTTTATTTTTTTCTTTCTTTGACGGA
This sequence comes from Eopsaltria australis, assembly GCA_034509425.1. NCBI lineage: Eukaryota > Metazoa > Chordata > Aves > Passeriformes > Petroicidae > Eopsaltria > Eopsaltria australis. The sequence continues at coordinate 368,690 of JAVTVJ010000858.1, read as the reverse complement.
AACACACCACTTTGGGGTTTTTTTGTGTGTGTGTGTGTTTTTAAAATAACTTCTCGCTCATTTGAGTTTTTACTTTCGCACTATACCACCCTCTCCTCCCTTACTCGGCATTCCCTTTTCGGACGCGTTCTTGCCGTCTCGCAGCTCGCCAGCTGCAGCGTGGGTATCATGTCATTCGACCCCACCACCATGCAACCTGCGAACAGCTCCGCCAACGCGACCGCCGGCGGCGCCGAAGGCGGGAAGCCCCCCACCATCCCCACTGTCATGTTCATCTTCGGCGTGGTGGGCAACCTCATAGCCATCGTGGTGCTCTGCAAGTCCAGGAAGGAGCAGAAGGAGACCACTTTCTACACGCTGGTCTGTGGACTGGCAGTCACAGATCTCTTGGGGACCTGCCTGGTGAGTCCGGTCACAATTGCCACTTACCTGCAGAACCGATGGCCAGGAGGAACTGCGCTGTGTGAGTACAGCTCCTTCATCCTCCTCTTCTTTGGGCTCTCTGGCCTCAGCATTATCTGTGCCATGTCTATAGAGAGGTACCTGGCCATCAACCATGCCTATTTCTACAACCATTACGTAGACAAGAAGCTGGCAGGGCTCACGCTCTTTGCCATCTACGCTTCCAACGTGCTGTTCTGCGCCCTCCCCAGCATGGGACTCGGCAAATCTACTTTGCAGTACCCTTCTACTTGGTGTTTCATAGACTGGCGAACAAACGTGTCCACCCATGCAGCATATTCCTACATGTACGCGGGCTTCAGCTCCTTCCTGATACTGGTGACTGTGATCTGCAACATCCTGGTGTGCGTGGCCCTCATTCGCATGCACCGCCAGTTCATGCGGCGCACGTCCTTGGGGACAGACACCACCTCCAGCCGTTTATCTGACTTTCGCAGACGCCGGAGCTTCCGTCGGATGGCTGGAGCAGAAATCCAGATGGTTATTCTGCTCATTGCCACTTCCCTGGTCGTGGTCATCTGCTCCATTCCTCTAGTGGTGAGTAACATCATGCAACCCTTCTTCTGTTCCATCACCCTTAGTGCAGTCTTTTCTCCTCCTGTCTGTGTTTGTCAAACAGATTCCTGTTGGAATAGGTGCTTATCTGTGGCACCTATAGTTGGTATCACAAGCTGTTAAAATAACTCAAAGGCTGTTGGCATACATGCACGGTGAGAGAAAGTTGAGTAGATTTATATTTGCACAAAAAGCAACCTGCTTGTCCCAAGTCCTGGACTCCTTTGCTTGGTTAAAATAGAACGCCAGACATTCTCAGTAATTGTTTCACTGTTCAACTGGAATCCACATAGCAAAATGCTCCTGAGAGCTAACGGCACTTTAAAGTTCACCTGCAAAATTAATTTGTGATAAATGAGGCTAGGGTCTGTCCTCCATTTCTGGCTGTTTAGTGTGTTTTTAAAATGTGATGTGCATGCTGTTGCTGAAGGGTGCAGCAGTCTCTGATGTGCAAAAGGACAGGGTTGTCTTCACTTGGCACTAGCAACATACAGTGTTCTTCACAACCAGAAGCTAAACTAAGCTTCCACTCCTCAGGGAAGCACCATCTCTGGGGTAGATCCCACACAGGCATCCTGTCAGGAGTTCCCCACACAGTGGGAGAAGTGAACTCAGTGGAACCACCTGTCGGTGTATTGCTCAGTGAAATGAGTGTTGGAGGAATCTGACCCACATAAACCTTGAGATCACACCAAAATGTCAAACAGCATTACAGCTAACCATTTGCTAATTTTCAGAAAAGGCTGATACCATTAGCGTTATTGAATTGAACACACAGGGTCCACTTTTTTCTATTCCTCCACTTTATCTTTAGGAAAGACAAAAACCCCCAAATCCACCAGCTAGAGGCTCAGTTTTTGCTTGCCAACTGCCATAATAAAGCTTGTCAAAATCCTGTCCTACTCTGGCTCAGAGACATTAAACAAATAGTTGGCTTGCCTTATTTGCCATCTTCCAAAACACAGTGTAGGGACTCCAGCAGTGGCTGTCAGACAGAAGGTGTTTTTACAAGGACTTTTTTACCGAGGTTTCTTGTCAGTAGGTTGATCCCTCTGTCATAGAGAGGGGGTGCAATGTGTGTCAAATAGAGCTGGGCAACTGGAGATGCAGAACAGTGAATATCACTGTAAGGAAGTGTGGAGAAGTGCAGGTCTGTCCCCGTGCTCAGAGGAGCTGTGATCACAAGGGTTGGCCAGGGCTGCCACATTACTGTCATGAACAGGAGATAGTGAACTGTGGCTGTGCTGCAGCACCAAAGGCCATCTCCCGTCCTTTGGAGCTGTCACTTGTGTGGTGCCAAGGCATGACCGAGCACGGTGCTGTGCGTTCATTGCCTGACATCCGAAGGAGGTCGAGAGGTGCTGTCTGAGCTGCACACAGGCTGTCCCCGGGAGCAGCACATGCCGTAGACAGAGGAGCTGTGCCAGCCTGCCCTGCAGTCCAGCTCCAGAAAGGGCAGGAGTAAGCTGACTGGCTGCACCGGTATGCATCAGGTGGCCAAAACCCCGACAGTACTTAATTTGATTAATCTAGAATCTAAACAGCTACGTCACAAAAGAACAATACTGCATTTTCAAAAGAGATTGCTGGTAAATGCAGAGAACATGTTCTCTTAATTAAATACAGTGTCATGATGTGATGGACTTAAGCAGATTCAGAAAATAAGCTAAGCCTAATCCTGTAGCAAAGCAGCTAGAGGAATGCTGAGAAGTCTGAATGTGAAATGCAAAATGAAATAGTTTATATCAATTTGAACCTAGGCAGTTCAAAAAAAGGGAGGTGGGATCAAGAGGGAGGGTTTACCAGAGTGTGAGCTGGATTGTTGAGAGTTAAAATTAATGAACCTGGGTGGGGCAAAAAGTTTATTATTTAAACAGTAGCTAGTGAAAAACTTGCATATAGCAGAAGTATGTGAAGGTGCAGGTGATAAAGTTGTGTATCTCTCCCAGACTTTGATTTCACTTTGTACAAAGGCAGAGTGTTACCTTGGGAATGTTCACGTAAGTTAGCTTTTACCTGCTAAAGCAGTATGTATTTTCTCTATCTAAAATGACGTAAGAGCCTCTCATTTCATTTAGATGGATGACTAAAATTAAAAGGAAGCTTTTTCTTAAAAAGCAAACCCAAATAACCACATATATGCACATCATCACAGTGTCCAGTGTGGTTAAATTTCTTCATTGTTAAGTAGCTTTTTTAAGTCTTTTGCCTCCCTCTGCGGGAATAAGCCACAGCCACTTTTGCTGCTTTGTGCCATGATGTGCTGCCATGTGTGCTGCTGTGTTGAGCCCCCTAGATGCACGGACACTGAGGTTAAGAATGGGGAAATCAGGGAAGTGTGACACCTTTATACTATAAATCCCTAGAAAGAGCCACTAGGCAAAGTAGGTAGATTACTAATATATAGACTTACATTTTCATGGCTTGGAGGAGTTTTAGGGAGTCCTCACCCCATGAGACGCTCACCTGTAACAGGTCAGCCTGGCAGTCATCAAGAACTGTAAAAGTGGTGAGGCGTGGTGCTGCCAGCATGATTCAGATACACAGAGTTCAGAGAGTGCTTTGTGACTGAAGTTTTCTTTTGATGAGCTGACTTCCCACTGATGATTTCAGCTCAATAAACTATCAAGTAAGTCAAAGAAAAACAGCTTCTGAAAGAGACACATAAACCTCTAACATTTTAGAACAAATACTTTCACTAGATTATAAGATAGCAGATGGGGTCAATCCAACAGGATCCACTTACTGTGGCTTGATAGAAAAAAATTTCAAGACTTGAAATTATTAAACAGCCATGAAATAACTGAGTCACAGATAACAGCAGTTTTTAATAATGTCATGCTTCAGCACATGATTTACAAGTAGGGTAGTTTAGAGTTTTAGTGGTTATTCATAAAATCAGCAATATTTTAAAATAACAAGTGCTGTAACAAAATTATGGGAGGTTATGCAAAATGCTGAATGAACTTGATAGAACTTAAGGCTGATCAAATACATCAAGGAAAGAAAAGATGAATAAATTGTGAAAGGAAACTTTTTATATAACCTGATGTGTGCTTAATGTTCAGAAAATCACAGTATGAAATCTGACAATTGTTTAAAAACTAAGCAAGAAAATTCACAACTTACATGCTGACTCTTGTCTCTACTCCACACAGGTTATGTAGTCTCTTAAAATATTTTGAGTTTTCTAGAAATTAGAATTACAGAGTGTAAAACATTGGCAATAAGTTATATGAGGAGGGATTTTGTCAGGAAGAAAGTAGAAATTTTTACCTGGCCTTTCTAAAACACGAAGCTCTTTCAAGAGCATATAGGCACACACTACTCTGTAATTCACTCCAGCAGTCTGTCAGATACTCCTAAAATTTTTGAGTCTGTGATCTTTTTCTCATTCTGACCACTGTGCATTGTTGTTAAATTATGGTGATATGAAAAATAAAATATAATGTTTCAGGGTGTACATCTTGTTGATTGCATGAAATGATCAGGATTTTCTAACTGGATGTTTAACTGGTCTAAAATTCGGGGTTTTTTTTGGCTTGGCTGGTTTCAGATTTTTAATATCAATAATTAATTGGTCCATAACCAATTGCAAAGTGTCAGACATGATTTTTTGGCAGTGGAGTAGTCACTAAGCAGACAGTAAGACCTTGAAGGGCAAAGGTTATTGGCTTGTGGAGCTGAAAAACTTGTTCCTGCTTACTACCATATGTTTTTTACATTTATCATATCAGCATGTGGGGAGAATTTGAGGGCAGGTGGAAGCTGTGGAAACAATTACAAGTGTGACTGTAACTATAAAAGTCACTTTTATAATGCTTCATGGGATTAGAAATAATAACTTGCATCTGTAGTTAGTAAAAAGGAAAAGCGCAAACAGCACAAGGACTCTGATCCTACAAGTGCCTGTCTGGAGCACAAACTTGACGTACCTTGGAGCTGTGTACTTCTTAATTGCAAATAAACTGTTAGTACTTTTAAGGTATGTTGTCTGGATTCTACAGCTGCAAAGCTAACGTACAAACCCTATCTTTTAGAGATCTGAATTGTTGTAGTTTGCTTTCATCTTTAATTAGGATTTCAAATTGCACAAATCCAAGCATTGGATTAGATAACTAATTTAGTAGTGAATTCCACTTACTTGGCACTTGGTTAGAAGATGACAGGCAATATCTTCTATCGAGTTACGTCCTGCAGCAGAGGACTTGTAGCTGAAACAGGGTATATCTCTTGCTGTTGCTTTAAACGGTGTGTTACCAAGTGTTGTTTCACCAGTAAGTAAGGAAGGATAGAATTTATATTCCTACAGAGATAAATTTTTACCCTATTGTGATTAATGTAAGCCAGCAATAGGTCTGAACTGATAAATGCATATGACACTTTGGGGAGCCTTTCTACGGGACTCTTCAGGGAAGTAGGAGCCGTTTTGTACAATCAGAGTTTTCACTGACTAGGTCCACTCTGTGAATCGTTAACCTCTACACGCTGCGTAGCTGTCAAAAGGAAATAAAGCATTCAGAGATAGCATAAAACAAGCTGTGCTCTCCCATTAGCCATAGTCCTTTTCAGCCATCCTTTTCAGCCACAGAGTGAGCACTTGGAGACATTTTCGTCCTTCCATAAAGTCTGCCAGAAAGACGTGGAATAGGTACCTCAATTTCACGTGCTGCTTATCAAAAGAACAATCCGACTATTAAATCACTGACGTGTAACTACAGCTCTGAGTTTAAAAAAAAAAAAAAAAAAGAAAAAAAGAAGCAAGCCAGGTCTCCGAGTTGAACTGTGTGTTTCTTTAGCTGTCTCCAAAGTGTGCCTTGTGGTCGTGTGGTCCGGGTGGATTTGTCATACACATTATACATATGCACACATACACATTATGCATGTACACACATACATATTATACATATGGACACATGCATATTATACATATATACAAATTACAGATATATACACACATACCTATTAGACACATTACACATACCCACATTGCATATATATATATATATATACACACACATACATACCTACACTTTATACACATACACACATACATACTGCACATATACACATATAGCTCATGCATATATACACATTATACAGATGCACACATAGATATTATACGTAAGTAGACATGCACCTCATACATACACACACATTATACATTTACACACTTAACACAAATAGATCCACACCCGCCGCGGGGCAGCCACGCCATCTAGCGGTGCGCCCGGGAGCAGCAGCTTATTTATCCATCCTTTATTTAGGAATCCTTTATTTGCAGCGTAAATAGGGAAAGCTGCTTACAGAACAGTCACAATCATAAATAATAAAATTACAGTCTTAAAAATAAAATTATAATGAAATTATTTATAAACAAAAACAATAATGATAAATAAAATTATGTCTAAAGTAGTTTAAGGTAAAGCAAAATATTAAAAAGAAAGATTCTTAACAATTTTCTTTAATAGCCATAAAAATAAGTCCATCATGCATAGGAATACTCTTAGGAGCACCTGAATGGCATGTTTGGCCTAACAGATAAATAAGGCCAAGACATTAGTAGGCAGAAAGACATCTGCAGTGCTATAAATCATTAGGAAAGTAACTGCAGATAGAACTGGCATCACTATATTGCTTTATAAATTCAAGATTTTCCCATGTGTTGAGTTACTAGGTTACCCATAAACCTAGAGAAAAGCACTGAGAAAGAAAATACAGTCAATCATTAGTTTGACAGACCACTTGAGAGAGACTGCAGGCACAGGGCTTCCACAGAGGGACTCTCCATTGTTATAAATATACCACTGATAGCTTTGGAGAACATTCCACCTCTGAATACTGACAAGGTTGAATGCTGCCACATTGCCCTCCTGCAAAAAATTTCTCAAGAATTGTGAAATTTGTCACCAGACTTGGATGGCTTCACATGCAGGACTTGTAAAAAAGTTACTTATGAGGGCTCTCCTGATTTGGCTCATTTGTTTAAATGCTTGCTTTCCTCCATGTCTGTAACCTCATAGCTAGGTGAGCCTTGATTCATTTCAGGAGCCAAGGATGAAATTCTAAAAATCTCATAATTTTGCTACTAGATTTTTACTGGATCAGATAAAAATATAATTAAGGCATCTGTTTTGGCTTACATTAAGGAATCTGAAGAAAATAGAATCTTCTGTTATCCACTTTTCCGTGGCTTTCCTAAGCCTTTCTCTAACTGGACGCTGCTTAGGTCTTGCTAAAATGGAGAAGAGCTATTTGAGACTAATGAACACGACAGCCTCCTGTGATGCAATTGTGGACTGTGCCTTACAGCTGCATTTACAAAAGTGGCTTCTAAACAAGGAGGGAGAGCAGCTGAAGAAGAAACTAGAAGAATAGCCTGAAGAACACATTTCTATGCAGAAGACAGGCCCCTTCAGTTGCAAAATTTGTGGATGATAAACTAGAATTGCTAATTAAATAGTCACTTCACACATCAACATCTTAAACTCTTGACCACTTCATTAGTATTTTTGTAAGTAAGATCAAAATGCTGGCTCGTATGGGAGAACAGAGTACTCTCGTCCAGTGCTGAAATAATCTCATTATCCTGGCCTGTTAAAAGTCTCCTAGCTGAGTGACCTGTCTTTTTGGGGTTTTTTTCCCCTTTTCCTTTTTTTTACATTTCTGTTTTTCTAAACCATGCGGCAGCAAGCAAACACTTGTGGTTATATAAACAGTTCCAGTAAGGACAGGTGCCAGGAAAATACATTTCTAAACTTGGGAATCGACAGCTCTGGACTTGCTTACAGAGTCTCGTGTACGTGGATTGTTGTGCAGGTTTCAGTTCATTTCTAAGTGATTATCAGATCTTTGCTAGAGGAACTGATCGGGTCTTCCCAGGCAGTTACCTCTTCGCAGATTGCATGAGACTTGAGGTGTACCAAGGAAGCAGGATACAGGTCTACATCTTTGTTCCTGGGAATTTTTAAAGACACCAGCCAAAATTTGGAGGCTCAAGAATTAATTATGAGGCAAAAGAGAGAGAAAAATCCAGTCCTTTTCTACATATAACAAAGGTGTTAAAATTTTTAACGGAATTCTTTTTTTTGCTATTTCCAAAAACGAATTAATGGCTGCCAATCTGAAGTGCCTAACTTTGCCAGCCTCCTCTTTTGTCGTAGCTTACATCTGCAAATCGAGATCTGTGCTTTGAAGTGTAAGCTTTTCTCTCCTGATGCAATTCTGTAATTGTGTCTTCTGTTTCCCCCTTCACTTTGCCTAGGTCCGTGTCTTTGTGAACCAGCTGTACCAGCCGGAATTGGTGGAAGATATCAGGCAAAACCCTGACCTGCAGGCCATCCGCATTGCCTCGGTGAACCCCATTTTGGACCCGTGGATCTACATCCTCCTCCGCAAGACTGTGCTCAGCAAAGCCATCGAGAAGATCAAATGCCTCTTCTGCCGCATTGGAGGGGCTCGGAGGCAGCACTCGGGGGGCAACTTCAACTGCGTGGACGGGCGCAGGACCTCCTCTGCCATGTCCAGCCAGTCGCCGTCCTTCATCTCGCGCGAGCTGCGGGAGATCAGCAGCACCTCGCAGACGCTGCTGTACCCCCCCGAGCTGAGCGAGAGCAGCGCCGGGGGCCGTGTGCTGCTGCCGGGCCCCAGCGCCGGCTCCGCACACTCCGACACCACCTCGGTACGGACACTGCGGAGCTCCGACACCTCGGACTCCTCGCAGGGACACGACTCCGAGAGCGTCTTCCTGGTGAGCGAAATCAGCCCTGGTGGCGGGGCCAGCTCTGCATCCAAGAGTGGCCCTCTCCAGGTCACCTTCCCCACAGAGACATTGAATTTGTCAGAAAAGTGCATATAGATGGCCGTGAAAGGCATCAACCCTGGGGATACTTCCTGGTACATTGGAAAAACTGGTGCAATAGATAGGTGTTCTGCCTGTTCGTGGGAAGAGGGGTTCAGCTATGCTTCAAAGGGCTATTTTCCTCTCGCTGTGTGATGGGTAAATTTCCTTTAGACTACTGAGGACTGTGTGGAACAGACATTGCACTTGGGCCCTGCCATCAGAAATGATACAAAGCAGGTCTGATGGGACTGGAAACATGAACTGCCTTGTCTTGTTGTGGGACACAGGAGAGCTACTGCGCCTCTGGAAATAGAAAGACTCCATCATTTGCTTTTTTCTTTGTTTCTTTCCTTTTCCAAGTCTGGTAGAATTGTTTTTGCTCCCTCCCCATGGCTGCTCAGCTCTCAAGAGTTTAAGCTTCTGGTACTAGAGCTGAATATGAGGCAGCTGCTAGGAACTGGCACAGCTACTCTGAGAGCTGCCTGCAGTAGGATTTTAAAGTGTCTCACTAAAGCATGAAAATGTGAATTTTTATCATTGTATATATATCAGGATTGAAAATATTTAAAAGTGTATTCTTCTCTATGAGAAGGTTTGTTATTAATACAAGGTATATAGCAATGATTGTCAGCCTTCTCTTCCCTCAGTATTTCCTGCTGATAAGGCATTCTTGGCTTAGATTTGTTGTCAATGCTAGATTCACAGCTGATGAGGTAATTCTTGAGCTGAGAATACGTAAGCACTTTCTGAGTGAAATGGGAATATATGCCTTTTTAAGACAGAAAAAGAAAACACATCCTTCCAGTTAAGAATATTAGTTTTCAGTATATGTATATACTAAAAAATCAGATTTTATTTATGTTCTGAGAATGTTTTTCTGTGTAACACACGTGCGCCGCTATGAGTACTTTGGCCCACAGTCCGCACACCTTAGGCATACACTTAACGATGCCCATCAGAGTGGTCCCTCTGCTGCCAGGGAGACTCCTTACATGTAAAGTTAAGGACATATAAAAGTGCTTTCAATATCAGGGCCTGAAACTTTCAACTCCTGGTTAATAGTCTTAATATTCACTTTAGTTAAAGCATCACCGATGTAATAAAGGTATTTTTTCATAACATTTATCATTTTACTTTAAATAGTAAATAGAATTTTATGACTGTGTAATCTGATACTCCATCAAATAAATGTATGAAACCATGGAAGCAGAATCTTCATTTAAAGTATAGATTATATAGAACTATATCTCAGTCTTAAACACCTTGAAAAGCATTTGTTGCTAGAGTTTTGATGACAAACACATCACCAAAACCAGCTGTTAACCACTGACAAAAAGGAGTTTTGTGTTTTATGTTGTAAGGCTTAGATCTTGTTCCAGAAATGCTGTGTGTCAAAATAATTCTGTACAGATATTTGGGGGATGTTTTGTCAAATACAAAGCATGTTATGCTGCTTAAAGTGTTTTCATGTGAATGCTACATTGTAATGAAAATCTTGAGCCTTACATTGATATGTTTAAGCAGTTGTACCGACCAAAGCGACTTTGGGGATCACAATTAAATGGAAATGTTCTGCTTGATCTCAGATGCCTGCATGAGTCTGCCATTCAGTGCCAACTCCTTGCCTTAACAAGCCTCCCGTATTGGAATGCTTTGCACTCAGCTACTGCCAAAACATACTTTGTCCTGCAAGTTTCCAAAACACCACAGCATGATCACCATCAGCAAGAAGCAGCTATCTTCAAAACTGTCCCCAAGAGCACTGACGCAGAGCCACAGAAATTCTTTATTTGAACAGACATTTTCCTTTAACGGGGGAGAAGTTGGGCTCATTTGCCTTCATACATACAAAAAGTGAAGTTAAATCTCTACACAAATACTTGCAGCAGTAGCAGCCACTTTTCACCAGTTAAGCTGGAGAACAGTATTACCCAAGCTCCTACTGCTGCTATAGATAAAGATCTGCCTGAATGCCTTGCAATTAAACCACCTCACTATGGTCTGGTGCTTACTAGTGACCAACAAACAGAACAGACTCACCGTACTTCCCAAGACAGGAAATAGCAGCTGGCAGAGCAGGAGGGTGGGACTGCCACCAGCAGATAACACCACATGTACCAATAGGGGACCACACCTTTGCAGCTGGCCCAGAGCAGCACACCAATATTACTGGTACTGTATGCAGTGACAGAATTAAATATCTATAGTGTGCAAGCATTTAAATAAGCATGGGCTCACTATTTTTTAAATTATTTCATTAATACGCGTTTATTACTCTTTTATCATCATTACTGATGAGAAATACATGTGGTCTGAAAGAGCTCTAAACAAGAACAGACCATCTTAAGTAGCTTTCCTGAGCAAACGTGACAGGCCTGAGGTGTTCCTCCTGCCCCCAGCATTCACAATGTGTCACTAGTGGACTGGACTCATCATCAGCATGAACTCTCTCAAAAATGAACTCCATGATCAGCCCACAAAGTCTTCGGAACAATGCTGGAATTGCCTGCCACAGCTCCATGGCAGTGCACAAAGGGAGAGCACTTCTGTTGTCTAGTTGCAAACTAGAAGATGAGCGTTCAGGAGCAGTTGGGCTGAAGGAATGGGCAAGTGTGCCTTTTTTTAGGATGACTAATACTGCATCTCCCTCACCTGCCCCAGGTTTAGCACCTTCCTCCAATGCTGACCACAGACACATTACTGAAATAGTCATTCCTCAGCCTCGAGTGTAACAAGTCTTCTAAAATAAGGCTACAAGTTCGAAGAATCTAATTTGCCACAGGGAGGTTTAAAGGTTATTTTCTTGCTAGGTATTATGAGCAGTTTCCATATGTATACAAAAGGGCTTCCTTCTCACACAGTAATATCTCCCCTATATTCCCAAACCCCAGAGATCCGTATCCCCTCAGAATGGCCTTCCACATCAGCATCCACCTTCTCCAGTCCTCTGCGTTCCCAGAAAATGAACTGATTCAAAAATTTCTCATACCAAACTTTTATCTCACAAACCCTGTCCACCCTGCTAGTTCTATGACTGGCAGTCCCCCTCCCTCACTTCAGCAGTCTGTCTTGCCCACACATCCCAGATCACCGCTTTGCTGAACCCTTTCCATCCAGAGACACTGCCAGACCTCCCACCCCACAACCACAGCCCAAGCCCAGCCCTAACTCAAGGTAGGCCCCCATCCTGTGGCAGGGCTTGGGGTATCCACCCACCACAGGCAGGATGAGAGCCCGTATCTGTACCAGACAGTGGTTTCTGTGAAGATCTGCAGATCAGTTTTTATCTCTGATGCATGGTAAGTTGGCCTCATGAACGGTTTAGGGTGTGGGATGTCCTGTCAGAGGACTCGGGCTGTTTTAAATCAGGCTCACACATTCCTGCTGTTGGGAACACCCGTGCTGCCTGACCCAAACTGGGGCTACAGGCCCAGTGCCAGTGCACAAACAGCATCAGTGTAATCTGCTATGTCCAAATGGTACAGCCAACATCCTAACACAGGAAGCTTTTGAGTTTTTATTTCTGCTGCTAGGCACAATGGCAAACCTGTTCCACTTAAGGCAGACTTCCTGTTAGAGCTACCAAATACCACCAGGCCTTTGCACTCCAGGCCCTCTTCTAGACCTGCCAGCTTAACAGACCTAGAAACCCACTGAATCTCCTGCTTTGTGAAACCAAAGGCTGCTCAATCCCCACATCTAATCCTCCCCTTTGATAATTTATCTTTTACAACCCCTTCAGCTCCTAGTCTTGTGGCTCTTAGGAAAGCAGCCCTCAAAGCTGGGCAGCACACCTGGCAGGATTCAGCAGTTATCCGTGCCCATCAGCTCCTCCTGCTCCAGAACCAGCCCCTCTGGAGATAACACAGCCCAAGGACTCCAGCACACTTGAGAACACCATGTTAACATGACAGTGACCTATAATAAACACACAGTTCCTGCAACCTGCCAACAAACCAGTCCACATGCCTCTGCCTCCCTGTGCCCCAGTACTAACTACAGTCATTATAGTTTTATAGCTATTCTATGAACTCAAAATAAATTTGAGATAGCACCTCAATGCTGCATTTTACTTCCTTTCCCTCAGTTTTAGGATTGGGAGGTAACTTACCTTGTGTGGGCAAGCAAGTTTCCAATGCTACCTCCCTGATCCTGATCTCTAAAACCACAGTAAACTGCTCCATTTGCTTTTTATCCTTCTCCACCACTAGTTTTAAAATCCAGTTATCTTACAGTATTATCAGGTAAGAGTCACTGTTGTGTTAGCTGATCTTCATTCCTTTTTTACCCTCTCATATTCTGAGATTTATTTCTCTCTGAGTACATTTAAGCTTTTTAAAGATACTTATCTCCATCTATGCGAGTGGAAGTCACATGTCCAGTTTCAGCATTTGAGGTTAACAGTCACCTTGAGGTTCCTTTGTAGTCAAGGGAAATAATTAGGCACCTTGGGGGGCTGATTCAACTCATTCTGATACTTATCTAACACAAGGCATATGAATGGCCCTGTGAGGCTTTGTATTTCTTTCCACTGGATATGAAGGGACTCAAAGGGAAAAAATATATTTAAATGTTCAACTGTAGGCTTTTAAATCAAGCAAAATTAATTCACCTAACCCACTGTTGTTCTTGAGCTTTCCTCTTGAACAACATTGCAACAGTTGAGCATTTTAATATGTGATTCATATGGAAGGCAAACACATGAAAGCTACTGCAGTCACTGCCACTAGTGATAATGACGAACAATAAAAATAATTTTCTAATGTCAAAGTGGAAGTGTATTTCATTAATACCCTGTTTTGGATAACATCTCCTTCTGCTCCATCTCATATGGATATCCCTGAAAGGTTTAAAAGCTCTGAGCATCACCTTTTATTAAGTATTTTTCCCCTAAATGTCTTCTTTTCTTTTTTACTAAAACAAATTAACATGTTCACCAGAGACAAAAGCCAATTATTAAATGAGGAATATTCCAGAATGGGAAATAACATTTTTTTTTTGTTATAACCCAAAGAATAAACAGGCACCACTAAGCAGCAGAAGTCAGTATTTTATTCAAACTGATCCAGGAAATTTCATACATGCATGCTGTACAAAAAACAATGTTGAAATCATCAATATTTGAACTTCTTCCCAGTTTGAGAAGAGTGTCTCAGGAACTTAACTGCTCTACAAAACACTACAGTTCTGACAATACCTAGAATCCATAACCTAATATAATCAGAAGGAAAACACATTTAGTACACAGGATGGAAACCACCACCCCTCGAGCCCAGCACAGCCTGATGGTGCAGATGTACCCCTCCAGCAGTCTGGGCCTGCAGTGCTGAAGTCAATAGGAACTTTGTGAATCATTTCAGTGGAAACAGATTCTGTGATAACATGGGCCTCTGAGAGAAGGGCAGCAGTCCTTCCTGTATGAGTAAAGACAGAACACTGACGCAAGTACAAAGCGCAAAGAAAGAAAAGATGAGGTGGATACAGACGAGCTCCTTCAAAATGAAAACATACCCTGGAGCATCTCACACATCTCTTTTTCCAGCCAGAGAACATCTCTTCTTTGAAGAAATCTGTCCAAACCCCTCTCATGCTAACTCTCCCTACAGCTGACTAGATTGTATTAAATTGACGGGAGAAATAAGATTAAGAAATCCTTCAACTGTAACAATTTAAACTATCAAACCATATTTTAATCAAGTGCCTATCCAGTAAGCATTTAAAATCTTTCTGAACTTAATGAAGAAATAAAAATGTAGCATGATGATGTTTTACATTTCTTAATGTATGATTTTGTGTGAATGTGTGCTCAGGCAAGCACAGATCTAAAAATTCACACATACAAAAAAACATTCAGGGAGAATCTTGCAAAAATTAATGAAAACAGTACAACAGGGCAATTAAGTCTTTAAAAGTGATAATTTTTTTAAAAACTGTATGTATCCTCTTAAATAAAGATATTCTGATATGAGATAAACAGAAAGTATGATTTTAAATAGTTTCTCTGCAATGCACTTTCCACTGCAAAAAACACTATACTTCTCAAGCAACATTATTTTATTTTAAAATTTATTATTTTGAAATTAGAAATCAGACTTTAAAAGTTTGAAGATGATTGATTTCAGAAGCTTCACTTGTCTACAAAACTATCTATTATCATACAAAATGTTATCAGAATCAAGTAAAAATTACATGTTCCCAAACTGAATTCTTCAGGAATTCCTCAGCTGACCATTTTTTTCAGTACTATTAGGATGTGGTCATCTCTGCCATGTCTCCAAGACAATGAAACGAGAACAGTCTCAGTAGAGAGCCTGATTTCACTTCTCTGAACTGTCTGTGTGAGGAACCAATTGCCATCTTCCCCTGAAGAAAAACCAACATCAAAAAAATTTCCTAGGGTATGCCTCATTACCCACCACTGCATCCAAAATCCAGAAAGGATAAAAAGGGAGACTCTAGAAGTGCAGTCCTGGAACGCTGGTTCCCTAAGAACATACTTTCAATGGCAGGCCATAAAAATCAGGAAAAGCAAATTGACTCCCTTTATCAGATTAACCTCACCAGGAAAGAAAAGCCCTGAATACAATACAATTCAGCCATATCTATTTCCTACTCCCACCATTCTACTTTTGGTGATGTCTGTAGCACGGCACACAAGATAAGGAAATGCCAGTTTCAGTCACAGTGTTCTTTCTTCTAGTGAAACATTTAGTTGTAACTAAGCATTCAGGGCCTTGTTTGGTAGAGCACTTCCTTTCCTTTAATCAGGAAGTGTTTAACACACTCACCGAGGAAAGCAACATAAAGGTTTCTACTTGATTTGCCTACAAATCGTATCTGTCACACACACATACAAAACAATAATCCATCTCTGCTTAATAGGAAAGTTTCTCATAAAACAAACAATCTTAGTGAAAACAAAGACTGTCAATAACAGAAAACAGTTCACAATTCTCTTGGAAGAAAAATAATTAATAGTGATTGAAATGATTTTTTAAAGTGCCTTTTTCTTTTTGTGCTTGTTTTGGCTGGGATAGAGTTAATTTTCTTCAGAGTTGCAAACAGGGGGCTATGTTTTGACTTTGTGCTGGCAAGTGTTGATAACACACAGTTGTTTCCATTATTGCTGAGCAGTGCTTGCACAGGGTCAAGACCTTTTCCTGCTCCTCATCCCACCCCACCAGTGAGGAGGTTGGGGGCACACAAGAAGCTGAGAGGAGATAAGCCAGAACAGCCGACCACAGCTGACCACAGGGATATTCCATCCCACAGCTCAACACACAGAACTGCGGAAAAGGAGGAGGTAGGGGAAGGGGGGGACATTCAAGTGTCTTCGCAACTCACAAATGATGTAGCCCTCCTTTCCTGGGGATGGCTGAACACCTGCTCATGGGAACTGGTGGGTGAATTCCTTGCTTTGCTTTGCATGCATGTTGAGCTTTTGCTTTCTCTATTAGGCTGTCTCCATCTCAGCCCACGAGTTCTTTCACTTTTACTCTTCCAGTTCTCTCCCCCATTACACCAGGAGGCAGTCAGCTGTGTGGGGCTGAGTTGCCAGCTGGGGATAAATCACAGCACTTTTACAGTTTAAATAGAACTTTCCTAATTACTGGGAAAATGCACACATTAACTTGTAAAATTATGAAATACACAAAGATGAAAGCAGTTGTTAGAACACAGTTAAGCATTTCAACATTACATTTGTTCATAAGAATTTAGAATTTTTAGGATCAATTCTTGGCTTTCTCTAATATGGATGGAACAACAACTCAAGTAATTGCTCTTTTAATTACCAAAAGAAAAGTAACCTTAATTCTTTAACTTTTGCAAACTATCCTACCATGTAATGAAAAAAGAACAAACACAAAGCAAGCAAAATACAATAAATAACAGCAGTTCTTAAAACTATGAGTACGACAACCCATGAGGCTGCTCTACCGGGCCCTGATGTAAAGGGTTTCATCAGGAGTCGCAGGACAATTGTCCTGCTCAGTAACAGTCTCTACTGTGCCTGAAGCAGACACAATCACCATCGTTTTAGCTGCTGAAAGAGCCTTCTCCTTCTCTGCAATGGCAGCACAGACTGCCACAATTTCATCACTTTCGAAGTCATAGTCTGGGATTGACTCTTGTGCAAGCTCTTTTCTTTCTGCCAGTGCTTGCACTGACTCAGTCTTTGTGGCCTTCTGCTGTTCCTGTAGTTTTCTTGCCCAGGAAAGGTCTTCTTTCCATACTTCAGGGTTCATTGGAAAGATGTGTAAGGATACTTGGAAGCTTCGGATTGCCTATAAGCAGAATAGGGAAGAAACAAAGATTAGACACTTTAAAGCCTACCTAATTCATAAAAATTGACAGCAACAAAAAAATTACATATATCATTTGAGCAAAGCCAAAATCTGGTTTACTCCTGTCTTTATTGGAGCAATCCTCCCTCAAGTTCAATAGCAGCCTCACCCCCACACAATTGTGTCTGAAAGGACAAAAACGCATGAATAAATTAGGTACCTGGCAACAAGGGCACAAATAAAGAGTTCATATATGAAAAACAATACTGTAATTAAAAAGGTAAAAGAAAAAACAATTTTTGGGATGGTTTTCTATTCCACTTTTCTCTCATCATCAAATGTGTGTAAAGGCAAAAGCAGACAGATATTATTTAAATACAGAAAAAGGATGACTGGAATTTGAAGTATCAGTAGTATTGCTGCCTTTAAATTAGAATGCAGTCATTACACATTCAGACTTAACACTACACTAATACTTGCTGCATGGTAAACAGTTTCTGTAACAGGTATGTGGTTACAAAAACACATAAATAAATGCGCAAAAGGATCCAAATAAACGCCAAACTTGGAGAGTTGCTCTAAGAAAGAACTTCTGTAATCTTATAAACAAGGCAATATTAGTAGAAGCAAGTGTAGCTGGTAATGCTTTTCCTTTCTTTCAGCTCAACTGGGAAAATACTCACAAATACAAATCCTCAACAAAGAAGTAGAGAAATTAAGAAAAAAAAACAGTGACGATCTAAAATAAGAAGAGGTTGCTACAATACTAGAAAAAAGCTATACCAAGAATTACAACTGTATCGTCTTTTAGTTATATTAACAGTGGTCACCTCCTCAAACTTAAGTATATGTACACAAAAGCATGAGTGTATTTCACATTTATGATTGTACAGTCAGTCATGAAAATGGGTCACCTTAGTAACCAAAACTCTTTTATGATATGTACAGAAGCCTTCCTATATGATGGGAAAACTGATGATATGGACTGGGATGATATTTGGGAAGAGTTCTGACAACTTGCATACTAAAACTTTAAAGACATATGGTAAACCACAGTTTACTTATTCTGTTGTAATTTATAAATACTTAAAGCATGCCAATTAATTTGGAAAATAATAACTTTTCTTCTGCACTGACAGAAACTGATAGTTCATCCTTCTGGTGGCACAGATGAATATATGGACTTTATATGATGGGAACTCAGAAGAAGGAGATACAAAATCAGATTTAAGAAATGCTGCTTATGCTATCAGTATTTCTGCTGTTGTAAAAGGCAGCCTTCCAATTCCAGATGGAAAAAAAAGCTTGATTATTGGTCCACAGCCAGCTCTGAAGTGTAGGAGCGTGTTGAACTTTATACAGAAGAACTGAAGTTTAGTTCTTGTAAAACAGTGTCACTTTATTCAACTTTGCTAGCTTTCAATTTTCAGGGATACATAAACAACAAGTAAACACTAAATGCTCTTTTTTGTATTTCTGTTGAAAACAAAATATAAACAAACACCATCTGCTTTTAAGTTTTCCATAAAAGAGGTCCCCTAATTAAAACCTGTCTATATAGTTATGTTCATGCACAATAAATAACATTTGTTAAGCGTCAAAGCAGCTTTGATGATTCATACCATACAGCATAAAAAGATCATCTTAGTAAATCTAATAGAAAAGAGGTTTTGTGGTTGACATTTTTATAAAGAAATATCAAAATAATAAAGTAAATTTTTAAGTGCTGCAAAAGATCAGAGGGATTAATTTTAAAGCAGCAATGTAAAACTGAAAAATACACACTGGTCATCCATTTAAAATTCTATGTTGCCACTGGAACAGTGCCCAAAGCCACTAATTTCTACTAAGACAGAAGAAAAGACCAGTGCTACTTTTAATTCTTCCCCTAATAGAGATGTACATCTCCTTCTCCAATTGCCTGTCACACTATAGGAAACACAGTGACACTACATAAAATCAGTATTTCTAGCCTCATTTTAAAGAGCAGCTGGGATTTTAGAGACCCTGCATATAAGGACTACAGGACTTTAAATCAAGAGTCATGTATCTGCTTTTGCTTCTGTAGGAAAGTGCAATGTAAAACCTACTGCAAGACATTCCTGCTTGTGGAATTACAGTATTTGAAAAATCTGTATCTTTAAAGTATCTTACATTTTGTCTCACTAAATAGTATTCTGTAGCAAACAATCTTCCATTTGTCCCATAAGCAGAGTCTCCCCTGCTGGTTTGCACAGTCTTCAAATATGAAGGGCAATTCTGATCAGACTGCACTTTTTTTTTACAAATTTCTGTAACACTTGGACTTTGTCACTTTACAGAAACCCCTAAAAAGGCCAAGTGAGAATTTTAAGAGGTTGTATCTGCTACCAAAGTATGTATTAGGCCTTTACATTACACTTGGCTGACGCTTTCTGACCTGTTTCAAGGATGTCTATCAGTGAAGTAACTAACTGTTTTCTGTGTTAAATGATCTTTAATATGGAATTTCTTTTGTTCTTGTGTTTTTACAGAAGTCAGCATAGACCTTGGGGGTGCTGTGGGTGAGAGGCTGGACCTGCCCCAGCCATGGCACTCACAGCCCAGAGAGCCAAACGTGTCCTGGGCTGCATCCAGAGCCCCGTGGGCAGCAGGGCAGGGAGGGGATTCTGCCCCTCTGCTCTGCTCTGGTGAGACCCACCTGGAGCTCTGCATCCAGAGCTGGGGTCCCAGCACAGGAAGGACAGGGACCTGCTGGAGACAGTCCAGAGGAGGCAACAAAGAGGATTGGGGGGCTGGAGAACCTCTCCTGTGAGGACAGGTTGGGAGCATTGGGGCTGTTCAGCCTGGAGAGAGAAAGGTTCAGTGACACCTTACAGCAGCCTCCCAGTACCTGTTAGGGAGCCATAAAAGAGCTGGAGAGGGACTTTTACAAGGATATGTAGTGACAGAACAAGAGGTAATGACTTTAAAGTGAAAAAGGGTAGATTCAGGCTATATTTAAGGAAGGTATTGTTTACAGTAAGATTACTGAGACACTGCGACAAGTTGCCAAGAGAGGTGGTGGATGCCCCATCCCTGGAAATATTTAAGGCTTGAGCAACCTGGTCTAGTTGAGGATGTCCTGGCTGATTGCAAGGGGCTGGACTAGAGGACCTTCACAGGTCCCTTCCAAACCAAAGCTTTCTATGATTCTATGACAATATATTACTGGAATTTAAGTCTTATTTTTGTACTACTCATCATGAACATAAAGAAATAATTTTTACAGAAGCATTTATCATAGTAATGGAGAAAATATGAAAATACAGACATTTTAGTATATTTAAAGACTCCTCATGACATTTCTCTTCTTTAAACAAGAAAAAAATCCAATCCTTTCAGGTATTTCCACTCCAGTTTAATAGCTGCTATGGTATAATCTGAATGGCAAATTTGATTTATCTTTTCTTTTCACTTTAAATTGTCAGCTTGAACTTTCCTGTGTAATGTTCTGTACAGATGATTTCTTCTTTTCAATAAAAAATCTCTCTCTGGAAATGTCATCAAAAGTAATTCTGGTGTCTTAAAAAATTAGGTGAACACTTAATATTTTGTACTTCTTACATTTACAGAACAGTTTGATTCAAAGGTTCTGGAGCTCTGATGTTTTGGAGAAAGTACTTGAAATAGAGTAATATTCCAGATGTGAAAGACTATTTTTGCCTTTTGATTACTGGGATTCTGTTAAGCTATAAATGCATAAAAGTCTTTGTTCCCATCTGGTAGATGTGTGTGAGATATCCTCACTTTCACAACTTCCTTCTTCTCTTTTTGAAGAAGTTTGTGTCCTCCCTATCCTCCTCGAGTACTTTCTTTTGCTTCGGTGACAGATTTCGCAGATGTCGTTTTGCACCAAGTCATTTCTTCAGAGCCCTCTTTCCTCACACTGACTGCCCTTACACCTTGGTGCACATCCCTGCAAGGCTGCAGCATGTTCTGCTGGAGTCACTGCTCCAGGCTGCCCCTACCACACAGACCTCGACACAAGATGACCCAGGATATCCAAGGAAACAACAACCACAAAAATCAATCCCATCCTAGATATTGACATGGTTAGCCTAAGAAAATAAAGCTGAAGTGTCATCAGTACTTTTACCTTGCAAATCAGGAAAATCCAAGAAAACATTTACTTTTTTATTACCGAATTATACTGCCAAAATTATTAAAGGACTTTCAAAATAATACTCAAATAAACTTTCTTCAGCATCCCTTTTGTCTTATCCTGTGCATCTGTTTTAGCTAAAGGTTTCAATTACAAGGTCTTAATGTTGAGAAATGCACTCCTCAAAAGTCCTGAGCATCTGACAAAGACAACCAACAGGAGGTACCAGCTAAATCAGCCACAATCACTTGCAAGAACTGAGCACCCCTGGCAGAAATGTAGCTGAAAAGGGCATTTGAACTTTTGGAGACTTGCTTGCCCTTCAGCTTTCTTGACAGAAAATAAAAATCACCTCTGACTAGAAGATCTTTTTGTGCACTAACAATCACTATCACAAAATATATTTATGATTTGCAATAGTGGTTAAAAAAGAAAAAAGGGTTACTATAGTAGATGGAGAAGACAGGACTAACACAGGACCTTCCTGAGGAAGCTAGTGTTACTGGCTATTACCTCAGTAACTCAGTAGAACTGTTTAAAGCTGCTGAAAACGATTTAACAGAACTCCACTTTAACTGACAAAACATGGTACTTTCTGTCTTAACTCAGCATTGTGTAAATAGTTTGACTTTTCAGTGGAAGGCCAACCACCAGTTTCCTTTTTGTTACCAAAATACTGTTTCTAAATGCTAACATTAGCAACATGTTGAAAAATTATCTCAAATTCAGAATTAGTTATGTTAATTAGCTGCATTCCAGTAAAACACAGACATTTCTCTCTTTGGGAGTACATAACTCCCCATCATTATCTAAAAGACCTAAAACTATTTCTTTCAAGAGAGACGAAAGGAAAGGGCTGATCTGAGGATTCATACTGTCAAGGCATGATTCCCTTGACAAAATGTTGTGTCACACTTAAAAGACTGCTAAAGCACTGCCTACTTAGCAGGAATACGGGTAACCACATCCTTCAAACATCAAACAAAACCCATGCACAACTTGTGCATATTACACATCTACCCTCCTAGCTTTGTGATCCTCAGTACTCCAGATTTGACAGGGACCCAGAACGGGGTAAAGCTGAAGTCACAGAACCACAGAATGGCTGAGGTTGGCCAGGACTTCCTGAGGTCACCTGCTCAAGCAGGGCCACCTGGAGCTGGCTGCCCATGACCGTGTCACAGGGCTGATGAACTTCTCCATGGTGGGAGACTCAGTGCTTTCATTCAGTCCTCGATTTTTTTATGATTGGTTTTGGTTTTTCTTCTTAATATTGCTTTTGCTTGGTCTTCTTTTTTTTTTTCCTTGATTAATCAAAGCATGGGGCTCACTCTGTCTCATGGGAGGAACTGTTCTAATGAAGCTGTTAGTGTGAAATTGTTAACTAGTTAAGATGTCAGCAGCAGTACAGGAAATGTAATTTGTAAAACCTAATATTTACAATGAAATGAGAGAAATATGGCAAGCCTGACTATCTTTCTATAGTTACCACATTCACATTGCAAGTTTACTCAGGTGTGCTCTGCACATTGATTTGTAGAATTTAAGGAATTTCTGCCTTTACAGAAATAAAGTTCTCCTTGCTCACATTTAATTATTACTGTTGAATTAACCAATTTAGTAAATTCAGGGAAAAAAAGTGCAAATTACTTCTATAAAAGCTAAATAAAAAGGGAATGATTTACCTCATTCTTTCTATCACAAGTTCGACAAAAACTAAACCCAAACAAATCTTTCTTTCTTTTATCATTACACAGCTGATAATATACATCAGATTTGTTTGGAAGCAGCATGTTAGACCCGGGAACTTCAAATTAAAATACAGTAAATTGTTTTTTTCCCCTAAGAAAAAAATGCATCATTCACTGTGAAGAAATAAAAGTATTCACAACAGACCATTTGGCAGGATGTGGGTAATGAAGACAGATGTTGGTGGGAGAGAAATGAAACAAAGAAACAGAAGAAGCAGTTTTTGAGAAGGGTAGCAAAAAAAAAAGCACTGATATTTATTTTTTATTAACTTTTCTTTGTAAAAAATATGATACAGGGAAAAACCAGAAAATTGTGACAATGAAAGACTAGTGGAATAAGGATTATTATGACAAACCACTTGGTCAAGAAGACTGCACAAGTTCAATAATTATGAATTCATTTCATATTTTAAAACTCATTCAGTCTTAACCTCTTAAGATGCCTTTAAAATTGCTTGGTTCAAAAACAAATAGTGAATATTATCTGCATTTTAGAACAACTCCCCAAGTTCTCTGTATGTGAGAACATATTCATCAGAAGACAGTTCAGCCTACAGACAGAAAGGCAATGAGGTATGAACACGCAATACCAAAGCACTGGAGACACCAACAGGAGCTGGCACACCTTGGGCTCTCTACTCAGAGACAATCAAAAACACTAGGAGGGCAAAATACCTGTGATAATCCCTCCTCCCTCCCTCTTCACTGACAGTAAGGTGAATTTAACAATAACAGGAGCACCTAGAGCAGTGTTTCAGATGAATGAAGTGCTTTGATGCAAGCCTCTGATTGTTCCCACTTAAAATGCTTTGCTTTGCATCACCAAATAGTCTCAGATGGATAAATTAGATCCCTCTCTGATTAAGCTCAACAATACACTCTAAGACAGCACCTGAAGTGCTACTCTAAAATGAAAAAAAATTAATATAATAAGAACACTAAGTCCCCAGCACTTAAGATATCCACTCCCACTGGTGTTTCATGATTTGTCTATGTAGACAGAGTTTATAGGATCTGGTCAATTGACCCAGTGGGTATAACTAGTACAAGTATATTACTATTTGCAACTGATATTACAGCAACTGTACCATTTTTTACAGAATGAACAGTATCAGTTACTTAGGATCCTTGAAGGAAATAAAACTTTGACTTTCCTGAGACTAGTGCATTTACAATTCTCAGACATAATTTACAGTGATAGCTTCATACACTTAAAAGGAAAAGATCCAGACAGAACAGACCATCTACCCTTACCTTCCACACCACAAAAGCCATGGAATGTCACCACTGTTGAAATGAAGATATGCATGGATTAGGTATTCCATATTATGGTACTGCACCAACAAAGGGAGCACATTGCACATCTGCAACACACAGTTTTTGTCTTCGGTTTTGTCTAACAGGACTGGAGGTATTGACTGTGTGACGACCTCCCCAGTGTAGCCAGGCTGAGAAAGTTGGGGCTGTTCAGCCTGGAGAAGAGAAGGTTGTGTGGAGATCTCACTGCCAATATCTGAAGGGGGGCTACAGAGAAGCTGGAGAGGGACTCTTTGTCAGGAACTGCAGTGAAAGGACAAGGAGTAATTGGTACAAACTAAAAGATGGGAAATTTAGATATTAGGAAGAAATTCTTTACTGTGAATGTGCTGAGACTCTGGAACAAGTTGCCCAAAGAAGCTGTTGGTCTCTGGGGATGTTCAAGGCCAGGCAGGATGGGACTTTAAGCAACCCGGTCTAGTGGAAGATGTCCCTGCCCACAGCACAGTACGGTTGGAATTAAATGATCTTTAAGGCTCCCTTCAACCCAAACCATTCTATGACTCTGGGTGATTTACACTGTATTTGTTTTGATTGGTTTGGGGTTTTTAACACTGCTCCTTACTACATTTTAAAAATTAGTTTTGCATGAATTGCTAACATCCATAAAAAAACGCATTAATTTTTTAATTCTTGAAAATTTTTAGACCAAACATTGTAACTTTGCAAAAACACTCTAAATTACAAACAAAATTGTTTGTATCAAAAAGTAGCACACAGCTACTTCTGTTCAAAATATAACCAGCATTTTTTTCATCTGAGAGGTCATGATGCCTTGTTTTTCTAATGGACCTCTGTAAATGTGTCTGAATTTAAAAGTTCACTTGCTGTTTCCACAGAAACTAGCAGAAAATGAGTATACTCTATATGTTATACTATTTACATGACATGGGGGAAAAGTCTCCCTTTGCATCACATCATGTAACCAAGACAGCACCATGGCATACAGCTGCAGCTAGAAAAAAGATGCACTTCAGCTACTGCAGAGCATCCCCGGCTTTTTGCTGTCTTATGAAATGAAGAAGCAACTTCAGCCACCGTTTGAGGTCAGGGAGCCAGAAGAACACAGGAATGAGCAAACATGATTTGCTGCATGTGAAGCAGGAGAGCAGAACACAAGGAAAACAAGACACTAGAATTTTATCAGCAGGGATGTATGAAAACAGCCTGAATTATCAACTGAGCCTGGGACTTCACATTACCCTCATCTTTAAAGTATGATGAGCTGCACTGTAGCAGTACAACATACAGAATGTAGTATGTGCAGTTATGTCAGCATAATTGTTCTGTTGCATAAAGCCACCACATAAATATAGTATATGACACAAAAGTCCTGGAGCTAGACAGGTCTTCCACAAGTCTGGCAACAAAACCACACAGGAAGCATTTGTGAAACACAATAAAGCACAGGAACACTGGAGATAAATAATAACAATCTTTTTCCTTGTCTATGTTCAGGTTATCATAAGGATATACAGCAACCTTCGTATTTCTGTACTTTCCTTCTCATGCACAATTAATTTTGTTATCCTACCAGTGCTATCTCTCCTAATCCAAGCTGGGCACGTCCCAAAGTCTGCCAGGCATCCCAGGAACGTGGGTTTCTCTGGACAGCCATTTCTGCTGCATGCACTGCTGGGAACATTTCATGTAAAGACATCAGGACCTGTAACAGAAATAGAAAAAGAAGAGGAAGAAAAATAAGCAAAACTGAAAATAAATTTAAGTTTTCTGGGATTACCTGGGCAACAACCAGGTAATAACTGGTTTCAATAACTAAGGACTGGATTCATCTTACCCAGCTTTTTTCGATTTAAAAGTTAGTTGTCTGATCTCAGATAGTCACTCAGACCCATTTCAATCCCCATAGAGAGAAACAGGCATGCTAGAGGATGATTCACCCTAACTCCTTAAGCAACTCTATTAGAAGTAGATTAATTGCTTCTGAAGGTGTCTCTCCCTGTCAACAAACCCTACAGCCCATAGAAGCATAACAGAATACTCAGGATGATAAACACATAGAGAACTAAACATAATAAATGTGCAAGTACTGTTGAAAAACTCCTGGATTATATTTATTCTTTTTAATAGAGAACTGGAATCTACCAGAAACAGTGCAGTGCACATGATATAATTATAGAAACAATCCCTGTAACTCAGCATGGAAACAGACCTTAACAATGACTGTTGTATTTAGAGAACAAGCATTCTGCAGAGCCTAACTTAGACATGAAGTCACCTACATTAAGTAAGGAAAAAAGTGGTTTCTGAATGTGAAAATCTCTGTTACTCAGCAGCTACCACAGGATTATTCTTCTTGCATTCAATCTCCATAACTAAGGCAATAAATCACAGTCAATAATATATAATGTGGCTTAAAGCTTGCTTTATGTTTCCAGTACCACCATGAGGTTGGCACATCACCTGAAGACCTGCATCACTCTGAGATCATGATTTCAGACACCCACATGCTATGGTGATAGATACCAGTGTAAGAAACAAATGACAACTGCATTCCTGCAGTATGATGAGAATGTGAACCACAAGGGTAAGACTCATGTGTGGGTAACCACTTTCATCCCAACTGACCACAACTATGATGAATAATATTAGAACATATCAGGACTATTGCCGAAGTGCAAAACAGATTTACTTAACCTTACTGTCCTATGATACAATAAATAGATAAATATGAGTGTGGAGTACAGGAAGATTCAAATGAGATAACCTTGAGTATTTACTCTAATTAACAAATAGTACATGCACAGCACAGAGGTGAGCAGTACACTAAAAAGAAGGGGAGGAGGGAAAGGGGAAGACAAAGATTTACTACCCTGTAGTAAAGTAAAGTAACACTGTACTGAAGAAACCAGGAAACATAGCATAGTTCCTGATAAACTTTTTGGATTGATACTTCTGCTGTTCTAGTACAATTAAATTTTTCCAAAGACTAGTCTTATGGTTTCACTTTAATTCCATTCAATGGACTGTATCTCAGAATTCAGAAGTACCTAAAGACCTTTAAAAAAACAATCCACAGCTCTATATATTTTTCCTTCTTTTTCCTGCTCAACAGTTCTCAATGACTGCTTTTTGTATCAATGTTTGTATCAATTGTTTTGTGATGAATGTTATGTATTTTTCCAAAACTTTCAAATCAATTACATTTGTATGGGCAATTTCTCTTATCTGCAGCAGAAGTGTGAAGTGAATCAAACTGTTACTAGTGGATAGGATAGGTGTATATCCTATCAAGATGAAGGGATTCTGCATCTACCAGCAACATTTTGCATCAGTGTCTTCATGTATTTATTCTCATAAGAGAAAACAAATCCAAGTATACACTCACAGGAACATTTTTATGCATCCCAAGTATTCAGTATTTCCTACTAGTACTTTCTACTGCAAACTAATTACAAAAACATCTGTGTAAGTGCTTAGGAAATATTTTGTAGTGTTTAATGAATTTCACTGGTTTGTTTACTGCATTACTACCTCACTAATAAAGGCAATTATTCCACTTTCATCTATTTATGACTATTGTGTGTACTAGTGCAAACAGCTGCTTTAAAAATGCTCTTCCAAGTCATGTAGTAATTACTTTGCCCCTAGGAACTTTGGCATTAGATTCTCAAAGTACATTCAAACAAACACACATTTGAATGTATGTGCATTTTTATCCAATGCAGGTCATTTTTTCAGTTTTTAATAAAATTACTCAGCTACACTTGTCAGTCTAAAGAATATACTTATTAATGCACACTATTTTCCTACACTTCTGTTTTCAGGTGAAGAGGTCATAAAAATGAACCTAGAATGGCAGACCCGAATGTGTGCAGCCTTGTCTTGCTTTTCTCTACCTTTATATAATTATCACTTTAATAAAACACCTCTGCATGCTGCTTGGAAACTGAACCAGCAAACCAGCTATTCTACACCCAAAAAACCACACTGAACAAGGAATAAAAAATACTGCAAGCATAAAGATTTTCTGTGCACAGATCTGGCAAGTGTGCTCAGTCCTTTTAATAGGGTAAGGCCACATGGGCAAGACAAAGCCAAACAGGAACCACATGTGCTGAATCCCCCTTGTCACACAAGGTGTGCCTGTCACATGCTCAACATCCAGCCACATCAAGCATATGTACATATATACATACATATATATATATATCCACACACACAGTATATATATAGTGCACATATAAAGTGATGTGTGTATATATAGTGATATATATGTAGAGTGATAATACTCTATTAGAAAACATTCTTAAAACTAATCCAAAAATTAGGAAAAAAAATTTACAAAGTGGAAAAAACATCTCAAGATTCTCACTGCGTACACACACACACACACACACACACACGTACAGAAATGTGTTAAAAAATGAATGGAGGGAAATGTCTTATGAAGATGTTCAGTAAGTGGATTTTCAGGACTTGCTTTATTCTAAGAGATTTAGCCTTACTACGTGCCTTAAAACAAAAAACATCCATGTCATATAATAACTTAGTTTAACAGACCTAGCTTTAGAAAAAGTCATACAAGAGACATCATAAGAATTAGAAGAACTCAGTGGCAAAAAACAATTAAACATAGCAACTATCATCAGGACACTGACCAAGAATTAGAAACACAGGCAGTAGTGTGACCCATCCTGTTCTACCCACAATATTTTGGAAGTGTTACGAATCTGAGTAAGTTCTGGTTTTAAATGAGCTCAGTGGATTGAGGCTGAATCACTATATATAGATACATTCCATGTCCAGTGAAACTGACCCCATTCCTTTTTCCATCCAGAAACCGATTTCAAAATACAGATGAATAGAATTCATCCTACCTATAAGCAGTTTACATTTATCCATGCTCTAAAGCAATTACCATTGCACCACACAGAAATGCTTTTTTGCAATTTACATTTCTAGAGGTCACACTAATGTTTTGACAGTTCACTCTTCTCAGTACACATCCTAACTTAAGAAAAAT
Organism: Eopsaltria australis; assembly: GCA_034509425.1. Classification (NCBI taxonomy): domain Eukaryota; kingdom Metazoa; phylum Chordata; class Aves; order Passeriformes; family Petroicidae; genus Eopsaltria; species Eopsaltria australis. Next base: position 339,367 of record JAVTVJ010000858.1, on the reverse strand, counting down.
ATATTAAAAATAATCAGCACTTACGAGTTGATTTGTTATAATCTAAACTTGGGAATCTAAGTCTGGTCATGTCTTAGAAAACTTGTAATTTCTTAAGTAGAAAGAGAGATGGGTAGAAGTTGATATGAAAATATTTCTTCACTGAGTTCAACATTAAGAAAACCTTTAGAAGGGGGGAAGTGGAATGACGTGAATATGATGGGTTTCATATATAAAAACAAAGAAGAGACATTTGTCTGAAATCCTAGTCCTGTTCAATGAATGCAAATTGAGGGTGCAGCATTGCAGGAAACTAGATTCTCATACAGCTGATGACAAAACATCCAAAAAAACTATTAAAAGGAACTTAACCTGACGGTTTACATTTGAATTTACTTGTTTCTAAATATATATATAGAAAACAACTGTATTGTCTACTTTAAAAACTCTGTCATAGTTGCACAGTTATCTGAGATCTGAGGTGCAAGGGTCACGAGATAAGCAGCACAGACCAGGTGAATTCTTAGGAGTGGTACTGAACAGCAGAAACCCTGGCTCTCAAGAGGGTTTGTTACATACATCACGATGTATCGAGTCCGTTGATATCCCTCCTCACCCAACAATGTCCCACATGGTCCAGTCACCAAATGTTCAGATAAAAAATCCAAGAATATGTCAAAAGTCTGTTCCTCCGTCTTTGTCATTCAAAGCAGTAATAAAATAATCGAGTCAATATTTAAGAAATTCAGCCCACAATTAATTTCAAGCAGTCTTAGTGGCTGCATTAGTATAGGCAGTTTTTATACATTCCTTTGAATACACTTAAAATACAACTTATCTAACATTAGAATCAACATTAGGCTGCTGTTGTTGGGTCTTTTAAAGACTTTTGGTTTTCAACAAAAATGCAGAAATAAACTGGCAAAAAAATTTACTTTTTACTCATTGTTCTTGCAATGGGGTAGCAGCTGAGGCTGGTGATGAAGTATCAAGTATGTATACTGACAGATCTTGCATGCAAAGGAAAGTACACCCCTAACCTCTCAAAAGCCATAAAAATCTGTTTTTAAATGGATCAAAGAATAGCTGAGAGCAGCGGAAAAAAAATCTCATCAAATTCTATGGTTTTTTGAAGCAATTGAGCAATTCCACAGTTCCCATGTGATTTCTGGAAATACACTTCTTTCAAGTGTCTCTGACAACTAGGAACTTTAAACACTATTTCCGTTCTTCAGAAATACTGAAAGACATTTGTCCTACATCTGTTAAAATACAGATCTTTGAAAACTTACCACAAACATTTACAGATTTCTACAGTGCCATTATCATATTTATCTGAGCTTCATATTAAACAATGCAGTATTGAAAATGTTAAGTTTGCTGTTGACAAAGAAAATACTAATGAATGGAAAAGCTGCTATGTAACTCAATGTAAGTTTATCCTAATAATGTAAGGATATAAGACAGATACTCAAGCCTGTGCAAAAAAAACCCCACTTCATCCTCCAATGTTAATTCTCAAATTAAATTACTTCATGAATAGACATTTCTCACTGACAGAAAATTATTAGAGACCATAAAGAATCTTTGCATACTGCCCAAAGTCAATCCTAACATGAATATCCTCCTCTAGTATATGACCCACATACCAAGACAGGAGGATTTTTATAGACCCAGTGCTGGTCAAGGCCTTTCTGAAGTTGGTGCACAGTTCTCCTGAAAAATTTTCACTGAGCTACAGTGTAATAGCTGCAGTAAGTGTGCTGGTATGCTGGACTGGAATAACAGTCAGCTCTAAGACGGCATCCTTCAAATATTGGCCACAGTATTTTTTGAATGGATTACATATTTCTATTTTGGCAAAACTGGATTTCTACAGCTCACATCAGTGCTGTTAGAAGTACAAAAGTATCAAATTACATATTATACTAAACAGCTTCCAGTAAGCGTAAGTCATACTGCAAAAAAAATCTGCAATAATTATTTGCGTGTACGAAAGAGACATTACCAATTGAAACATAGCACATTTTATTTAAAAGATTCAATAAATAGTTTTATAAATTTGTATTTTGTACACAAGCTTTTCTTGTGTTCTCATTCACAGTGTAACAAGTGTTACACAATACAAGAAAGTGATATCGAAGAGAAATGGTGCAACTGCCCAGAATTGCTCTCTCTTTCTGGAAAGAAAGCCAAGGCATGGTGGAAGCAGAGACCTGGGCTCCTTTGTTTTTCCAGCTTTCACTACTCTCCAGTTGTTTCATTAGACAAGGAAAGATAATTCACAAGATGAATCAGAGCCACACAGCTGTTTCTCAGTTCCTCTTGGTCAGCAGAAAAGCTGTGTGCCCCTAGCTCAACTTTGCCATTTTGCTGAGGTACAGGAACTGGGGAGCCAAGTAATCAACAGCCCCTCAGTATTTGGTATTGCATCTGTAGCTCAGAATGAAGCACGTTGTAGTAAGCACCTCTTTGGATAATTCACTGCATCATAGCTCAGATCCAGGTAAGCTTAGACACTCCACAATTCTCCTGTTATTTGCAGTGCAAAAATACTTAATTTTGGTATAATTTCAATTAAATAGAGTGCTTTTGGGGACCTATCTTAAATTCTTGCATTCACATAAGACCATAATACAAAACAGTTACAAGAGAGCTGTTCAGTAATTTGTCCTGCTAAGCAGAACTGTCCTGAAATTTTCAACAGCTTTCTGTTTAATTCAAAACAGAGTTAAATCTTTAAACGATGATAATAAAATTTACCAATACCATCTTCACATCTTAACAGATTTTCTTTACTAGTGAAGTCAAAAATTAAACGTATAAAGGAACTGCTACGTAAGTTAACACTTCTTACAGCAATCTGGAGTGCTGTTAATTAAAGCAGAATTTTATTGTCCTGTCTCTTCCAATAATGCATAATTAGGATTTGAAATTCCTTAATACATAGCTCTGCAGATGCTAAAAGTTTACAAGAGAACAGAAAGCACTGAGACAAATTTGTTGAACAAAAATCCTTCAAGCACTTCTGAACACAGAGAATCCCAGAGCCAAAGTTTGCTGGAGGCTGGGAAGAGGATCAGGAGAGTGGAATTGCTACGTGCTTGTGCCATTTGTGCAACTCTTTCCCAGCCATGACAACAGGGTAGACAGATCTTTCACTTACACTAACACTCATGGAAAGGCAACAATACCATTTTCCCAAAACAATTTAAAGAAAAACTTTTAAGCCATAAAGTATGTCTCAAACCAAATGCATGTCCCAGTAGGATCTAAGCCTTCTGCAGCTATATAAAACAAAAGCATCCTTCACTATTACTGTATTGAAATGAAGTTATGATCATTCAATTAATTCTTTTGCAGAATCAAACTTTCTTCACTTCATATGACGACTGTGAGGAGGAAATATGGTAATATCCATTAGAAAAATCAGCCACCACACCTTGGAAAAGAACCAGCATTGGTTCCTGGGGTTTGTTTGGGCTTCGGTTTTTTTGGCTTCTTTTTTGGGGAAGTGGGGGTGTTGGGGCTTTGACTGGGGTTTTTATAGAATAAAAGAATTAAGAGTAGCAACAAAGATTTTAAAACCAAACAGTACAGCAAACTTCCTAAAAATTACATAATACATTCACTGAATGTTTTTTTCTCTTTTCCTCTCTTCTTCAAACAATGTATTTTTTTGAGACCAGTTGCAGAAACTGAATAGGCACAGGTTTATGGGGCCTGTTGAGATGCATCCCAGAATCCAGAGTGAACTGGCTGTTACCACCACTATATTTAAAAATTCATGGCAATGAGGTGAAGACCCAGTGGCCAGACAAACAGAAACATCACTCCCAGTTTTAAAACTAGGAGACAGGAAGACACGGGGAGCTGCAGAGTGGTGAGCCTCACCTCTGTGTCTGGGAAAATCATGGAGCAGAACCTCACAAAAGCAATGCTGAGGCACACGCAAGACAAGGACATGATCCAAAACAGTCAGCATGGCTTTGCTAAAGGGCAAATCATGCCTGACCAAACAAGTGGTCTTCTCTGATGGAGTAACTGTAACACTGCACACAGGAAAAATTACTGACATCATTACCTGGCCTTCTGTAAGGCCTCCAACATGGTCTCACACAACATCCTAATCTCCACATTGGATAGTCATGGATTTGAAGGGTCGAATGACTGGTGTAAAGGAACTGACTGGATGGACACAGCCAGAAGGTTGTGGTCAATGGCTCCATGTCCAGGTGGAGGCTGGTGACGGCTGGTGTCCCTCAGGGCTCTGTTTTGGGACCGATGCTCTTCAGTACCTTCATCAATGACAGAGAGTGGGGTCAGGTGCACCATCACAGAGTTTCCAGATGACACGAAGCTGAGTGGTGCCATTGACGCAACAGAAGGAAGGATGACATCCCCTGGAACTTGGAAAACTTGAAAATTGGGCTCCTGGGAACCTCATGAAGTTCAGCAGGTCCAAGTGCAAGGTGCAGCACCTGGGTCAGGCAATAGCAGGCCAGAGCACAGACAGGAGAAGGACTCAAGGAAAGCAGCCCTGCCCAGAAGGACTTGAAGGTTTTGTGGATTAAAGACCAGACATGACCCAACCTCATCCTGAGCTGCCTCCAAAGCCGTGTGAGTTGCAGCTGCAGTGTGGGTTTCACCCCCCTACTCAGCTATTTTGATACCCCACCTGGAGCACTGCATTCAGATTTGGGGTCCCCAGCGCAAGAGAGACATAGAACAGGTCCAGAGGAGGCCACAAAGGGAGCTGGAGCACCTCTGCTATGAGGAAAGGCTGAGAGAGCTGGAGTTGTTCAGCCTAGAGGAGACAAGACTCAGAAGAGGACTCACTGGCATCTTTCAGTAACTACGGGAGCCACAAAAAAGATACCTTTTTACAAGGGTATCCAGTGATAGGACAAGGGGGAACAGCTTCAAGTTTAGGTTAGTATTACGGTCTTTTGCATGACTGATTTATGTAACACTTAATATGAAACCAGACTGAAGCAAACCTTTTGCATACAGCATCTGTGTTTAATATTGACAGTAGATAGCATTAAGCACAATCTTTAGAAAGAACAAGCAGATTTTTAATGGTCAGATTCGCTTATCCATCCCACTACGGCTCTCCTTGATCCCTCCAATATATTTTTTAAGCATTTTCTTTTTTTTCCTGCAATGTAGCATTCTAATTCACAACCCAACAAAGACGTTTATTGCGACCAGCTGGGATAACATTACTTGAATTTCTTTTAAAAGATACCCTGTCGGTTGGGAAAAATGAAATACCTAAATTGTGCTGTAGTTCCTGCGCACAACAACTAAAAAATGTTGCCCAGGATCTGTTCACAAACACAATGTCTTCTTTTCTAATTCCTAAACCAGCAAAGAACTGTCATGTTTTACCTGTGATTTCATCTCATAAAGTGTAGCATCCTCTGGAGTTAATTGAAGTGCTTCATCCCACTTGACGAGAGCCTCTCTGTACCTGGAGTTAAAACAATATTACAGTGTCAACATATTTAAAGGGACTGGGTATTTCTATTTATATCCTGACATTGTCCTAAATAAAGTGCCATGGCATATGATTAGAGTTAATTATTTTTCTAATTATTTCCCCATAGGATATACTGAACTGTTTTCAGGAACTGGGTATTTTTTGTTCTGATCAAATGGATGCTAAGTACTACTAAAGAACTGGCCTCAAGTGAATTTACAAGGTAACATTGAAAACCTGAGGCAAAGCTTGAAGACTTAAAACCAGAAATCTTGAACTGAGCCCAATTCCCCCCATTGTCAAAATCATCCTTAGATAGGTATAAAGAAATATATTCTGAACCCAACATGTTATGATACAGTCATAATCTGAAGTTCATTCTAAAAAGCCTACATTTCTGTACTGTAAGATAATGTAAGAACCTAAAGACACATAAACAACTTTGGTATATAAATGTAAGAAGGAAGTTGAAAGTGAACAGCTATACTGAAATCACTCAAGTTTGGGAAAGTATACACTATGTTGCTCTTTCCTAGGAAAAAGTGCAAAACAGAAGAGTTGACCAAAACAAATAAAAAGTAGCTGTTTGTCTTGAACAATGAGGTAAAATTTGAACCACAATGAAGAACTGTAACAGAATAGTGAGATGCAATTACAGATGTGCAGTCTTTCAGCAATAAAGTAAGCCTCTCATCAACATTAAGGAGTCTGTGGAGTTATCACATGTTCTCTGAAACTTCAAAATCCGTATTTGTTATGGAACTATGTGAGAATGCCCGTATTTATATTAATTACACTGCAAAGGTATGAAAATACTCTTGGTCTCAGTTTTAATATAGTACAGGTAAAACTACAGTAATTTTCACATTCCCTTCATATGAAACAGTTTTTATCTTCCTCTACTCCCCATTCTTCCTTCCCTTTCCTTTTCCCAGTTTTCAGTCCTCTGGGTTGTATTAGAGGCCCAGGTTTTCCAGAGCAATCACATGAAGACCTCAGAAACTTCTGAACCAATCTGGAAGAGAAAAACAGACTGGAAAAGCAATGCAACTGAAGTCAAACTCTCACTATGATTCAGGTATTATTAGTTTGCAAATTACGCTAATAAGTGTGATGTTTGAGTGCTAAGCAAAGGATGCTTCAATAAATTTTCACATTTCCTCAAAATTTAGCTACCAGCTGCACATTTCTCATCTTCAGTTCATTCCACAAGGGCAGGTGTTCACCCTAAAGAAAACATCATGACACTTTCTACATTTCTCAGTAGAAGCTTTATGCTGTTACTTACTTAGTGAGGACTACTTTTGGAGAGGATTACAGTTTAATTCAAGGCCTAGCACAGAACTTGCAAATAAAACCTACATGAGTAAGGGTCCTCAACTCAGTTAGGTGGTGTACTAGCCATGCAGAAAGGTACAATATTCTGAGTACAGCAAAAAAGTGCAGTAAAAAGTGTTTTGGAGAACAGAGCAGTTACAGTAATAATATCAGTAACCAGAAAGGAAGGAACAGCATCAGCATTCTGCAAGTAAAAAGACTTAAGACAAAAAGTTGCATTTTGAGAACCTTCATTTTTACTTCTATGAAGTAATTCCCCATCATTCCCCAAAGCACCAACCTGAATGGGATAAAAACTCATAGCAAGAATATGCTACCTCTGAAAGAAGGGTCAAATATAAGCTAATATTCCCCCAAATCATGCTGGGTTTTGCAGCCAATTTGTCAACAGTCTGCCAAGAGAATAAAGGTGGACTAGGGAGAAAAAGTTGTACATTCACAGAAACACTATGCTATGTGTGTTCTGTGTGTGAACAGTAAATTATGTAATGTTGCCTGGGAGCCTCAGAAAGTGTGATCCAAGAGAAGGGACAACAAAATGCCAGAATCACTTCCCAGAGTAAGAACACAACAGCAGAGGGCTGGTGAAGGAAAGGTTCCACCTACTAAGGAGACTGACTGCTGACTACCAGCTCACAGTGCAGAGATACCCACAGACCCACTAAACAGTCATCTTTTCAGTGCATGTATTTCCTTGAGAGAATGTCTGATAAAATGTTTCTGTTCCATTTTAAATTCTTAGAAAAAAAAGATATTTCTATTGCTCCTCCAGGAGAAACTAAGGACACTGTCCTTAACAGGAGAAAATGAGCCATGTTGCTTGCTCTAGTAATGAAAATTTAGGAAAAATCCTTCATAAAAAGATAGCCCATTAATCAAAGAATGTTCTACGTCATTCTTCTGCAGGAAAACATAATATAAAAGATTATATTAAATATCAAATGCCATACTGAAAAAGATTCTTAGGTATGTAAGATAAGACTATAAAGTCAATGTTCCAGTAAATGCTTTATGAAAACCATAAACATTGGCTGAAATAAGCAGGGAATTAACTTGGGCGTAGTGTTGCAAAAGAAATTATTTTAAAACCAGATCATTTTACTATTTCTCAGGATCACTTTTTGAGCTGAACTGTACAGCTTTACCACTGTACTTTACCATTGTGAAGAGAAGTAGTTTTAAAGAGGAAAGCTTCTATATAAATATGACATCTGCTTAGGGCTTGGAGAATCTGTCAGGTAAGGAGAGGCAAAGAGAAACAGGACTATGCAGCCTGGAGAAGGGGAGGCCCAAAGGAATCCTACCAAGGCGCAAAATTACCCAATTTGGAAGTGGGGCAGGGAGTTCAGATGATGGAATCAGATTCTTCTCAGTCATGCCCAATGATAGGACAAGAAGCAAGAGGCACAAACTGAACCACAGAAAATTCTGTTTGAGAATATCTCCATCACTGGAGATACCCAAAATGCAACTTGGCAACATCCTGAGCAAGTCACTGCAACTGACCTTGCTTCAAAAGCAGGAGCCAGAGTAGAAAAATGTCCTCAAATTCACTAGGATTGTATGATACTAAGCTATCAGCAAAACCAGTGACACATGATTTTAAGATACAATTATCTCTTTGCTAAATGAAAACAAATTTTAAGCAAAATATAAACTGACAAAAAAATAGATCCATTAAATTTTAGGTCTCTGGAACGGCTATAAAAATTTATCTATTGTAGTAGAAAAGCCACAGAATACTAATAATGGACATATCCCATTTTCAATAGGTTACAAAAACAGTATTTTCAGAAAAATTAAAACCCTTATGCATATATACATTGCAACTAAGCACCTAAACAGTAATACAAAGCATTTTTAAGATTAGACTGTAATATTTTGAAATACAAAATTCCATTTATGTGAGTACACACATACATTATACTTATCTACCCACAGTGATTTCAGCCAAGTAGTATACTTCACTACAAAAAATTATACAGTTACAATCAGTATTTAATTAGCATTTTCTCTTCTTTATTGCAAAGCTGTATAAAGGAATTAATTATTGACAACTGGATATATCTGCAATGGTGTCAGCATACAAGACCTGATGGATTTAGACATTTTTCATTTAACAGCACATGAAATCCCATAGCTTGCCTAAAGTACTAAAACTGCTCTCTTCAGACGTGCTACTGACCATCTGGGAGCTGCAGAAACTGGACATGTTTTTCTACAGCTTGCCAAACTTTTGAAACAAACATCTCGTGCTTACACTTCACTTTTTCAACACCACTTCTGGGAAAACAAGATCTCTTGAACTCTTAAGTTAAAATCATTAAAACAAATTTTAAAAAATGTTTGAGTCTTCTTGGTAAAAACCTAACAATAAAATTATACAGATATCAATTTTTGAATCACATACAAAAAATGTTAAAAACCAGCACCACAGCTCACGCAGGATTAAGAGTCCTATATTTTTACCCTCAGACTTGCTACTGGCTGATGCTTCAGATACGGTGTGACACAAGACATAATCAGAGTGACACTGAAATTATCTGCAAATATACTAAAAAGAGGAGATGGTATCAAATTCAGACAAAATGAGACACATCTACAAGAGAGAGGCAGAGTAAAGAAGTACAGTGTCAGGAGAAGGCATGAAGAATCCTAAGTCCTGGGATTTCTTTTAGACTTGGATGGATACTCCTACAATCAGATGTTACAGGATAATGAGGTAAAAGCTAAGAAAGGGACTGCAAATTTTAAAAAGAATATGCCTAATTGTCAAAGATTCCTATCACAGACGAGGAACATGAATGCTCTGTGGCCACCAGCAACACCATCTAGAACAATTTTAACCCAGTGCAGGGTCAAATTCTGAATGTGTCAGAAATCAGAGGAAAAGAACACTAGACAGTAATTATACAGAGTACATAAAAAGAGAAACGAAAACTAAAGCAGAAGTTGATTACAGGAATAAACTTCCCTTTTTAAGCTGCAAGATGATGCAGGGCTAGACTCTGGTAGAAAAGATATAAACAACAGGTGAATGAGGAAAAGAAGAAGGAAAAAGGAAAATGAATGTAACATGACTTAATTGTGTTTAACAACTAAAGAGTTCTCTAACATAGCTAGGTTTTCACGGCAAAGTACTTCCTCTGCTGGAGGTGAGGAGGGAGATGTACAGCACTTTGTAGAAGCATTTAGAGAAGAACAGTTCGTAAATAAGTGACAAGAAGTTGTTTGCTTAAACACACACAGAAAATTCATGTCCACAGCACATTTAGCCTGCTAACAGTCATAGACTGGCCCACCTTACTCTCGTGCTTCATGTGTTTAAAATGTTCTTTTGAAGTCTTAGCAACTTCCCAATTTTTTGTCAGACAATTCTGACAACTATTGGTGAATCATGATCACTGCAGCACAAAAGCACGGCTGTTTTGTGGTAAAGTGCCAAAGGTCATTTCTGATTATGTGTGGAGAAAACACTTGCTTTACTATCCACTAGACATTTCAATAAAATGCTTTAATTTAACAGTCTCAATTAGGTGTGGCTACACAAGAGGTGCATGGCAATTTTTCAATGGCACTCAACTACACACGTAGGTCTTATCCCATAGTAAATGAGAGATAAACACAAACAAACTCACTGCAGCTGCCCTCTGAGAAGATAAACACTGCTGAATTGACAATGGGGCAAAACAGCATGCACATACCTAAAGTACATCATTTCAAAGCCTACGTATTCAGAGTTACTATTCTTGTACACATTAGACCATTCAAAATCAGGATGTTGACACCTGGACACTTGTAGTACACACAGTGAAAATAAGTCTGGTTTATACAGCAAATACAAAGCTCTGTTACATGCAAATCAGCTGAACATACCATAAAATTAAATAGCTACATAAGATATATCAAAGAGACTTCTCTCTCTTAACGGCTTCCACAGAAGAACAGATGGGAATTACCATTTCATCATGTGCCAAAAGTAATTACCATCTATCATCACAATGAACTACAAGATCAAGTTTTTGATGTAAGTTCCACTCACCAGTTTCCTAATTTTTATTCCAGCCACACATGTAAACATGGCTAATTTTTATCACTGTATCTATTAGGCAAATGCAGTTTTGAAACTACCTTTGTCAAAGAGAAAGTATGAAATACAATACTGGAGAAAGATTAATGAGTTCATATAGAAAATCAAGTACCCTAAAGCAAAAGCTACAGAATCAGGACTCTGGTACCATCTCTGACAGACACCCTCTTGCACACAAGAATAATATTTAATTTCCTCACATATGATATGAAAAAGTAGTCTCAAAAATTACTCACTACTATTTCACAGGAATGGAATATATTGCAGTAAATAATTTAAGCGACAAATGATAGAGGAAATGGGGAGTCAGCAACCCTATCTTTCACAAATACATTTTATATTGAATTCTGAGCTGCGGGCTCTGCTACCTTTGTCTTACTTTACCCCATTCTTTACAACCAGGTCAATCACTGTTTCATGGTCCACCCTACTCAGATACTGCACTAATCTGTAAGCAGACAAGAAAATTTGCAAGACAAATGCAAAGCACCTAGGTGCTAATCAAATCTCTTGAAGCTAATTTCCACAACCACTTTCATTCCTGGGCCATCAGTGTGTGCAACTTCAGGGCTTTGACCCCAAGGAAGGGTTTAGGAAACATGTATGCAAGTGCATACACTTGTGTTCAGTCTTCAAAAACTACATCATTACTCTGACTGAAGAGAATTGTATAGTTGGTTAACAAGAAAGTTCAAAGCACATATTTTTCTTTTAAAAAGCCCTCTATATTTAGGGAAATAGAGCAAGTTAAGTTGCACATTACTAAACAAACTCTTAGTTAAACACATCAATCACACACAAAATTCTAGATACTGGACATTCTACAGCTTTGTTTCTAGTCTTACTGCAGATCCTCCCCGGGCTTGGCACTACGACTTCATATTTGTCTCTCAAAATATAGATTTAGTAGAAAACTCATATAATGCAGAGGAATTTAATTACCTGTAATAAGATTACATCATGATGACTGTCAGAACGGCTAAAAATACACAGCTAATCATTTGCAGTAGTCCTGAGAACTCAGTACTGTATTTTTTAAGTGAGAATACCTGCTATCTCAAGTTCTCTCTACAAGCTGTTAACTCAGACACCAGAGGGTTATTTGGAGTGGAGGAGAGGAACTCCAAGAAATTACACTTCTTTCAATTAAGTAGTGGTTTTGCTGGTTTTGTTTTGTCATGGAAGCCACAAGTTTTCAATCAGAAATGACTACTGTCACTGACTGCATGCCTGATTAGCTACAGAAATATTAACAGATAGACTGCAATGAGAAGTATTTAGGCTTCTACCATGTAAAAAGTTGAAGCTGCAGTATGGATAAATGTTTGACCTTCAGGAAGAGACAAAAGAAATCATCTCTACCTACCCGCATTCTATTAACACTGAACTGTCAAGTAATTACAAACTAGAACACAAAGATGTGTAAAAATGCACAATTAAATATCTTAATTCACCAGAGAGCATGCAACTCTTTTGAAGAAGAGAGAACTCTTCTGAGAACTCTTTTGAGAAGTTTGAGAACTTCTTTACAAACAGGCAAACCTTTTACCTGTATTTCTCCAATATCTATAGCTGCAAGTTAGGTAAAATACCTGTTTTCTATTTAGAAAGGCAGAGCTAACAACAGACTTGTTGAAACAGAGGAAACAACAGCTATATTCACATACTGAAAGTAATATTAGAGTGCTTAAGAACAGAAATCAAGACATTCCACACCCTCAGAACTATTCTCACACAGAAGAACATTTAGTATGTTGTGTAACTAGTATTCATTTACAAACATTTAAAAGAACAAATATAAATTACATTCATATAGTTAAAATTCAGTTTCAAATGCTTTTATGTTCAACATTTGTATCAGATTAGACCACAATTGGTGAAAAAGACAACACGTAAGAACCCCTCCACAGGGTCTAAAAGCTGCTTTTCAACCATCTATAAACATGTGGGGTGCTTTGTTAATACCAGACTTGTAATTTAACATAATTAAAATCGGGTATTGATTGTCATTTTATAGGTGAGAGCTCTGTAGGAAGCCCAAATAAGCAGGGACAAATAAGAGCAGCATGGAAATACAAGAAGGAAATCAAGTTTTATTACACCTCAACCTGCTATTTTCATTGTTTAAGCAGTAAGAAGTGACTATCCTAATCCTGCAAGCTTCAAAGGAAAATTAATTGTATATTTTCAGTAAAATCAGTTCACCATTTTACTATTCTAAACAGAAGCTGCAAATTAATATAAATCAAGTATCAGACACTGCAATAGCTGTAGTATTTGAAGTATTCACAGAGAAATAACACATTTTTATTGCTGAAATGAAATTTTAAATAGAAGGCTTTAGTTCCTCAAAATAATTTCAACAGCAGTTCCTCTGAAAGCAGCAGGAAGGAAAAAGCTCTTATGCTGCATTTGAAGCAATATTCTGGTTCTTGAGAATTACTTGTTCAGACACCCTTTAGACACACTAGTAGAGGCCAAAATACCAGGTGTCATCTCTTTTGCTCTTAGCTGTGAAGGCACTTATTTCTTTTAACCTTTTAATTATTTGTTCATAGATAGCAGACAGTTCTTGCTTACTTCACGTTATGATCCTAAGGGGTCTCAGAAATCAGACACAGAAATCAAGGCTTTAACTCAACAGAAGAATTTAAATGCTGGGCTTTAAATACCAGCATTCCTCTGTCTTTCTCAATATTATTTACTGCCAAATTGTGATGTTCAACAGTAGGGTATTAACATGACAAAACATTTTGGGAGAGATGATACAAGAAAAGCAATAGTCTGCTCACATTGTACTCTGATCAGCTCCATCTCATCTAGTTGTCATGCTTAGGTTATCTGTGTTAAATAATGTAATTCTGCTTAATTTTCTTTCTTTCTATTACTTACGGCCTCTTTACAATGTTGGTTGACGAATAATAATGTCAAAAGTTACAGACAAAAACAGGGAGAAAGACAAAGATAAAGGAAATGTATACTTCTCTACTGTATTTTCATACTTAAAAGGCAATTTTTTTCTTTCATTAAAGTTCCAGTAAGCCAAGTAGGCAGGTAACTTCCCACACAGCTGAAACTATTAGACAGTATTGATTTCAAATTACTACAAAGCACTAATGCAAATATTAGTCAGCAAAAGCCACGAAGTCTCCTGAAGTTAGTAAAATATAGAACAATCTATCTGCAAGGACATAATTTACATATATATACAGACTGTATGAAGACTGGGTGTCACTACCCAGAATTAAGGAAAATACCACCCTTCTAAGTCTCAAGATATCTAAGAACCCATCCACATGAAAGTGGCAAGAAGAGTGACAATGCTTCACTACCACCACTACAGCAACAAGGGGTGGTGGCCCTCAGTGTCAATAGACAAAAACATTCTGTAAAGGGTCAGATGAGTCAAGTTTGTGCTTCAAGTACCATGACAGAGCTGGTTAATCACTTACAATGCTGTTCCTACTGAAATGCAACCTTACATGAACCATTCAGACTGATGGTTTTGGCTGGCACTGTCATTTTGCACAATAAAGCAATGCCTGTCAAAAGAGAGGAACAGCAAGAACTGTTAACTATCTATTTCAATGTTTCATCCCCATAGTACAGCATGCAATGCAAAACAAAGCATCAAAGATTCAACAGAAGATTAACATATCAGATGTTTTTATCTGCACTGACTACTGGATAGGAATACTTCAGTAATTTGTTCAGATAATCCCATGGTTCTGAATTCTAACTTGTAAAATTCATTCTTCCTCTTAGTCTTACTTTATTACTCAAATCCTATGCTCCACCTAGCAGGAAACATCTACAAAGAACATTTTGAGTTCTGAAAGATAGCACCATCAACAGATTCACAACATACTTTCAAGAAAAGCAAACAGGGCAACAGAGTTTGTTGTGATAATGCACAGGGCTGTAAAGCACCTATAAACTGGAAGATCCCTTCTGGGGAAAGAAAACCAAAAAGGAAGCAAAGCTTGATAGTTTCAGGGCTGCATTCTGGAGAATGGATCTATGTCTCAAATATAAAACTATGCCCTTTAACATATATTCTTTACTACCTTCTCTCTTTACAGGTCAGGTTGATTACACTGATAAGATGAACGATTAAGTTTGACTTACAAAAGCCTCTTTGTCTACAGTTCCTTTTCCTGAGTTTACAGAAAGCTACCATCTACAAACTCAAACAGCACTAATGAATGCTCTTTAGACTTAGACATATACTACCTCACCTTGGTGGCTTTTTCCCTGTTTTGCTCAATATTTACGATAATCTCCCTCAATCTCGGTTTATTATCAGAATATAAAGACCAAAACTAAGTAACCTGGACACCCACGCAACCAGTTAAACTCAATAAAAAACAACAAATTACACAGAAAATACGGGCCAGGTTAAAGATTTTTCATACTTACACAATGCTCAATGCAATAATACCAGTAATTTGTGTAAAACTTCCTTAGGTTTTATTAAAGCAATTCTGTAAAGTAATTAAGACATTTTAATTATTACTATTATTCAATTTTAGTATTAGTATCTTTCATTCTGTATACCAACATCACTTCTAAATTTTTTCACAGTACTGCCTGCAATTTCTTTCTCATTTTTGAAGACCACAAAAGAAATCAGCTACTAAAATAAATAATTTCTGAAATCTCTTTCATTCAATTCCACCCACAATAGAGAAGTATCAGAATTCTGCCACGCTTCCAAAAGGCAAACGTCTTCCAATGACTCTGCAACTTTTTGGTGAGTCCTCTAAAGTTGTTCTGCACTCTCCTCACCTACCTCAATTTACCTTCTTGTCCCTGCTCTGCATCAGTATAAAAGCTTTTGCTCCTTGAACCAAATCAACAGCCTAATCCGGGTTATGACCTGTCCAACGCTTTGTTTTAAATTACCAGGCAGTTCCCCCGTGTAATTCTCAGTTTGGAGAACCACCCTGGAGAGTGTTACACTAGAATTACACTGGAGAATTACTTTACCAAACAAAACAGCTGTTGTGATAGTAATGAAACTCAATGTATATCACCTTCACACTCAAGAATTCTACAAAAAAACTTTCTAAACTGACAGTGACAGAAAAATAGTGTAGCAGGGACTGACTGAAATAAAGTTTATTTTCTGGACTGGAAAATTTTTATTTCAACCTCAGCATGTGATCCCACCCCCTCAAATGTTTTATGTACCCCTTTTCTTTATCAAGCCCCTATTTAAGTTTTTTTTGAGAACTTAATAATAAATAGATATTAATCAAACTCAAATCAGAAATGCTCTTTGAGGACTGGAAGTTGAAATACTTGACTGAATGACAAATCTATTTTAAAAGATATTTCAAATATGTCCAGGAAAATAAATTAAGTGAGCAGCACCTCTTCTAGAAAAGAGATGATTTTCTCTCACAGTCTAGAATAAAACCAATATAAAAACATCTATGTCAACATACAAATTCACTGAAAGTGAATTTATCATCACAAGAGCCAATTCCCAGGAAAAGAAAAGTTTGTATTAATCTTCCAGACAAATACAGCTTACTACAGAGAAGTCTAGGCTGCAGACTCCTTTCAGTGAGTTTATGCTATTCAACGTATTTAACAGGTGTCTCCTATTTTTAACAGTAAAAATAGGACTTTGGAGCCAGCTGCATACAATCCGTTATTCGCTGCCAAGATCTTGTATCCAAAGACTGCAGCTGAAAAAAAATTCCACAACTATGAACTGCATTTTGTTTAAACATCATTTCCTAATTTTTGCAGAAAACAAAAAGCTTAAGCCATTCATGGTCTACTACATTGGATTCCTATTACCAGCTGACAGGTCAAAGACAAAATATTGCTTTAATATTTGTCATTTAGTTGCTAGAGCCAGTAAAACTCCAGAGACTGGCATGAAAATGTATCCAATTCATGCTAAGAATGGCAGTCTGTAAAAATTATTAATTAGTGGGAACTGGCTGCAAAACAGAGAACTTCAGTTCTTCATAAAAACAAAGTCTCTGTGACTTTTTCAGAAAGCACAAAAGAAAGAGAGGAGGCTTGTATTACCTCTTTCAATATATGGTACAAGTGTACTGGACAGCAGTCATAGGTGGAAACGTATGGCTCCTGTCTAAAACATTTGAATTTCAGTATTAAAACACAGTAGTATAAAACTGACAATGATATTGTAAATACTGTGAGTCTTCTCTTTGAGATCAGGATGAATGTACTAGTCACCCAAATGACTGTACTGAGAAAAATGTACAATGTCTATCACCCAATTCATACAGGTCAGATGATTTACCTGAAGTACTTGACTATATTTGAACATCTTTGTCATGTTAAGACTCTCTCTGCACCTATCCCCCATCAAAAAAGTATACTTTAGTTTGTACTGCTAAAATTTGAGAAAATAACTGCTAGTAAAGTCCCTATGAACTAATTAGAAGTAGTTTGTCCACCATCTAATGATAAAAGTGGACAATAAGACTCATTTGAAAACAGACGACTATTTTAAAAGTTTAACAACTGAAGTCGGGCCTACAAGTGCAAACAAATTCACAGATAACCATTTCAAATTTTAAGTGCAATACAGTAATGTAACACAGACAACAACTAGACAACAATACAGCATAAATGAAATAACTTCTCTTCCCCTGTTGTTTGGCCACTCACTCCCATTTTTCTGGCTGCTTTGTCAAAAGCATTTGTGAACCAGATCAGAAGCAGTAACCAGAAAGAGACTATTTTCCAGCTTGGCTTCTTCTGCAATGCTGTGACTAACTGGTTTTGAGTTGGCTTCCCCTAGGGTAAAAACAAAAAAAATGGGACCATGGTACTGTAGTGGAAATGAAAGGGCAGCAGAACTGGGTCACAGTGACCCCCAACTCAAATTAGTTTAGTAATAGAACTGCAGTCTTTGCCCAGATACTTCTAGACAACCAAAGCTAGGGAGAATGCACACACCAGCCGTTGCTTTTGGTTAACTGAGCCCAGACGAAATTTAATAACTGTCTACAAAATTACTGCATTGTTAACTGCCATGTAAATAAATCAATGGGACAAAAAACAATAGAGGAAGTCAAGATACACAATAAATTAAGTTCCTATTAAGTTTGACGACCACATGTTACTGTACAAGACCCTTCCAAGCAGTTATTCTTGTAGTAGTAGTTAATGTTATGAAGTCAACTTCACTAACAACCATCACTCCAACAATATCAAATATTTCTACAATGTAAACTGAAATGCACCACTCTCTACTTTCCCCATTTGCTATTTGAGTTAACCCTTCAAAAGACTTGGCTGAACAACATGTTGTTGACAGAGAGTTTTTATTCTGAGTCTTTACTGCCAAACATCCTTTTCAGTTTAAGGATATTTCCACAATATCCCACGGGGTATGGAGGACACCATTTAAGGTACCAGAAGACAAGCTGACATATGTATAGGAACCAAGACCTTATAACAAAATACACTGCCATATCCTATTTCTGTAGAAAACCACTGAACCAAATGGCCAATTACAATCCCTTAAATTCAGTACACTTTAATTCTGGAAGATACGGACCTCAGGTACAAATCATGTTCGGTAAGGACTGGGCAAGGCATACTAAGTAACTATTTAAAAGTTTAATTCCATGAATGACAGAGACAGTTAAAACAAAAGCAGTGGAGGGGGATATTATGTTTGACAACAACAGTAACTAGACCTAAAGAGCAACTGGACAAAATTATTAAATTATGAAACCACTTAATTTTTTTCCCTGCTGCTTCCCCTATGAAGAGAAATAATATTATGAAAAAATAATTTCTAAGGTTTTATTATTCAAGTAAAAGGAACTAGATATATTTAACAAAATAAAACAAAACAAAACAACAAAACTGTCGCTTTAAAAAAATGAGATATGATCACATTTTACAGTATCCATGTTGTGATACATGGTATCATTAATATAGGGGATCCTATGAAGGATTTGGAAAAGGCCCCAGTTTGTTTTTCTCTATTAAAAACTGTGTAGATTATTAAAGTAAAATATTAGGTTTTGCAAAATAGTATTATACTAGGCATATAAATAGAATTGCCTACCTTTAAAATCTGCACTATTAGAATTCCTAACTGAAGTTATAGGCCAAATCTCTAAGCTCAAGCATGTTCTTTAACCTGACAAGTTAAGGTAGACTTTTGACTCCAAGAATTCACATGAATCTCTAGCTGCCATCTACCAATACAGACCTACTAGCAGAAACTGGTTTTTGCAGGATGGCAGTAGTGCAGGCTATACTGCCACCACTATTTTAAAAGCCAACCCCTGTCTCAGACCATTTATCACAGTAACATGCAGGAAGAGAAAAGGAATTAAAACAGTTTCAGAAATCAAGTCAACTGTGATAAAAACTCACATTGAAGCACTTCACCTCAACACAGCACTTGGGAGGAGAAAAAAACGCACCAGTAGCGCTCTGCTACATGCACTCATTGTCTCTTATATGCAGCAGAAGGTTGCGAATCTTCATGTGGGAAAATATCTCAAAGACTGGTGGCATATACACAACAGATAAAAGGAAAATCACAGACTGCCAGAAAAATTAAGAAAAAAATGGCAGAGTTAATAACTCCACCTCTGTACATTTTACAAGGCTAGAAATATGCCAGCCCATATGCTTTCACATGTTCCAGTTTTTCAGGCACAGCTATGATAGTGAGTGATAGAAATTAAATGCAAAACATTACCTTAATGAGTGACAAAAATGAAAGCAATGTGATATCAATATTTATATTTTTGTGTTATTTATTTACAGTCCATTATGTTACATAGTTATGAAGTACCACAGAGGTATTCTGGGACTAGATGCAGCTGTCCTACTAGGTCATAAACAAAAGTTATCTGGAGAGCATGTTAGGAATGGGACAAAACAAGAGAAGCAACATAAAAAATTAGAAACTATTAATTGCTGGTTATAAAAATCTGAGACAAGTATTCATTAGTTTCCAGTAATATCATATAAGAAAGGATAAAAAAAACAGAACTGTCAGGTATGAATCCTCTATACAGAGATATTAACATATACATTAAAAATTAAAACATACAAATAAAACACTTAAGAAGCATTTTCTATGCTTCTTCAATTCCAGTAACATTCTCTACATATTTAAATATGAGGGGAGATGTTAAGCAAACACACATTTTCAAAGAGTTTATTTAAAAAGAAACACTGCACAGGATACATCCAGTGAAAAACACAGCTTTTCACTTATAAAATTCTGTAAATTACACTTCACACACAGAAGAAACAGACCCTCTAGACATAAATACAAAGGCAGGTAACACAAATTACCCTTCCTTCACCTCCAAAAAAGTGCTGATAGGCCCAATTCCCCTCACCTAAGTTTAGACACCTAACCTGGGGTGTTTACAGGAGCACTGCAGTCACCCTGTAGCCTCACAGGCTGTACCTCTTTCTTCTCACACTGTCAAGAGACCTTGAATGAATATTGATTCTTTTCCTGGCTGACAACAG
This sequence comes from Eopsaltria australis, assembly GCA_034509425.1. Lineage (NCBI taxonomy): Eukaryota > Metazoa > Chordata > Aves > Passeriformes > Petroicidae > Eopsaltria > Eopsaltria australis. The sequence continues at coordinate 318,971 of JAVTVJ010000858.1, read as the reverse complement.
TAACTGCCTAACACAGGATGATACACAGGCACCAATTAAATTATGCTTTCTCTGAAGGAAAATGTAAGTATGTATATAAATAATACAATATAATATAATATAAATATAAATATAAATATAATATAAATTAAATATAAAATATAAATATAAATAATAAATAAAATATAAATATAAATATAAATATAAATGATTCCACAGTCTACAGTCAGCATATGAATATTCCTTCTGCTTCTATTTACAAATACATACATACAGAAACATGCACAAGTTCAAATACAGATGGCTCGTATGGTGTCACATTTCAATATCCTCAAGGAACAACAGCTCTAACAAAAAGATACTCTCAAAACTTCAAACTCTGGGTACAGCTTAAATAATCTACAATTCTTGCACTCACTCTCAGAAAAATCTGCACTAAATTAGTAACAATTTCATAACTGAACTCCTGCTTTGCCAAATAATAACCAGCTGCTGGAAAATAATGTTTCCCAGAACGAAAAGAAAATAGCTAATTTAAAGATGAATTACAACTTAAGTGAGAATAACTACTTAAGCAGTCTGCAAAGAACTTACTTCTCAATGAAAGGGGCCAGCTAGATGCATCACCAGGAAGCAGCTACTCTATCAGTAAGCAATGAAAAAAATAAAGCTAGCAATAAAAATTAACTTAGACAAAAGAAGATACTTCACACAACAGCTTACAGGAGGGTTTTAAACACTGCAAAACATTCTCTACCCCTTTTTCATTATGTAGAAAGGTTATGAGGCCTGAAAAACAATCCATACGTTCTGACTAATAGAGAGAAGCTGTAACATGCTTTTCCCAAAAAACAAAGGTACAAAGTCCATACTTGTTCAGTCTTTTCTGTTTCAGCTCGTGTGTTCTGCACCCAGGACTTCCAGCTTCCACACCCTTCAACTCTTTATTGAGCAGATGATGCGTACAGCATTCCCAAGAAGTGTAACAGTCAGGAAGTTTTATATAGACATAAAATAGACAGTAATGCTAAACACTGGAAAACTTTAAAAAGTGATCAGGTATTCTGACTAGAACTCATTACTGTTTTAATCAAGGCCCTATTTGCACTGCACAATTATTTACATTGCAAAACCTACTTATGTTCTCTGCATTTTTGCATAACTGACCCAAGAAAATTCTCTACCTAATCAAATAATTACTGATACTAAAACTTCTCATTTTGTTTGCACTGGTATTCGTAATATACTCTGAAGGATGGAAGCATTATATATAATAGCTAACTATAACTGGTATGAAAGTTACATCCAAACTAATTCTAAACAGTTATTTTACAAGGAACAGTAGGCGTGAGTACTTACTACATACTCCAGGCTTCATTATACGCATTTTCCAGCAATTTATCCTACATTTAATCATAAAAATCCAAACTCAATAGGGCTTTCAGATTACTCTTACAAAAGAGTCAACATTGCCAATACACTATACCAGCCACCTAACAGAACTTTAGACTTTATTCTTGAAGCCAGACATAAAAGTTCAGACTCCCAGATTATCTACTGAATCAATCCCTTTAGTTTTTTAACTTTTAAAACACATCATTGCTTTAAATGAGATCAGTTAGCAGAGATGGTAAGAAGGCGGAGATGGTAAGAAATTTCTTTCTGCACCCAAAGTATTCCACTAAAGATACCTGTAGTAGTGAATCAACATCTAAAAAGTCACATGAACTACCTTCTGTATTCTAAATGTGTCTGCTAATGGGATATACTTACAGAAGGGCCAAGATTGGAATGAAACTCCAGAGATCATCTAGTCCAATCACCTGCTCAAAGCAGCGTCAGCTTAAAGGAGGTTACTCAGGCTCCTGCCCAGAGTGTCAACATGGATGGAGAACCCACACTGTCCCCTAACAGTCTGTCAGCTCCCAGGAACCATGCCCTGTTGTCAAGCCCTTTCCTGTGCAGTTGAAGATTCTTTGTGATGATATCAACCAGCTCCTGCAGCACTCTGGGACAGACCTCATCAGGTACCATGAACTCCTATACATCAGGTTTATCTAAACATTTCAGTCTGACTCACAGAGGGTAAGTCTTCCTTACGCCAAACTTTCCCTCTGGTCCACTGGACGTGAGGTTCCTGAAGGCCCCATAAAGACCAAGGCAAAACAGAAAGTGAGTGCTTGTTCTGCATCCTGTGTCACTAGATTCCCCACCCCCTTCAGTACCAGACCCACATTTTTCCTTGTTTTCCTTTTGCTGTTGATACATCTGTACAAGCCCATCTTCTTGCTGCCCTTCACATCCCTCCCCAGATTCAACTCCACATGGGCTTTGGCTTTCCTGAATTCATCCCTGGATACTCAGAGTTTCTGTGGTCTGACTGGGTCACACAACTCTGCTCTCACCTCTTCTAAATTTCCATTTTATGTCTGGATTTTGTCAGGAGCTTCCTACATATCCACAAAGGACTCTTATTCACCTTTTCGTGATTTCCTCTTCGTCACGAAGAACCACTCTTGAGTTCAGGGGAGAAAACTTGAAACAAATGCCACCTGCTCTTCCAGAATCCCTTTTCTCTCTAACACACCCCATTTTTTCTAGGCTACTCTACAATGTAACTCAGCTGATTAAACTGATGAAATGTTTTTGCCAAAGACAGCTGCCGGGATCTTCTGGGAAACCTCTTTATTAACACTGTGTTATGTAAGTAACATCAGTTTTATTGACTGAAACTTGAAAAGCAATTTCAACACAATGATGCCTATCCTTTGCCATCTTAGTTGCATCAAAATGAATTAGTAATATAATCTGAAAACAATTTTATTACTTTCATAACTCATTTTTAATCAAGTACTTACCATAATCTAAACCTAAAACACATGGGTAAATGGAACAAATACAACTGCTAAAATCTGTTCCACCTGATAGACACATTTTTTCAGTAAACACTTGACTTACCACTACACTAAGCATACTTTTTAAAGGTGCGTGCCTCATCATGTGACAACCCACAATGTCTACTGGGAAAAACAAACTCAATTACAGCATATATAGCTAAAGAATCACAAACTACACTTCTGGGAGTCATGCTGGCATTCACATCAGAGAAAAAAGTCTCAACTGCTAAAATGTGGAAAAAATGACCCTTCAGAAAGTTCAATTCTTTTCAACAGATTAGAAAATTAAGCAATTCTAAAAAATTAATCCCTCCAGAAGAGTAAAAACAGTTTCATGAAAATTGGCCTGTTACCTGGTCTAGTCACTGCGCTTTGACATGTCTTTGTTTAATTTGCTATTGCAAAAACTAAGGGAAATAAAAAGTAAAGTACTATTAATCAGTCTAATCTAGACTCCAAGTGACAAAGTGAAAGAAATTTTATTTTAATATAGGGGAAGCTCTAGTGTACGAATCTTCCAGCTCTAGTGTACGAATCTTCCAGCTGACCTGCCCTGTCAAGATGGAAATTTTTACTCTTTTTTAGTGCAATAAATATCACCAGAAGCAGAAGCAGTATTAACTTCTACTTAGCAAAACTGAAAAAAATAAATGCAAATCATTGAGAAGTAAAACCCAACAGCATCTACTTCCAACAGAAATCCTCCACCTCTTCAGGGCACATTTGGAAGAGCTCTATCGCCACTTACTGGGCAGCTACAGGAGTCTGTGGTTTGAAGAGAGCACGGGGATGATTGCAGAGCTACTGCACGGACAGGCAACTTAGTTACACTGAGGACACAAGTCCAACAGAAGTTTTTCTTCCTGTTGTTAGCTCTCACATGCCATGTTTTTAAGGACATCATACTTCACTGTTTACCTTCACCTCAACCATTTCTTAACTGCAGCCAGAGCCAAAGGCTTACCTCCCTCCCAGTCAAAAAACACTGTATTGGCAAATTGCTGTGTTCAAAATATTAAGGCTGAGCACGTGAACTTATGCTGAATTTAAAACAGTGTAGCACTATCAACACAAAAAAAATGGATTGGGGTTGCTGTGTTTTGGTTGTACTTCTGGTTGTCTTTTTTTTTAACTCCAGTGTATGTGGGCACAACCACACCTAGAGTCTCAAGATGGATAATCCACCAGTATTTTAAGTTTCCTATAAGCAAAAAAAAAATTCTCCTCTAGAATATTCTCCATACTTTCCACCAAAAAAATAATATTCTGTCCATAGAAATCAGAATACCCTGAGTTGGAAGGGATCCACAAGGATGATGAAAGGCTACCTCTTTGCCCTGCACATGACAGCCCAAAGAATAGCACCATGTGCCTGTTCCCAATGTGCCTGTGTGTATGTTTGTACATATTTGTTTCACAGCTCTTTCTCACACATCAAAAGAGCATACCAATGTGATACTTCTTCCACATGTCTGCCTTTTCTTGCTGTTCTGACAAGCCATTCACAAGCCATCTTCAATACTGCCTACTAATCAAGTTTCTAGGTCACAGTCTCCTAAACTGTTTTTCACAGTAACTCGCCCACTGTGATGATCAACTTAGTTTAACACCTTTTCCTGGTAGACTCCTAATCTTTCCTCCCATCCCACAAAAAAAATGCAAAACATGGATCAGAAACTGTCATCTTCATCACTGTTTTTCTTTTGTGTGTCTGTCATGGCTTATCAGGTTCATGCACACATATTAGAGCAGGTACAAATACTCCTCAAACAGTTCCATGAAAGCTGAAAACCCAGAGAGGGCCATCACCTCCCAGACAATCCCCCCATGCCACTCCCAACTTCAACAACAAGCAAATAAAGCAGGATGCATAAATTCTGGAGCCTGAGCAGCTCATTCATTATTCCCTCCCTCAGAGAAGCACTGAAATCTCACTGTACAAAAACCAAATAGGTAGATCTCACTCATCCACACAAACAGACCTACGGTGTACACAGAGTACACAGGTGTACCAAAAAACCCATGGTGGGGCTTGTAACACTAGCACCACCTTCCCTTACCTGAAAAATAAGGTGAGTAGACTAATACAGCATAAATGTGGTAATGACTATTTTAGCTAAGTAATAGTGGGCCTGCTTTTAAAGTTCATCATATTAATTTCTGACATGCACTTTACCTCAGAGTCTCTCTACCGAAAGAAATGAAGTTGAATTTATTACTTTCCATTCTTTCCTTTATTTAGCCCCGTTTTTTCACAAGTTTGTTTTCTTTTAGGATCCCCTTAACTCCACAAGTAACACAAAGAACTGACTTTTGTTACTCTCTAGTTCTAAGTCTTTGCTTTTCTTCTAGAATACTACACAATCCAACTCAGAACTTTTTTTACCTGTTCCCACACTTTGATATTTCAGGAAACAATCCACCTTAAGTGTTTAATTATTTACACAAATCTGCTTATGCTGTACAAATGTATATTCACAAAATAAACCACATAAGCCTGAACACAATCATAGCAACCACTTTCTGCCAGAGAGAGCAAACATTTCAGTCTGCTTCCTGAAGTTCACTGTAATGGTACATCAACTGCTCTCCCTGTTTAAGTTATAAAAGCCTCACACTGTGAGTTTAGCTTCCAACCTGTGTGAATTTTTTTTTAAAAAGGAAATCTGTCTGAAAATTATGTACCCCAACAGTACCATATCACCATTGCTGCCTGACCTGTAGAGCGTGTTGGAGCAACTGATGGAAACCATAATTTCAAGTGAGAACTTCTGTTGAGCCTCAGATATGAATGCTAACTTCTTTCTCATACCTGTTACAAGCCATTCAGAGTTTCTCAGTAGCTCTTATTAGCACTTCTGATAGGAGACAGCTCTCCCTAAATTCACAAAAAATGCTTATATTGGTACTTATGGATGGATGAAGCTTTTGTATTGTTTTCTAACTGATAGGTAATGGAGAATTCTAAGATCAAGTGAAAATATTAAAAGCCTAAAAAATTACCTGCTGTTCAGTATGTCCCTGCCCTAAACCACATCTACAAAAAAATATTTGCTGCTGTTCAAGAGACTTACTGCACTTTAAAAAATACACAAAAAACCAAAAAAAACCCCAGAAAAATAACAAAAAATAACATAGAGAAAAGATATACAACATCCAAAGCAAAACACAAGAAAGTCATATGTATAACAGAAGACAGAAATAAAAAAATCAATCTGTTTTATTGCATATTAGTGACACAAGATTAGATAAAAACATTTAGAAATCTCTATATTCCCAAAAGCACAGAAAGGACCTACCTTTCTGTAAACCAGTCTGTGATTTATTTCTGGTGTTAAAAACAGAGATGTTAATGAACTGTTACTTTGCACATTCTATGTTTTCACCTATTAATATTAACATAACTCACTTATGCAACTACTGCATCAAATCTATTGATGAATACTAAATACTTATTTAGTTTAACTTTGTTTTAACTGAAACTCAACTTTAAAAGGTTTCAAAATTTTATTCAGAAATTGCAGGCCTCAGGAACACCAAAGAATCAACAGAAGTCATTCACTGAACAGAGAAAACCAGTAAAAAGAGAAACCTGTATTTAAATATTTGAAAATAGGCCTTTTCTCAAAGAGATTTTGTAGTTATTCGTTTTTTGTTTTTTTTAAAATCAGACCCAACCATACACACAGTGTGTTTATTATGATATATAAACTTGCCTGTTTTAAACTTCCAAGTTGTTCTCTCTTCCCTATTGCCCAGGGAACCCTTTTTTAGCATGACATTTCTTAAGACAAAAAGTTTAACGGCACAGGAGCACCTACTGACATCTTGGTAATGTTTCTACCAGGAACATATCTCTGATCGGGGAAATTAAAGGGAAGACACTCTTAAAAGTAAAGAAAGGATAAAAATTTATGTCAAAGCATTCTGAAGATTTTAAGGGGACTACTCTCAGAACTGTTTCTTCCCCCTTCAGTGAAGATCTGGATAAATTGTGCAGTCAATATGCAATTTATAGTCCAACTCTCCCTCATCTAACACACCTCTACTCCAAAGGGACTTCCTGCTTGAAGCGTAACAGGACAATGGAATCACTTTTGCAATATCCTTCCAGAACTGCCAAACTCTCTGTACTCAGGAGACACTCGCAGTAGCTCCCTGAACATGACTTTACAAAGCACTAGGCAGATTAACAGCACATTAGTTGCTTGGCAGTATTTCCCTGGGCACTGTGAGCAAGCAAATAGGCTTACCTTCAGCAAGAGAAAAAAGACACATTTTCAAGAGTGGCTAAAGCAATGCTTATGGTATGGCTTATCACACCGCATCCTATTTCCCCTTTCAGCTTTCAGATCCAATCAGTTTTTCATGTCTCGACTTCTATAATCTTTGTTGTTGTTGCTGTTTTTATAAGAACGTGCAAAAATAAGGTTGAATATATACTTTGTTTCACAGCTGACACCACCACCAAAGGCAAGAATTTATTTAGTACCAGCCAGTAAAGGAAGAATGAACGAAATTATCACTTTTCAAATTACGAAAACTATCAATGCAGATACTAGCAAATTACTACTGTTTAGAGAAGGGATTAAAATATCAAGCAGTACCTTATAAATCAATGAAAAAAAGAGTAAGATAACATTAGTACCTCCTATTTTCAGCCAAATTTGCACCTTCATCCTTGAGCTCCTTACTTTTCCTTACACAATCTTCTAAGAGAATTTCCTTTCTTCTCTTAGCTGCAAGTACCCAGTTAGCATCATCATCGTCACCCAGATCCTTGTCATCCGCAGCTTCTGCTTCGAACTGCTGAGAAGTAGCTTTTGAGACCTTCTCACCAATCTTTCTTTTCCACCCAAAAGAAGCCATCTGAAGAACTAGAAAGAATGCATTTTAAGTAGTTAGGTAATTCAGCTTTTATGTACACAACAGGAAAATCACACCTCGCTCATCTCGAAGCTAAAATAGTAATACAGAGCGGCACTCCCCCACAAAAATTCCAGCCGATCGGCTGCCCCTGAGCTGTCAGCGAGGCTCGCACAGCCCTGATGTCCGCGGCCGTACCTGGCGCTGTCGCCGGCCACCTCTCCCGGCTGGAAGCGCGGCGCAGCCCCGGCCGGCGGCAGGAAGCGGAAAGGCGGGGCGGCACGGCAGGAACCGGGCCGGAGCAGGAACAGCGAGGGCAGCGGAGCGCCCGCGGTCCCGGCGGGCCGGCAGGGACAGCCGGGAGCCGTAGTTCGCCCCGGCTCGGGGCGACAGTGATAGCGGGGCCGCAGGGCCGCTTGGATGCCGTGAGGCGCCCGGCGGCCCGCCCGCTCCTGTGCGGACTGAGGCGGCGGCGGAGGGGACAGAACAGCCGGCCCTGTGAGAGCCACCGCCCGGGCGGAGGGGACAGCACAGGCGGCCCTGTGAGAGCCACCGCCCGGGCGGAGGGGACAGCACAGGCGGCCCTGTGAGTGCCACCGCCCCTGGTGCTCGAGTGTGACTGAGGGACAGGTGCGGGGCGGCAGGAATGCCCCCGCGAGCACCGGCTGCGCCCTGGGACAGCAGCCACCCAGCGCGGGGAGGCGGCTCCGGGCGGGAAGTACCGTAAGGAGAAGTGACCCGGGTTTTTCCTCTAAACGGGAAAAAAACCACTACAACAAAAATGCCAAAAAAAACCCCCCCAAAAAACCAAACCAAACCAAACCAAAAAAAAAAACCACCAACCCTCCCCAAACAAACAAAAAATCCCCCCAAAAAACCCCACAAAAAACCCAAACAAAAAACACCCCATAAACCCAACTAAAACAAACAAGAAAACCCCCAAACAAAACCAAAAAACATAACCCCCCCCCCCACCCAAAAAAAAGAAAAAAATTAAAACACCTGATCCCAAACCGAACAAAAGACCTCAACAAAAAGATGAGAGAGTTTAAAACTACAGGGCAGCAGGGTTTAAAGCCACTCCCTGCTTGCAGGGACCAAGAGAGGGAAAAGCCGAGTGAAGATGCGAGACGAGGCGCAGCACCACACGGGCCCAAAAGATGCGCTCTGCGTTTGTCCCCTCTCAAATTTCTTTTCTGCAGCAAGAGTTCACAGGATCTAGGTGAAAATGGGCAGTCGGATTAGGCCAGCACAGGTGGTGCACCAGCCTGTCCAGATGGGAAATCCACTGTAATTTTTTGTCGTGTTGCTGCTTTTTCTGTAATTGTAGTAACTGTTGTTTTTAAAACGAGTGTAACAGTTCTTGTCCACGTACATATAACACGAGAAAACAGCAAACACATTTTCAGACAAAATGGTTCAGTATTTCATGTTTACTTAGTTTTCAGTTTTGAAAGTTTAAAAAGTTATACAGTTAGAAACAAGCATTTTTGCCATTCAGCTTTGTCAAAAGAAATTAACAGGAAGTAGGCACATCTTTGTTAAAGAACAGGACTTCATATCTTACAATGGTAATCAACTGGTAAAACAAAATTTAGCTCAAAATTTGTATTAAACACTCATATCAAGACAAACATGAATGGTTTTTTCTTCATATTGCACCACCAAAATGAATTTTTACCCATTACCTAGTGAGTTATATTGCACATGGACAGCCCAGGTTCATCCATGTTACTGAAAAACTTACAATACAAAGACAAGGTAACTCACTGTACTCCAACAGGAGTAAGCTTGGGAATACAGAGTAACACACTTTACCAGTTTGTGTATCTGCACAAGCTGCCTTACAACTCTGGCAGCTCTCTTAGTGAAGTTTCATTTCACAGCCTATTGGCAGCTTCTAGTGCAACGCTAAAGTAAGGTCTGCAAGATCAGTAGGAACACGTGAAGAAAGCAATTTCAACAGCAAGATCTACAAAGCATAGGAAAGTCACACAACAGGCAACGGGGTTCAACTCGGTTGTTAGTGCCCCTTTCTACCCCTCCCACTCCCTATAAAAATCTCAGTTCAATCAGAAAACCTTTGGCCATCAAAATTGATCTACCATAAAAATGTACTTTTATTTAAAACTACATATATTGTACACTTCTGCCAGAAACTTGCTTTAATCTCCTGATACCAAAACTAAGGACAAACCAGGGTTGTCTTAAAGCACAATAGGGTCAAAAAAGTATATAAAAATTAAGAACTATTTCGCATCTTTACACCTTGCATGTGTTGTCAGCATTACAAGGAGCAGATAGCATTTATAGATACTTTAATATATTCAAGTGATCCCAAACCAATTCCAGATGAGGAATTACTACAATTTAAAAACCTGTGCGTTTGTAGTGTTTATACAAGTGCAATACTTAGTAATTCCAAAATAAAGGGTAACAAAAACAAACACATTGATTTATTCAGTACATTAGAACCAATTCTTACAAGACTAAAGACAGGACTTTTTTGCAGGATTTGCAGCTGGTCCCTCACGTTGGCATCTTAAAGTTTTGGGTTTCAACGTCCAATACTAACTTTCACTCTGGAAAATCTTCCACTTTAAGGTATAGTAATACAGCCAATGTCCCTACAGGGACTATCTGTGACACATGAGGATAAAGAAGTGAAGTTGTAACTTGTACCCACCTATTAGACCTCACAATCACCCAGTTCAGAACACAGTAACAGCAGTTCAGAGGCTTAAAAGCAGCCTTATGTTTCTTCAGATTCTGTGCATGTGAATTTTTGGGCTGCAGCCAGCTAGCTAGGATTTAAACTGTTCCTGTAACTGTAGCTAGTATTTCCCATGGATAAAATCTCAGTCATTGGCAAGAATTTCCATCCATGTGAAGAGTCCAGGTTTCACTGTTCATAGTAATGCCTGGAGTTCCAGCCTCTACCTGGGTGAGCAACCTTTGAAACTACGTAGGTCATGAGTATTATTTTAAAGCGAGCACTAAGTCTTGAATACAAAACTAAGTATTTTATGATTGTTTATGTCTACTAAGTGCCAGAAAATAGAACCATGGCTAATTATATCCAATTTAAAGAGACTAATGGTTTTCATGCAAATACTACATGTGATTTTAACATATAAAGTTCAGGTTTTTTCCTGAAATGCTACAAAAACCATAAATGCAGAAAGGACTTTTATTATGGGTATTGCAATCTACTATTGAAAATTCTAGCACTCAAGTTGTCATGATCCGTTTTCAATGCTCAACTGAAAAGTTAGACAGTAAAAATTCAGTTACATGAAATAGCAAAGTTTTCTATAAAGGTGGCCTGGGAAAATCTAGAAACTTGTGTATGTAGTTCTCACTTCACACTGAATACTATATAGTATATCCTAAATTAATGTGATAACCAGCTGTATCAAAGTATTAATATGTATGTTAAAAACCTGTCAATTTCAGATTCTGGGATAGCATGAAAAAGCCCTCAGGCTGTGCTCTTAACTACAGGGACGTGTTTCTAAGGAAAAGGATTCTCAGCCTGCAGTAGCAGTGGGGAGCTGTTGTACTGCTACCACACTAAGATAACATGCACAGACGAGGAGCTTCCTCACAGTTTCTCCACAAAGCAACATTTTGGTTTAGCCCATGGGATGCCACGTCTTCTCAGCATTAAGGCTCCTGCCTTTGTTATGGACTCAATCACTCTACTCACTGCCCACAGAATTTTCACCCTCAGTTCATTACAGAGCACCTACATGCATTTCCAACTGGCTGGATTTGCATGCATTTAATAACGGTTTTTGTTAAAAGTAGCACATTGTAACGCATCAAAGCATTCTTTATTATTTTCTGTCAAATAAGGGGGAAGAAACATAGCAGGTTTAACACACTACTGTTAGGAGATGTTGTCACAGCTGTAGAGGGTGATCAACAAGGCATACTGAGATCACTGAACAAGTACGTGTATGTTAACTTACAGTGCATCAGATATACGTATAACCAGAGAAAAAAAACAAAGAGGTCCATCTAGCTTAAATGTTATAGGCAGCCTATTTTGCACTCAAGGTAAAATGTTACAAACACTACCCAAAGGGCAGGTTATTTCCTGTACCTGTGTTATGCTATTGGACAGCAGGCAATCAGAATTCACTCCAGCTTCAAAATAATATGTTAACTGCCCATAATAATTTTTATCCCCATGCAAATTGCATTCTGTGGCTAGCTTTTTCAGCGCCTTAGTTAATTTCACTTGATTATAATTGGAAGCATCTGACTATGATTTAGGCATGCTTATTGCTGTAAAAGAAATAAGCCCATCTTCAAAATTACTGTGCAAGTATTTTAATAAGATTTGCACACATCTCAAAAAATTCTATCGTATGACTCCCTGCTCTTGGAGTTACGTCAGTTGTGGAAGAGTCAAGCGAAGAATTCACTGATGAGGTAAGGGATGTATCTGCAGATTTTCCTTGAGCATCAGCATCTGAATCTTTTTGACAAGATCTATAGTTGCTCACAGAACCTGATCTCTGTGGAGTTGCAGTCCCAGACTTCGCTTCAGTGATTTCATCTGGGAATAAGGGAAGAGAAGAGGACAATCAGATATCAGTATCACACCAGTTCTAGGAAGAGCAAATATCTTCCCCTTCTCATACTTCTAAATCTTGTCTTTTAAAATCTTGATTAATAAACAATCAGCTTTTGCAAACTGTATTTGATACAAAATAAAAACTTATATACATAGGAGCACAAAAGCAAATGTTCTTATGCTAATTCTTTCTGCACTCTGAACTATACTGCAGAACTATTTACATCTAGTTCAGACCAATACTAATTGTATTTTTCATGAACTGACTTCAGCAGGTAATTGTTCAGTTCAGGTTACTCAAAAGAAAAACAGGTCAGCATCATAAGATTAAGTTCAACAGCAGTTTGTAGGTGTTTTTTTTCTAGCATCTACTTTATTATTGTTCTATTTTTGTTATCTTCTGTATATTTATATATTGTTATTTGTATTTTTATGTCAATTCATTAGCACATTACAATTGTTAGAATCTCCATTAATTTATTCTTATCTTTTGAAAGTTTTTTACCATAGAATGTTGTATATTTGGGCTGCAGCAACTTATGTTTACCTTCAGTATGAGGAGAAAATAGTTTTATCTTAATAATAGTGTTCTGCTGAAGCATCTCTATTCTTATTTTAAATACTGAACATTAACTTGGCTCTAAGCTGGCTTCTGAAAAATTTTTCTGGGAGAAATGAGTGAAAAGGCAACCTCTCCTGTTTATATAAAGCTACTTTAATTTACAAATTGTTAAGAGGAACAGAGAACAGTTAACCAAGGTGGAGAGAAGGAATGTCAAATGAGTTTAACTATTGGAAGAGATACAACAAATCTCTGCCCTTGCATTGTATTTCCTCAAAAGTGGAAACCAGGATTGTGGCAGGCTGCCCTCCCCAAGCTGCATGGAGCTAAGCAGTCAAAAAAAAAATTTTCCTATTTTCTATGCAATGTTTTTCTAGGCATGTCATCTACACCACTGGCTGTAGGCAATTTTCCTTTAGTCTACTGTGCCCATAAACAAGCATTCTGCTCAGTCTCTATCAGCTCCTCTGTTCACCTCATCTAACCAGGCTTTGTATACTGTGTTACTGTCACTCCACAAAATATATTTTTCTACAGGTTAAACTAAATGCTTTCAAGACTTTAGTTCCTGTGAGCACAAAATTACTACCTCAAATTTTAGCTACTAGTAGAACTGGTTGGTTAACTTCGCCTTGCAGCTGATAGCTCAATGGGGAACAAAATTCGAAGAGCAAAAGTGAGGAAACTCACGGGTAGAAATCAACAGTTTTAAGTAAGGAGGGGAGAAGTGATGCAAACCACTCACTGTCTCCAAAGCAGATGGACGCCCAGCCAGTCTCAAGGTTACCTTCCTCAAAACTCCTTTCTTTGCTAGGTATAACATAATATGGCATAGAATGTCCCTTTGTGCAATCTGGCTCAGCTCTGCAGAGCTGTTGCTCCTCTCCCAACACAGCAGTATGGAAAAGGAAAGGCTGGATACTCTGCCAGTGCTGCTCAGCAACACTCGTGTTTTATCAATACTGCTTTAGTCACAGATCCAAAACAGCACCATGTAGGCTGCTAGGAAGAAAACTCACTCCATCTCAGTCAGACTCAGTACAGCAAGGTACAGTCTAACTCAAATTTAAATGCCTGGATGTCAAGCTTTATCTTCACTAGAAAACACTGTTCATATGCTTACTTCAGATCTAAATTAATGTTTAAATTTGGGGTGAGGCTCCAAATGCAGCTTAGGTTGCAACAGTCCTGTCCCGTTTTGCACTACTGCTATTAGTTCTGATGCAGACACAAAATGGAGCTTTTCAGGAGCTGATATAGCAAAAAAGCAATTATTTAAGGGATGCAGCAGCTAAGCATGTACCACAGGAACACCAGGCCAGGAAGAAATAAGAAAACACTAATACAGCTTAGATTGGTGTAAAATCAAAAAAGACAACACTTACTTCACTTCTAAGTAAGTAAATAAAGACATGTTTGCAAGTAGAATGATTTCCCATACAACTCAGTTAACTTACGTAACTCTTCACATACCATCAATACTACGGAAGTCCAGTAAGTATGTTCTGCTGTCCACCTGATACAACTGCAGACTCATTTTGGAATATGCACTTGTTACTGGATTCTTCCTCCGAACACGTAGATAATATGGATTTACAACCTAGTGTGAAAGAGATTTGAGTCAATTAACCAGAACTGCCTGAAAATCACTGCATATTGTTTCTGTCCTTTCAACTCACTAGTATTTATCAAGTGATGATTTCAGATTTCATTACCTTGGATTTGAGGGTTGTTGGGATTTTTTTAGCCAAATAAATATATTCCTACAGCCCCAACAGAAAATTTTAGCATAACTTTTTTTCCTGCCCAAAAACCTTCTGGCACAGCAAACACAGACAGCACAGGCACGTGAGATTAATTCCAGAATATGAAAACAGTTTTGGACCTCTGGGCTACGCAACTACACAGCTCAAACCAAAATGCATTGTTGTTTGCTGTGAAGGTCCCCTATCTTGTTACCTTCCATTCATAATCCAGTTGTTTAATTGCTCGACAAACTTCAGCCATGATATCATTTGGTCGACTCTGGCTCCGTATCCCCAAGTGCCATTTAGCCCGTCTCACACCTTGGTGTTTTGACTTCTGTGGATTCAGCTCATCAAGGGTATGGCGAGGACGTGGTGCTTCAGCTACCAAAAATGGCACTCGTTCAGGGTGAGGGCGAGACAGGTGGTGATCATCCAGAAAAGAATCTGGTGGACTTGTCGCCAGGTAGAAGTCTTTGGCCTCGTTCATTATTCTTCTGTTATCTATAATGAGGTGATAAGCAACAGCTAGAGGGTCCTGATGATTTCGGCTGTACAGACAACTTAGCACTTCCTCTTCAGTGCATTCGAACTTCTCACACACTTCTTTTAAGGCTTCATCATCAATCATAGTAGAGCTATATGATGGATCTTCAGGAAACAAGTATTTTGGAAGATCCTGCTTAAACCATTCATGTTCCCTAGATTTAAAAATAAAAAATTCTGAGAATATGTAAGTGAAGAAAACATTTTTAACAGGAAATTATTTTAAAATACAAGATCAATTTTAGTCTATGCTGGAAGAAAGAATAATGGTTGCCAGTCCAAGACCCCTTGTAGCACAGACAATAAAACAGTACATAAAGTAATCACTGCCTGCACAAGATTTTACTAGACATTTTGCAGGAAACTAAAAAAAAAATGGTTTTTGCTATCCCACAAATTGCTTAGAGATAGGAATCAGGAAATTATTCTCATTACTTCATCCTCCTGTTCTTGAGACTGTTCTGCTGCAGAAAGGGCTGATGCTTCTGATTCCCTCTTCTGTTCCCTCCTAGAAGCTGCTTTATTCCTGAACAAATGAGATTACTTTTGCTTTGGTTGTTTATTTTTAGTTATAGTAGCAAGTGATAGAGCTGAAAGCTGGGTTTCTGGCTTAGCCAAAGTGTCTGTTGGTATGTTTTCAGAACTAGAAATCCCCTTTTCTCCTTGAGGGTGCTGATTAGTATTGAGCAGTGTTCAATAGCAGGCCAGGTCCCAGCACAGTGTAATAAGCTGGACCTCTTTGCAATAGCAAGGGCATCTTTCTTCCAAACATTCTATCACTTCATGATAAAATGTCATTTCTATCATGTCCTACCTGCACATTTTCTCCCACATGCCTTGCCACCTGTAACCACACTGCTGTGAGGCCTGGGAGATATTCCAAAATAGCTTGTTAATCTTCCAAAAAGCCTGAACTATACTCCTAAGAAATACTAGTAGAAATATTTTGTCTGTCCAAGGATGTTCAAGATACTGAAGTTATGGCAACGAGGGATAAAACATCACAGAAGAATGCACTGAAGGCGCCATTCCATATTTGTTCCACAGTAAAAAAAAAGACCTTGGACAAAGATATATTATTGTTAATTGTCTCCCTGAGATGCCACCCAACGGACAGTGATAGCTTCAGTACAGAGCCCAAACAGCAGATTAAACTCAAGGCCAATGCTCTCATTAAAAGAAAACATCACTAAGCACTACAAAGCACAGCAAATTGCAAAAGACAACCCAAACCTTCAACATGTATGGCAAAAAATTGGACATGGAAGAGATCAGATAAATCAATATTGAGAATAGAAAAATCAACATTCTGACCAACAATCATTATACAGATACAATTTATAATTATTTTATCTAATCTGCTCTGTTAAATCTGTTATTATCTCAACACCTTCAAGCCCCACACTGGGTGTCAAACAGGACTGCCATGGTTTAATCCCAGCCAGCACCTAAGCACAACACGGACACTTGCTTGGTCCTCTCCTGTGGGATGAGGGGCAGAATCAGAACAGTAGAAGTGTAAAAACCTTTCAGGTTGACATAAAAACAGTTTATTAATTAGACATTTAAAAAAAAAAATCTAAGAAGAAAAAATCCAAAACCGCAAAGAAAAGTGACACAGAAACCCAAGAAAGACAAGTAATACAAATAAAAACAATTGCTCATCACCAAGTATCTGATGACCAGCAGAACAGCCCCATCAGCCTTCCTCTTATTTTTACTGCAGAATGTGACTCTGTATGGTATGGAATATTCCTGTGGTCAGTTGAGATCAGCTGCTCCAGCAGTGTCCCCTCACAGTTCCTTGTGCACTCCCAGCCTGCTCAGCTGGGACAGTGTAAGGAATAAAAAAGACTTTGGCTCTGTGCAAGCCCTGCTCAGCAGTAACTACAACATCCACCTGTTACCAAGACTATTTTCAGTACAAATCCAAACCACAGTTACTGTGAAAAAACTGGACCCTATTCCAGCCCAAACCAGCACAGTGCACTATGCTCTGCTTAGTGTGATGCTGGGAACACTGCATCTCAGCACAAATGTGCTGAGCAAAATATAGTTTAATCAGAAAAGCAATTAATCTGGAAGTAGGAAAATGTTTTTCCATACCACTAAAAGGTTCAGCCGTATCTGGGATGACCAAACACAGAGGAATATTTTGTTACTGTTCATGGCACCAGGCCTTTCCCCTTGCATGCACATACATACAACTCCTAGAAGGTGACATGTAATAGGGATAATAGGACAAAGCTGTTTTGGATTCAAAATCCATCCATGTTCTGTAAGCAACGTTCTTCAACACCTGTTTCACACTTCTTTTCCACACATTATTTAACATAAGAGGGGTAAGTTAAGTTCCCAAGTTTTACAACACTTAGTTCTCACAGTGCGTTCATCTCTGCAAGGAAGTACTTCCCATTGTAATAAAGTAGTAAGGGATAAGTGTGCCACATCTTTTGTTCCACTGAGAAAACAAACATTGCTGATTTCCTAACTTCCAACCTTAAAAGGAGCAGCATTTTCACTATGATAGTATGGCAACGTTCTTTCCTTAGAGCTTCTAGCAAAGAAAATTAAGCTGCTGCATAAAGTACAGTTACCTCAGCTACCTTCTTTTTTATTTGATCCAGTGCACTGATGCCTTTTTCTCGTCTTAGGAAATAAAGGCCCAGACACTGTTAGAGGGTTGGGGGTTGTTTACCTCGGTATTTTAATAGGATCCCATTCGATGGCTTCTGCCGTCCAGGTAGAACACGCCGCAAAAGCCCCGTCCCCCCAGTAGAGTATACAATTAAAGACTCTACACATTAGCATATCTACCAGCAGGGCCCAATAAGGGACCTGGGTGGGCTAACTTCTAGTTTACACAATCTGTCCTACTAGGAGACCTTGAGGGCCCACGAAAACAGGGTGTTTGGTCTTCTAACTCTACATGGTTTCAGGGGTGTTTAGACTACTGGCCTACTAAACACCATGAAACCAGGCTAAACTATCACCTAAAGCATCACAAGTATGCATGCTGATACTTGTGAATGTAGGGAACAGTGTAAGAAATATTCAGGAGAGAAGCAGAAAAAATCCCTCAGGCATCAGAAGTATTCAGGAGAAAAGCAGAAAAATCCTTCAAGCATCAGCACATTTGTCAAAACAATCAACTTCTCCAGACTCTTCTCTTGGAATCTGGAGTCCATGATGCCTCTCTCTACCTACAAACTTTAACTTGTCAGTAGTTGGTGAAATAACTACTGTTCATACACAAATTCATGCAAATTCATGTTCTGAAGCCAGAAATTGTCCTACATGCAAAATATTCACAATCTTAACAAACGACTTTTCAGAGCCTGAAGAAATATGAATAAAAGCAGTAGTTACCAGATTAAAGAGCTTCCTCAGACATTTGCAGTAAAGAGCACTGGTTCCTAACAGCAAAGACAATTTTATTCCCCCAGAGAAGTCTATATTGTGTAATTTTTGCAAACCATTAGGCAAGTAAACAGCTTTGCTCTGACAGTCTTAAACGTAAAGTGTCTCAGAATTTCCATATATAATATAAATAATTTGTTTTACTGTGATCTCCAGTAGATACTTCATTGTCCACTGGAGATCAGCGCTATCAGAGCTAAAACCAGGCCATCAGAAACTGAATTTTTCATTTCAGTCTAGAGAACACAGACAAGCTGTATGAATAACTTCTTTGTTCTGTGTATTTGTGCTATTGTAATTCCAGCATCTTGTGACCAGACATCAGCCAGTGTTTTACCTAATGTCTCTGATTGTTGCTCTCTTCATTGGATCCACTTGCAGCATGTGCTTCAAAAGACTAATTACAGATGGATTCAGGTACTGAGGAGTATAAAAGATACCATCACATATCTTCTTGAAAAGGGTTGGCACATGATCATCATCGAATGGAAGTGTTCCACATAGCAAAGCATAGAGAATAACCCCACTGCTCCAAATATCTACTTCTGGACCTGCATATAACCTGTGAAAAAATTAACTATTAGTGATTTGTGTTTAATACATTTAAGTATTTTTTCTCTCGTTTTTCCATTGTATCACAGTAATTAAAAGCACATGAACTTGGCACAACTGGTTTGCAGACTATTTCAGTTCTATGCCATGCCTCCCTTGAACTTCAGTACTCTTCCCTTTCTAATATACAACAGGGCACAAGTACAGTTTTTCCTCTCTAATGTGTAACAATAATCCATAGTGCAATTTCACACAATGGCAAACTGAAAGAAACATGCATCTACTACTAAGAAAGCCCGTGTTATTTATTGTTATCAGTGTTTTAGAGGAATCTGTGCAAAGTCAGCCATCCCCAAAATTGTGACTGAAAATTTAAGACAAGCCCATAGAGCAGAATATGTCACATATTCTGTGCCACCGCCTGAGTAAAACAGACACCTGGCCTTCAATGAACAAGAGGCAATATTATGGTAGGTAGCTGAAAGCAGATTTGACAATCATAGTTTACAAAAAGGGAAGTTACCTCCAGACTGAGTATCTACTCTGCAGCAGATAATTCACTGCTACTCAACTTCACAGCAGACTTAGCCTGTAACTCTGCACCTCAGCTTCCAAGATTTGAGCTGTACATGAGATTTTTAAAGCAATTCAGGCAGTGTGCACAATGGATTTGGGGCATTAGACATCACTTCTATCTTCCAGGAACTATTCAAAGCTAGTTCACAGAAGCTTTAAACATTTTAAAAATTATAAATACAACTAACAGCCCTCAGTTTCTCAACATCAAGCTTGTCAACTGAACTAGTTTTGCACCCTTTAGAATCAAGCAGCAACATGACTGAAGTACATGCATACATGTATCCAATATAAAAGAAACTACCTTCCAGAAATTACTTCTGGTGCAGCATAGTTAGGGGAACCACAGCTTGTTCTTAAAAATTCTCCATCTGACATCATATTTGATAGACCTGAAAGTGTATAAGAGTAACTACTAAAATTCAGGGAGCAAAATTATTTCACACTGCATATATCACCTAGAACAAACCACTAGTGATTCAAATTAGAAAATTAACAAATTTATTCCAGTTAAGAAATAACATTGTTTGGAATTACGGATTTTTTTAAATGAGCATGCCACATAATCCTCCATTTATTTTACCAGAAATCTGAGTAATATCAATCCATTACTGCCCACAGCCTAGAGGTATTTGAGAACATATTCATTCCTAGACTAAAACAGTGAAATTTGGATGACACAGGCATGACAGAGAACAAAGTTGCTCTAAGGGAGATGAAGCAGTTATAGCAAGATAGGATTTTGGTCATTAACAAGAAAGTAGTAAAAACTTCATTTGCTCCTAAAATGCTGAAGTGGAAAATGCTACCACAGAATTCCATAAAATTCTGTTCGAGGTTACACAGAAGAAGGGAACTGAGGAGTAAACATGACTTTACCACAATTTACACCCCTACACTATGCACCTTGTTCCTACATCACTGCAGCTCAGTAGTTTACTTTTCAGATACTCTGCAAGCAACAGAAGTCTGCTTTAGAACAAGGCCACCAGCATTCAGTACAGTCTAACAGCTGTAGAAAATATCTTCTAGTTTCCTCAGTGAGGCTGCATGATCAACCCTACCAATAAGCCAAAGAACTCAGTCTCAAGGAAATTATGCCCTTTTACAGGTCAGCAGGGAATGTGGAGAGGAAAGAATACAGCTTGGCTAGCTTTCATATTCTAACACACAAAAGCTTTTATTACGGTCTTGTTTAATATACCAGTCATGATTAACTGAGTGCTACAGTTTTGCTGACACTAAGTTTCAGGAAGATATTTTTGTAAGTTACTGTACTTCATTTCTTCACCATGTGAGCCATTTCACCCAAAGCATTTTCCACACGTAAGATACCAGTATGATCCCCAGGGTCCACAGAGCTGAACATCATACTTTTAAAACATCCTTAGAATACTCAGCATTACCTAACACCTCTCACTGGAGACTTACATAAGCAGTTATTATCCACTATGTCTACAAGAGACCTATCATGACACAGCACTATGGATACCTTACTATGCTTATGTGGTGAGGTCTCCTGACTCAGATGGTTCCAAGAACTAGCTGCAAGGCTTCCCTGCAGCTGTGTCATGAACAGCTAGCATAAACAAATCTTCTTCACATCTTCAAAGATTAAATTTAGAGCAATTTAACAGGAGGACTAGTGTATTTTTCTAGAGCACTGTAGCTTCTGAAAGATGATGAATTCCCCCTGCACTGTCCTTCCAAGAGAGCTAAGCATCTACATTTCACGGATGGTGAAACAGACAAGGAGTGAGTTTTGAAGAAAAGTCAGAAACTAAGTCTGCTAAGCGTTTCAGAGAAAATAATGTTAAGCGAAACCAAACTAAGCATGTCACAATTTCAGCCAGTCACAGAAGATACCTCAAAAGAAAGCAAGAAAGATTGAGAGGAAAACAAATTCAATGGATGTGCAAGAACATTATTCTGCTTTACATTTATTTTCTTCATGGTCTTCTGCTGTATCCTACCACCAGGACATTAAAGTATACATATTTTATTTAATATTTCCTATTGTTATTAACAGGATCTAACACCAGAAATGCAATCAGATAGAAAAAGAAAGCAATACTTACCAAAGTCAGCTATCTTGGCATTCATGTGTGCATCAAGAAGCACATTTTCAGGCTTCAGATCTCTATGTACTACCATGTGCCTGTGACAGTAATCCACACCAGAAAGGATTTGCTGAAACAGACGTCTACTTTCCTTCTCATCAAGCTAAAACAAAGATTTTAAATAATTAAGACAGTGGGAAGTTAACTTGTTTTTCATTTTTACTAGCTAGAGGAAACTTCACCATGATCTAAACTTATCAATTATACTTATCATTTGATATTTTATACAGCAGATTATCAGAACTTGTACCAAGAAGCTTCATATCTTACATCACTTTGCTCGTACCACAGCTCTAAAGTGACCAAAACAAAATATACCCACTTACTCAGAAAGTCACTGAAATTTCTTAATCACACTTTTGAAATTGTGTTTGGCAGATGTTACATACTCACTATCTAAAAACATTAGCACTCAAACATTTAACTTTGCCTAACTGGAATATCAACAAGCTTTGATGTTTAAGCAAGTGCAAGATTTAAGTTGGCAAAAGCTGCTGAAATGCAGCACAGAAATTATAAATTTCAGATGCTATTTATTCTATCAGCAGCAAGTCCCAAACAGCAGACTTAGCCGGGCATTTCCTACAAAGATCCCTAATCCACATCAGTTTGTCCCAGAAACGGAAGTATCCTATGTATCTAAATGGTCCGTAAAAAGTGATTTTAGATCTTTCACAGAAGTTGTTCCAATAGTAGAAGACAGCAATAAGAGCACAATGGTAGCTTTCCAATAATGGGGTATACTGAAGAAACACTTTTCAGCTACTCCAATCGGGTACGTATCCATCTGGTCTGTTCCCAGACATTGTAAATTAAGAGATTAGTAGAAAGAAAGAATGCTATTACAAAGTCACAAATGAAGATTTGAAATGTGTTAACATATAGCCATTTGTAGTTGCAGGAAAAAATACAATCATAAAATATATTTCAATTGACAGCAGCAGAATTAAAACCAAATACAAGAAAACACACCCACACTTAACAAGGTGTAACCAGTACCCCTTGGTCCCAGCCCCTGATAATGTGGTTAGCTTCATTAACTCCACTTTGTGAGGCAAGCAGCTATTCTGTGACCATGCAAGTCACGTGTTCATGACCTCTCCCTCATTACCAGGCCCTGGAGGTCCTGTGAAGCAAATAGACAAACAAGTTTTCCTCTTCCCCTACCTACCAGCCTCCAGATTCCTGTGTGCTAGGCTGATTATCTGCTTCCTTACCAGCATTTAGTTCCCAGGCACACAGCCATGGATGACTCTGGCATGGCATATGGAACTGCAACAGCAGCCAGAGCAGTGTCCAACTGCTATTACCATCAAATAGTTACAAGTCCTAAATGGGAATGAAATCTATGACTTCTTGGTGGCCACAGATGCCTCCACCATGCCCTGCTTCCTCTGAGGGTTGACTGACTTGTGTTCTTCCAAGGCTAGACTGTGATTATTATATGGATATAGCAAAATATGTATTAAGATTTGACCAGATCTACAGAGGGTCTAGGTGAACAGATATCTCAAGCTGGTTGTGTAAAAATTCTACTACACTACTTATAAATGGTACTACATTGATTCTGCTCATAGAAATCCTGTGACACTTTTATCATAAATCCTATGCTACAGTAATCACAGTTGTTCTTTTGAGAAATGAAACCTTTAATTGTATCATTCTGACAAGGATACCCAAAAAGAACCTGTCTGTCCCCTCAGTGTAGGATGACACAAGAATGTTGCAAATGCATAACAGAATGCAAGTCACTGATTTGCAGAGCTGGACTACTTCTTACCCTTCCATTTTTACAGATATAATCAAACAGTTCTCCTCCTGAAACATATTCCATCACCATGAAAATGTCAGTGGGTGTACTGATGACCTGGTACCTGGTAAGAGAAGGTATCTATTAGTCTACACATTCAGTAAAACACTACTTACATTTAGTTAAAACTGAAGTCATACAAATAATCAGATAAAAAATATACTTTAAAATAGTTATCAATCTACAGCTACTGGAATAACATTATTTTTCAGAAGCTTTTTATCCTCCTTTCACTGCATGATGCCACCATTGCCAAGAGTAGCAGGAAATTTGTAATCCCTATCAGGAGTATCAGTCCTTGTTCTTTTAGAGGTACAAGTGATTTCTGTTAGACTGTTTACAGTACTGCCTCATCAACAGTTTGATGTACTGAAAAAGGACTTCAAAAGGACTTTGCTAGTGTTGAAAAAATACACACTTTCAACATTAACATGCAAAAAAATTCACTTGCCATAAATAAAAAAATGTACTTCCAGACTAGGAAAAAACTCCTCTTAATAAAAATGAATATTAGTATTTAAGAGTGTGTTGATCTCTGGTTATTATATTTTTATCATTCTACTTCAATTAAATTTTAAAAAACTAACTTTGAAGCTTTGAAATAACAAGTTTGAGGATAAAATCACAATTTAGGAGATTTTGATTTTTTCTACATAACCTTACCTAAAAAGTGTTTAATTTGTTTCCTTTACAGCATTCCACATGCAAAATAAAAAATTCCCTGAGAAAGAAACTGTCATCTGAAATCTGCTAAACTGCTTCAGTTTAGCAACACCACAAGCACACGTTCCTCTTGCATCCTGGTATGCCACTTGGTGCACTGACACTTCCTATTCTGTTCTGGCTATAGGTATGCCCTTTGGACTCATTCATACATTAACTGAAAGCACTAGCAATTTTGCTGACAAATCAGCTCAACAGTCTTCTGAAAACTAGCTCACTGAAAAAGTGGGTGAGTTGAGCTTACACAATGTGATTTAGCTTCAGTGTAACAGCTGTTGCTGAATTAAAGGGACTGCAAAGACATGACATCTGCCAGTAACAATGGGGTCTTCAAACCAGATTCTACCACTAAAAAAATCACCCACATCATGACTACGACAGTGGAAGTCTCACACACTCTAGGAGGTGTAGGTTATCTTAATAGGAAATTAGAGTCAAAAGAAAATCAACGCCACTTATAATTTATTACCACAGATGAGACATGAAGGGTCTGCTCTGGGACATAGTTAGCTATACTCTAAAATCCACTGATGAACTATTGACCAACTAAGATGTAATCAGGCACATTTTAAATACCACATTTAGACAAAGCTATATTGAAGATTTCTGAAATAGCAACCACATTTATCAAACTGTATATCCTTAATTCAGAAAAATCTTGCAGAGCACCACCTACACTGAAAAAACGTATATTCCTGACCAGCACATCACTAAAAACATTTTGAGAAGATACAATAAGCTTCCCATAAAAATTACCTTTAAACTCTTGTTCTTAGTAACTCATTTTCCAATAAGAAAGATCAAACATAAACAGAAAAAGAAAAATCAAGCAGCCGCTGAACCCAGAGATGCCTGCCACCATATATATCTGTCATGACATTACCTTCCCTACACCTCTCTAAAGAATGTCTAAGCCAAGATCTAATGGAAGCTCTCCAGCCTGCAGTAAAGATCAGCTTTGTGAAAACACATTACGGAGGGCACAGCTGCATATTTTGAAGCTGGTTATTTTTCTAACAAGATAGTGTTCATAGTATTGCCCTTTAGATGTATTTCACATCAGTGAGAGCAAAAAGTAAGTCAGTTTGGCTAAGTAAGTTTGGTAGCACTAAGCAAAACTTACAGCTTAATTATATGAGGATGCCTGAAGAGTTTGAGGTTCTGAATCTCCCTGCGGATTTTGCCTACAACATCAAGGCTGCGAATCTTCTGTCGATTCAGGATCTTCACGGCAACTTTATGCCCAGTTAACTCATGTTTTCCAACTGCAAGAAACAAGAAAGTATTTTGTCAATGCCTTTCTATTGCTCAGTTAAGACATTATTTCTCCTTTTTGAATGTAGCCAAGTTAAGACACTAGCATTCCACATAACCCCATTATCTTCGGTGAGGTTGAAAACCAGATAGTATGGAATTTTTTCAGCCCTACTCCAATTTCTCCCACAATTCTATCAATAGAACATGTATATAGGTAAGAAATTCCTTAATCCTAACCAGAAAACTATTGCTGCATAACATTTTTTGCAATATTGGTTAAAAAAAAAAAAAAAAAAAGAAAAAAACCAAAGCATATGCCCAAACCCTGCCATCCTTGCTAATTAGAGAGAGCATTTTCATTCCCTGTAAAAGTCGCTCCAAGCTTTTTGCTTACTTGGCAACCCACTCAAACATCTTTTACTGTATCTCTTTGTAGTGGTTTCAGTTCGCCTATTCAGGTTTGTGGCTAAATGCTAGGACACTTACTTGAATTTACTTGATTGCTTGTTGTGAGATGAGGATTAGGAGTAGGCAAAGCAGGCTCAAACTTTATAAAGTACAAAGAAGTTTTATTAATATACCTAAGACAGAGGGAAAAGAAAAGAAAACCCAAGAAAAACCAGAACAAACTCCTCAGACCATCCCTCCTTCCCCCATCTCTCCATTTCATTCTCCCTGACAACACACAAAAGACAACACTTTGACCTCCAGTCAGTTTACCACCTCAGAAACAGCTCTTGTTCTAGTTCATTTAGGGAGAGAAGTTTCTTTTGCTTACACCATGGATTTTCTCTAAGAAAAATACAGTTTTTATGGGTCTTCTGCCTCACCATTAGCCGCTGCCCGGAGCAAAGTCCAGCTTAATGGTGGATCCCTCCCACACCAGTAGCCTTCCCACAGCCACTTGGGTGGGTTATGAACAGTCCACAGGGTACCTGTTTTAAGGATGCCCAGTTCAATTGCAGCAACGAAGAAAATCCCTTCTTCTGTGCTGAGCAACACAGGTTCTCCTGACAACTCAGGTTCTCTAGCATTCTCCCCGGGACCAGGGCTCTGGGTCACAGCCTCTCCTCTCTCTTGGTTCTAGTTTCTCATCAGGCTGTACTTTTTCAACACTTACTTCTCTGTACTTAGGTATTTCAGTTCATTGGCTGCAATAAGAACTTCACATCCCCCTTTGGACTATATCTTCATATATTACAGAGAGTTTATTAGCTCAGTCCCCCAACCATGGTTCTCCTAAAGAGTTTTCAGCTTCACTCTTTAAGCAACTTCCCATGCACCTCCTTATAAGTATCAGTTCTGCTTTCCTCACTGACTGTAAAGTCTCTGCGCTGCACTATGTAGATGTCCTCACTCGTTCCTCTCTCTGCGAGGAAGGATGGGTGTCTGTGAGTTTAGTCCAGGCATGGAGAGAGTTAATCTCTGTCTCTCTGGCAGTGTGAGGATCACGTGCTCTTTGCCGGGCTGTTTGAACAGGCCCGAGCTGGATGGAGTCCGGCCCGGTCCTTGCCTGGCCCGGAGCAGGGGCCTGGCTCTCCCTCTCGTGTAGCTGGCACACCGGCTGAGCTGGATCTGCTGAAGATTCCAGCCGTTCCTCTCCCATGCCCGGCTGCAGCGGCACGGCCGCTCCAAACTTCCCTTGGGGGGAAGCGCTTGGGCCTTACCAGCGAGAGAAGCAGGAGCTGCTCCTCTCTACAGCAGCAGCAGGTCCAAAGAGGAAGAGCTTCAGACAGTCTCTGCTTATATATGGTTTTTGCCTCGAAGGCAGACCAACTTTTTAATAGGTTCACTTACATATCAATCCTTAAAACTACCTGATTATTGGCTCTCTCTCACAGGAAGGAAGTTATATTCCTTCCTGCAGCACAGATCACTTCCTAGATTTTGACCCCTCTGGCCTAACCCAGGACACTCTTCTACTGCATCTGCAGGGATCACTCCTATCACTTCCTCAAGAAGCCTGCTTCAGCAATTACTTACTCTGAACTACCAGTATAAGTACCTAATCCATTTACTTATAAAAATGTATCCGTCCTTGGAGCAGTCTGACAGCTCCACAGCCTGTGCAGTTAACAACAGAGCTTTATTCTATTTAAATAAGTGGCAAATGCAATGAGAAATGCACAAAAAATAGAACAGAAACAACTGAAAACAGTGCAAACATGCAACCTAATGTATTCCCAGAAGTGGAAAAGAAACTTAGGACAGTTTCACTGTTCTTTAAACAGAGGAACTAAGAAATGTAAACTATTTCACAGTGAGTTACACCTCTTAATGTCCTTGACTTTGCAAGTGCTATTGGGAGCAGTCACAGCAAAGTCCGTCAGAATATTTTTCTTAAACCCAAAACAGGATCACAGATGGAACACTGAGAAGCTAAGTATCTCTTTTACTAGAAAGCTTCCCTATCTGCATGGCTGCCACATGCAGTGGTTATAATAATACCATTAATTTGCCACCCTGATTCCTACCTTCTGAAGATAAGCCAGATTCTCCAGACACCCACATGGCTCATTCTTGTCCACATGAATAGACGTTTGTAACAAAACTGTGCTGAACACAATACTCACTCATTTAGGTGCCTACCCTCACTTGAGAATTTAAATAAGCCCTGGACTATAAGTTTTGTTTAAATATATCCATGGGAAGCTGTGATTAAACAGCAATGATCCACAAAAATCTGTGTTCAACAGATAATCTGGATACAATAAACAAACACCCATCGACCTGTAAATCTCATTCCAGTACAAAAGACCTTCCTGCTGCCTTGAGCCTCTATATGAGCTAAAAACCCATGCAAGTGAGAAGAAGTTCTTAGCAGAAAGACCGAAGGTAATGATAAGCATCTGCATGATCATTTGTACAAGACAGCCACCTATAAAATGAAGCAATCTGAATTCCCGTAGGGATTACTCAAGACCTGTAACCATCACAATGCTGCACTGAGATGTGTCTAGTATCTGAAAAAACAGAAGAGCTCTGACTAGGACGAAAAGACATCCCCTCATTCAGAGGAGCCATTACCTAACAATGGCTACAATAAACAAAGCTGGGCAGGCGTATTTGCACTACTGAGGAATGCAGGACAAAGATCACATCCATAGCAAGTTCCAGAGAGACCACAAAGCAGTGACAGGTGAGTGCATAGAAATGCATGAGAATTATTTGCTTTGAACCAGATCTTCAATTAAAGCAATCACATTCCCTTTATTTTCTTCAAATGTGATTGAAATTTTAAATTATATAAACAAATTATATCACCCATGTTCAAACCCTCAGAAGTAAAGGAATCACCATAAAACACGATAAAAATTAGTAAAGCAACTATTCTAATTGTAAAGTCTTTACCCATCCATAATGTGAACTGAAGAACACCAGAAGTATTTGAAAAAAAACAAAAAAAACAAAAAAACACTTTAATCAGTAAGTTAAAATGTAACATTTGTTTTTGTTAGTAAGAAACAACTTCTTAGAAACCAAGCAAAAATCTTTTGGTAAAACACGTGAATCTGCATCTTCTTTTGTTGTACAAAGTACATTTAAGAAGATGTTTAATATAGTAAATAACACACATATTTGACCAAGTCTACAGCTTAGCATATAAATACACAGTTCTGATATGCACTAGGTTATAAAATCTCATTTTTAAGCTGCTTTGTTTCATTTCTGATTTGTCAGTCTACCTTAGACTGGAATTTCATTAGCACTCAGAAAAACATTAGAAAGTAATTCTTTGGCTACAATCTATGTTCAATATGCAAGGCACATAAGAAAAAAGCTTTTCAAAACAAATTTTTCTTTCAAAGTAATTAAATAGTAACATTTGCAGTTGACTGAAACCAATTCTAGCTGTCACAGCCTTCAAGGCTGTGAGCCTCAAGCCTCAATTTTATTCACTGACTGGGTGAAAACAAGATTTTCTGCTTCTTCAACTCCACCAGCTTTGAATAAATTATTGTAATGAAAACATATTGTGGTTCAGTGCCAGTGCAGAAAGATCCCAAAAAGCCTGTTCTCTTGCTTAAGACATTTCAAATTCAATCTCTATTTTCTTCAGAAATGTTTGCCTTCCTTCATTTAATTTGAAATTATAACAGATCTAGCCTTTTAAGATACAAGTTTCCTGGATACAGTTCAAGGTATCTGTTACCAGTAAAACAGCAGATACCAACTGGTAACAGACTGCTGACACTTTTGAATTCAACATAAGGACAGAAGTGAAAGTATCACCCCAGATGATAACAATCATGTAGAAACGTAAGCAGCCAGTGTTATCTTTCTGAAAGCTACTTTGCATTACCACTTGATGGAAGTTTTACCTATAAAAGGGAATGCACCCTAATCATCAACTCGTCATCAGTCCTTCAAAATAATCACAGCAAAAAAGAAAAAAAAAAAAAAAAGAAATTAATTTAACAGACCTAGTATATTCCTATATTCCTTTTTTTCTGATAATACTAATTGCCTTCAGGCTTCACTGTGGCTTTGCATAGCACCAAGATTTTCAAGACAGTGACAGAGTCTCAAAGCAGCAGTGACTTATTTTTAACTGTAGAAGTGCAAGAGGACCAGTCTCTATCTTGTTCAACAGTTCTTCAATTGGAAAAAAACCTGATTATGAGGCCATGCAGACCAAATACAACATACTCATGAAATACAAGTATCAGTCATTAAGTTTTTAGAAGAAAAAAAAAATCAGAAGGTTATGTTGTAGTGAAACAATTTGCAGCAGGCCAAAAAGCCAATCCAAAGCTCAGAGAGAAGCAGTCTTTAAGAGTATGAGCTAAACAAATGTTTTTATTAACATGGAAAAAATCCAAACAACAGCAGTTCATACTGTACCAAGCCATATTGCTCCACAACATTAGATACCATACTGATCTGCACTGCTCCTTTCCAGGTCTCTTACTGTTGCCTTGACCCAGACCACTTGGTTTGCAGTCTATACAGAACAGTGTTGACAACTTAAATCTAGAGAGCCAGAAAAATTACTGTTTATTTAGAACCTTAAGTAATATCCCTCATATTCTCAGTTTGAACCACTTGAAGCCTGAGTACTCTTCCTTTTATGAAACTTAAAAAAAAAAAAACTGGAAATAAAAGTTTGCATCTAGTTTCAGCAGAAAACATCAGCAGTGCTTAAAAGAAAATTGCCAAAAATATGGATAGATGTTTTACACTGAATCCTAGTAAAGTCTGAACATGAATGCGTCAGATTCAGTTTTCTTTCACCTCAGCCTGTCACTTCAGTAGCACTTTAGCTTTGCCTAGATGCTGGCTAGGAACAGCAAGCTCTGCGACTTGCAGATCTACGGCACAGTCAGGTGAACCAAGCCACTCAGAATTAATTCAGAGTGGCACAGCCAGGTGAAAATGATAAACTGGACAGAACCACACCAGTGACAGCTAGCAGCAGTGCAAATTTATCTGAGAGTGACAGCAGGGGACCTTTCACAATTACCAAATAAAGCACTGATTTTCCAGTTCGATTTTTTCAGGCTGCAACCACTGTTAGAATAAAACATTCCCTTTCAAAAAGCCATACACCTGACCCCCTATATTACATAAGCTCAATGTAAATCCCAATTGAATTTTAAGAACTGAACACATTTATTACAGTTTTTCACTTTATATCAATTGATGAAACCATATCACCAGAGAAGGAAACGATGGAAACAGGAAAACAATGGCAGATATGGTATTAAATTAAGAAAATGTGTGCTCAAGAGGAAAACCAGTGCATCATAGATAAAATGTCCTTTATTAAGCACAGCTGAAGCAATACAAAAGTAACATAGTACATCATATGGGGACAAGAAAAGCAGCAGTGCAACAGTGCTCTCCTAAATTTAGGACCATACTAAAATATTGATGGTATGCTAATCTTAGTCTTCTGCGGTGTGCTGGGTAAAAAACCTCAAAACAAATACATCTTTGACCCCTTCCCTCAACCAGGCAGTCCCCCCATCAGGAAAGAGAACCTAAAATGCTTGTCTACTGCATTTCCTTTATTTCTCCCTGTTAAAGAAAGTTCTAAGTTCTCACAGAAAAGAATAGTACCCCAGCTGCCAGATGGGGGTCACTGCTCCTAGGTGGCTGGGGCTGTCCCTTTATAAGCTTGCCTTGAAAAACAGACTCAAAGGGCTCTGCTCTCAAAGTATTTTTTACTGCTTTCCTAGAGCAAAATATCATCCTATTTCCTACATGTTAAAAATTTTTTTCAAAATATGCCAATAGTTAAAAGAGCTTGTGCAGAACACATACAATGGATTATCTACACTAGGGGAAAAAAAGCTGGGTTTTTTATGCACCTATTAAGTTAACAAAAAAACAAAAACAAAAAACAAAACAAAACAACCCCCAAAAAAAAAATCCAAACAAAAAAACAAACAAACAAACAAAAAAAACACAACAAAAACAAAACAAAAAAAACCAAAAAACCAAAAACAAAAAACAATCCCTTATGAAGAATACAGCCTGAGCCTAGCTCTATTCATTTGAGAAAGGATGTTTTTGATTTGCTTGCCCCAATGTTTGAACTTCTCACAAACACCACTGCAGGAACAGTGTAAACTGAAGCACAGTCCTGCCATCTGTGGTAAATGGAACCATGGGGAAGTTTAACTTCTACCTTACTTCCATTAGCCTTCAAATAAGCACTGTATCATCCACTGCCCTACACGGGAACGTCTTTGAAATCTGAGCTGAAATAAATTCTCTTGACCACTGGTAAAGCAGATTAAGCATGAAGTTTTTCCTTATCTGCACATCAACTCTGTAACCAACTAATCCAACAATCCCAGACCCATCTTTTTACGCTTATTTCTCTGTAGAGAGAGAAATCTTGCCTTCCTTACAAGGGCATCGAGAGTTCGTACTTGAGCACCAAAATGCAATATAAGAAGCTCGAGGATTTACACTCCGAAATTTCGTTGCATGCCCGGTGTTGTTCTAGACAAAGGCAGCATTCAGCTCCCAGCGGTTATTTCCGCAAGCACAGACGAGGAAGCTGTTTGTGCCCCAGCCGCCGCTTCCCGCCGCGGGACCGCAGGTCCCACCCCGGTAGCTCAGCCCGTGGCAGTGCCCGCTCCGAGCTCCCAGCTGACGGGCCCCCCGCGGCCCCGCTCCCGCCGCTCACCCTTGACCTTCCCGAAGGTGCCGACGCCCAGCGTGTCCCCCAGGATGTAGTGCCCGATCTTCACCCGCCCGTGCTCGTGCTTCTGTTTATCCGCCACGGCCGCCATCTTGAGGCAAGGGCCGAGCCTGCGCATAGCGCCCGCCCGCGCCGCGCCGGAGCGCCGGCGGGGAGGAGCAACCACAGCGCGCCCGCCCGCACCGATCCCGGAAGCGAACGGCGCTGGCCGGGACGAACCACTGCGGGTCGCGGGGGAGGCCGGGCCGGCCCACGGGCGCGCGGGGGGAGCTCGGGCCCTGCTGGGCCTCAGAGCGGGGAGATGGCGGCGCGGACGGGGCTGCTCGTCGGGAGGGGCGCCCTTACAGGGAGGCCGCCCTCGTAAAACAGACTCCGCAGTCGGCGTTTCCAGTTGCCTTGTAAATTAAATCTGTCTGTTCTCCTCGGTTCCTGTTCCCATATCCAGACCCTATTATGAGAGTACGAAGAAAAGAGAAGTCTCTTAACTGCAATTACCTTGCCTTGCCAGCCACTCACGCCGCTCATTCACGTTGCATTTAAGTCACTGACCTGCCTTCCATTTCACGCATTGGGTATTCTCTATATGCCGAAGATCGTATTTGTTTTATTGTTGACTATAACTGGATTAATTTTTTTTAATCGCATTCCAACCCCACCTTGAAAGAAACACATAAACCTGGTGAAAGAGGGACTGTTTGGTGAGTATTTTCAAGTGGAGAGATCACCAATTGAAGAGGATGGTTATGGGCATCTCTCATGCCTTCACCTTCCTCCAGTACTCCAGACTAAATGAATGATTCAATCTGAAATGGTTTCTCTTGCCTACCCTGCACACAGCCCTTGAATGTGTTTGCAAACAGTTGAATACATAGACAGCAAGAAATGGA
The DNA here is from genome assembly GCA_034509425.1 of Eopsaltria australis. Taxonomy (NCBI): domain Eukaryota; kingdom Metazoa; phylum Chordata; class Aves; order Passeriformes; family Petroicidae; genus Eopsaltria; species Eopsaltria australis. The sequence goes on along the minus strand of JAVTVJ010000858.1, from coordinate 285,290 downwards.
CAATTTTATTCTAGTAATGCTCCTAAATCCAATTCAGAGAGCCTTCAATATTACTTTTGTTGCAGTCATTAATTTAACAGTTGGAAAACAGAAAATCTGGTCTATGCAAAAATTGTGTATTTTAAGAAGTTCCTCTATGCTAATGGTAAGTTAAAAAATAAGTCATAGGAAAGTAACCTTGAGGGGTGTTCCCACTCGAGAAATCTTTATACAGTCACCCTGGAAAGGGAAGGGATGTGTCAGAAGCGCGTCCATTAAAAAGTGGGACTGAGCTCTAGAGCGTATAAAGCACATCTATAACGTGATTGTCAGCCAGATGTTTCTAGGTCAGCTGGGTCAGCTCAGCAGCCTGTAGCTCAGCAGCTTTACTTACGTTATCAGCATTGTCATTTGTGGGCTCCTTTCTCAGGAACTTTGCCACATCCTCACCAGTGCCAGTTTCTGGCAGGAAACATTGTTCTTCACATCCTCAGGATGTTTAGCTTTGAATAGTTGAGTCAGGCTGGTCTCAGCATTCTACAACACCAAAAGCAGCGTGACACCCCTCCTCCATCCACCTCTGACAATTTTTGCTAACAAGTCAAAGTTTGAGCAGTTTTACTCCACTTCGAGCATCCTGCTACACTATATTACTACACTACACCACAATAGAATTGTACAAGCTCTGAAGGGTAATTATAAAAATTATTTGGCCTGATGTTGGATCTTTGGCGCTAAAAATCTTGTACATTACATGTAGGAAATACACACAAATCAGAATATACAAACTATCATAGTTTGTGATCTGAGATTTTGGGGAAAAATACTTAATGTCAGGCTATCAAATTTCAGGGTGGGATTGGATAGCAATCCAACATCAGGAAAAGAAAAACTGGCATGGTCTCTTTTGGGATGCAAAAAGCATTACTTAAACCTTTTGGAAACATTCTTTGTAGTATGAGGAGAACGTTACGTGTTGAACATCACACTGGGAAAAAAAGAATGGATTAAGCCATAGCTATGTGAAGAGGGGAAAATTATTTGGAATGTCTGCAGGGCTCGTTACTATCTTGATACCAAAGGATTACAAGCGATCTTTGACTTTAACTCAAGCTGTTGTCCTGATCATGACAACACAATGAGAATTCAAAAAGCTCTACAGGTCTATACTAGAAAATTGTATCATTTCATGAATTACTAAGTAATCTCTTAATCTTGTAGGTACCAGAACATTTTAGAAAATGAAAATAAATGAGCTGTTAAAGTCAGATGGAATCTAGACTGCAGAAGCCATTCATTACTTTTATATTTGCAGACAAAAGTATTACCAAAATAGTTTGTCCATGTGTATAGTGATTTTTATGCTTATATCACTGCATTCAGTTTTACTCAAAGTTCTTTGTCACACCTTGAGCATTAAGTTGATTAAAAAAAAAGAAAAAAGCAAAAACCCTACAATAGGTAAAGTCTCTGAGGCTGAGTCAAATCAAGCATAATCTAGGCCAGGTTTTATAGTAATCACAATGGATTAATATTTTAATATTTGATGCTTATCTACAATACATATGAACCTACACAGCTACTTGAACTTTACTCAGTGTGAAAGGTAATGATAAACACTTTACAATACTAATCAGGAGCACTGCTTCCTCCCTCACCTTTTGCATGTGAGAGTCACATTAGAAGACTGAGCTTTTTTGGCTCACAGTGCAACTTGGAGTAATGTATTGTTAGGGGCTGGGGTTCAGGTTGTCCTCTTAGAATAGCTGTAGGAACAAGACATACCAGAGGAATTATTCCATGAGTCTTTTAAGCTGACTTACTTTTTGATAACCTCTCCATTACATTATTTATCTTGAAAAGCCCATGCACTACTTTAAAACCACTTTTTCTGTTTGTTTATTCACACTGGACATGCCTCTACTTTTAAGACAGAATTTTAAAAGAAAAAAATGAACTCAAAGCTGACTTAATGATTTCTGTCAATTATCTGCATAATCTTATTTTAAGACAGAAAATTGCTGTTAAGTTCCCCTTGTACAGTTTTCTTTCTTTTAAATGTAAATAGTTTCTACATTTTCAACAATTTATTCCCATATGTGGGAAGACTCAGGGCACTCTGGTGTAAACACAGCTGCTGTTCTGTGGAAACACTCCCAGCCTTGTGTTACCCAGGGTATTTTAAGTGGCAGTGGTGTGGAGCCCTGGCGTGCATGCCCTTTGTGACACACAGGGAGCCAGTGCTGGGGTTCAGGACACAGCAAGGCTTTCCTGCACATCTGCCCACACACTGCAATGCCATCAGGCTGCTGTACAGTTCAGGGCTAGCAAGGAGACCAGGAGTGGTTGGTGATATAATTATTGGACAGTACAAGAAAACAAAGGATTGAAGCCAAAAGGGAAAACATTCTCTGCTTTACTAATATTAAAGGGGGAATGTAAATGTGGGTTGTTTCTACTAGCTGGCATTAAGACTTCCTTGGTGCGATTTGCAAACATGCACACACTTCTTGCCCTTTTCTCTTTGACTTCTGGCTCTACATTACCACTGAATGTACAGCACACTTCCACAAGCACCAGGTACTATTTCCACTTTCCCTCTCCTCCCCCTGAAAGCACATGTTTTGCCCAGCTCCAGGCTTGTATCTCTTCTGGTGTTTTTAGCGTCTAAGTTGAAGACACTGCAGAAATCACAATCACACAATAGTTTGGACTGGTAGGCACCTGTAAAGATTCTCTAATTCAGCCTGCCCTGCAGTCAGGACATCTTCAACTAGACCAGGATGTTCAGAGCCCAGTCCAGTCACTCCTGAAACACTCTCAGGGATTCTTACAGCTTCTCTGGGCAACCTATTCAATGTCTCAGCAGCCGCATAGAAAAAGACTTCTTCCTTTAACATAGCCTGAATCTATTCTTCTCTAGTTTAAAACCATTACCCCTTGTCCTATAACTGCAGGCCCTACTAACAGGGCCTTTCTTGCAAGCCCCCTACAAGTATTGGACGGCTTCCTGAAGCCTTCTGTTCTCCAGGCTGGACAATCCCAACTCTCTGGGTTCATAGGAGAGATGCTGCAGTCCCCTGAGTATTCTCTGTGGCCCTTCTCAGGGCATAGTCCAACAGAACCATGTCTTTCCTGTTTTGGGGACCCCAGGGCTGGATGCAGTGCTCTGGGTGAAGTGTCTCTGCAGAGGGAAGAACAGAGGGGCAGAATCACCTTGCTTGACCTACTGGCCACACTGCTCTGGCTACAGCCCTCGATGTGGTTGGCTGTCTGGTTTCTGGGCTGCAAGTGCACATTGCTGGCTCATGTCCAGCTTTTCAAGCACCATTACCCTCAGTCCTTCTTCACAGAGCATCTCTCAATCCCCTCACCCTTGGCTGCGATTTGCCTGGACCCGGGTGCAGGACCTTACACTTGGCCTTGCTAAACATCTTTAAATTCACATGAGCCCACTTGATCTTCTCCATGTCCTTCTGGATGGCATCCTGTCCCTTGGACACATCAACCACAGCACTCAGATAGGTGCCACCTGCAAATTCTCTGAGGCTGCACTCAATCTGTCACTGGTGTCATGTTAATTGTGGGGGAAGTTACACTTTGACCGTCCCTTTATGGCTCACATGCCTACAGATACTTTTCCTCTTCTTCACATCCTTTGCCAGGTTCAGCTTTAGCCACACCTTGGCCTTCCCAGCCCTATCCTCTCACAACTGAGCAATATCCCCACGGTCTTTCCAGGATCCCCTTCCTGCTTCCCTGCCTGTGTTTATTTCCTTCTTGCCCTTCAGTTTGGCGAGCAGGTCTTGACTCAGCCATGCTGTTGCCTTTTCTTTCCTGGTTTCTTACAGATAGGGATTGAGAGCTCTTGTGCCCTGTGAAATGCACACTTCAAGCATTGCCAGCTCTGTTCCATTCCCACTCTGAGGGCAGTGGGTCCCACTGACTAGCTCTGAACTGAACTCTCCTGCAGAGAGATGCTCATGTGGCCTCCTGTTGTGCCAGGGAGCTCAAAGGGCCTCACTTAGGACCCCTGTCTATAGTGTCTCAAGACAACTGACTTCAGTCTTCAGCCAGTCTCCATCTTGGCCGCAATCCAAGACAGCAATTACTGGAAATTTTCAGAAGTCCATAACCATAGTACTGTTCCACTGAGGCTATGTTTCAGCAAGTAACATTCCTAGGCTATCAGGGGATGACTATCTCTTTTCACCCTCCTTGGCTGGGCAACACAGGCCCTGATATGTTTCTGGTAAGTTCAAGGGCAGTTTTGGTGGGGGTGAACAGGAGGGGGAGGTGTTTGGGGATGTAATATATCCACACATAATGATCTTTTACTGAAGGCAATAAATCTTTCACTATAGTGACTTGTACACCTCTCTGCCTCAAAGAAACCTTCATCCAATACACTTCTAAAAAGTGAGACTACACTGAACAATATGAAATTTAATTTCTGTACTACACCAATCTGTGACCTATCCTTCAGTCTGAAGAATGCAAAAATCACACATTACAGACTGGGTATGACAATACTTCTGTATATCTAAAAGGGCTGACCTAAACTGCCAGTGAGCATTATGCAGAGATTCAATTGATAACCCTTGAGTTAAAATGGTTAATGAGATCTAAACAAAAGTTTATACACTGAGCAACCAGCAAGGCAGCCTTTCAGTATTTAACAAAACACTACAAAGAACAGAAATGCATCAAAATCTATTTCCCATACAGAGCTAATATAACTGACACATGAAGTTCACAATCCTTTCTGAACAGGACTAAAAAACCACAAAAAAACCTGATCTGCCCCTCACCAAGAATTTTAAAGCAATTGAAAAGGGCTGTCAAAATTTTTGTCCATAAAATTCATTCTTGCTGCAAGTAAAATTCTCCTCGAAATAAAGGGTTTCAGTTACTCCCAGTCATTGGAAGTTTCAATCATTGTTACCATGGTGTTCCTTATTATACGAATGTTTATTTTTCAGGAGCAGAATTCATGAGAAGCTAATAGGTAACAACAGTAAGTAGCTAAGAACTTGCCTTTGCAATGTTTTATCATGTTTGCAGGTCAAACAGGCTGTTCAGAGCAAAATCCCATGCAACAGAAAGATCATCTAAGACTCAACCAGCATAGGCTTTCACTCCCACCCATAGTCAGAATACCTGCCATACCATCCAACTGCCCCATCACTCAAAAAGCCCTTCCTTAGAATCCTACTGACCTGTTTCTATGATGTCTTGAGTTTATTTCTCAGAGAGTAAGGATGCACTTATGGTTACTTCCTTTCACATCTAAGAGTTTTCTAAACATCATCAAAAAACACATTGCAGGGGTATTCCTTAGCCCTGGGAATACATGGCCAGTAGTGTGCAGAGAGTATTCTAAGAGCATCACTACCACTTACATTCCGACTTTCTCAAATGGATCAGCTGAACCTAGAGGGAGTACAGCCTATTTGTTACATGCTACAGAATAGCAGCAAATGACTTCCTTTGGTTTAGAAACAGCTCAGGCTGATACACTAGAGTATCCAGAAGCTCTAACTCTACTTCATTTAAAAGCCAAAGAAAGTGCAGTTGGACACTCCAATTTCACACCTGGGTGAAAATCTGTGATTTTGCAAAGGGTGATACATTTGCTGATCAGTCAGTGACAATGCGATACTCTGCTTCTGGAAGTTCATGACAAAACTAAAGACCAGTAAGAACAGCCTCCAAAGCTTAAAGCTTTTCACAAGTTTTTCAGTTTCTAGTATTGTCTTTGCAAGGCATCTGAAAGTACTCTAAACCCTCACAGTAATTACTTCAATTCCCCAAATTTTCATGGCAGCACCTTATGATCACTTTCTTAGTGTGAGTTTGAATGCCAGTAACACACAAGGTAGGGTACAAATTCATAAGGCACTAATCTGTAATTTTTATGTAACTCAAGTAACTTACTACTATCTGGTATTTAGTATTTACACCCAGCACAGTTAACTCAGATCTGTGTCGGCTTTCCACACCAACTCCACCAGGCTATTTGAGCAATTCTGTCCCACCCACAGGTCTCCAGCTCCTCTGTATCTGCAGTACACACACTCCAGCCTTGGCAGTTTCTTTTTGCCCAAGAAGCAATGATCTTCATAGCAAGCAGTGCCTCTGCAGGCATTTCAGTACCACAGACCAGTGAAAAAAGAACAGAATTGGAAATCCCTCTTTCACGAACACCTCCCAAGACAGCACATAGAGCCATTCCTATAGCTCCTATCTTTAAAACAAAATTCTGGCTCTCTATGCTACGGCATACTGAGATTCAGTGGCACACAGGGCAAATCTATAGTACCAATATTCTACTGCTCTGGCAGGGAACTTCTTTTGAGTAATTGTCCTGGGTTAGGCCAGAGGGGTCAAAATCTAGGAAGTGATCTGTGCTGCAGGAAGGACTACAACTTCCTTCCTGCAAGAGAGAGCCAATAATCAGGTAGTTTTAAGGATTGATATGTAAGTGAACCTATTAAAATGTTGGTCCGCCTTCGAGGCAAAAACCATATATAAGCAGAGACTGTCTGAAGCTCTTCCTCTTTGGACCTGCTGCTGCTGTGTAGAGAGGAGCAGCTCCTGCTTCTCTCCCGGGTAAGGCCCAAGCCCTCCCCCCCACACTCCTTCCAAAAGGGGGGTCGGGGGGGGGGGAAGGGAAGTTTGGAGCGGCCGTGCCGCTGCAGCCGGGCATGGGGGAGGAACGGCTGGAATCTTCAGCAGATCCAGCTCAGCCGGTGTGCCAGCTACACGAGAGGGAGAGCCGGGCCCCTGCTCCGGGCCAGGCAAGGACCGGGCCGGACTCCATCCAGCTCGGGCCTGTTCAAACAGCCCGGCAAAGAGCACGTGATCCTCACACTGCCAGAGAGAGAGAGAGAGACAGAGATTAACTCTCTCCATGCCTGGACTAAACTCACAGACACCCATCCTTCCTCGCAGAGAGAGGAACGAGTGAGGACATTGACATAGTGCAGCGCAGAGACTTTACAGTCAGTGAAGAAAGCAGAACTGATACCTAGAGGGAGGTGCATGAGAAGTTGCTTCAAAAGTGAAGCTGAAAACTCTTTTAGAGAACCATGGTTGGGGACTGAGCTAATAAATTCTCTGTAATATATGAAGATATAGTCCAAAGGGGGATGTGAGGTTCTTATTGCAGCCAATGAACTGAAATACCTAAATACAAAGAAGTAAGTGTTGAAAAAGTACAGCCTGATGAGAAACTAGAACCAAGAGAGAGGAGAGGCTGTGACCCAGAGCCCTGGTCCCGGGGAGAATGCTAGAGAACCTGAGTTGTCAGGAGAACCTGTGTTGCTCAGCACAGAAGAAGGGATTTTCTTCGTTGCTGCAATTGAACTGGGCATCCTTAAAACAGGTACCCTGTGGACTGTTCATAACCCACCCAAGTGGCTGTGGGAAGGCTACTGGTGTGGGAGGGATCCACCATTAAGCTGGACTTTGCTCCGGGCAGCGGCTGATGGTGAGGCAGAAGACCCATAAAAACTGTATTTTTCTGAGAGAAAATCCATGGTGTAAGCAAAAGAAACTTCTCTCCCTAAATGAACTAGAACAAGAGCTGTTTCTGAGGTGGTAAACTGACTGGAGGTCAAAGTGTTGTCTTTTGTATGTTGTCAGAGAGAATGAAATGGAGATGTGGGGAAGGAGGGGTGGTCTGAGGAGTTTGTTCTGTTTTTTTTTTTTTTTTTCCCTTGGGTTTTTTTTTTTCTTTTCTCTTTGTCTTAGATATATTAATAAAACTTCTTTGTACTTTACAAAGTTTGAGCCTGCTTTGCCTACTCCTAATCCTCATCTCACAACAAGCAATCAAGTAAATTTAAGTGTGCTAGCATTTAGCCACAAACCTGAATAGGCGAACTGAAACCACTACAGTAATACACACAAGCATCTTTTTCAGTTCAGTGCAGATATACTATCAAACGAAAAGACAATTAAAGGACTGTTTAAAATTAATCAGTTCAGAATTTGTGTGTGTAAGTATTTATGTATTCTCATGAATACTACGTTTCAGTGAAGTAAAGAAGTAGAAAAAGGTGACAATTTCTGGATAAGACCATTTATTTTAACAAACAGATGAGTCTTTTAAGATGAACTGGAGGCTGCAACAGCTGCTCTCTTGGGCTTCGGTGTAGTTCCCTCACGGAATCCATTCCTGTAAGTACAAATATGGTTACCACTTTTTGAGAAGTTGATTCCACCAACTCCATTCTCAGAGTCATGTTTTAGATGAAGCTCACTAACTTTTTTCAATTTATCTCAGTAACATACTGAAATCACCCCTTCAGACCTTTTTAAAAAGAAACACATTATAAAAAATTGCCTTGAATAAGCAATATGGTTTCCACTCTCTTCTGCTAAAGTATATTTGACTTCTTAAAATGGGAAGATTACCCGAGTAAACACTGCAAGACTACACCAAATACAACTCACCTGCTGAAAGCACATCTTAGTTCACATTCCTTCCAAACAATCCCACCAAAGAGGTCCTGTTTGTGAAGCTTGTTTCTTACAAAAGTCCTCTATGCCTCCAAGCACACTCTTTAGCCCTGAGCTTGCTTTTGCATGACATTTCTACTTGAGCAACACTCAGTGGAAAGCAAGCTACAGTTGCACACTGGAAAGTGTTTTATGGGTGCCATTGGAAAAGAATGAGCTAACTGAAACAAATGAGTTGATCCCTCAACCACACCCAAGACTGAGACTTAAAATCGCCTACCTTTTGCTAATAAAGCAAATCTACATTTTTATGGCAACACTCTGTGTTGTGATAAATTACATGGTGTTTTTATACAGCTTTCTTGTGTAGTAGACCAGAAACTACAGAGTTCCAGGGGAATCATACAACCCCCCCACCACTACCTGCCAAGTACAACTCAAAAGCTTTGTAACAAATCTTAGAAACGTGCAACTCAGGATCTGATGTGATGCCTATTTAATGATAACTGAACTCTAAATAAAGAGAGGGACCAGAAGTTATTCCCATGCTGGAATTTTTTCTGAGTGAGCAAATGGGGAGTGCATTTTGAGACTGATCTCTATGAAACAGCCCACTTTAGTGTCATCATCTATTCAACTGAACCACAAATAGAGGCAATACCAAATACAGCATTTTTAGATGTGGGCATCTTGATTACAATAACCTCTGTGTTCTGTACTACCTTAATTTAATAGAAACACTGGAACTTTTTATACACCCGTTATCTTACCAGTAAGGGTTTTTTTATCCTCAAAGGAGGATAAAATGCAGCCAACTACACAAATTATCACTTATTTCATTACATATTTAAGAAGATCATACCCCATTATTACTAAAACAAAATTAAAATGTTAACTTTTTCATTAAGTGGTATCTAAGCAGGATTTCACACCACACTAGTCTGTAATAAAATGTTATACCTGAATCGACGGTAGACCTTTTTCAGGTGCCTCATGCGACCAGTCCCAGTGGTGTTGCGTCTCTTAGCCTTTGCACTCCAGTTATCTAAAATATATGTTAGTGTTACTTATCTGCACCAAATAATTGAAGTCACATGTTAAGTTTGTATGGTACAATTATTCAAGCTGACAAAAAAATTAACTGTAATTTAAGTCACTTTCTATGTAGCAACTCTGCATGTTATCTAACATATAGTTACATCATCATTAATTTGAATAAAGCCCCAAAATGCAAAATAAGGAAACTGCAAAATGACACAGTATTCTTCCTTGACTGTGAAACAAGTCAAAATGCTGAAGTAAGAGAAGCACATTTTTTTAAACTAAAGCCAGTTAAAAGTTTGTTACTTACACTTTCTCTTACGCTTGGCAGGGTAACCACATTTCCCACAGGTCGATTTTTGCAGGTGGTACGCCTTGGACCCACATCGACGACACAGGGTGTGTGTCTTATTTCGTCGCTTACCGAACGACGACGTACCCTTCGTCTGAAAAGCATTTCAAGACACGGAAATAACACTAACGCTTCCAGCTCACAAAACTAAAAGAACAAGCTTTAAAAAGCCAAGTGCAAACCGAGTCGCATAAACACGTTGGATGCACATGTAATCCCGAACCACACCTCAGATTCAACCAGAAGCAGCCTCCATTTTCAGGACTCATTGCCGCCATTTCTTATGTGCCCCCACCCCCGCGCTTAAGAAAAACGGAGCCACAGCGCGTTTAGATCGGCTCTCCCCACACCCATCACCCTCAAGCAGCAAACTGCTTTCTCCTGACGGAAGGTAACTCGCTTAACACACAGCAGCCGCACACTCACCCTTGGCGACCGAACCCCCTCCCCTCCTACGTTCCCGCCCGGCTGCTCGGCCACAGCGGCAGCAGGAACGAAGGAGGAGTCCCCGCAGCTCCACAGCCCACCACGGCCTCCCCTCGCCTCCCCGCCCGGCCCGGCGGCCGCGGCCGCGACCGCCGCCAGCCCCCATGCCCATGCCCATGCCCATCCCCGCCGCCCAGCCGGCCGCGGCACAGCGTGGGGAGCCGAGCCCCGCAGCCCGGCCGACTCCAGCGGCGCCCTTGGGCTGCCGCGGAGGCGGATGGCGGCGGATGCTCCACGAGCGATCCCAGCCCTCACCATCTTCACCGGCCGCCAGCACCAAAGAGGCCAGGCCCCGCCCCGCTTCCGCCACGGCCCCGCGAGCGCTTCCGGGGGCGGGCCCCGGCCCGGGCCCCGTGTGAGGGGCGGCCGCTAGGGCGGGCCCGCGCTCGGGTTCTGTGTGAGGGGCGGCCGGCGGGCACGGAGCGCGGCCCGGGCATAGAGCGTTCCTGGGCACCGCTGCACCCCCGGCACAGCGCTGAGCACCCCGGGCCGCCCCATTGCAGCAGAGCCCGCGCAGCCAGGTGAGTGCCTGAGCGCCAAGTCCTGACCCTGTTCACACTGACAGTCAAAGTTACTTCTATAGAATCACAGTCACCAGTTTTGGAAGAGATCGATAAGACCATCCAGTCCACCCGTCCACCCAGCACTACCCCTGCAACCCCTAAACTACTAAAGATCACCCAGCGCCAGACCCAGATGCCTGTTGAACACCTCCAGGGAGAGCGATTCCACCGCTCTCCGGGTAACCAATTTCTGATCACACAGTGACAACATTTTTAACATTAATCTCCCATCTCTCAGTTGAAGGCTATTTTCTGTTCTCTGTGTAGGCACTGTAGAAGAGACTGGCCTCCACCTCACTACACTTTTCTTCTAGGTAGTTGCAGAGAGCAGTGAAGTCTAATGGGTGAGTTTTAATGAGTGAAATTCAGGGACAGGGTACTCCTGCCTGTAATACATAACTTTCAAAGAAAGATGTCTTGAAAAACAGGCCCTCTTGTGCTCTCTGTTTGTCCATGTCCTCCCCCAGACCTCTCCATGGCGCTAGACAGTTTGCCTGAGGTCAGAAGTGTTCCTTGTTATATCATGGGCACAAAAGCGGGAAGTGGTCACAGCACCAAGCCTGAGTCCAAGAAACATTTAGACAGTGGTCTAAGCACATGGTGTGATTCTTGAGGCTGTCTTGTGCAGGGCCAAGAGTTGGTGGATGATGCCTGTGGGTCCCTTCCAACTCAGCATATTCTGTGATTCTCTGAAAATCTACTATTTAAATTCTGCCTATTATACATCTTCAGTAAACTTACAGTCTATATACAGTTTTATCCTGAGAGATTTCATTTCAGGTGAAATTGGAGAAATCTGTGTGTGTCTCATTACCAGATCATTACCTTGTCATCCCAAACAAAGCCAGAAATTGATGCTATAGCCAGTTTATTTATCTTTGAATTGTAGAATTTTGTAACTTGTCTTACAGTACTTGATGAAAGCATGTCTTTATCTGGCAGGCTAGATCTTACTCCTGGTTTACTCACAAAAAATGAAGCTTTTCCAAAGTACAGCTGTCTGGGCCTATCAGAAGCCAATAAACTGCAAGCAACCCTCCTGCTATAAATGAGTTGAACCCCTTTGACACAGACCTCATTGATCAGAAAAAGGGGTAGTCCCATAGCACAGTCCTCAAATTAATGAAGCAGTGTCTGACCTGCTGACAACCATGTTCATATGGTTGTCTCAATACTAATTTATCCTCACGTGTTTAGGAGTGCAGCCTCTTGTTGAATTCTTTTGGTGCTAATTTATGTACTGGCATGCTTTTAACCTCTGCTGAGGTTGAGGGATGGTGAAAAAAGCCATTTTGACTTGAGCAGCATGGCTTCCAGACCTAGGTATGGCTCAGGCTGTTCACTCAGTTCTCTCATTTTAGGTGGCAATTTCTGTTTCTGAAATAACAGAAATCTTTTCCTGTATTCATTTTACCTCACATGAAATCCAGACATGTCGCAGTAGAGACGGACACACGACACGCGAGTAGTCCAAGGACAAAGAAGAAGTGCTTTATTAGTCTATGCTAACATCTTTATACCCTTTTTCCTCAGCTACTGTAACATGCTACTATCGGCTGTGTGGAAAACAACACTAAAGCTATCTTCATAACAAGAACTTTCCCAGCACGTTAACAAGCCATACAAGCAGTCAACTACACACTATAAATCCTCCACCGCATTCTGGATGCTCTTCCGCAAGGCCATCTCTGGGTGCAAAACATCTTCCCTGGTTATCTTCTTGGCTGTCCCCCACTGTGGCTGCAGGTGTTCATACCATTGCTTTCTCACGGGGCTTTCTCACGGGTAAATTCTGATCACTTTCAAGTCCATGTCTGAGAGGCTTTCAGGCCTGCTGTCAGCCTCATCCATCCCCACAATTCCCCCTTTTTGTTTTACTACCAAGAAAGCAGTGTTTATCTATCTCTGCAGGGCCCTTTGCAGAAAAGACAACAAACACAGCACCAATAGTAAGAACAAAAATACAACAAGCAAGATGACACTTCCCATTTTCAACAGATCTTTGAACCATCCTGTGATGCCCCAGACACTAAATCATGTATCAAACCCACTAACAGTTTTACTTAACTTTTGCACTCCATACTGCAGCTCTTGAATATTTGCAAAGATATACTTTGAATTGTCTGACAAACTCATACAGCACATTCTTTCAAAATAAGTATGTTTTAAAAGGAGATTGTGGAGTTGCAAGTGAAACACACATAGAAGATTAATTTAAAGCATGAGCTAATGTTATCTATACATTCTCAGACATAGGAGGCAGAGGAGGCAACATGACCTTTCCTTCCCCTATGCAAAACCTAATGATAGCAATCATTAACATCCAAGGTTCAGGTCGATTCATCACTGTCCTGGGGGCGAAGTCACTGTAAGTCCGGCCTCACACACCGTGCCGGCACCCAACGGGCTCCAGTATCTGTGGAGACACAAGCATATCCACGCCCCCAAGTGATGAGGTCCCATGGACTCTCCCACTTGTTGTTAATCAAATCTCTGACCCGCACCTTTCCTCGAGGGATATTCACTGTTCTGTCTGACTGCAAAGAAAGAAAATGCTTTAGAAATATAGGAATATTACAATCAGAAGGCACTGTGAGATGATTGATTGTATAAAAAACTTTTGCAGTCTGCTCTGCGGGGGTTCCCCTATCATTCCCCCTTTTTGTTTTAATTAACGTAAGTTTGTCTATGGCATTACCAGCCACCTGTCACAAGTAGTGTAATAAGTAAGAAACACACATAGACATAAGAATACTTTTAACACCCATGTGATAAAACCTCTAAGTGATCAATGATATTCTGTGATTCTTCATGACCCAATAGTTCAAAAAATCCGTCTTGATTACGTTATTTGTGAAGGTTGTCAAGCAAAATAATACATTATGGAACTGTGAAATACTATACCAACAGTCAGGGTCTGTGACAGCTCGCACCTTGTTTCAGTGAGGGCCGGGGGATCCCTCCCGGGTGAGATCCCCAAGTCCACCCCAAAAGGGGTGCAGCCATATAAACTCAAATTATGAAGTCAGACCTGACTTAAGTATGATTTGGATGCAGAAACACCTGGGCCTGTTGGTAGATGTCCAACCAGGGAGAGTCCAGGCTTGGCCAGAGCCAGGACCCCAGCTGGAGGGACTTCCCTAACACAGATCTTATGAGAAAGCTGTTAGAAACAGCACCTAGGAAGGTTACTTAAAGCTGAACAAATCATGGAGACAGTTATATAAACATAGTACAGGTTGTGCAGACTGTAAAGTAACAGACGTTGTCAACTACCTTTAACTAAGAAGACCATGGTACCATGAACATGATTATTAAAAGAATGCATATATAGCACCGTACGTACGTAATCCTAACTTAATCTTTCCTATAACACAGAAAGTTATGCATAACTGCAGTCAACTTTCACAGAATCTAGTCGTAATACTTAATTTTAACAGAACTTAATAATAGCATTTAAACTTTAACAACATATTTATAGTTATTAATACGTCAGGGGTGATCTGGAGTTATGAATACATCAGGAGTGACAGTTTGGGAGAGTTGCAAAGACAGCATTAAGAGCTGCGAGTACACAGATCCATCCCTTCTTCGAGCAGGGATGCAGGTGTGTGATATTGTCTCCGGGGTCACTGTACTTCAAGGTTCAGCTGTGGATATAGAACTCAACACTCATTAACATAAAGTAAAAACAAGAAAAACTGGAAAACAGATTGAAATTCAGTTATCCATTTCTGTCTAGTAATACAATTCCTATTAGTAATTCACAGAGATGTCTGGCTTTCTCAAGCAGTTCTTATTCAAAGGCTTCTCATCGCCCCTGTCATCCAGGTTGCAGAGTAACAGGGGGCCTGGCCCCCGCGGGGAGGAGGATGGGGGGGGGGGGGGCATGTAAGTCTGCATTGACAGCATGTCCTGAGTTGGCAGCATGCCCTGCGGAGGTGTTTGTGTCTGAGCACCCCCGCCCCTTTCGGGCTCTGCTTCCCATTTCCCGAGTTTGCTAAAAATTGACCATTTACATGAGACTTGGATTTATATTGTTTTGCAAAATGACCAGGTTTCCCACATCATTGACAAGAGAAAACTGCTGTATTCCCAATTCCTTTCTGCTTTTTCCCTGTTTGTTCCTGTTTACAATCAGTTTTCAAATGCCCTTGCTGTCCGCATGCATAGCATTTCTGAGGTGGTCGTAAAACGGCTGCTAAAGCAGTCATTTTATGTTCCACAGACCCAACCTTAGCACAAGCCGTAACCATATCTGTCAATGAAGGATCCCCCGGAAGGGTATAAATCATCTTTTTACAATCCTCATTTGCATTTTCCCGGGCTAACTGTTTACACAAGATCTGCCGTAACTGTTCGTCCTCAACTTGTCTCTCCAGGGCTGCTGAAATCCTTTCTGCAAATTGCAAAAATGATTCCTTTGTCCCTTGAACTACTTTTACAAATCAAGGTCTGGGAGAAGCCATTTCTATGGTTTTTATCAATGCTCCCATTCCTAGCTTCTGACATAGTTCGAGGATCAAAGGATGCCATTGGGCTTGTGTGTCCGGGTTAGCAAATGCACCCCTTCCCATCAAGGCATCAGATCCCACTGCATACCTAGGATCGTCCTGACGTCTGTGCATATTCTCTACTGCAGCTCTCTCTGCCATCTGTCTCCAGTTACTCTCAAAAACTCCGAACTGCACAGGCTGAAACAACACCTGAGCAAGGTGCTTGATATCAAAAGGTGCAAGCAAGTCTGTGTTTATCACTCGAATTACTTGCATAACTTCTGGAGACCCCAGGCCATATTTAGTAATTCTTTCTTGCAAATCTTGACCTACCCTCCAGGCAATCACCTGATGACTATCTTGCTGATTAGTTCCTGGTGTAGCTTTAAACACGGGATATGCTTGAACACCTTTGCGTGCACCAGCACGCCCCCCAGCAGCCTCCTCACCGATCATTTCAGTGTCAATTGTAAACACATCACTATTAAGATTAGGCATACCCAGCCTTTCAACCAGCTCCCAATCCCCACACTCAAGGGCTTTACATTTGACTTGTTCCCAAAACCGAGCCGGTTGTCTCGGCTGCACTGTCACCTGACAAGGAGGCAGTGTCCAGGGCCTGGTTTTCCAAGCCTTATTAGAGCGACGACGATCCCTCTCTCTCTCCTGTGAACGCTCCCGCATTGACGCAGCCTCTGAGATTCCCCGATCAATTTCCCTTTCCTCCCCACTATCACTGTCCGTGTCAGAGTCCTTTGGCAGTGGAGGAAACATTTCCAAAGGCTGTTCCGCAGGAGGCTGCACAGGCTGTGAAGATGGAAGCGGGGGGGCCGTGGTGGCAGGCTGTACGACAGAGTCTGTTCTCTGCTCTTTTAAACTCATTTTTGCTAATTGGTCAGCAGGCGAGGGATACACTCGCTCCTGCCGTACAAGGTCTCTAGGAGAAGGATAAGTGGGCAGCACATAGTCTTTTGGAGAGATATATGACCTTTCAGCAACACCGCTGTTTTTAGCAGAAGCAGGCTGAGTCTGAGGCAGGTCAGGGGCCGCTCTCTCCGAACAGCACCCATCTCCCCCCTCTAACTCCATCTGCTCATCCTCTACAAGATTTATAGCTGTCTTTTCATTAGGTTGTCCTCCCTTTTCTTGCTCCTCTCTCCGTTTCTTTAAAACATCAAAGAGCGAGCGCCAGGTTGTTGCCAACTTTCGTGCCTCTTTATCTCCCCGAGAAATAGCTTCCCACAGTTCATCTCCAACTGCTTTCCAGGAGCTTAAACTAAAAGCAACACTCTCATCTGCTGGAAAATCATGCGATTTTGCCCACAATAACATTTTTTTCAATGCATCATCTGTTATGCTAGCCCCTGTGCTTTTTAACAAAACTTTCCATGTAGACAGCACAGTCTTTTCCTGGCTAGATAAATTATTACCCATATTAAATTTGTTCCCAACGGTTCACCTTAATCAAGGTGTCAAAGTTCGGTCGACCGAAACAGAATCCTCTGCTCTCAAGCTACGTTGGGCTCCGTCTCCAGCGGCACCTCGGCCTGCCGCTCGGTTCCCACTTTTTCAAGCAGGCGTCCTGCTCTCTTGGCAGGCTCCTTGGATTACCTTTATCTTTTATCCCGTTCAGTCCCGAACAAGTCGGCCAAGGGATCGCGCCGACCCCGAAGATCGTGTCAGTTCGCCGATCGCGTCGTATCACATCGGGCTCACGGATCACGTCGGGGTCACCATTTGTCGCAGGAGAGACGGACACACGACACGCGAGTAGTCCAAGGACAAAGAAGAAGTGCTTTATTAGTCTATGCTAACATCTTTATACCCTTTTTCCTCAGCTACTGTAACATGCTACTATCGGCTGTGTGGAAAACAACACTAAAGCTATCTTCATAACAAGAACTTTCCCAGCACGTTAACAAGCCATACAAGCAGTCAACTACACACTATAAATCCTCCACCGCATTCTGGATGCTCTTCCGCAAGGCCATCTCTGGGTGCAAAACATCTTCCCTGGTTATCTTCTTGGCTGTCCCCCACTGTGGCTGCAGGTGTTCATACCATTGCTTTCTCACGGGGCTTTCTCACGGGTAAATTCTGATCACTTTCAAGTCCATGTCTGAGAGGCTTTCAGGCCTGCTGTCAGCCTCATCCATCCCCACACAGACATTTACTCTATCCATGGTCCTGCCATAATTAAAAAGGAAAGATTGGTTCCAAGTGGTAAATCATCCCATCTTAAGCTGGGTGTCTAAAGTAGGATGAAAAAAATGATCCTTGGGAGGAACACTTCTTCCATAAATTCTAAAAGAAGCCTAGGCAGGCCCCTTAGGCTGGAGACATAGGTAGCTGATGTTCGATAAAATTAATTTTACCCTGACTTGACTCAATGAAGATATTTTATAGCAAGTCTGTCTTCCTTACCAGAAATCAAAAGAGAAATCACAGTGTCCTATGGATGAAACACCATTCAGAAAAAAAACCCAAACAAACCACTTACCTCAAACGGTATGAATACATCCTACAGGCTGAACTGGAGTCATATTTCTCCCAGCAACCTTGCTGTCTGCCTTTTATCTAGTGCCTCATTTGCTCTTTCTTTCTTGTTAGATCTCAGAAATCTGGAAGATGGCAGGGACATTGGACAGGTGCCATAGCAACAGCCTCCAAAGAAAGTCTGTTGGTTTGACTGCCTGAAAGAATATGCAGGAATTATTCCTGTCCTTTGTGGGATAAAAATAATCTCCTTCATTTACATGTCTTCAAACCTGTTCAGAAAGAAAGATTTTTGCTGTAATCATGTACTTGTCTTTAGTATTCAGGAACACTTTTAGGGTAGAGAATGGGCAGAGCTGTGGCTGATCCAGTACCATTCCAAGGTCGTAGCCTGTGTGAAGTTCGCAGGGGAGAGCAGAGTTCATTGCCCATTGTTCAGAACCCACAGGCTCATGTACTGGCAGCTGCTGAATGGCACCAGTCTAAATTCAGCACTGACTAATTCACACTGCTTCTTTGTTGCATAGGAAGTAATCCAAAACTTAGAAGATGGCATGTCTGGATTTCAGAACTGTCTTTTTGATGTAGGAAACAGCAGTCTGTCACTGCAGCTGGTATCCCGTCACAGCTTCCGCACAGCAATCTTTGTTCAGCCAGGTTTGTTGATGGAAAAAACCCTTTGTTGTGCCAGCAGTGATCCTATTAATCTTCTAGGTTAGGGTTTATTGAATACCATGTTCTGCACTGTGTTCTGCAGCCTGGCTGATCTGGTTAGGGTTAAAGCACTGAAGTAAAAAATAGATAGGCCTTTAGAAATAAGCCTTAGAGTTAAGTCTAGCTCATGGACAGGGAGACCAGAACCAGATCTGGCTGGGCATTAGAGAAGAAGGGGTGGGTGATCAACAAAAACCTCAGTGGCATTTCTTGTATTCAGGTTTGATGTCATGCTACTACATCACACCATCACTGAGGTGCAGTGCAGCCAGACACACCCTATGGTGTGATTTGCTTCAAAAATGGAGGAGTTGAACTGGTTTTACAGAACTTGAACTGCTGAAAGGACTAGAGTGTGGCAAACGCATGACTGATATCCAAGCAAGTTCTGTCTGATGTCATCATACAGCATCACTCATTTGTGCACACGTGTAGCACCCTTTGTGCAAGCAGGGATGAGTTAAAGGGATGGCAATAGTGAAAATTCAACCTTCATGCATATACGTTTGAAGCTAGTCAGCACTTAATCTTCAGTTATCTTCAGTGGTGCAGACAAACTGAAGTCTTTCTTTCTTAGTGTGATATCACGGATCTAAGGAATGCCTTTTGATATCCTCCTGGATATCAAACACTTTGACATAGGTAACAGCATCTCAGGAATGCTACAGGAAAACTGAGAAATTCAAGGGCAGCATTTTCATGAGGTTTGATTTGAATGCCTTTGTTTCTGGGTATCATCTGGATTTGCAGAGGTAAATACCTCAGTTGGAATTAGTGGAGAAGACACTGGTTATTTGTTACCAAACAGGCAGAAGCAGCATAACGGCATTTGTACATGATACAGATCCTTCAGTTTGAAAACTTCTATATGTGAGTTTGAACCAGAAGCATTGGTCACCACAAGATGACAGTAGAGTTCAAGTAAAACCTTTCTACTAAACAACTCGGTAAAAACTCTCGAACAGTAACAGTAAATTAGGTTAATAAATTGAAATATTAATGAATATTATCTGTACAGTTCTTACATCTCTATGAAAATAACAGAAAATTTTAGCAAACAACAGTGCTTATGAATAAGCCTGTTGTATCCTGCTAAGAAACTAACAAGCATAATAGAAAAGTCTCTTTGTTTAAGATGAAAATTAATAGAAGAAAATTAAACAGCTGACACTAACTTCTGAAACTGCTTGTTAAAATACAGAGAAAGTGATAATAAATTATAACAACTGGGTATTTTTTATTACTATTCTATGGGAGCCTTCCAGTATCTAAAGGGTGCTTAATAGTAGAATGGAGGGAGACTTTTTCAAGGGCATGTAGTGATAGGAAAAGGGGGAGTGGCAGTAAGCGGAAGAAAGGTAGGTTTAGATTAGGTATTAGGAAGAAATTCTTTACTGTCAGGGCAGTGATGCACTGCAACAGGTTGCCCAGAGAAGCTATGGGTATCCCATAGCTGTAAGTGTTCAAGACTAGGCTGTATGGGGCTGGCCTAGTAGAACGTGTCTCTGCCCATGGCAGGAGGGTGGAACAAGATTATCTTTACGGTCCCGTCCAACCTAAACCATTCTATTATTCTATTGCCACTCCTTAGCATCAGAGAGAGAGAGAGAGACTAGGTAATAGCCTTCAGACCACCTTGTGAGTAGCACTAATACTTGTAGATCATGGCAGAGTCATGACTACCATCACAAACAGCAGGAAGAACAGCTCCCTGCCCATTTAATCAGCTGCCTTTAACCTTTATCTTAGAGTAGTTGCAGGGGGGATCCTGGTTTCTTCCCCTGTAGAAACCACACTAGAATCTGTCTTGTTCCATCTGGCTAAGGGAACAGGGAGAGCATATCTCTGCTCAGCAGAGGTAGGAACAAGCCTGGGACACACTTCCTACACAGTGCAACAGAATTCATAAAATTCAGAATTTTAAAATGACACTGGTTTCTGTTTGGTTTTTTGGTTTTTTTGTTTGTTTGTTTGTTTTGGTTTTTGGGGGGGTTTTTTTGTTGTTGTTTTTGGTTTTTTTTGTTTTGATTCTGTTTTTGTTTAGTTTTGATTCTTTTTTGTTTTCTCTTTAATGCTTGTGCTTAGATACAGTACAGGGTTGTGGGGCTTTGTTGCACCAAAGTAATTCTCAGAGAATGTTTCACTGATTGCTAAGGTGGTTGCATGGCAGTTTGGGCTGACCACCAAACAGGGTGCATGGGAGAAAGCCACAAGTTCCTTTACAAGGTGACACCCATTTACTGCTCAGTTCTATAACAACAAAATATTCTTGTCTTGTTAGTATTATTTTGGTAAAAAACAACCTTTATGGATCTTCTCTTCTCCGATACTGTTGTCTTAAAACTTTGTTGTATTATTCATGCACAAATGTATGCACACACAAGCTTAGAACAAAATTTTGGTTGGGGAGGTACAAAAAGCATCTGAGCTACCACCATCTGGTATTGTAGTCTGAAACACATTGCAGATGGATACACCTAGCTTTAACTGCATGCTTCTTAGATTGCAGCAGAAAATATTTTAGTGAGTTGAGAGGAAAATGTTTGTGCCAGTACAGACTGCAGAGTACTGGACGTAATTTTCCTTCAGATGGTTCTGGAATTTTTAAGAAAAGGCTGGTCGAATGGTTGTCTGAAATGGCATAGGTTTCGTGGATCTTGCAGTGAGAAGACAAATAAGCTGGATGACCTTCTGAGGTTCCTCCTCGCTGTACTTTTGTCATGCTGTGATTTTATAAAAGGCCTCTAACTATAGAGACATGACTGTATCTCTAATCTCTCAGGCTGTCATTTTCTCAGAAAAATGCATTTGACCAATTTTATACTTGGAAAGAAAAGGTCAGATCTTCACAAATTCTGCTTTCAAATTCTGTCTGCTTCTTCAGTTGTGGTGGCTGGCCAAATAAGTGCTATGGCCCCTTTCTTAGAAGCCCACTAACAGGCCTTCATTTTAAACATCCTTCCTTCCCCTGTGTTATATAAGTCTCTGACGTGCATTTTTGGAGCTATTCTAAAGCACATTAAACCCAAAAGATTTATTATTGAAAATAATTATGTAAAGCAGATGTTACCTAGTCACGACCCTGAGATTAGCTCAGTAGATCAGAGCATGATGCTCTGACCAAGGTTGAGGTTTTGATCCTTGTGTGGGCCATTCACTTAAGAGCTGGGCTCGATCATCCTTGTGGGTCCTTTCCAGCTGAGAATATTGTGTGATACATGTGTGTATCTTTCTGTGCAGACACATACACAGATGGTACACACTCAGCTGTCCTAAAAAGGTTTTCTTTCCTTTCTTTTGTAGTAAAAAAATAACAAAAGCTTGTCTCACACAACCTATACCTAAGCCCAGGCATTATAGTTGAAATTTGCTAACTTGGAAGCCTGGTGTCTAGATGTAACTTACAATGTCAATTCTTTTATACTTCCAAATGTTCGGTATGAATCATACATGGGCATAATCTTTGGAAAAGAAACACAGTATTGACTGGTTAGGAAAAAAACATCTCTTTTCTGCAGAAGTGTTGGGAGTAAAAGTCTTTGCCAGAAACTCAGAAAAGGAAGCCAGATTAAATTTAAAGCTAGATTCAAGCAGTTGGCTATCTTACCCTCTAAATTTTCTCACTTTTTATGTGGAATTACATGCTTGGCTAGTTATACCTCTGGTATCACATTCTCTCCTTGTGTTTCTCAGCTATGCTTTAAGTGCATATGTGAATGACTTTATCTTTTGTAATAATAATAAAAGTCTGCTTTTACTGAATATGGATGCTTTTACTTCTCACCAGCCATTCCTTAGAACATGGCTCGATATTCTCCTCCTGGAAATGCTGGACTAATGCAGAGACATGCCTTTTTACACTGCTTTCTGTCTCCCAAGGTAAGCAAGTAGTTCAGTTTTACTGAAGACTCATCCAGGTTTGGTGCCTATTGGTGTTAAAAGAACTGGTAGAGCATATACATGGTAGAGTAAATTTTCAAATTTTTCATCTATATTGCAAATAGAGGTATCCATGTATGTAAACACAAAGCTGTGCACAAAATGTAATATATCTGATTTTCTTTCAGAAAAATGCATTTCTCACAAATATTTATTTTTTATAAATTTCAAGTTTTACTTTAGATCTAACATTCAGGAAGAAAGATAAGTGTCTGCAGTAAAGTAGAAGGTCAAAGAAGGTGGCACTGAAGAAAATTTGGGCACTCATGTTTAATCTGAAAACCAGCAAAATGAGCCTACCATATTAATTGTTTATATATTTATTTACTTTATCTTACATCTCACTTCAGGAGTACTGAAGAATTTACATTTTTCTTGCTCTGGGACTACTGCAAATGATTGCTTTCCCTAGTCACTCTGTCCCTTCTCTAGAAATAAAAGTATAAGCTCACTTAAAAGTAGAAAAACTTGACACTTGCATAGTACTCTTTACCCTGTATAGATTTGTGAGGTTTGCCTTTAATTTTTGGATGTGAGACACAGGCTGTAAGAAGAAAAAGGATTTGCAGTGGAACAGACAAATGCAAGTTCTATGTTTACTGAAGATAAAGGCTTATTCCCCAGGTAAAATAAGTTCACTTTCCTTCATCAAAATCACTGTTGCATTTTATTATTTTCACTGGCTGAGAATCTTCCCTAAGTACTAATGAATTGCTAACAAAGGTCAGCTCAACTTTGCAGTTACAAAAGCTATCTTCTGTTTATTCTGGAATGTTTCTCCTGTATCAGGCATTTTCAGTTTTGCATTTACTGGAATTGAGGCAAACTGGCTCCATCAGGGAATTCCCCTAACACCCATGCACAGTTTCCCTCTAACACTACTGCACTTTAACAAAAATAGAAGACAAAATAGTGCCTAAGCATAGAATAAAAGCTTGCAAAATGTAACACTTCCTCTGAGGGTCTTGGACAGACCCACAGCCACATGTGCTCCAAAGGGCCCCGGCCCGAGGCTCTTGCCAGCACTAGGCGGTCCCCCTGACAGGATCCCAGTGATCCTTACTGCAAGCTGCAGCCCTGCTGGCAAGATAGTAGCCACAGATGCTCCCGGAGGAAAGCAGACTGACACCGAGTAAAGAGGTCAGAGGGATCCTTTATATGGATTCCCGAGTTTATTGGTCTCGAAAGGATCCAGGGACAAAAGGACAGCAAACAGGGCAGAGCATCACCTTTTATACAGGGAGAATCAGTCAATAGGGACAGGGTTGAGGGGCAGAACAGGGGAGGGACAACACAAGGCGGGCCAGCCAGTGAAGAGCAGGGGAGGGAAGAAGGGGGCCAGGCCAATGGGATGTCGAGGTTGGGAGAACATTCTTGAAGGACATGAATATGTAAAGAGAGGAGGGGGGACAACTTACCAACCATTGTGACAGAATTAACATAGCTGCAACAGGGAGAAACCATAATAAGCACAAGGAGGGAGATGTCACACAGTGGTGCCTTCCCACCATTCATCCAGTCTATCTATTTTCTCCTCAGCCACCCCCTGGGTGGCTTCTACCACCGCAACATCTCCCCCTTCTTTAGTTAAAAAGAAGGTATTTTGGATCAACCTCAAAAAAGGTTTTTAAAACAACTGATCAAACAGAGAACAATAATGACGGTTAACATCACTCAAAGGACGGAACACAAAACTGAATTCCCCCACCCACTGAGTCCCAGACTATCCAAAGTCCCTTTCAGCCAGTCATCACTGATCCTAAGCTCCTTGACTTGGTCTTGCATTTTCTTTATTGTGGCGTGGATGCTCTCTGCATTGGAGGACAGGTTGAAGCAGCAGAGTCCCTCAAATTCCTCACAACCATGCCCCTGTGCTAGCAGCAGGAAATCAATGGCAGCCCTGTTTTGCAAGGTAGTGTGTCTGGTGGATTCCTCGTCTTCAAGGAGCTGGGTCAGTGCACTTGATGTTAAGTTGGCTTGCTTGCCAAGCCAGCACTCAAGGTGAGAAAGCTCACCTAGGGCCTTTGCCACCGCCACCCAGGGCAAGATCCGCCGTCGGGACCATCAGGACTAAGATGACGATTCCGGTGAGACCGAAGGCCTTCATCTTCAGGGGAATCTCGGTAGGAAGGAGAACACAACTAATTAAAACCAAGACTTCAGAGAACCTAAATCCTCTTCAAACTTAAATTACTTTCTAATTTTCATCTCCTCCCAGGGCCTGCGGTAGGTAAGAGGGGTGAGGGAAACACATGAGGTAAGTCAGAGGGTAAAACAGGGAGGGGAATGTCCAATCTAGTAACATCCATGCTGAGGGACTGAATCCTTCAGCATTGTATATTTAGCTTAGTGACTAGCGTAAAGGGAGACGTTGTGGAGCCAAAGCTTCACTTGCAGCAGGAATCTCGAGATGCAGACAGTGAAGCAGCAGCTCCGAAGCTGGATGGAGCCTGGCCTCGTCTTCATTTTTGAGAGAGAGCTGCCCTGGGTTCTTCCTCCGAGAACCGCAGAGGCAGACTCTCGACCTCAGTTGTCTTCTTTCTCCTTCTCTTCCAGGCAGCTTTGGTTTGATGGTTCATGCTGTCCTGGGTTCCAGGACTCCCTGGAATGATATGCTCAAAATTCCGATTATTACCAGCGCAGTATGGCCTGACATTTCTGGCTGGCACCCACTTCGGCCCTTGGGGTGTGGATGCACAAGCATATCCTTGCCCCCAGAGGATCAATGGGAGGGGCCCTTTGACTTGATTGGTCTCGGGGTCCCTTACCATCACTGGCGGACGTTCTTTTAATTTAGAATTGGCCGAATTAGAGAAGTGCCGGAATACAGGGAGGACGGGCTCTTCCTGTGTGCAATTCAAAAAATTAATGGTGAAGAGCGCCTTGCAGAGTGCGCCTTCTCACCTATATGGGCCAAGGCAAACATCGCTTTCGAGAAGGTGTCAATGGACACACGTATGTACTTTAGTTGTTCACTGAAATGCGTAACATCCATTTGCCATGTGTCACAGCTGCCCAGTCCATGGGGGTTAACCCTGGGATTCATAGACGGAATTTGATAACTTTGGCAGCTGGGACATGTCGCCACAATTGCCCTGACCTGCTCCAGAGGTAGATAGAACATCCTCCGGAGGGCAGGGGCGTTCTGACGATAAAACTGGTGGCTCAACTTGGCTTGTGCAAAGAGGTCAGGGGTGTTGGCCATCCTCAGTTGCACCACCATGGCCAAGGCATTTGCCCTGCGGTTCCCCTCTGAGATGTAACCGGGGAGGTCTTGGTGTGACCTCACATGCATCATATGATATGGGTGCTCTCGGTGGGATAAAAGGTATACTAACCTCGAGAGCAGACCGAATAACTTTTGGTTAGAGACCTCTTTGAGTAAAAAATGTTCAGCCCTCATAGTTACACCAGCTATGTAAGCCGAATCGGTGATCACATTGAGGGGTTCCTGGAACCTCTCAAAGACCCTGACAATGGCTGCTAACTCAGCAATTTGTGGGGATCCCTCCACCACGTGGACCTCAGACTCCCACTGCTGGGCCCAAGCGTCCTTCCATGTCAAAACTGACTTATGGGAGGACTCTGAGCCGTCGGTAAAAACTGTCAGGGCGTCCAGTGGACTCTTACTTTGCATTTCTTTTGGTGCAAATTAAATTTTGTGTTGAAAAGGTGGTGTTTTAATTTCTTGCCTGTAATTTTGCCTGTGTAACTATCCAGGGCGAACTGGAGGTACTCATAGGTTTGGAGCAAACGCTCCAAATCCTCATCGCACCATGGAATGTGAATACATGTGAAGTCACACCCCGCTAGGGTGCGGAGCCTGGTCCGCCCTCTCGATATAAGAGAGGCCACCAGCTCTTGTGGTGTTGTTATACTCTTGGATGGTGAATGAGGGAGGAACACCCACTCTATTATCAAGAGGGAGTCCTTCAACCTCCCATCCCACTGGAAGATGAGTCCATAATAGTTGAGGACCTGTCCTAAAACGATGTACCGGAAGGGCAGGTCCGGTGTCACCCTGTGAGCGTGTCAGGAGGATAACGCCTGCTGCACCTTACCGATAGCTTCTCGGGCATCCGCAGTGATGGTCTTGGGAGCATCAAGAGCCTCGCCGCCCTTCAAGAGGTGGAACAAGGGGGCGAGGTCAGCCGTCATCAGCCCCAGCAGTGGACGAACCCAGTTGATGGATCCACACAGGCGATGGAGGTCCCGGAGGGTCCTGGGCTCGTCCAAGATGGTGAGCTGCTGGGGTGCGACGGTCCTCTCGTCGATGCGGATGCCCAAGTACTTCCAGGGTAAGATGTGCTGGATCTTCTCAGGATGTACCACCATCCCGGCACGTTCGATGGCACGAATCACTTTTGTTAAAGTCTCGTCCAGGTAGTTTTTTGTAGGGGCACATACGAGAACATCGTCCATATAGTGATAGATGATGGACTTGGGACACGCTTTTCGGACTGGTGACAACACCCCAGACACGTACCACTGGCAAAGTACGGGGGAATTCCACATTCCCTGCGGGAGTGATACCAGTGACGCCAGTGATACCATCTCTGAGGTGCCCCTCGGCTGATAGAGCGAACGGAAAAGGCAAACCTTGGGGCATCGTCTGGGTGCAGAGGAATGGAGAAGAAACAATCTTTGATATCTATTATGGAGAGTGGCCATTCTCGGGGGAGCATACTTGGCGATGGTAGGCCAGGCTGCAAGGGACCCAGTTCAACAATGACTTTGTTGATCTCTCACAGGTCGTGGAGGAGCCTCCACCTGTATTTGCTGGGCTTTTTAATTACAAAGACAGGGGAGTTCCAAGGGCTATTGGATGGTACTATGTTGCCCTTGGAAAGCTGCACCTCTACTAAGGACTCTACTAAGGACTCCAAGGTGCTTAGCTTATCGCCTGTTAGGGGCCACTGTTCCACCCACACTGGCTTGTCCATGGTCCAGGTGAGTGGTGGAACGGTGTGGGTGGCGTGCCTCGCAGTGGCCCCGACTAGAAACCCTGAGCTGGTGATGGGATTTCCAGCCGAGTCCCCCACTGCGGGAGGAGGTCCCTGTCCCACAGAGTAAACCTGGACGGCACTACGAAAGGCCGGATGGTCGCAGCATGACGGTCCGGTCCCTCAATGATGATATTTGAGGAACTCCTCTGTGAGGTTGCAGCTCCCCCAGTGCCAGTGATGATGTCCAGGGTGGTCTGGAGACCCCACTGACATGGCCACTCTGACTCAGATATTATAGTAACATCTGCCCCGGTGTCCAGCATTCCTCTAATATGTGCCATGGATTTTCCATTTGTCAACTTACATGAGATGGACGGTGTGTTGGCCCCTAGTACTTGTGTCCACATTGCCGCTGGTATTCTTCTGGCCCTAGGCCAGTCACTAGGGATGACTATGGCCCGAGCCAGCCATTGCTCTTGGGGAATAAACCAGGGCGCACTATTACATGCGGCAGCGATCTTGAAGGTTTGTCCCAGTGTTATAGTGATTATTTGGGGCAGGACGAAAACTCCTGGAGGCCCCCTCGTAGAATTTCCAGTTACTAAAATGTCTGTTCTCTTGTGGATGTCTCCTTTAAGGTAGACTGTGTAGGTGTTAAAATTGGCAGTGGTGATGTGTTGGGGGGCCGCACTCACCAGATCCAGTCTCTTGTCCCAAGACCCCAGGAGTTCTCCCTTCTCTGCCGGTGTTGGGGCAGCAGGCGTCTCAGAAGCGGCCAAAGGTCCAGTGGAATCAGCATTTAATTTAATGTCACAGCACGGTGCTGCTCCGCGCTCCACTGCCCATTTCCGTATGGAGGATGGTGTTGTGTGCACAGGCAGTGCGCCACTCCTGGACCTGCGGGAGACTTAGGAACAGGATGGTTAATTCTCCGGGAGTTCAGGCAGGAGGAGGAGGAGGAGGTGGAAGGACTGCAGGTTGTGGGGAGAAGACCTCGGCACAGGCCTCGACCATATCTTCTATGGTCGGTTTTGGTTTCTTGGAAAGGGCCTTTAAGACCTTTTGGCACTCCTCATTCGCGTTGACCAAAACAAGGGACCGGAGAAGCTGTTTCTGGTTGACAGGATTGTCTACCTGCTTGGCAAGCGCCACCTGTAGCCTCCCTACGAAGCTCAAGAAACTTTCCTCCGGCCCTTGCTTTATGGAGGCATACTCCTCTGAGGGAGTGTCCGGCGATTGAAGGGACAGCAAGGCCCTTTGTGCCTCTTGTTGAATCTCTTTGAGGACTTTGGTGGGGATATTTTTCGCCTGATTCTCCTCTCTCTCCATTTCTCCCTCCCCACTGAGGTGGTCCATAGTTAGATCTTTTCACTCATCATTGTCCTTATTGTTTTCTAACAGATCCTCCAACATCCTTTTCCAAGCCCGCTCCCAAATCCACATTTCCGCCTCAGGTAATAGACTTGCCATGATTGTCTTTAGGTCCTCAGGTACAGGGATGTTTGTACGAAACATCGCTGTTAACACTCCTTTGAATTGCGGGGACTCCAGCCCACACTCCTTCCCCATCTTCACCAGTTCCTGCAAGCTATTAAACGAGAACGGCTCCTATCTAGGGTTCTGTCCACTCCTACCATATTCGGCTGGAGCTGCCCAGCGAACCCTCTCCTCCGTTACGGCATTAGCCACAGGCCTCAGGCCTCTGGGTTCTAGGTAGGCTGAACCCTGGCAGGCCTGGGCCGGGTTCCCAACCTGGGCATAGGCCTCAGGCTCTGGGCCTCCAGGTTCTAGATTGTGAGAACCTCGGTAGGCCTCGGCCTCCTCCCTTCCGGGTTCTAGGTTACGTGACCTGGAAGGGGGGGCGTGGGAATCGTGACGTCGTGAGGAGGGGCTGCCAGTGGGATGGGCATGGACACTGGTAGGAGGGGCCACGATCGAGGGTGCATGAGCTTGGGGGTGGGTCCCAGTAGTAGGGGAGGAGCCCGACGCGGATACACCCTTTGACGCAGTGAAAACAAGGGGACGACCCAAGGGGCAGAGGACGCGGGGGGAGGAGCGCTTGGGAGTCTCGGGAGGAGCCTGAGGATGGTGAGTCATTTTGATTGGCAGGGGCTTTTGCACCATGGTGGTGGGTGGTGGGGCCCCTGACCATGTGGCCAGCGCCATCTTGGCGATCGCCGCCATTTCAGGAGCTAAAACTTGGGGGGGGGCGCAACAGGCGCAACTGGGTAGGAGGGCATCAGCAAGAGGATAAGGGGTAAGTCCGCCGCGAGGTGCGCAAGCCCAAGGCGGTTGGGGCACAGGGGAGATCGAGGGGGGTCAGGGCAGTGGCCAGGCGCTGGCTCTTTAGAGACACTGCCCTGCTCGTAAGGGAGGAGTACCCGCCGCGATCCACCCTGCTGTGGGGAAGAGGGATAGGGAGGACAAGGGGCAGGGGCAGAGGGGTCGGGAGAAACTGGGGTTCCACGCTCCGAACTTTTCCCTTTTTCCCTTAAACAATTGCAAATTAAGATCAGAATAGGGAAAAATTTCAAAACCCTATGTTCCCCTAGACTAACTTTCTCTGATAACTTCCCCCCAACATCATCCCAGAAAGAAATGCCATCAATCGAATTAACTGAAACTGAGGGAAAATTAACAAAAATCCATTTAACAAATTCCCTTAAATGCGCCCTAGAAAAGTCCTGTTTCCCTGACACAAGGATATTTTTAACTTGGAGATAAACCCCTGTTTGAGCAGTGCTGAGCTTAGCTCCCATTTGTGCTTACTTGTCCTGAGATGCAAAGAAAACTGCAGCAAAACAAAACCCCAGAAGCAAAAGGAGTGGTGCTAGGGAGCCCCGCACTTACCACCAGAGTGGACTCAAACGATCCCAGTGCGGGTTCTCACTTCCTCACTGGCGCTGCATCCCGGACGCTTTCCCGCTGCTCCCCAAATAGCACCAAATAAAAACCTTTGCACCACAGTCTCTGGCCAGCTGAGACTCCGGTTATTCTTCTTCCTTGTCTCACAGTTGTCTTCCAGAGCTATTCAGCTTCTCCTCCGAACGCCACTCGTAAAACCCAATGACGTTCTTTGGGTGCTGGCTGCACCGAGGCGCACCTAATCAGCAAGTGGTCAGGGACACTCTCAGTGACCACTGGCTGTTGACCAGTGGTCCCTGTTCGGGTGCCAATTGTAGCTTTGCCGCTGGCGAGGGCTGGACAGCTGCCCACCAGGGTCTTGAGCAGGAACCTAGTGGCGGCTACAAATGAGTGTCCCTGATCTAGGCAGGCTCAAGTTCACTGTTGTTGGGCCCTTTCCTCCCTAGCCGCAGGCTGTGCCTCCCTGCAGGGTAGACACTGTTTCCAGTTAAGCCAGAGTATCTAGGGAGGGATCTTTAGCCCCAGAATAACAGAGGCACTGTATCATGAGGTAGACAGCACTCTGGGCATCCGGGCTCTAAAGACCCAGAGCTCCCTGAGCAGCAGACTTTTATTGAGGGGTCACGAACCAATCACATATGAGCCTGGGGGAGGAACAAGGGAGGGACAAGGGGATGAGGGCCAACTGGGAAGAGAAAGGGGAGGAGAAGGGAATACAGGCAGGAGTACAAATCAATCATCAATCATATAACAGAGAACAATCTAGAAACTAAGGATGACGGACAGGAGATGGGCAGGTGGCAGGACAAATGGGGAAAGGGCAGCCAACCCCTAGGAGACCCAGCCCCCTTCTGGAGCATACCACTGCAAACTCCACCCCAGGAGTGACCTTCCAGAGCCTCCTAGGAGTGGGGCGGGGGGGACGGGGGGGGAGGGGAAAGGAAAGAGTTTTTAGGGACCTGAACCACCACAACAGGCGGAGGCATATCCGGCTCCAGAAAACGTGTCTACAGACATGTGGATGTACTTTTGTCGCACAAAGGACGTACTTTTGTCGTCCGAAGGAAGGGACGTGAGTGACATCTGTCTGCCACATCTGGCAGCTTTCTAGACCTCAGGGGTTGACCCCTTCCCCAGGTGAGGGCACTTGGTATGACTGATGGTTGGGACATGTAGCCACAATTGCCGTTGCCTGCACACAGGATAGGTGGAACATCCTTTTGAGAGCAGGGGCATTCTGATGGTAAAACTGACGGCTCAGCTTGGTGTGTGTGAAGGTGCCACGTCCCTCAGGTCTCTTCAGCGAGGGCTGACCGCCAGGGTATAGGTCAGCAACCCGAGCAGTGACAAGTGAGTGTCCCTGGACCAGGTTCACGTTTGCCAGAGTCCTGAGACTCTGAGCTTTGGGCTGCAGCCTCCCTAAGCAGGCAGGCAGATAGCTACAACAGCTGCCAAAACAGTAGCGAAAGCAAGGGGATCCCGAGCCAGAGTCAAGATACAGAAAAAAGATATCAGGTGTCCAAGCTCCACCAGTACCAAGGGCTGAGAGCCCTGAGCTCAGTGTGCATCAGACTTTTATTGCAAACCTGACAGCCAATAGGATTGGGGTACCGAGGAGGGACCAGGGAGGGACAATGAAGGGTAATTCGGGGAGGGGGCTGAGAGAAGGACAAGGGAGAAAACCAACCAACTACCGAGTTAAACAGAACATTCTAGAAACCGGGGCTGACTGACATAATAGAAAACAAATGGGGAGAGGGTGACTGGCTTACTAAGAACACACCCCATCTCGGGGTCTACCACACCTTGCCCCGCCCAAGGGGGGACCCTGCTGCTCCTCGGGTCTATTTCACCAAGGGCGTTTTTGGGGGGTGTTATTCTTAGCTTCAACAGCCACAACATGAACGTGTCTGGTAAATTAGCTGCTCTCACTGCCATGGCCAGAGCATCAACCCTCTGATTGCCCTCTGCACTGGGTCCTGGGAGATTCATGTGTGATCTCACATGCATGACTTGGTACGGATGCTCTTGGTGGGAAAGCAAGTATACAAGCTTCAAGAGCAGTTGGTGCAAATTTGGATTCAAGACTTCCTTTAATAAAGCATGTTCCGCCCTGATAGTTACTCCAGCCACATAAGCCGAATCCATTACCAAATTAAGAGGTTCACTGAATCTTTCGAAGGCTCTAACTACAGCAGCTAGCTCTGCAATTTGTGATGATCCTTTCACCACCTGGACATCAGCTTCCCACCGCTGTGTCCGAGGATCCTGCCAAGTTATCACTGACTTGTGGGATGTTCCAGAGCCATCTGTCAAAACTGTTAGGGCCTTCAATGGAGTTTTGCTAAATTTTGGTTTTGGGGCCAAATCAAACGCTGTACTAAACAGCAGATGTCTTGGATGGTTTGTGTCCAATCTGCCTGCGTAACTGTCTAAGGTAAACTGGAGGTGCTCATTCATCTGGAGCAATTCCTCCAAGAACTCTGAGACTAATGGCATGATGATGCATGTGAAGTCACATCCAGCAGGAGTTCAGAGGCGAGCCCTGGCCTTCAGGATAAGCCTGGCCATCAGCTCCTGTGGCTGGGTGGTACTCTTGGACGGCTGATAGGCAAGAAAGATCCACTCTATGATCAACAGAGGGTCTTTCTGCCCTGCGTCCCATTGGAAGACCATGAAGTTTCAGGGACTTACCCAAAATAATGAAGCTGAACGGTAAGTCAGGGTGTGTTCTGTGTGCCTGATGAGAGGACAGGGCTACCTGAACCTTACCCATGGCTTCCTGGGATTCCGCAGTGATGGTTCTTGGCGAGTCAAGGTCCCTGCTGCCCTTGAGTAGGTCAAAGAGTGGGGCGAGGTCCTCCATCATGACGCCATCAGCAGGGGACGCACCCAGCTGATGGACCCACAGAGCTGGTGTACATCTCATAGGGTCTTCGGGTCATCCCGGATGACGAGCTGCTGGGGTATGACGGTCCGCTCATTGATGCGGAGTCCCAGGTATGTCCATGGGCAGGTCTTCTGGATCTTTTCAGGTTGGATTTCAAAGCCCGCCCTCTCGATGGCCAACACAGTACTCTGTAGTGTCATGTCCAGTTGGTCATCGTCTGCAACACAAACTAGAATGTCATCCATATAATGATGTATGACCGACTTGGAGAACGCTCTACAGACTGGGGTTAAAATCTGGGCCATGTACCACTGGCATATTATGGGGCTATTTTTTGTACCTTTTGGAAGGACGGTCCAGTGGTACTGGCACACTGGGGCCTTTCGGTTGATGGACAGTACCAGAAAGGTGAAGCGGGGGTTATCGTGGGGGTGTAGCGGTTTGTGGAAGAAGCAGTCTTTGATGTCCATGATTGGTAACTTCCACAATCGTGGGAACATAGAGGGTGAGGGCAACCGTGGTTGCAAGGGACTCATGTCCTCAGTGGCCTCTTTGATGGCTGGGAGGTCATGGAGGAGCCTCCACCTGTCCTTGCCAGGCTTACACAGAGCAAAGACAGGAGAGTTCCAAGGGCTGTCAGATGGGACAATATGGCCCTTGGAGAGCTGCTCCTCCACGAGGGACTCTAGCGCACTCAATTTGTCCTCAGTAAGGGGCCACTGTTTGATTCATATCAATTTGTCGGATCTCCATATAAGCAGTGGAGTGGCCCCAACTAGAAATCCCATGGTGTAGCTGGGATTTCTAGCCGAGTCCCCCATTGTGATAAAAGGTCTCTGCCCCACAGGGTAAACCCTGACAGGATTACAAAGGGATAGGTGGTGGCAGCCCGTCCCTCAGGGCACTCTATGACAATGTTATTCATGCTCTGCATGGTGGGCACAGCTCCCCCGATTCCCGTGACTCTCCCACCCGCAGGCCCAAGACCCCAACATGGTGGCCATGCTGATTGCGAAATGATGGTGACATCCACTCCAGTGTCCACCATCCCCTGAAGTGTGGCAACTGCATCCCCATTTTTCAATTTGCACTGTAGGGTCAGTTTGTCTCTTCCCACCTACTCTGCCCAAAATATAGATAGCAAACAGCAAAGAGGGTATTGTGAGGGGAGGGTGATAGCCTGTGCTACCATCTGACCCCTGGGCAGAAACCACGGTGGGCTACAGCATTTAACAGAAATGTGGAAGGGTCTGTCTGGTATAAGTCTATGCATCACTGGGAATACAGAGAGTTCCGATGGTGTCCTAGTAGAATGTCCAATGATGAGGACATGCACTGCGTGTGAGTAAATTACTTTAACAATCAACTTTGCTAATGTGTCCATGTGAAATCTGTGTGGTCTATCACTCCCATGTCAAGTCTGGTCCCTTGGATATAGGAAAATAAAGAAAAACCCACTGAACTAAACATTTTAAATTCCTTTTAGAAAAATAAATTCTTTTCCCCAGCAAGGGTTTCCACAACTTGGAGAAAAACGTCCCTCTGCGGACAGGTTAACTTCCCACCCATTCCCCAAAGTGACCTCACCCACCACCAAGAGGAAACGATGCAACTTAAAAGCTTCAAGCAAAGAAGGGGCCCTGGGGAGCTTCTCCACGGCTCATTCACCTCTCCTCGGTAAGAGTCTTGCCCCCGGTCGGTTCCAGCTTCAATTCCTTACGCAAAGGGGTCCTCCGGCTGGCCCAGTCGACTCCTCAGGGTAACTAAAGCTCTTAATGGTGGTCCTCTGGCTTCGACGGGTCCTCTTCTACTGTTCTTCGTCCGGCCCAAGAGGGTTGCCAGTCGCCCCTTGGGAGAAGTCCAATAAAACTTAGACTTTCCCTCGGGGAAGCAGCCACCATCATGAATACCTGAGCACTGACTGCCATGGACACTTCAGGCAGGAGCTTTAATCAAGTCCCTGTTTGGGCGGCCACTTGTAAAAATTAAAATGGGGACTCATGCGAGTGATTCTTGACCAACCTAGCACCGCACGTGTTCCCGAAGCATCCATGCTCGAAGTGCCCTTTCGTGGTTGCTCAGGCGAGGACAGTTCCCCTGCTGCAAGCACTGGTATGGCTCGCCAGGTGTGCTCCACGGATCTCCTGTTGCAGAGTCCCAAACCAGAGATAAAGAGGCAGGAGGGGTTTTTTGCTTAGAGTTTCATGTGGGGTTTATTGCATGAAGTGATCCTGTGGCAAAGAACCAAGAACAAAGGCATACACAGACTTTTATACCAGGGTTCACAAGGAGTGACAATAACCAATCAGGTGAGGGTCCAGGGGAGGAGACAAGGTGGGGAGAGTTTACATCAACCAATGGGAGAGGAGAGGGGAGGGGAAAGGGAGCCAGGACCAATGGGGTATTGAGAAGAGGAGAACTTTCTGGAATGTAATACACATGTAAAAGGGGTGGAGGGCCATCAGGCCAACTAACAGGGGAGGAATTAACATAAGTGAATGATATCATTAGTGGGGGGAAACCACTGGGCAGCAACCTTGGGGGGCGATGCTCTCTGTGCGGGCAAAACCATAACGCAACTCAAACACCTAAGCTTATTAGTGTGGGTAAAGAGGACAGAGGAAAGAAATTGAGCTTTCTGAACTTCTGCTTTTTTGATCACAGAATGGAACTCACAATCCTGTGGTCACAAGACCTAGATCAGACTAACACACACAGTATGGACAGTCTTCCAGATGATGCAGGGCAAACTCAACTTCTCTGGCAGACGGTGGAGAATATGCTAGTATGTACAGTTTTAGATTTGGGTTATCCCTTTGGTTAGTCCTTATTAACTAATTGCACAGTTTTCAGCAGAGCTTGAACATATATTAGGAAGAGATGTAGCCTAAAAAGTGTCTACCTAAGAAGGGAAAAATGTCTGGGAGAATGTTGCACTGTGAAAAGGTCACAAATCTGTGACAAGTCTAAGCCTACTTACTCTTACTGTATTTTAGAAGCAGAACAAAATATGGTAGCCCTCCCACTAACAATTGGTAATTTACTTTTTCTGCTCTGTGTCTCGACAATTTTACAAGTTTATAATTGATTTCAATGCAAAACTGACCACTAACCTTTCTCAGGGTGCCTTTCTCATGGCTGATACATGCTTTTACATAGAAGCATTTCCCTGTCCTGGTGTCCCAGCTTAAAGCCCAGCTGGCAACTAAGTCACATGCAGCTTCTTGCTCACCCCACTACAGTGGGATTGAGGAGAGAGCTGGAAGGGTAAAAACCTGAAATCTCATGGACTGAGACAAAGAGGATGTAATAGGGAAAGCAAAAGATGTGCACAGAAGCAAAACAAAATCAAGAATTCTTTTACTGCTGCACATGATCAAGTAGGTGTTCAGCCATCTACAGGAGAGCAGGGCCCCATAACACATAATGGTTACTTGTGAAGACAAACCTCATCGCTCTAAATGTCCCCCAGTATCACCTTCTTCTCCTCACTTCATGTACTGAGCATGATGTCATATGGTCTGGAATATTCCTTGCATCAGCTGTCCCAGCTGTGCCTCTTCCCAACCTCCCACAAGCCCTCAGCTTCCTTGTCACCATGGCAGTAGGAAAAGCAGAAAAGGCCTTGGCTTTGTGGAATCACTGCTCAGCAATAATAAAAATACCTCTATATTATCAATCCTGTGTTCAGCACAAATCCAAAACTTACCCCTGTACTAGCCGGTGTGAAAAAATTAACTCTACCCCAGCAAAAAACAACACATCTGCTTTCATTTCTGTCTCAGAAGACCAAATATGTATTCACCAAAAAATGAGCAGAGTTGTGTACCTCTCTTGCCATGAGGCCCTACAGAGGATGAAGCAGGAGGCTTCCTTGTCTATTGCTATCACAAACCATATATTTTGCATTCTCTCTTTGGAATTATCAGTATTTATCTCTTCTTTTTTTTATAATTTATAAATATCTCAAGATTATTTGCTAGTTCTAAAAAGTCTGGACTTCGCTGTTTGCTGAATACTTTTTTCTAGCTATTAAAAGTTCTACAGAACCTCCACCTATATTAGAAACACCATACTTTTGATTACTTTCATGATGGTCTTTCAACCAAATGAGCACAGAATGGGATGTCTTCTGAAGCTAAGTGGGAACAAGTCCAATCTCCAGAAATGAAGATGCTTTAAGGGATGTTTAATGATATGGTCTCCACTATCAGATAAAGCATTTCCTATTTATATAACTCCAGCTAATCAAAACTGTTACATAAAAGTAAATGGATGTCTGGATAGGAAGAAATTTTCTGAGAATTTTGTGTCTGGAAATAAAAACGTACATCATTTGTATGGTCACAGTGACCGTGTGCTTCAGTCCTGCTCCTTTTAACTGAACTGCAAGTACAGACAAGCCAGAATAGCTCACTAAGCTTATAAGCTTGTTATGGAAGAAACAGCAAATGTTGAGCACATCTAAACTTCTCTGGGCTCAGGTGAATCTCTGCAACTGCATTATCCCTTCCTTATTACTGGTACATGTTTTCAATTATCGCAGTCTGATAGTGGTTGTGTGCATAGCTAGTCCAGAATGAGGGAAAGCCAGAGTCAAGGCTGTCTCATTTCAGTTTCCACACAATGCACTACATCTCTGCTGCCTTTACGAAAGTTTGCAAAACCTTACTTTGTTGAACTTTGTTTCCAGAACTTTGTTTCCAGAACTTTGTTTCCAGATGTAAGATACCACAAAAGCTTATTCCAGGAAGTTTCACAGTAGCAGTTAGGGTTAATTACTGACTTCTCAAGTAAGGTGACAAAATTTAAATTAATTTCAGATGGTTATAATAATGTTGTAGTTCAAAAAGGTATCCTAATAGGATCTGTTTCTTTGAAGTCCTGCCTTCATTTTGTTCCCTAACTCTCCTTTAAAGGAAAGGAGACTTTGTTCTGCTTATTGGAAAACCATTTTTAAGGTTTTAATTTCCAGATACTTGGAAATTTTCAGAGGGAGACGAATAGACTTTGATGAAAGATTTTGTTCAAGGTTTGGTGCTTGAAGCATTTTAGCTTTTCAGCTAGTTACAATAACAAATCTACAATATATTCACTGATTCAGAAAGAACCAGAAATATGAAAGCATGAGCAAGGTTGCTAATGATTGATATTTGACGTTCTATTCACTCTACAGAGAAATCAGAAAGAGATGATATTTTAAAAAGCACCAAGACCTCAGGCCAGAAGGAATCTGGATTATCAGTGTGAGATACTGCTCTCTCAGGCAGCCATAAAGCTCCTCATGAATTTATTAAACCCTAGGAATTAAACTTAGAGAAAACAATGTAGAAAAATACAAGGAAAAAAATAAACAAAACCTTAAATCACTGGATGCTTGTGAATAATTGGCTTTGTTTGTGCCTGAGGATTAATTGCTTAGAACAGGGTCTGCAGTCCTCCCTGTAGTTTAACCTCTAATAGACACCTTTATACACTGTTGTGTGGTTTTGTGTCACTATTAACACAAATGGAGTAATACTTTCACTTGTTTCATGTGACTCTTCCTGTGTTAGTGCATTTAAAGTGCTGAAATCTTGATCCCAGCCCTCAGGTTCATTAAATTCACCTGTTTTATGTATGTGTGAGCCCCTCTGTTGCTGGACACAGGGAAGCATATAGATCTGCTGTACACACAATGTGGAGGCCCTTGAGGCTGCCACTGAGGCCCAGGAAGATCCAGAAGGTCCCAAGGGATCTGAGGGGCCATGGTGGAGGGTTATGCAGGTTTGAGACTTCTCCCCTTCCCTCTGGAGGAAGACAGTTTCTTCCACATGATTGATGGGTTCTTCCTATGCTAATTGTACCCCCCTGATTGGACTGTTTGTTCTCCAAGCTTTATGCATATGTATCTGTATCTAGAAGGTTCTGTGCTACTCGGTACTCCATTGGTTGTGGTTCTCTCTCTCCTTCCCTTCCCTCTCCTCATTGGACTGTGTAAGCTTGTCCCGCCTTCCCCCACCCCTGGACCCTCTCCTGATTGGTTGGTTGTTGCTGGATAAAATCTGTGCTCTCCTTTGTTCTGGGTCTTCTGTCCCTGGACCCATTCGACTGAGGAACTGTTAATAAACTCCTTGGATACCCATACAAAAGACCCCTCCCTTATTCTTTGCCCCTGGACCTGCTAGGACTTTTCTCTGTGCCCACTGGCAGGGTAGCAGAGTCCGCAGCAGGAGCTTAAGCAGCCCCACCAGAGCGGCTCCACAAAGGACATTTCTGGGACACTCTGCTGGTCTCTGTCCACCAGGACAGTCCCCACGCAGGCCATGACACAGTATCTCTGCTCCTGCACACAGCTGGCAAGTTGAGTTCTCAGAGGATCTTGTGCAGAAGCCCTTGACCCCTGTTAGCTCTGTGGGCAAGATTTTCAGGCTGAGAAGGGCTCAAAGTGGATCTAAGATTGCTCCCAACCCTTAGTGATGAAGACCATTGAAAATCTCTCATGTTTATTAGCTATGCTTTGTTTGCTGTAGTCTCCCCAGACAGATTGTCTGAATCTGAACAGTTTTTGTCAGCTTGAAGGTAGAATGTCTCATGGACATTCACTGTAAGAGTAGCAGTGAAAAATAAATATTTACCTACAATGAACAGCTAAATCAGGCTTTTCTAGGCAACTGATCACTAGATAGTATGGTACATTTGGATGCAACCATCCTGTTCAGGGGAGTCCTTTGAAGCTGTGAGCAGTATCTGCTGGTCTAGGATGAGCAGAAACCAGAAGAGTTTGTGTAAGGTGGTGTTTCACTGGCACTTGAGCAGATGCAGTGGCTGGCTGCATCTGCAAACAGAAGGTTCTCTTCTTGCCCTCCTTATTTTCCCATTTCCCACCTCTTTCGTCCCATCTCTCTTGTCTGTGACTGTGCATCTTTTTACCCTCTCCATGGACCTATTGCTCACTGGACCTTTCTGGAAGATGACCTCACTTGTAAAAACAGCTCAAACCCACCCAGATTTCTTTTTTTTCTGGATTTATTTTCTGGTATTGGGATAAATTAGACTGGATCGGAGATCACAGAAGTGTGCCAAAGCCAGCACCAGATGTGCAGAAGAAGCAAGCACATGGTGGGGATTGGGAGTAAAAGCAGGCAAAGATGTGGAAAAAACAGAACAGTAACTCGGCTTTGGACAGAGTCAAGCTGCTGAGTTTGTTCGCCATGTCTTTTGTTTTAAGATCAGAACATAACTCTTAAGAATAGTAATTATTTGTTTGCCCAGTGGTGACCTGTTTGTACATGCAGCCTGAAATGTCTGTGCTCCGGACAAGTCTGATGTATTGCCGATATACCACTGAAGCTCTTTGAATTTTGAATCCTAATAACTTGAGCTGTTTTGTTCTAACTCAGTTCTTTCAAACCACCCTCACAGCCTTTGTTTGGCTAGTTTCTGCAGCATACAAATTCCAGTATCTAAGGCAATATCCTTCTGCAAGGTCCCCTGAGAGAGAATAATTTGCATTAAAGTTAGCACAGCAGTAATGGTATTTGACGTATTTCATGGTGACACATCCCAAGGCATTGTCATTAATCCTTGAAACACAGCAAATACATTAAAAGCAAAACAGGCAATTAAAAAGCTTAAAAAAAGTGAGATGGCCTTAGCATACAGAAACAAATACAAAAACTCTCCAAATCAATTTCACAATTCAAAACCATAATAACAGGATGTTCTTTCTCCGCTCAGTTGCCACTGGAACCTTGGCATTTGCAGTAGTCACAGAGCACAGACTGTCTTTAGGGCTGTAATACATAATGAACTTGGACAATGAAGACACGAGACTATTTAAAGCTTGGTAAACTATTGAGTAACCTTAGCATCAATCCTATAAAAGGCCAGAAGTCTACAGGGAAATATCATTGATATAATTATATTCTGGCTGACCTTAGTGTGAAGTAGAATACAGACAATACCATTTCAGGCTGTCTCTAGACCAGGCAGGATATCATTAGCCCAGCAAATGAAGCATTACATTAATCACTCCTGTGCTAGGACTGTCATTTGAAGTAAGACAAAAAGTGCCCTGCCTTATGGCTAACCCTTTGTGTCTCTCAAACTACTCCACTTTTAATCCCCTAAAACATCAGTTTTAATTTTAAAGATGAATACACAGTAGAAATGTGTATTTATGAATACACAGTAGGAATGTTTAGCAAGGACCAAAAGTTGCTATGATGAGACAGTAAAATGGTTACTAGATTCTTGCCATTTTCACAAACAGTAAGGAAAAATCACCTTCCACTTCTCTGTAAGTTGCACTCTGCCCTTTGCTATTGTGCCATCAGGGGAAGTCATTGGGGAGGTCTCCAGTTGGGACTTTTATTATAACTGATGTTATTTAGAAGTGCTTGTCAGTCAACCTGAGACTGTACTAGGTGTTGCACAGTCTCAAAATGCAAGTGTAAGTATATGTTTATGCTACTGCATATTGCCTTAAATATCAAAAACACACACAAAAAAGTAGGAAACTATAGAAATGGTTCAGAGCTTAAATGCTAAGCAGAAAAAAGGCTGCTGTAATGACTCAATGAAATGAAATGAAATGAAATGAAATGAAATGAAATGAAATGAAATGAAATGAAATGAAATGAAATAAGAAAGAATCAGCCATTCCCAGTCTCACTCTTACAGAGGAAAGATTGAACACCCATTCACTGCAAAGCAGTGATGTGCTTTGGGTCCTGTGGCCCTGCAGTCCTAGGAGCAGCACAAGTCCAGCTCTAACCTCCCTCTGGTTTGCACCATGTTGGTTCAGTTTCTTTGCTTTTGTTACTCTGAAGCCAGGATCAGTAAAAAAGCAGGGTCCCATTTCCAAATAAAAGAAGATAAAATTGTTCGCTTGAAGTACCTGAAAATGTGTACTAAAAGGGCTACTGTACAGCATCTGCCAGAGCAACATTTTTGTCTTGCTGAAATACTTTTTGCAGAAGACAGTCTATCAGTATAAACTTACTTGAATCTGATACTATTGCTATTAATGATTTGACTACCTGTTAATTAAGACTAGACCCCTGCCAACACACACACTTTCTTAGCTAGCTCTACCTGTCCTTTTTAGTATTTATTTGCATGTTCTGTTTGGGACCAAATTACAGTATATCTTGGTCTTGAGGGCTATTATAGCTAATGATATACTTACAGTAAGTGAAATTGCTATCTAAGCCACTAAAACAGCTGACTGAAAGATTAAAACATATGTCTGGATAGATAAAATACTCTTTGCAGTTCCTCTATTCTGGGCCAGCTATTAAAGGTCTTAACTCGGTTTTAATAATTTCCTTCATAGGCAAATGACCACTGTCAGTGTTGCACAAATTGGTCATGAACTAGGTAGGATCATGAGGATTTTGATGAAAAGCAATAAAATATGCACAGAAGTGTTGAAAGTCTGTGAATTACATTACCAAAGAGATTCATAGTTGCTAAACCTGAAAAGTTCCATAGACAGGCTGTGGCCCATTGAAATTGGCTCTGAGGAGTGGATATAGGCATCCCTCACATGAAGATGTGACCCAAGATCTAGGCATCCCCTTAAAGAAAGCAGACCATGCCAACAGAGTGCAGGGCTCAGAACTCACCATCTTGTGATGCTATGACATGAGTCATTTAGTTTTCTGAGGACTGTGTAAGCTGTTCAAAATTGGCATAGTATCTGAGATCTAGTATATCATCTTCACATAAGGGTGCTGTTTTTCCATGTGGGCTTTATATGGGGTACACTAGGATAAATTAGGATAAATTTCCCCAGCAGTGGCATTTTCATACTGTTACTGCCGTGGATCAGTTCTGAAAAGTGAAAAAAAAAAAAAAAAACAATTAAAAATAAGAGGACATGGCAGGGTGAGGAAAGAGAAAATTAATTGCTCTGACTTTGGCATGAGTATCTCCACAAAAAACATGCAGAGACAGGCCAGAACTGATCAGAACTTGCATTGAGATCTACAAGCTGATTTTCACTGTGAAATTTGATACATAAAAATCAGCATGCCTTTAGAAGCAGACAATGAAGCTTTGTGCTTAAAATGAAACCTTAGCAACATCAGCTTTATTCTAGAGCAGTTGTTCCTGCTGCAGCTGTGAATTCAGCCATGGTATTGTGCATGTGACCTGGGATCCCTCAAAAGTCTTGTTCAGAGGAAAGAAACTATGAGAAGATAAGAAAAAGATGATTCTTCTTTCCGTAAGTGTTCACAATTTCCTGTCAGCCCCGCTTAATATATCCAAGCCTTGATTTATGTGTCTTAAAAATACTGAGCAGCTCCCAAAGCAGGCTGTGTCCCTGGAGAGGACTAGATGGATTAAGGTTAAAATTCCTTGGCAATATTCACCCCTTTCAGGGAAAGAAAAGCAGAATAGCAAGGCAGAGTGAGAAGAGATGAACAGCAAAAGACAGACTGACTGACTCCTCTGGCTTCCAAACTGAAAACTCTGGAAGTGCGTTTTCCCTGGTAATTGCTCTATAACTGAGTATTTTGTCTAACATGAAGGTAAGACAATTGCTTATTTAATTTGTACTGATGAAGTGAATATGGAAAGTGCAATGAAATATTAATTTATGTGGAGAAATAGCTCAAAAAAGTAATTGGACAGCATTGCAAGAAAGAAGAACATTTAAAAACAAGCTTGCACAACAAAGCTGAAAAATCACTGTGACAGTCTCCTTTTATTTCTTAACCTGACTCGTATAGATTGCAGAAACCTTGAACAACTGCAGAGCTAAAAAAAGGAGAAAAAAGAAAAGCAAAGTAAATTTGCTTTTGCTATTTTTTTTTTCCAGGTGCTGGGGATTTTTCTGTTGCTGGAAGTTTCAGGCTTCTTTCCCATTTTTTCCAGGTGAATATTCATTTAATAAAATACATGCTGAAGGTTAAGTGTGTATAATTGTGGTGTATGATGTGAGGCAGGGTTTCAAGGGGTCATCAGGTATATTTCATGGGAGAAATACACACAGTTTAGTGTCAGCTCTGGCACTGCCACCAGTGGCAACAGCAGTGAGGCATTGTGGTGTCCGTTAAGTTC
This sequence comes from Eopsaltria australis, assembly GCA_034509425.1. Lineage (NCBI taxonomy): Eukaryota > Metazoa > Chordata > Aves > Passeriformes > Petroicidae > Eopsaltria > Eopsaltria australis. Next base: position 241,005 of record JAVTVJ010000858.1, on the reverse strand, counting down.
TACCCAGAGGAGTTAGCCATCCTTGGGGAAGAGAGAGTGCAGTGGTGGTGTGAGGCACAGCCACCCATGTCTGTGGAACACAGCACAGCTTACCCCAAGCTAGCCCCAGGGATGGGTTGCACCCCCAATACCTCCCGTGGGAACTGGTAGTTCATTTTGTTGCTGATCTTCTGGCTAGGTGAATGTGTCTACTTTCTTCTTCTGAATGGTCAGAAAGCCCAAGCTGTGTCTGATTTAATTCTTACACATGAAAAGCAAATCCAAGTGGTTTTGCAGTAAACCTGGCCATACCTCTAATAATTATTCAAGGTCTGCTTTGCCTTTTAGGAAAATATTGCACTCATGCTTATGGATGGAAATCCCTGATGATTTTCCGCTCTCTTTTCTCTGGTTTGTTGTTTTTCGGAGGGTGTTTTTTTGGTTGTTTTTTGTTGATTTTGGTTTTTTGTCTTTTTGGGTTTTTTTTAATGCAAAAACCAATACCGGAGCAGCCCTTCCTCTCCAGTCCATTGCCGCTGGAATTCTTTTGGCCCTTGGTCTGAGTGCAATGGCTGTACTCAAAAACAGGTACATATGGACACATCTTTTCTGTATTGATAACCTCATTAGCATATACTTTTTTCCCCAGTAATTAGGAAGCCACTCTGTCATTAAACCCCCAAATCAAGTGCTCGAACAAAAGCCCCAGCAGAACAAGAAGGCTTAAGAGCAAAGAACTAAGAAGATAAATCCTCTGGTCTATCCCAGTATGTTTCCTTTCAAAGCTATGATACTCATGTTGTAAAATAATTTGTTCTCCTTTTATTTTGGTGATAGTTTCAAAAAGTTCAGCTGAACTGTCTGGTAAATACAGATATTCCTCCACTGATGCTGGTTTGTACCAATTCCACTGATTTTTCATCAGTGGCATCATGTCACAAAGGAAGAAAACTTGGTTGCAAAGTGTTATCTTCAATAAAAATAAGTTGATTTTTACACTGCAACTCTATTGATATGCAGGACACTTGCTTTTGATTTTCCTTCTCATTTACTTTGATGTTACATCAATTAAGGAGGGATTAGTCAAAATTAAAGATGTGCCATGAGACAGTACTTACTTTTTTTAGAAACAAAAACTAGCCCACTGGATTTAAGGTTTTATCATCTTCCTTAATGACATTGTTTACTTTGAAAAACTTTAACAAATTCATATGGTTAGCCCTATTAAAAATGTAAAAAACCACTTAAATTTCTTAGCAGCTTTCTCTTTACTTCAGTTACATATTAGATTTTTGAACAAACCAAGTCAAGCTTATGCATCAGTCTAAAGACCTTGTAGATAAAAGAGTTGTCTTTTTTTTAACTTGAGAGTTTGCTGCCATATTGTGGTAATACCAGGTGCAGCTGTTCTCAGAAAAAACGGTGACCGTCTAGAGTAGTAGCATTGTCTTCACAGCAGCAAATTATTCTGGCTTTGCGTTTGGATGTTCTAAGATCTCCCTTGATTTGCGTTCAGATCAGGAGACGGACAGTGGCAGTTTATGGCCAGTATGGAGGAAACCCCTGCTCTGGGGACGCCTTTGAAACAAGAGCATGCACCCCCACAAGGGGATGCCCAACAGAAGATGGCTGTGGTGATCGGTTCAGGTGTTTCTCAGGTACCACCCAAGAGCATTTTCAGTATTTTCTACTCATGAATTTCAGAAAATAACCTCGTTATCTTTCAGCTTCAGTAAATGGGCAGTGTATTTGCTGTGTTCTTGATCTGCAGATGAATTTGATTTAGGTGAATTTTTCCTCTGTTTCCAGCCTCGGCTATGCATGTTTTTTGTTTCATTTGGAGTACTGCAGAGCATTGAAGATAACATGCTGTAGCCCTGATACCCTAACTCATTCTGCCTTACTTGTTCTCCCCAGAGAACAGGTTTTTTCATTGTAAGAAGGTAGTTAAGGAATGCAGCCTTAGATTGATCTCTTGAAGATATTCTAGGCTATTTCCAAACATGAAATGACCTGGATCATGGAAACTAATGCTCCATAAAATGCATCCAAGCAGTTCCCATTACCTTCACAGAGGAGCACATTATCTCATAGGTAGACATTTATCACAGAGGACCGTGATAAACATGTTTTGGTGCTACTAGGGAGACAATCACAGTTAATCACAAGGTATTGGGTCATAGGGTGAGAGCTCAGGAAGCAGATCTAGAAGTCAACTGTTTCACTGATAAATCATAAGCCTTGAATGGCTATGGCTCTCTCGAGTGTGCTATGCACTATTTCTTTATGTCTACATTTAATGTTTCACAAGCCCTCATGAGCACAGGCTGTTCATAATGGGAGTGAATATGCTAATTAATGTGGTAGATTAATAGGACTTCTGGTTTGATTTAGGTGATCTGTTTTTAAACTAACAAATACTTTTTTCCCATGCATGTTTGTTCTGATTTAGGTCAGTGCATTAGCAGATCCCTAGTGTGCAATGGTGATCAGGACTGTGAGGAGGATGGTGCAGATGAAGATCGATGTGAAGAGAGGAAAACTGTATGTGATATTGACAAAACACCTCTGAATTCAGAACTTACAGGAGCAGGGTAATGTTCTGTGCCAGGCTCAGTAGTACTGGTATCAAATGCTCTTACATTTTAATATATTTGTAAGCTGTACATGTACAGATAGACTTCCTGGGCTTATGGTAAAACATTCCATATGCAAAACTGTTCAGTACAACTGCTTCCACCATGCCAGTGGTGCAGTGCAGGATGTACAGGTCCTTTGACCTGAAGCACAGAATAAAGCTTTCAGTCTTTCGTTCCTACTATTGAAAGACAGCTATTAAGATATGAAATCAAATTTCTTCAGCATGGAAAAAATGAGCCAGCAGTGTTCACTCTTTTTGTTCATTGCTGTCAAATTTAGCACTCTAGATTAAAATGGTTTTCTGTTTATATATCCCAACTGCAACCTAGCGAAATAATTGTCTTAAGTTTCTTTGGTGTTGATTTATCACTTGTTGTGCAATGCACTTCAGGTACAAGAAAACCCCCACATTTTGGAATGGATGCCCTGTTGTTTCTGTGTTGCAGTAATTGCTCAAACAATAAAACTTAAAATCAGTCAAGATAGATTTGAATTTCTTAATCTATAGAGATAATGGCATATTAATTTTTGCTGACAAATCAAGACCAACATTTCACTGTCAATGTTCCAACATGCTATGCATACTGCAGCTCTGCATATATAGAAGTCTGTCTGGTGATAAATATCTATCATTGGTTAAATCAGCCTGTGATCATGATTTGCAGATACAGCATTCAGTTATAATGGCTCTGTAATTTTTGTCTCTGTCTTAATGACGTATTTTTTTCTTCTTGTAGCTTTGATATTATTACTGGTGAGACGAGGGGAAGAGTCATTCATACAAAAAGCTTTGGAGGGCAGTGCAGAAAGGTCTTCAGTGGTGATAGGAGAGAATACTACAGGCTGAGTGAAAGTGTTCTTGCTTATAATTTTCAGGTAAGTTTCCATTAAGTATAGCTTCGTATTTACAGTCAGAATTAAAACTGAGGGAATGATGCAAAGCTTGTAGGGGACCTTGGCAGGTATGTTTCCCTAAGCACATCTCACTGACACCTGTACCCTCTCTGCAGTTGCTTATTATTTAGAAATACAAATCAGTGTAAATGTTGCTAAAATAAAGGGGAAAATAAGATTAATTCCTTAGATGTGTTTTCTAAATCTCTCACAGTTAGACTGAATGTAAAGCTAATCTCCTTAGCATAAGCAGTGACCTGAATCAGCCTAAGAAATGCTTTGGGGGTGAAATAGAGGGCTTTGGCATGCTTTATGTAGATCTTCCAGAGATGTTTTGTTTGAAGTCACTGTCTCAGTGATTTGGTTTGTCTCACATTTATCAAAAGCATGCCAAATAATCCATAATGTGCTTTACTTCATAGTGTAAATACTTGAGATATATATATATATATATATATATATATATCTGTGAATGCATTTCCGTGCTTTTCCAATAATGTGCAGTACTTTTTATGAAATCCAAAATGGATTCAGCCTGAAAATCTCATCAGCTTATTTTGTATTGGAAAGGCCTTGCTCTACTCTATAAGTTATCATTTTTAAATCCTACATGAAACTCTTCATACAGATGTCTTATCTTTTGCCTTCTAGGTTAAAGTTCAGAATGATTTCAGTTATGAGTTTTTCAACAGCACCTGGTCTTATATGAAAAGTGTGGAGAGGTCTGAAGGTTCAAACAGATGGAAACACACAGAGAATAAAAATCTGCAAAAGGTATGTATAACTTGTCACTGTAGTTTAGTATTTTGCATGAATATTTTCATCATTTTATTCATGTATTTTTGTAGTGAGATGAAAATGCTTATTTTATAAAGAAATTTTTGTCACAAAGTACATGAAAGTAAATGAACCATAAAACCTTTAAAAAGAGATCACTGGTTTGCTTATCAATCCAGAAGAGTTGACTGCTGTTTCTACTTCCTCAGTCTTACCTATTTAGTAGTAATTTATTATTTACTGTCTGTTTTTCTCCCTATTTAAGGGAGAAATCATTGGCTTCTTCTCATAATTGATTCATCATTTTTTCAAGTGGTTTATTGCCTCTTTTTTTTTCTGCTATCTCTTGGTCAGTATCTTGGAGCAAAAAGATTGAAATACTTCTGTCGTTAAAATTAACTTACTTTATAATGCATTTTCCTTTAGTAGAACTCCATTAAGAGAGATATCCGATGTCTTTAACAGCCAGGAGGTCACAGTGCTTATGCCTTTAACTTATTTTAAAAGGAGCATTAGATAAATAATTTGAGAGTAATTTTCAATTATGAAGTACAACCTCTAACTTACAGCAAATAAAATCAGGTAAAAAATGTATGCATTTTTGGCCCCTAAGCAGACACTAACAATGACATATTTTGAGACACAGCATAACTAAGTTGAAAAGCAACTTTGAGAGTCTGAAGTTAACAGTATTGTATAGGCATGTTGGATTTTATAATTAAGCAGCATCCTCAAAATGGCTAGAGCCCGTTACAACAAAAGCCTTACCTAGACAAAACAGGGTGCAAAGGATATTTGTGCTGCCTGTGAGTTGCTTTCAGACACAGCTTGTTAACCTTCTGCTGCCAGGCTTCTGATTCTGGAAGCCACCATTTTATCTGAAGAGTGGTATCTCACTTGTCCTTATGCTAGTTTTCGAGTACACTGGAGGAAAAGAAAGATGTTGCAGCAATTATAAACAAAAGTCCTACCATATTTCACGACTTCAGGGTGTTCTTTTTGCATTTACTGTGTTGCTTAGACATTTCTAACAGCTCTGTAAATCTGTTGGTTAGTTGCCAATAGAATGTATGTGCCATCTGGCTATTAGGAGCCACTCTGATAGTGACATGGAGCATGACTGATGGCTTTTCCTTCCCCCAGAGTAAGCAGCTGATGGTGGTTGAGAACAGTGTGGAAGTTGCTCAGTTTATTAACAACCGCCCAGACTTTCTCACTCTTGCGGAGCCTTTCTGGAAGGAGCTGTTCAACCTTCCAGTCGTCTACGAGTACAGCGTCTACCGAAGACTTATTGAACATTTTGGGACACACTTCTTACACTCTGGGTCTCTAGGAGGACATTACAAAGTTATTTTTTATATTGATACTGACAAAATGAAAGCAGAAGGTAGAGTACTAGAGTTTTGTTGCAGAAAGCAATGTCAGTAATCAAGAATAAAAATTTATATACATGTTTTTCCAGCTAATGTCTAAAATAAAGTAACAGACTTCTACAAGTTACCACATTCTCTTCATGGTCAAAAGAAAGAAGACTTAAATAATGTGCTGAAACCACAGCATTTAGTTCTAGATCCATGTTTATGACCTGCAGTGCTCTGAGTATATGAAAAAAAAATTGGTAGTCAGTTTAGGACCTCCTCAGGCTAAACTTGAATATAAATCTCAAACAATGTTAAAGCTTAAAGGTTACATGGAAATGAAGGTTGGGGAAAACTGTGTAAAGCAGAAATAATTACAGAGCAAACCCAGAGTGGCACCTATAATGGTAATCAGTGCTGTAGAACTACAGACTCTGTGAAAATAAATGATACTGTAAACTGTTCTGAGATACACCTTACACCTCTAAGCCTTCATCCATAAGCTTTAGCAATGTGTGGATCTTCCCACAGCACTCAAATGCCTAGTTAGTTACCTTCTAGTTTAAGTGTAGTACTTCATGACCTCTCTAGCCAGTGGGAAACTCAGAAATGAATCCAACACTCTTTCTGTGTACAGTATTGTTAATGGATGGATTATCTGCAGGTGTCAGGATAACAGACTTGTACAAGTGTACCTCATCAGGCTGGAATGCAATCATTGTGAAAAAGAAGAAAAAGGAATGCACCAAACTGGATGAACTGCTGCTGTCTTCTTCAGGTAAATGTTCAATGGTGACCTTTGTTGAATTGTGTCGTAACATGCTGAACCCAGACATCAAGTGTCTGGTTTAAAAGGCTCTCCAGTTTAAAGCCTCTCATTTGTTGCTGATGCTTTCCCAGTAAATAGCATTTTTCTGGACACTCTAAATTAGAACTGCCAAGACACCTGGAAAAACAGATGCCTCCTATATATGATCAGTATAGGAGCTCTTGATCCAGGCATAGGTGGTGAACTGCACCAATGAGTCATTTCACTACTTGCTAGCAGACATTTTGTGAGTACTGTTTCTATTTCCATTTGTAAATATAGCAATGCCTATGTTTTATGTATTTCCTATCCTGAACCTGCAGGAAGCAGTGGTAATAAAATTAAAGGAGACCCTTACATAGAAGGAGGAAGCCCGGGTGCTGTTGCTGGCCTTAGTTATCTAGAGCTGGATAATCCTGCTGGGAACAGTCGGATGTATACCTTGTGGGCTGCCTCAGTGACAGACTATCCCAGAGTAATTAAAAAAAAGGTAAGGTTGTTTTACTGAAGCAGAGGTGAGCAGATGGAACCACCTCACAGGAGAAATTATTAAGCTACAGCTGGTGATTAATCATGCTGTGATCTACATTCATTTTGTTTTCAGATCACTTAGTAAAAAAGGAAAGTGTTCAGGAAGAAAATGTTGTGAAGCTAATATGAGCAGGTGCATCACAAATCTAAGTCCATCAACAGGTCAATACCAACCTTCAGTGACTTTTGTGGAGTTCTGGTTAGGAATAGAGAACATAATCGTTTAGCATAACTGGAGATTCTCCAAATCAGACACTTTAGAGTTGGGCATGGCCCTATTCACTGCTACCTTTTCTGTGTCCCTTTTGGGAACTGCCCACATACTCAAAAATGGAATAAACCCCAAATTATTTCTATTAGAAAGTTTTCAGCTAAATGTAAATGCACGTAATATCATTAAGTAATCAATTTAAAGACAAAATATTTTCAATTTTTGTTACCTTTGATCACTGTTCAATGAAATCCCATAGTGGGCACTTTAGATGTCCTTTTTTTAATGTTGGGAACAACTGGGAGAGAATTCAAGTTACTGTACACTGGTGATCTGTGTTGTACTTTTATCTCACTTGTATTCTCATAGCTCAGATATGTTTAAACATGACTGATATACCAGTAGCTTTAAAGGATGCTTTTAAGCAGAACTGGCTTTTCATAAAAAGGCTAATATTAAATACTAATAGAAGATTTTTGCTAATTAGCAAATTAGAGCATCTAATGTGCTAGCTCCCATGTGCAGAGGCATATGTCTCAAATTATTTTGTGCGATGAAGTGTGCTTATAAACTCTTATATCCCAATCATAACTATTAATATGCCTGTTTCCCTACTGCGTGTAGCTAACACCATTATATGAGCTGGTAAAGGAAGTGCCCTGCTCCTCAGTCAAAAAGCATTACCTAAAACAAGCCATTGAAGAATATATGGCTGAAAATGATCCCTGCAAATGTCAGCCTTGCCAGAATGGTGGTGAGGCGGCCGTGGAAGGAACACAGTGTGTGTGTTACTGCAAGCCTTACACCTTTGGAGCAGCTTGTGAGCTGGGAACTCTCGTGCAAGATCAACCAGGTCAGCACTCTTTAAACCTGTGAGAGGGTAGAAGTGGCAAAATGTGCTCTCCTGCTTCCAGAGTCTGTCTGTCCCACTGCATACCCAGTGCTGCTGGGGTGACATATCACTGCAAAGAAGCAGCATGGGGAGGGTCATGCCAAGCTTTAGTCTTTGTTTATCATGTCTGAACAGTCCTTAGCAAAGAGCTGGTTTTATTAGTGTTAAATACAGTGGACAATACTAACTGCTCACAATGCAACCATCTATAAGTAAGTACATATCCTAAATAAATCATCAATGACTTAAAAATAGTTTACTTTTTAATTTTATAATTAGTAGTAGCTGATAGCTGTTTTTATGTTCTCTCAGATAATGATAATATATAGCCTCTGTGGAATTATACCTACGTCAAAGCTGGGGAAAGATGGAAGATTAGATTATTGTAATCTGGAATTTTCTGTAAGGGCACAGTTGGGGCCATCACAAGCTTCGAACAACTTGTACCTTTAAAGCACTCAAAGGGAACGCTTTAAAGAGAGAGTGGTTTAAAGAGAGTAGTTTTCATGTCAAACCAAATATTTCCAAATGTTGCACAGGTGTTGTTGATGGACACTGGAGCTGCTGGTCTTCCTGGAGTCCTTGTTCAGGGGGAAGGAAATCGAGGAGTCGAACCTGCAACAACCCCTCTCCACGTGGCGGTGGGAAAGCCTGTCTGGGAGAGCAGCACGAGAGCAGAGCATGCGAAGATGAAGAGTTGCAGCACCTTCGGTAAGAAATAAAAAACATTTGGAGACAACTGCTGAAAGATTCAAGTTTGTTTCAGAAGCGGTGCATAAACTATTGAATTCAGGGAGATCACTTACTGAGCTTTAATATTTAAGTTGAAAGAAAATTAAATTCAGGAGCTGTGAATGTCATAGAAGATAAGGCTAGAAAATGGGGTAAAAGCCAGTAAACTTGACAGCATTCTATTTACCACTCTCGGATAGCCTGGCCTGATTTCAGTATAATCTGGATGTAAATGTGTGCATAATAGTCTTGAAAATGGGCTTCACTGTAAAGTGTAGCATTTTGAAAGGAAAGAAGACTAAATTCAAACTAAACCATACTTTTGTTTGCTTCATAGCTTGATTGAACCACACTGTTTTGATTTATCCATAAATCCTACAGAATTTTGTTCACCTCCTCCTCTCTTAGCAAATGGATTTATTCAAGTAAGTTATTTCTATTGCTCTGTTACCTGTTCTATCCCTACCTGCAATGTCTTTTCTACAGCTAATATAGATGTTCACTTGCAAATTTGTATTTCTCTTGGCAAGCAGAGTATCCAACCTAGTGAATGGCCACTCTTGCAACATTTTTCACTAAGTTTACACCACAGTATCCAAAACTTCAAACTAAAAGTTAGATAAAACCAAAAATGCCCCACTCCCAAGACCAGAAGATCTTTGCTTCTCTGGACCATGGTACCTACAGACAAAAGTCATCTACTTGTCCTTTATTCCATACATGTATTAAAAATTTACTGAGCTACATGGATTACATATAAAATCACAACAAACTAGAGAGAAGAAATGCTTGGTCATCCAGGAAGTACATAACAAAATTATAAACAGATTTTAGGAATCTTCATTCTGTAACTCACTATTCTGGTTTCTTGTTCCCTGATGAAATGAAGACCTGGCAAGGTACTTGGCTCACCACAGCTTAGGCATATTTAACAAGAGGGACTAATTCATCCCTTGGAAGAATGGATTATGCCTTCTTCATGTTACCAGGCTGTCATAAGTCTCTTTGCTCAATAAATAGATAAAAGGATTAGTTGAAAATCCATTAATTGCCTCTGCACAACGGAAACCTGCAGCAAGATCCAAAATTGTGCCCTTCCTCTTTTGCTTGTGGTTTTTTTTGTTGTTGTTTTGGTTTTTTTTTTTTTGTTAATCACTAGTTGTCTCCTACATTGATATTTATGGTTCACAAACTAAAGGTAAAACCCTGCAAGTCATGAAGTAATCTCAATTTTTTTGTAAGATCTCTCCTTAGAAGACAATGGAATATAAAATGAGAAAATCCTGTGTCTTCAAGTCCATCATGTTAACCTTTAGAAAACTGATAAAATGCCATCCTAAAAACTGGCACAGCCATATACTCTCTACTGATATCTCCCCAGCTCAAGGCTGTTCAAGATCTTATCCTGCCCTGCTAATGTTTGACAACAGCCATATTTGCAGTTTGTTTATACACCATCAGGAGAGTACTGTTCCATACCCCTTTTGATCACATTTAGTAACTTGAGAACCAGGATTGCCCTCAATATTCCAGACTCTCTCATCACTGCATTGTAGAGTAGCAATAATAGTTCTCACTGTCCTCAGTTACTGCATCCCGGAATCAAAGAGACTTCAGTGCTGCTGGTAGTTATATTTTATATCCAAGATTTCACCTGTTCATTTTCTTTCAGAATGCTGAAAATTCATACCCTGTTGGGAAAAGCATTGTTTATGCATGCAAACATGGATATTCTCTTGTTGGTGATCCTGTTGCTAAGTGTGGCAGTAATTTACAGTGGCAAGTTGGAGAGAGATATTGCCAGGGTATGTCTAACTGATTCTTTTTTTGAACTACAACTCCATCTCTAAATTCCAGTGGAACATCTCAGAACATCTGCTTTCCACCTACAGTAGGGGAAAAGACACACCAAGTTCCCTAGACATAATCAGTTCTAAATTGATTTCTGTTGTGAGTCCAGATATTGTAATGCTGAATTAGAAACACACCCATAAAACCTAGTTTTAAGGAAGGCTGGAACTGAGGGAGACTAAATTCCAGCCCAGGAATTACTTCCTGAGGAAACAAGCATTGTTGCTTACTTCCATCCTAGGGCTGTATACAGGAACCATGAGAACTTTCAGCACTGCAGTTCAACAGCATCCTTGCTTTCCTCCTTTCAAGCAGGACTGACTGCCCACAAATGCTCCTTCACACTATTTAAAGGCCATCCCTGTGTGTACCAAGACATGGTCTACCAGGGTCCCATATGTGTGATGTCCCTCCACTAGGAAGCTGTTGCCTAGTAGGAGCCCTCAACAGAAACATGGGTCCTAAGGACAGAGAAGCTCTCATACAGCTAGGGCTGCACCTGCAGGCACTAGGAGAAGATACTGTCCTGTGTCCTTAGTTTTGCATGTTTGACTGGTGTGATGAGTTAATATCCTGACTGATACATTTCTACAGGAAAGTCAGCTAACCTCACCATTCCATTTGTTTAGGAATTTTGGAGGGGATAAAATATGATTGCTTTGTGCAATCCACTCATTTACTGTGGCGATCTCAAATGTTTCAATCCATAGAAACTGCTTGTCTCCTGCCTGACATGGAGGGGGGTTTGCAAGGAGAGCCATGGAAACCTGTGTATGAGATCGGTGAGAGAATAACTCTGTCTTGTCCACATGGCATGCACCTGGAAGGGGCACACTCCATTTTGTGTGAGCCCAGCCTCAAGTGGTCTCCTGATGTGAAGACTATACAGTGTAAGACACCAGGTAAGCCTCTGCAGTCCTCAAGTACAATGCAGGAGTTTTTTTCCTGGAGTTTCTTTCCAAGTAAGCTTTATGTAATTTAGATATAGATAGAGCTATTGCTGAGACAGTGATAGGGAAGCCATAATTACATCGCCAGCAAGAAGTGTAGAAAACATGGGGGTGTTTTCTGTGATCTGTTCAAACAAGATGCCTGAAGGCATTTCATTGAAGTTTCATTAAGGCTTTTTGTTTCTCACTCCCCTATTGCTATCGAGTGTTGTCAGTAACTATTTTAAGAGATTGCCTGGGATTTATGCTGTCTATTCTGCCACCCAAATATGTTTCACTTTTCACACATTGTATAACACCACCACCATATGAACTATACCTTAGAGTTTTTCTATTTGGAAGCTGTTCAGTGCACCAGAGCCTCTTCTGACATAGAAAAACAGTCCCTTTTGCTGATCTGTCAGTCAGACAGCTGATAAGTAAATGAATGTAAATATCCAGGAACTGGAAGCAATAGGAAAATGCTGCTTTAAGCTCATGCTGTTTAAGCTCTAATTTGATACGGGCAGGCAGTGGCAAAAAGTGAAATAGACTATAGCTAATAGCTTAGTAGCTCTAAGTCATCTTTTTCAACCACAGAATACAGACAAGACTTTCTCTTGAGTACTGCTGTGATGCTGATCAGTGACACAGAGACATCCAAGCAGCTTGTGCTTCAAGCCTGCCACATCTTCACCTGAGATGTCAGATATTCACCTGGGTAGACCCTTGACTGGGGACAACAGCCACTGCTGCAGGAGACTAGGCACATCTCTTACATGTCTTGTCTGTCCTCTCCTTATCAGCCAGTGCTGCTGACATTGCCTCAACTGGAGAAACAGGAAGGTGACAGTCAGGCTTAGACTTTAAAAGGCAACCGTCCTGTGAGATTCCTGGTGTAAGTTACCTGCTGTCATAAACATATCAACAGGAAGGGTTGTGATTTCAGAAGGAATAGCATAGCTGTACATAAATGACTTCCTGCTGCTAAACTGCCAGAGTAGCAGTGCTGAGCTGCTGTTACCAGTTACTTAGGCTTAGCCTCAGTGCCTGATTTTCATTTGGCTTTTGGGTTTTTTGCTAACATCATGATTCTCAAATTCCAGCAATAATTGGAAAGTTTCAAATGCTTCCATCAGAAAGAAGGAAACAGCTTGTGCTTGGCTGTATGGGAGCATTATAGTGTAAAAGTTAAAAAAATAAAGGACAATTGGATTAGAGTATGAGATAAGAGGGGTAAAAATTATGGAGATAGGTATGCACAGACACAGTGGCATACATATGATCAGATGGGAGTATTTAGTCACTATGCAACGAACTACGCAGAGGATGAAGAAAATGCAGTGATTTTTGGTGAAAATTTCCCCTCTGCAGGAAGACAGGGTTATGCCTGCTGACTGCATTGTAATGCACTGCAACTCTTTCTTTTTCTTTCCTATTTTTTCTTCTCTCTTAATTTGCCTATTTGGCTTAGTGAGTCTTAATCTGTAAGGGAGATAGATTTTAAGAAAGGCAACAATCCAGAGTACTAAATTTTCATGTTAGCAGACACAGAATCTGAAAAAAAATGAGGATAAAACCTCCTCAGAAATTGCATCCATATGGATTTAGCAAAGTCTTGCTGTTAACATGCTACAGAATCCTGCAAAGAAAAGTTTAGCAAAATTTGGAGTACAACTCTGTATTTAAAGAGTGGTACATCTGCAATGATGAAAATGGCTCAATAATTACTACTATATTTATTTTAAAAATTGGTGCAAGCTGAGGACTGATGATGGAAATCGTAGTTTTCAATACCATCAGTGTATAAAGATATTTGGGTTCACATAGGGGTTTGGATCCTTAGCTTTTCTAGTAACAACAATGAAGTCAATAACTCTGAAACCTAATGACAAAACTGTTCCCAGCCATGATTTAGCAGTGCTAAATTTAGCAGAAACAAATAACTGCTGCAGAAATGAGATGAATGTTTAAGCTTTAACATAGTACCTGTCTATTTCCATCTCACTGGTGACCCATGGATAAATTACTGAATAGTAACTGTGCAAAGTGTATAATATCTTTCTAAGACTGTTCATTACTTACTTGTAGTAGATGCTTTTAATGATCATGAAGGATGTGACTTTATGTCATGACTGTATAATTCAGTGACTTTTCAACTTAATTGATAATTTCAGAGCAGACCTCTAACAGCCCTTGTTTTTCTGACCCTTAATATCACTGCGTTCTTCTACTTCAGTGCCCAGTGTGAAACCAGAAGTGACAGAGCCTAAATGTCAGCCATGGGAGAAAGTCCATCAGTCACAATGTGTGTGCAAAATGCCCTATGAGTGTGGGTAAGTTCAGCCTCAATTTGGCAATTAGATTCTCACTTTATTCAAGACCAATTACATTTCTTAAGTTTGCAGTCCATGACAGAGGAGAAAACTTTATGTATATGAGAAGGAGACATTGTACTTGGTTTGCTTTACAGCTCAATCAATGTCCTCTGCATCACTTACCTGCCTTGTCAGAACTGTCAGTGGGTTTTAGCAGTGCTGGAATTTGGTTGGAGGACAGGCAGCAAAGGTATAATTTCACCTGATCTGCGAAGTAGATGAAAAAAGATAAAATTATGTTTTCAAGATTTAGAGGATTGAGGAAAAGTTAAAACAGAGAGGCCCTTGGGACACAAACCATAAAAGCAATAAGCTAGTGAAATAAAGCAGATTTCTTTTCACTGCCGTGAGACTAGGGGGTTATGAAAGGTACAGTAAGTTAATTTCATCTCACATTTACACAGCAGCTTTCATAGAGCAGTCATGTCACTTTTCCTGACTTCATAACTTGCAGATTAGAGTTTGCTCTTTCCTGTTTGATCTCAGCCTATATTCTGCAATAAGCAATGCAGAAGAAATAATGTAAGGAAACTAGTAAGTCTCTCAGTTCTTTGAGAGACACAAAAGTAAGAGAACCAAAACAGAGGAGTAACAAGACACCTGAGACCAAATGGCACTGATGGCCAGATGTGCCAAAGAGTTTAGCACTCCAACATCTGGGCTGGTTTGCATAGACTGGATGACATCTCCTGTAAAGTCACTCATATAAAGTGGGTGTGAGCTCTAGATATGGACTGGACTCTGGCCAGAATTATGTGACTGAGCTGAGCAGTTTCAAAGTTTCAGGATAACAGACCAAATTTGTCTTACCCATGTGTAGTAGGACAATAAACTTTGAAGTTGTCTCAAGTGATTGATTTCAAGGTAGCAGAACTTTCAATGGAGCATGCATACTTCCCATCAGGCACAGAGACCAAGAGTGCTCTGCATGATAACTCTGATTTTAAGGCAAAATTAGCACTCATTAACCATCTCAAAATTAAAATTGGTGAGCTTAGTTCAGATGCAGATCCACTGAGTAGTTCCCTGGAATCTGAGGTCATTGTCTTTTGTGCCAAGGTAAGTGCCAGGTTTGTAATAACTCCGCAATCTAATGCTGTTCCTATCCTTAAACACCTAAATATTTTAAGTAGTCTGGTCCAGTTCTTTTTCTTTCAATACTTATTTAAAAGAGGTAGCAGCTCCTTTTCTGGTTTATGTATGTGTTGAGGTCAGTTACACAGAATACAAGGGTAGTCATAGAGCTAGGGAAGGCCTTGGGCAGAGTCACAGTAACCTTGGAAGTTAAATGAATTATGTTTAGTTATGTACTGAAGCTTCATTTGTAATTAATCTACTACTTGCCTGTTTCTATTTTTTATAATTGTATTCAAAATGGCAAGAATATAGCTAACAGTCATCCCTGTTAACTCACGCCATCATTTCACTGTCTTGAAATAATGCATCTAATGATAGAAGGATAAATCATCAGCTGTCAAAGCAGCCCAGCTTCCAGCCTGTTACAAGGCTGTAGGAGTAAAGCATGTAAGCAGTTCTTGCTCTGATCCTTTCTCAGAGAGAATTTACTTGCTTTGTTTTGGCAGTGACTTCAAGCAGCAGCCTCTTCTCTGAAGAGAGCTTGGAATAAGAAGAGTTCCTGTGGGAACTCAGGAACATCATGGTTTCAAACCTATCCTCTATCCTTTCACTTTCCAAGAGACTAGCAACAGAGACTGCCCATAGCAGCACAAGGACAAGCTGGTAATTTGTCCCTTGTGGTAGGGGACAGAGGCTACATCTGTCCTCATCAGTGAGAGCAAGGGAATGATCCCTGGCACCAGAGCTGCCAAATTGCTATAGCAGTTCCTGGTATATATGATTCCTTTAACAAAGGCCAGTTCCTGGATAATTCCCAGGCACAGCTCAGGAATGACTAGGATCAGAGACCATTCTGATATGCAGTCCCCATCTTCTGGGGCAAAGAGGGACACTAGTTATTCTGTGTAGATTGTCCCCAACACATGGAAGGGGCCAGAGAACGGTGTGTTAATACAGATAGAACCTCAGCCTCCAGTAGCTAAGAGCTGTCTCCACAGTGAAACATGACATTTGGTAATCTGTAAGTACTATCTCCCCTTTTTTAAAAAAAAAAAATTGTTTGCATAGCATCTGTGTCCCTCCTGAGAGTTCTTAGACTGTGTTATATTAAAACTTCTCATCTCAAATGTAATGCCAGGAAGTTAAAGTCATTCGCAGCATGATGAATTTTTCGCTTCACCGAAAGTTTCCTACCTCTCACTGCAGGTGAGAGGGAGAGAAGGTATTTATGGACTTAACAGATATTATTTAATTTCTCACAATATGTGCTTTAGTAAAATACTCTTCTTATCCTTAACCTTCTTTTTTCAGGTAAAAAGTATCGAATTTCTCACATTCACTTTACACAAGGATTATTCCTTGCCTCTAATAATTTTTATTGCACTGCTGTGATGTTCCCAGCCCTGGGAAATATCCTTTCTCAGCAATGAGTGCAAATTATTAATTTCTCTTACGAGTGAAAGTTATCTGTCCTTTTTCTTATGTATCTTCACATGTTGATTTCCACTGTCTTTCTTCTGCTGACCCAGCTGTGGCAAATATGTGAATCACTCTTAAGACAGTATGAGAGGCATTGAACTCTAGTGAAAGTTTGGCAACATAATCCCTGAACTTCTGGGTTGAAACTTTGGCAGCTGGTTAAATCAGCTCTCTTTCCTCTTCTGGGTTTCGCTAAAGTGGTGCAAAGCAGACAGATTAGTGCAGAGGTCTGATGTTAACATTTTTAGGTAAATTAAGCTGCCTTCTCTGCAAGATTTTGACCTTAAGACTCAGATTTATCACTTAGGCAACTAAAGAAGATATCTGAACAATTTTAAAATATAGTAAAAAACTTAATTACAGATTAAATACAGTTGCTTTCCCTGGAACACATTTTGTTTTTTGAGATGATATATAAGCAGGGAATTTTTCTTATACTTCTGTCTGTAAAGATCACTTTCATAAACATAAAAATCAGGGCTCCACTATCTTAGACACCATACAGCCAAATGACCAAACCGTATAATGCATACAAGTGCACCTGTTTCCTTTATTAGGTGCCTGTTGCTATATATCCCTTGGTCTGTCCTCTTGTGCCTCAGAATAAGAGGGTTAACCTCATTCTTTATTTTAACAAAAGAAGACTAAGGAAAATTCATGCAACAAACTTTACTAGGGATTTAGTAGCTGGCATTTTGAGCCAGCACAGCAGCTAAGGAACCTGTTGTGTTTGAGGATGCTAACTTAAGTGGAAGATATAATACAGTTAATAAAAATATTTGGTCACAGGTAGATGCACCAAACTTTTCAGGCTCAGCTAATGAAATTCATGCCATATTTTAGATATCTTAAAGATGCACTATGTTACAGGTATCTTAAAATTTCAGGAAGGCCAGCTCTTTTAAAAGGCTTCAAAATCATCTTTTTAAGAACCATTCCCAAAGCTTGGAGAAGGCTCTTTTCCTAAGTGCCTTACTTCTAGATCAAAACCCACTTCCTCATTCACAGGGGAAAAAAAAAAAAAAAAGAAAAAAGAGCAAGAAAGAAAAGCTACCTTAAAGCTTGGCCACTACGTCAGCAAGGTTGAGTTCTGGCATTCTTACCAGACTTTTCCCTCCTCCTACAGGCATTTCCCTTCCCTTCAGTCAGCCTCATGAAGCTCATTAGAGCCAGTTGCCTGTTCCTCATTAGGTCCATTTACCTGTACCTTGTTAGGGCCATTTACCTGTACCTCATCAGCCTCTCCCCACTAAGCACCAGTTAACCTGAAGTTGATGCTGAGAACTGGCCTATTAGACACTGGAAATTTTAATGGGCGTGTTTGTGAGCTTAAAATGAGTAGCTGTGCTGAAAATTATGCTTTGGGGCTGAATTCCAAAGCTCTCCATCCCCTGGGAGCCTATCTCTGCCCTCTGGTACCCTGTGAAGCCCCCAACCTGTGGTTGTAGAGTGCATCCAGGAGAGCACAGGCGTGCTCTGCTCCAGATAGTCACTCTTTTGTTCACTCCACACAAATACCACTGATTGCATTCAGAACAAGTGGAGAAGCTAGGAGTTCAAGGTTAAAACTCAGAAGTAATGGAAAGGGGTTTTTTTCTCTCACCTTACACTTGGAACATGAAACACAAATAATGACAACTTCCTGGAATTGAAGTAATGGAAAGGTTTTTTTCCTCCCCTCCTACACTTGGAGCATGAAACACAAATGATGGCAACTTCCTGGAACTGTCCCCAAAGCAAACACTCTTTAACATTGTCCAAGAATTGTTATTACCAGTTTTAAAAGCTCATTTATGTGGGTGTTAAAGCTCTATCCACATTTCAAGAAATAAGCAATTTTTCTGGGTAATTTTTTTCATAAAATTTATGTGGAGATGTATGTGTATTTCCAGAAAAATCTTTGGTTTCTGATGGTTGATTAGAAGGTATTATTTAGTAAAAGC
Organism: Eopsaltria australis; assembly: GCA_034509425.1. Taxonomy (NCBI): domain Eukaryota; kingdom Metazoa; phylum Chordata; class Aves; order Passeriformes; family Petroicidae; genus Eopsaltria; species Eopsaltria australis. Next base: position 222,526 of record JAVTVJ010000858.1, on the reverse strand, counting down.
ATAGCATTTTAAAGGGCAGCTGAATAAAAATCTTAAAGTATATTTGAATACCTGAAAATTAAGAAATACTTATAAAATATTTTATGTTCATGTTTGTATATGTCATATATGTATAAGAAATGTTTTCTGTATATGTACTTACATTCATATATGTGTCATAAATTAGAGACTAATTGAGATCTGAAATATTTTTAACTAAAGTCTTTCTCTCACTGCTGCTGAGGTCAATGGTAAAAAGGGAGGAGTATCCCTATCTTTCAGATGGGACAGATCCTGACATTTCTGTGGTACAGCATCCTGTTGAAGAAGTCTGGACTGTCTGTATGTCTATGTTTTGAGTTCTTTGCTGCACTCTTAGGATGTACTTAAATCAACAGAGAAGCTGGACCCTGAATGTTTTCTGCTCCCTGAGCTCTTTTTAAGAGTTACCAAGATAAAACACATTTAAATAGTGCAATTCCTGCTTTTGATTTCAGTCCTTCCCTGGACATCTGCGCTACAGATCAAAGAACCAAAAGAAACGCACCTTTAACTGTTTGCAAGATGCGTGCCCTGGAGTGCATGGGCAGAAAATACTCTCTGACTAATGCAGAAAACTGCAAAGTACCCCAGGCAGCTGAAATACCATGTGGATCATGCCGTTCATGGGAAAAATGCAATGGTAAGAGATTCTTCACAAATGTAAGCAAAATTGTTCATATGACCAAAAGGAAATCTTTATCCCCGCTTTATCCCACACGTTAGCAGTTAGGCAGTTGGATTGTCCTGATATGGCATCTGCAGTCCCTCCCAGAAGCACCAGGCACTGCTAAGCTGACTCAAACCATCAGCCAAGTGTTTGGTGTCCAAATATGTCAGGAATCTTCAACCATGGAAAAGAGAACCCTGCAGGATATTGTAACCAAATGTTCTATCTACAGGAAAAGTTTATTCCTAGTCCCTAAATGAATCCTTTTGGTCCACTTTCTCCTTTGGGTGAAACCCCTGCCCTACTTTTTTTCACTGTATCTACCTTAGATAGATTCCTTAAAGCAGCAATTGCAGGAATCCTTACTGCCCACAGGAGTAACTAATCCTCTCCTGAAATTTGCCAGGCAGTCTCCCCAGCAGGATCCTGTGGCTAGGAATTAAAAGTCTTATCGTACGCTAGCGGGGAAAAACAGTTACTGTTTGTACTTCACTGTTTATCCTGAGTTTCTCATATAATGATTAAAGGTGAGGTCTCTTCCCTCAGAGGAGATAGTTCCTGTTTTTTGTAATCTGTCTGCAGTGAAAATTTTCAAATTCCCTGATTTATTTTCCCTGAGTGTCCCACACTACATTGCATTTAATGGAGGGTTGCCAGGAATGGGAAGATGAAGTAACAAATTAGGGTTTTAGAAGTGCCCAAGGTAGAGGCACAGTTATTGTCATAATTTGGAAATAAAAAGGATTACTGGATAGGAGTTCATCTGTTTTGTCTATAAGAGTTGAACAGACAAAAACAACAACAAAATCAAAACTGTCTGGAGCTTCAGTGAAGACAAACACAGGCAAAAGAAATGCATACAACACGAAAAAATACAGTCATGAAAAATAAATATCAGGTGGAATCTTCTTACCTGAATGTCACTGATACAGCTACACACATTTATTTATAGGAGTAGATCCTTTGAGCTTCATGAAACTGTATGAAAATATAGTTGTAAGTGTTTGCATGTAAGCGTTTGTTAGTGTCCAAAGACACTCTCATCTTACAAGTTATCTGAGGTCTAGAGTAGTAGATAAATGGACCAGTTCAAAAAGTAACATCAGAGAAGCCTTTTGAGTACAGCATCTGAGACACCTTGAGCAAGTTTTTCCCACAAGCGTGATCAACCTCTCCCAGCAGAAGAAGCCCCAGCAGTGCATAATTTGTTTCCACTTCTAGTTTTTTCACTGTGAATATCAGCTAATGTTACTGAAGGAATTAGGGAATTAGGTTAGGAGAAGAATGACAGAATTACAGAAAGCTTTGCGTTGGAAGGCAGCTGTAAATATCCTCTATTCCAAACCCCCTGCAATCACCCAAGACATCTTCAACTAGACCAGGTTGCTCAGAGCTCTGTCCAATCTGGTCTTGAATGTTTCCAGGGATGGGGCATCACCATCTCTCTGGCCAACTTGATACTGTGTTTCACCACCTTCGTCCTAAAAAATATCTTCTTCATATCTAATCCGAAAATGTCTCCTTTAGATTAAAACTATTATCCCTTCTCCTAGCATTGTAGGCACTACTAAAATGTTTGTCCATGTCTTTCTTATAAGACCCCTTTAGGTACTGGAAGGTTCTATAAAGTCTCCCCAAAACCTTCTCTTCTCCAGGATGAACAACCCCAACTCTCTCAGCCAGTCTAGGTAGAAGGGGTGCTCCAGCCCTCTGGTAATTTTTGTGTTTTCCTGTGATCCTGCTCCAACAGGTGCATGTCTTTCTTGTGAAAGCTGAACACCCTCCAGAAAATTGCTTTCAGTCTTACAGTTTTCCTAGAAATGTTTTAGTCTGGGTGGTTTTTTGATGACTTGGGTGCTGTCCTGAGTGTTTTTCCCATGTGCTTTTGCTTAGTGCCATCCAACACCTGTGTTTGTGATGAAGACGGGCTGTGTGAGGAGGGAGGTGCCGAGGTCTGTGCTGAAGTGAGCGGCTCTGCTGCCCATCGGACCATGACCGAGTGCAAGGTCGGGCTACTCAGGTGCCAGGGGGAGGCTGTCACCCTTGTCAGCATAAGGCCCTGCGACACGCAGAGTAAATAAGATATGTTATGCTTTGTTTTGCTTATTGCCGGGGGATATGTCAAAATGTGTCAGCTCTTGGGCAGGACACACTTTGAACCTTGCTCTGCCAAATGTGAAATCCACCACAGCTGATGAGACTGTGCTTCTGGTCAGCTCTGAATCAAGGCCTGAGGCTCTTTGTTAGACAGTAATGCACTTGCCACTACTGCTCACAACAGAACTCTTGCTAGGGCACCAGCCTTACCATTGGCAGATTTACTTAATATTTCCGTCAGAATTTTAAAAAATATTGCTGAAGTCCAATTGCCAAAGTAGCTATTATAGTGATGGATTACCATGTCTGACATTGTCAATATGTTTTACTTAAAGCCACACAAACATATACTTGCATTGAGTAGATTTAAATTAGCAAAACATACAAAGCTTTACAGAGTAAGAGGTATGATTCTTCCCTATTAATAAAGCAGCTTCTTTCTACCATGTACTACTCAGTTGACCAAATAGTCTGCACAGAACTGAACCTGTTGTTGAGCCTGATGCACTTAAACATCAAAACAGTGTGCATCAATAGTAAAGCCATATTAAACTAACAAGAATACATCTATGCTTGCAGTTTCTCATGCACAGAACCACATCACAAAAAATCACCATTTTACATTGTCATTATTATTATTATAATGAGCTACACTTGTATGCACAGGTAACTCAGTTGCATTTGTCACATGCATTTATGTTCATGTTTATGTTATGTTCAAGACTGGTTTCCTTACAGACTGTTGCACAAAGAGGCCTTCTGCCTTAGCAAAACTTTTTCAAAATTGTCTATTAGGGAAAACACGTCTTTACAGCAATGAAGACACTCCGCATACAGTCCCCTTGGAGATACTGCTGGATAATCTTCAAAGACTATTCCTGAATAAGAGAAGTCTCCTACACTCTTTCCTTACAGAGCGAAGCATTGTCTCTGGCATAGCTGGACAATGACATCTTTGCTTACATTTTGCAAGTCCATTCAGGTACCCATGCTGGCAGTCCCATTCCCTTCTGACAATTCTTGGATGCAAACAAGGACAAAGAGCTGGATAGCAAGTGGATGTTTAGCCAAGTGCAGTACTATCAGCATGTATGATATATATGCGTGCTTTTAAAGCAACAGATTTTATTTCTTGCTATCAGTAGTAATATGGTAAGATTAAAGATCTCTCTTGATTATCATGTTTCTACCAGTATCTTCCTTGCATAAACCTTACACTCAGCTGGATAAAGCTTTGCATTCTGTGATGCTGGCAATAAAGAGTAAGTCAGAAGCAGAGTGGCTTTCCTTGGAGACTCTCTCTTGTGGGGATAGCCACATTAGAGGGGAAGGTTGTCACACAGTAACTGAAAGGATCTCCTGATCTTTATGACCTTTATTCTGTCTGGAAAATAATACCAGGTTATGAGTTTTGGTTATTTTTTCTTCTTATGCAAATAATTAATTCTTGTGAATAGCATACAAATGAAAACAAGTAGAATAAAATCCCAATAAATTTAATCAGCTATTTTCTCTTTATTATTTGCTCTGGAGCAGCAAGTAATAGATTGTTGATTACTCAAATGTTTGCTTACTTCATTACTCGCAAGTCTCTTGTCCACAGTTTCTATCCTTTTTCTTGTGGCATTTGGCACAACATGTGATTGGACCATGAGCCCACTGGGTAGCAATAGCTTCTATAGCTGCTCAAGGCAAGAAAAAAAAATCACCTGGAAATTTCCTGATAGATAGCACAGAAATAATAGTGACTTGATGATTCATGTCTTCAAACACAGGGAAATGTGGAAAACCAGCACAGAGCCTCAATAAACATTGAAAATTCCTGTTTCAAAAAACAATAAAGTTGCCTGATAATCATCTCAATATATCAGCAGGAACAGCTCTCCATGTCCATAAAATAAATTAGTCTGAGATAAGGCAGCCAAAATATTAATGAAGGCTGCATTTCAAATGCTTCATTCAGTCTCTGACATCTCACTGTCTATCTGACCCATCTAAATCCTTTTTCTCTCCTTTTTCTTTCTAATTACCCACTCCATCTTTTCCTCTCCTACTTCTCAGCCCAGTCAGCTCCTTCTCTGTGAGCTCCTCACAGACACATTCCCTCCTACTGCCAGACTGAAGGTGTCCAGCAAGCATCTGCTCTCCTTCCTACTGTGATACCACACTCCTTTCCCTGCCTGACTTACGACTTCCCTGCCACATCAAGGGCATTTCAGTTCCATCACCCCTCCTGAAAACCTGAGTACATCTTAGAGCATTTTAGAATAGACATTATGGGCTTTTTTGGTTTTGTTCTTTTTTTTTTTACCAACCAGCTGACTGTCTAATGCTGCATGAGAGGAAAGGTAGAAGTCTTCTTCAAAGCAATATGACTATTCATTGAAAGAAAAGCAGGTTCATGTAGGACCAGTGTCTGGGATGACACTGTCCAGTCACACAGCCATTCCTATGGTATGCATGTCTGCTGGCCACACTTTGTCTCTTTCAGTACAGAAGCATCTCCAGCCACTATGGTCCACCATACTGATATTGAACTGACAAGCAAATGCAGGACATTTTTTCTCAGTAAGAAAGTAAAATCAGATGAATGAGTGTCAGATGAGGGGAACAGCTGGCGGACCATTGTTCCATGGAATCAATAATCTTAGCAAAATTATCTGGCAGAGAGTGGTAAACCCCTTTGTTTTACCTGAATTAAATGACTATGCATTTGCCATATGACCATGTATCAGGATACTTGGGAGAAGTTTGATACTAGATCACCCGAGTTTTGGACAGCTGTGGCAGATTAAATTTAATTCAGATCAAGGTAAGCTAAACAGATCTAGGTAGGGTAATCTTGTTATCCACACTGCTGAGATTATCTGAGGCCAGTGACTTGGGAGATACCACAAACTGCTCAGTAAAAAGGCTTGCCTGATGCAGAGCAATAGGTACAAGAACAGAATGAAGGGACCTCTATAAAACAGGAATGCTGAAAAGATTCATCCTAGTTAACACTATTTGATAAACATTATCAGCATGTGGGTTGAAATAAAGCCCTTGATGCTTCCTTGCGAAAAAGTCATCTGCTGAGCAGCAGCACTATCAAAACCTGGTTTTCTAGGAATTTATTTTTTGGTGTAGATTCTCAGAGTAATAGGAGGTGTCTGCATTTTGTCTGTCCCCTTACGACAGACATAGGAGAGATGGTCCTCTCCCCACCTGCCTATTTTCATGGAAGATAATGAAGAATCCATACCTTTCAGATCTAATCATTGATTACATATTTTTAAAAGATAGACTACAGGTTCATATACTGTTGAAGGGACCACAAAACTAGACTTCTGCTCAAATAACCCTGTGACAGGCTCCCTTTGTGAAAAATGACAAGCTGGAAAAAGAAGGAGATGCCCTAGAAGTGCAGGTGAGAAGGTTACATCAGGACTATCACAGAGTAGTAGTTCCCCCAGGTTAAGCATAAGACATGGAATATCTCCAGACAAAATAGCCAAAAAGTGAATAGAAACTTAGGAAGGAAGAAAACTCTTCTGATATATTTTTTCTTAATCTGGGAGCAGAAAATTGGCATCTGCAGAGTGATAGAAAATTTGTCTGCCTATACAGTGACATGGGAGAAGCTTCCCAAGTTCTTGCCAGATGGGAGTCCACCTGCATAGAAAATATTTGCGACCAGTGCATATCTGGAAGTTAACTGAAGAATAGCAAGTTATGTCCACCAAACTGCTGTTATTAAAATGCTAATAGTAGCACTAGTAGAGTGAGGTATCATTCGCAAATCTCTTTTTCACTGGAGACTGTATTTTCCCAGTGTGCTTCTCATGGCTCCTTGAGCTCATCCCCTGATACCCGTAGGCATCCTCTGCCTTACAGGATGAGAGATACATGAAGCAGGATGCTGTGATTCCCAAAGCACTCCCTGATTTGCAGCCCTGGGCAAGATCTTCCCAGGTGAAAACAGATCAGCAGTTTAGTGCCCTGCCAAAAGCAAAACATCATTTACTGAAAGAAGAATGTTTTGAAGTAGAACATAACTTGAAAACATTAAAAAGCTGTCAAAAATAACATTTACAAGATATATTTTTCCCCACCACTGAGAAATTCCTTTTCTCCCTGTTCTCTTAATGTTTTCTTTAGACAGCTTGGGCCAGTGCACTTCCACCATTCCATCTCTCTTCTTGCAGGGCTTAATTTGCTATTTCCCCTCACTTGTCAGTCATAACCTGATAAAACACCCTCACAATTTCTTTACACCTGAGAATTTTGCCAATTGCTTTCAGTCTGAGATCTGTTGCATCACTTCTTTGTTCATTCTCTCTCCAGCCCAAATAGAATCTTATTCAATAACCTCCTGCCCTGGTCTTGCTACCACCTAAAGCCATTGCATCACCATGTTCATAACACTATTACAGATCAGCTCCATTTCCACCACACTGTGGCTCTGCCACATTGCTCACTGTGATGAGCTGCCACTGTAAGTAACAGCAGAGCCATTACTGTGTATGGCGGGGGCACAGGAGTATAAACTGCTATTGATTTCTTTCTCTCTCTACTGCAAAACACCGTGGAGTTGTTTCTGACCAGCAGAAGGATGCTGCTGGCACACTGGATCTTCTGGCTTAACTCAGGAGACATGCTACTTGCTCAGAGCTCAGCCTCTGGGACCTGCTCTCCTGCATGTGTTCCTTAGGTGGCTGTTTTCACTTCTTGTGGTCAAGGGGCCATTGAGCAGAGTTCAATGCCACAAGAGAAAACTTATCAACTCACTTTAGCACATCTCTTAGTGGATTTTTACTATACAGCTTCTAAGAACTGTATTGTGTGAATATGCAAAATAAAATTTAGCAAGAGATAAGCAGTGGCAAACAACTGCCAGCAGTGCTTTTGGGCAGTGATAGTTTAACAAGACTAGATCAGTAGCTTCTGGTGAAGTAAAGCCATATTTTTATAATTTACTGTTGGCACCAATTACATGGAGACTTTTAAACTGATTGTATTATTCACTTTCTGAATAATTATGCAATTTATGATGATAACTGAACTTGCTCATACTTCAGGCCTTACTGGTCCTAACAGACAACCAACCAACACAAGCAGTGTTCTTTTGTTTTGGGAGCTATTACTGGGGTTATCAAATCTTACGATGAGGAGCGCTACGTAAGTAGTGGGATGTGTATAAAGCTGGGTATGCCATTCTACTGTGCAATTAGTCCAGGCATATGTAGAAGCAAAGGCTGCTGCAAATCCTCTCCAAATAGAAAAATACACCAAAGCTGGCATGTCTTGAGTGAGAGTGACTTTATTTACATCATCTCCCAGGACACATACATGTTGATATGGAACTGAAAACAGGACTGTCATCTTTATTTCACTATATACCATTGTTCCCAGAACACACATTCTGGATATTGTTTTTCTCAGTATGCAAAGCTCCCACCAAGATGCAATCAAACTTCTGGTTCTTTGAACAATGATGGTAGCAAGAGGAAGAGGTATTGTGTCTCTCAGAGAGAAAATTTGGGAACATTATCTACAGAATAATTGGGCTTTTATTCTTTTTCTCTCTCTACATTGTTTCCTTTACCAGATTTTATGGAAACTCACCCATAAAATTTCATTCTGAGACAGCTGGATCCCTATGAATCCCAAAGATGCTTTTAGGCTATTTATACCAACTCTTCCTGCTCTTTAAGCTGTCTAGAGAAAGGATAGCCTGGTCTGGAGACCATGTAGCTGCACTGGGGAAATACATTGGCTGGCAAATAAACACTGAGGAGGTTGGATTGGATTAACGTGGACACAGGGCAGTGCTTTGAGACTTCAGCCGTCCTTAAGTCTGTGAAGAGGTGGCTCAAATAAAGACCTGGGGCCAGCAGTGCCAGCCACAACTGCAAGGACTAACAAGGACTGACTGCTTGTGCTGTTTTGCTGCTGCAGTCAAGGTTTTTCTCAGTTCTCATTGATTTTAGAAAGCTAGGACATATATCATAAGTCTAAAAACTAAGCCAAGACGCTAAGACATGTACTGGTGTTGGCCAGTGCTAAAACCTTTCCAGTCCCTCCGGTAAATGTGTAGTTTTGCACCTGTGTGCACACACATCCCTGCACACAACCCACAGGGACACCCATCAAGCTAATAAGGAATGCAGCCATTACCCTGTTTTTAGCAGGGCCCTGCATGCTGTGTCAGCCAAGAAAAAATTCACATTTACAGGAAAACTCACTGCTGGTCTCACCCTGTTACACAGCAAATAAAAGCATTGCACAACAAATGTTGACACAGTAATTCTCAGAGGAATTTCATAAACAAAACCACCATGTGTTCACAGATGCTAATGCAATAACCTGAGATTTCACATGTATTTATTAGGAAATTATTCCCTAGCAAACAAAACCAAGGATATGAGGTGATTATCATCTAATACTATCAGGTTTTGTACCATGCAGATTTTACTTAAAAGAGCTTGAAGATACATAGGGAATATTGCTTGAGGATTTAGTCAATACTGAGAACATCTTGGTTTCTTAAAATTTCGCAGCCCCTTATAGAGGTCTCAGATGACTGAAACACTGTGTCATGTTTCATTTATACTCCAAAAACTGGAGCATTTCTCTGGCCCTGAGCTCTGACCTTTTGGACTGTTGTTTGTCCCTAATGGACTGTTGTCCATTCTTAATGCATGCTAGGGAGTTTTATAACAGATATGGGCATGTGGATAAAGTAAATCAAGTCTAGGAATTCCTGGGAAAGAGCAAGTAACCAGTGATTATAACAGTAAATAAAACCAGACAGGCCTCATTTTCCAGTCCCAGAGGCAAAGGGCTGTAGGTCAGTTCACATCCAGCCAGCAAACCCCACAAAAACAGTTGTCTTCCTGGAAACAGTCCCTGGCCTATGTTAGTGGTTCAGTCGACCCCAAAGGTCTTTTGGTAGAGAAACAGCTATTACAGATTAAAATCACATTAAATAATTCAACAGAAAAGATAATCATGTGCCACTTTCTGAATCCCATGGCCTGGTCCTCTTTCATTTTAGCAGCACAGGTACGACCAGGCTGCTTGATAGAGGACAGAAATCGCTGCAATGCTATGGTGACCCTTCTCTGCTGCCTCTAGGAACACAGAACAAAAACCACTTGTCTCTAAAAGTATCCTAAACTTACACAAGCAATGAAATCTTAAATGCAAGTGCTTTATAAAGTAACTGTTCTGAGATACAGAAATCAGCCCATTGCTGAAGTCCAACTCTGAAGTCCTATTTATTTGCTAAATACTTTTTTTTCTCTTGGATGATCACTGGTAATAACAGTAGCTCCCAAAATTATTTCATGAGAGGTACTTATTTGCCAGGCTCATTTCTACATTTCAAACCTTTGCAAATGAAATCAGCAGGTCATTACATGCAGTGCAAAGCTTTGTAACCAGAAATCACAGAACTTTTGTTAATCCAAGAACTGGCCATCAAATTTATCATTGAAAATGTGAACCTAAATCAAGGCATATTTGATAGGTATACAGAATCTTTTTCCCATTGGTATCAGGTCTCCGTCCAATCCTCACTAAGACTTTATCTTTTCAACAGCCAATTCATGTCAATGTCATAATTACAGGGACCAAGATGGAGAAAGAGGGGTTGTGGGTCATTGAGACATTTTCAATCAAGTACCAGGCATGTGGCTTCATTCTCTTCTATTCTACAGCTCTGACAAGGACACAAGTGTCTCCAGATCTCAAAGGAGAAAAAAGCTTAAATGGAAAAAATCTGTACTCCCCAAACCTGCTGGAAGGACAGCTTACTTTTACCTTCTGAAATTTGAAGAATACAGCAGCCCGGCTGGTGTGTGTCATGGTTCATTGTCTCTGTAGGCCTTGGACAAGATGTATTTTTCTAATAGATATTTTTCCTGGTAAACCAAGATCACCCCCTTTCTAAAATATTATCTAGCTGTGCTGGGGGAAGCGTTGATGGGCTTCAATGAGGCCAGGGCCTCCCTCAGTCCTGCACCCCCCAGAGTGGCTGGTGGTGTGTTCAGTGACTCATTTCTGGAAAAAGGCTTTGACAGTGACACATATGCCACCTCCTTAATATAACCTGGATCTTCCTGATTAGATGTGCATCATAAACAACAATTGTGGGAATTGAGAAAAACAAAAAATTAAGTGCTTTCAGCCAGTCATGGCTGATTCTGCTATAAGTTTCAATTGCCTCTAGCTGAACTGATTTCCAGGAACAGATCTCATTTCTGCTTTACTGTTTATTGCAGCTCTCTCTCGGGACTGATAATATGAAGCTACAGATTGGCTGCTTTACAATGCTGTATCAGAAAGCCTTCCTGAGATACACATAAACAGCCAGTGAACTGAGGAAACTGCAGATAATCAGCTTTATTTTCTCCCAGAGTGGGTTTTAACACATGGGTCACATTGACCTCAACACATGGGCCTGAAATTCACACTTGGTGCCCAGTTACCCACAGTCACTCATGTGATGGTTTTTTGTAGTTGATTTGTCTGAAAAGTAAGATATCATATAAAAGCTAAGGCTCTTTTATCAGCTGCACAATTACACTATACTCACAGAAGAATCTAATAAAAGAGGAAGACTGATTCTATTATTTAGCAAGGTCTCAGTATCAGAGAACATGAGAGGGAGAAAGTCCCTGGTAACCAGGTTATGTGCCCAGTAAAGAAAATATAATTATAAGCTTGCACTTGCTGACATGTTTTTGATTTCCAGATAAGCGTGCACTTCTTCCTCTTCCAGCGTGCCATAGGTGCCACGTCTCCCCAGGGACCCCCAGGGCTGCAGGCAATACCTGGTAGCTCAAACAATCATGAAATAAAATGCATTTGGTTGGAAGGGACTTTAAAGATCTTCTAATCCTATCCCCATTCCATGAGCAAGGATATCTTCCACTAGACCAAGTTGCTTAAAGTCCTATCCATCCTGAGGTATCCACAATTTCTCTGGGTAACCTTTTCCAGTGCCCCACCAAATCCACAGTAAAGAATTTCTTCCTAATATCTAATCTAAATCTAACCCTTTTTCAGCTTGAAGTAATTTTCCCTTGTCCTATCACTACATGCTCTTGTAAAAAGTCCCTCTCCAGCTCTCTTGTGGGCCCCCTTTAGGTACTGGAAGGTAATATAAGGTCTCTCCAGGCTCAACAGCCCCAGCGCTCTCAGTCTTTCCTCATAGAAGAGGTATTCCAGGACCTGATCATCTCTGTGGCCTCCTCTGGGTTCATTTCAACAGGTCCCCTCCTTACCCCACACACAGAGAGCCAGGCAACCCTTGCCCTGGACACCTTCCTGGGGATGGAGACAGGCCAAGGCCAGCCTGGTTTATTGGTCCATGGGCAGGGATCCCAACCAGCCATGTCCATGACAAGGAGGGGCAGGGCCTGATGGCCTCGAGAGGCTGAAACAGTTTTGTGGGCCATGGCCAGATGGGGAATTCCCATGAGAAGCTGGTCTGGGCCATAAGTGTGCCTGCACCCCTTATGCCCTGATATTTGAGATACCATAAGTGCTCTGGGTAAATGGTTTCCCCAGATAAGGATGATGCTGGGTGAAAGGTTCTGCTACCCCACAAGTTAGGGAAGTAACAGCTTCCAAAGATAAAATGGTAATTTTAGCAACAATGCCTAATTTAAAAATTAACTACGGTTGAGTTAGTATCAAGTTCTGTCTGCTCTGGGTTTGGTCATTGCAGGTTCAGGAACAACTAGGTTCTCTGGGTAATGAGCTGGGCAGGACGCACAACAACCACCCATCCCGATTCTGCTGGTGACTGGCTGTGTCTCATACAGACACCCTCATCTCTTCCACCCACATGTGAATAACTCTGGATGGTTTCTGGCCGACAGAACATGCAATGGGTAGGATGCACAGGCATCTCGTTTGGTGCTCAGCACCCTTCCAGGAACCAGCCTGGAGTTACCACAGTGCTGAGCCTCACAACCGTTTTGGTCTTTTGTGGATGGAGCCAGTTATTCCTGAATGGAAGTGATAATACAAATAGTGCTGATCTGGAAGACAAATCATTTGGTGCTGGAAATTAAATATAAATTAAACTTAAATATCTTAATATACTTTTTTAAAAACAGAAGTAGGAAAGTTTAGTCCAATTTTGGAAATTTATAGCATAAATATTTGTATTTGTCCTAGTCACCTCCTACCTTCCTTCAAAGTCAGCACAGGAAGGCACCATCAGGGCATGACTCACCCAGCTTGTTTTGAGATGTCTATCTAAGAAAGAAATTCTGTCTTCTAAGGGTCTGTTTCTCTCCTCAACTGACTAAAAGGACATCAAAAGATTATTATCTTGAGTGCAGCCATACACCTTTTAGGGGCATCACATTTGCGGTAATCAAGGAATCAGCTTGCTCAGGTCTATCTGGGTTGGAAATCTTCATGGCAACCCACATATGAACACACAGCCTTGGGAGCTGTTGAAAGACCCCCCTTATAATAAAATTGACATCTGTGAGCACAAGTTTCATTAATTTAGGTAAGTTTTGGTTTTAAAAACGTTATTCGTTGCATTTTTATTCCATAACCCTCCATCAGTGAAACTGAGTTTTTTGTTACAGATACAGTTGAGGCTTCCCTTTTCTGAAAAAAATACTCAAAGCCTACTGCTCAAGGATGTCTGGGTGAGGAGAAATGTGATGGACTTCTCCCTCTGAATACACAACTGAATATGTTGAGCTGGAGCTATCATGAATGCCACAATTTATACTGCTGCTGGAGATGCATCCCTGCCCTTTCAGGAGTGCAAACCCAAGAGTGCACTGGACAGCAGTGGGCACTGCCAGAATGTACTGGAAAAACACTGGCTAAGATGGTCTGTGTTTTATCACTCACTGGGAAGGTGTTACTATAAAAACCTCTGGTACCTATTTTCTACTGTGTTTACTGTGTCTAGCAATTTTGCATTTAATAGTCTTATTTTTCACCAAAATCTTAAATCTAGAGATAATAACCACTATCACAGCATCTGAAATATAAAGACACCAGGACTCAAACATTTAATACCAGATGTTTTCATTTTTGTAACAAGGAACAAAAATTACTATAACTAAGTGGTGGCTCATCAGCAAAACTTTGGCAGTTGATATTTAAACCTATATATCTGATTTACCTTCAAACCCTTGAAGACAGCACTGGGTTGCTCCTTTCTGAGGTTGCATAAGGATAAACATTATAATAGATACTAATCAGCTCTGTTCTGTATTTTCTCAAATTTTGCATGCTACATTACAATAAGTATTCATACAGAAGCTGTGGTGAGAAGCCCACAACAGCAGTGCTAATTGTCCAGCCATTGAATCATCCTGAGCTCTCTCAGTCCCTGATAAGTGTATTCTATATGCATTACACATACTCTTGTGCTAGTGAAACATTAGATATGTTGGAATTTGTATGGAAATTTTTGTGGAAAAGCTCATTATATTTATTTTGGATGATGCTTCCTCTCTAATGTTAAGACCAAACAGATGGGTTTTTTTGGTTTTTTCTGTGCAGTAGAGAAGCTGCATTACCAAGAAAGCTGTCCTTTGAGAATTGGTAAGGTCTCTGTGACCTAGGTTCCCCTGACAGATTCACTTCAGTTTTTCTGTATCTCCTCCAATTATAAGTTATGGCCCAAGGCAATGATCCATCAAGCCAGGAATGTTACTTGGAGCTTACAATGGCAAAGGAGGGATGGCATTTCCTGCCCACTGTGAACAAGAAAACTATCATTACCTAATATAAGTCACTGCATCTAAGAAAAGGACAGATATTGCAGAAAGTATTAAAGAACTTCGGTCCTTGATCTAAAGGCTGGGGGCCCTTGCGACAGAGTACAGAAGCAAACCTAAAAGCCTTGCAAAGTGCAATCCAGACCCTACTGAAGCCAACAGTAAAAGTCCCACTAATTTCATATTTCCTCACCTTATTAGTGAGTGGTAGATGATGTCTTCATTCTATGCTGTAAAGCTCAACTGCAAAAAAGAAACTATGGGAATTATGCCTGTCAGGAAGAGAGAACAAAGCAAGTCTTACTGCAAGCACTTGCACAGCACACAATGAGACCAGAGCTGCTGGAGAAATAGGGGCAGTCGGGGAGCACTTGGCTGCCTTCTGTTTACCAGGAAATAACTTCAGCTGACAATTTATCATGGTGAAAAATGTCAGGGATAAAAAATTCCCTTTATCGGAAACTTTGCTAGACAGTCACGCTGGAACTAGAGGCCTGTAATGAAAAGCTAGTATTAAGGTTAGAGGATCAGGAGCAAGAAATCTTCACTGCTTGTTGATGGTGCAGAGAGCATACACAACCATTCTGAGTGGTTCTTCCCCCACATAATGCAACCAGCAAGAAGAAACAAGGGCACTAAAAACCAATCTAAAGATAATCAAATTTACATCTCGCTCCTAGATCACCACTAACATTATTATAGATCTTCAGTTGGAGGAAGGAGCTATAGGACTACAAAGGAAAGCCTATCTCAGGCTTTTATGATAAATTTTACTATATATTTTAAGCAATAAAGCATACATTTATTATATTTACCAGCAGGATTAAGTTCTTGTTTTTCTTGAGCTCCATTATGTTGAGACTAGCTCCTGCTATAGGGAGCCTGACAACATCCCAAATATGTTTCTTTGTGGGGAATATAACCACTTCACATCCAGCCCACTCCCAGCTCCCAGGTGGCTTTCCCCAGCCTCTGGTAAGGTATGACACGTATACATTGGGCACATTGTTCAGTAATGGATATTTCTCATGCATCGTGCGATGGGTGAGCAACTGGCTGATGTGTCAGATGTAAGAGATTGTGGTGAATGGGGTGACATCAGACTGGCAACTGCTCATGTATGGAGCTCTTCAGGGCTCCATCATGGGCCTTGTGTATCTTCATAAATAACTTTGGATGCAGGACTGGAAGGGATGCTGTGCCTGCAGATGATACTAATTTGGGAGGAGCTCTCCCTCCAAGGCAGAGAGGCCCTGCAGAGAGACCCTTGATGAGAGGGCTGGGCAATCACCTACCTCATGAAGTTCAACAAGGAAAAATGCTAGATTCTGCACCTGGGACAGGGCAATCCTGGATGTACAGACAGACTGGGAAGTGAGATAGCTGGAAAGCAGTGCCATGGAAAGGAACCTGGGGGTCCTGGTTGATGCCAAGTTGAATCTGAGCCAGCAGTGTCCTGGCAGCCAGGAGGGCCAACCCTGTCCTGGGGACATCAGGGACAGCATCACCAGCTGGGCAAGGGAGGGCATTGTCCTGCAGTGCTCTGCACTGGGGCAGCCTCACCTCGAGTGTGAGAGGCAGTTTTGGGTGCCACAATGTAAAAAAGGCATGAAATTATTAGAGCGTGTCCAAAGAAGGGCCATGAGGATGGTGAAGGGTCTGGAGGGGATGCCATGTGAGGAGTGGCTGAGGGCACTTGGTCTGTTCAACCTGGAGGAGACTGAGGGGAGACCTCATTGCAGTTACAACTTCCTTGTGAGAAAGTGGAGGAGCAGACACTGATCTCTGTGATGACCACTGACTCAAGGGAATGGGCTAGAGTTGTATCAGGGGATATTTAGCTTGGATATTAGAAGGTTTTTCACCCAGAGGGTGGCTGGGCACTGGAACAGGCTCCCCAGGGCAGTGGTCACAGCACCAAGCCTGTCTGAGTGCAAGAAGCATTTGGACAATGCTCTCAGACATATGGTGTGATTTTTGGGGCGGACTGTGCAGGGCAAAGAGTTGGACTTTGATAATCCATGTGGGTCCTTTCCAACTCAGAAAATTCTGTGATTATTTTCTATAATTCTATGGGTTTTTTTCCTGATTGACATTGTTCTGACATCTGTTGGTAAAGAAAGAAGAGACTTTCAGTTTTCTTCTTAAAAGGCAGGTTTATACTCAGATTTGTGAATTCTGAGTGCTGAAGGGAAAACTCTGGTTGCAACTGCTCAGAAGTGATGATTTGTGACCAAGGAATGCTGGGGGCATAGACCATGGCTGGGCTGAGGTGCCCCATGCAATTGCTCTCAGGTTTGGTGCAGGTGTATGCAAGGAATCTGATTGTGATGCATTTCTGCAGACCCCAAGTAAAAGCACTCCAAGTAGAACCACATATTGCAGATAGGACTCTGCCCAGTGCATTGTTCATTAAATGCTTCTTTTATATTTAAAGTACAAACATTCTTAATTCATCTTGAGGAGTACCATAAAAATTCCCCAAGGTTTAGACTTTAGGCTTTCTGCCTAAAGCTTAAACCCAGCAAACAAACACAGAAAGCAAACACCTCCTCCCTTCAGCTACTCCAATTAAAAATCACATAGGTTTGAAGGTTTCACTCAATCATTGTGTAATTGTGGTTTTCAAGGTTTGGTATTGCTCCTTCCATTTGTACCATGCCTGCAGGTAGCCTCTTGTAATCCCTTCCCCATTTGATGTCAGAAGTGGTGCTGAAGTGCCTGCTCTGTCTGCCTGCGTGATAGAGCAGGTCCTCAGCCAGTGAGACAAGAGAGCACAGCAGTCACAAACACAAGAACAAAGCAACAAATGGCTGAGGAAAGGAAAAGTCTCATCCAGTTCTAAGGGAGACCAAAGGCAATATTTTTTTTTTTTCCCTTTCCATTTGTTCCCCCCCTTCCTCTGCACATCCACAGAGGTGCCAGCAATGAAAAGCTGTCCCTATATCCCCAAGCCCAGGTCATTTTCAGACAGAAAAAAGCCACTGCCACCCTTCTCCCAAAAAGCTGTTAAGCAAGCTGTAATTTTTTTTCTCATCCTTTTGTTCTGATCCACTTATCCTTTCATAACTAACCAAGTTTTTCTGTGGGTGGCTCAGTCTGCATTCGATGCAGGGATCATGGTGTTGGTGGAGCCAATGGGTTATGGCAGGCAGCTGCCCTGCTCCAGCACCTTCAGTTTGATGCCAGCACACTTCATGGCTGCCAGCACGCAATGATTGACTGTCCTCCTCCTCCCTGTCGTCTCCATTTGGATGCAGTGAGGGCGGATCTCTTCTTTGGGGCACTGGTAAGGCATCAGGCAGGAGCACTGGGTCTGTGGCTCTGGGAATGAATGTGTGAAAATTTAGCAGCAAATGTGATGACTAAAACCCAGTTTTATACTTTGATGACATTTCAAAGTCCAACAGGGAAAAGCACTACTGGGTGTTTGTGATATATTAGTTACAAAAAGCCTGTACTGCATACACTAGAGGGTTGGATATTAGGAATACAGACATAATCAGCTTTAAACAACAGTTTTTGCAGCAATGGCCCATGCAAAAGCAGAATTGATCTAACTATTTTTATACACTGGCTTTCCCTGACTTTTCTTCTAAACAAAGATATATTAAGTTGACTTTCTTTTCCCAATTATCCTTGAACACAATCTTGCTATGAAATGGAGTCTTAAGGTCCATATTGTGTCAGCTCCTATTTCATTAAAGCTCTCTTTATGAATGCTAAGCTACCTACTGCTGGCCTGTGGTAAAGCTCAGTCCTGCTGGTTATTTCATTACCTATTTCTGATCTAATCAGGTTCTGACTCTTTATATTCTTTCCCAGAAATTCCCTAGGCAGAGTTTCTGCCTTCAGTTTCTTCAAACATGAAAAATGTGTGCTTTCCTCCATTTAGCTTCTTTTCATGGTACTGCAGTACCTTCAATGCAGTATGTTCTGTCCCTGTGTTGATAGGAACTACTCACTCTCAGGAAAAACAAAACTTTCATTTCCCAAATATTTGCGCACACTCATGAAAGTGGACTTCTGTGGAGATGGTGAAGAGTCCAGTTCTAGTCTCTCGAGCACCACACTGACAACTAATCTTATTTAATGTATTTTTCTCCCCTCTCTCTTATTTTTCTGAACAGGGCTGCTCTGTAGGTTTTTGAGAGAAAAAACTGAAGTGCTGGCACAGGATCCAGCTTGAAGACACTTGCACAGTGGAAGAAGAGCTAGGCTTCTTAGAGGCTCTGGAATAAGTAATTTTTACAAAATTATCACCTTTTCCCAGGGGCACAAGGTGCTAGAGGTTCCACTAGAGAATGTCCAATGATGGACACACCTGGTCATGCCCTCTGCCTGAGCCCACAAGGAACAACCGATCATGCAGTAATTTTACAGCCACCTACTTCAAATTCTCTGCTGCAGACATCTTGCATCTTCAAAACAGGGGCTCAGGATTGCTGCACACTGCTGTTGGTTTATCATTAAGTAGATCAGGTATGATAAGAATCAGATTTGTCTCTGGCAGCAAGGGATGGAGTGAGAGTGTCCGTCACTCAGTCTTTACCTGGCAAGCACTTGGTGTGCATGGAGCCAGTCAGCACCTCAGACATTCACAGCAAAACCTACTGCTCTTATCACCTGGTTACATGGTAAATAGCCAAGTTGCACAATAGTGTTTAGAGAATAATCCTCTTAGGGATTTTACCAGCTTAGCTAGTTCATTAAAACTCTTAATAAACACAGTTTTCACATATAAGTATTTGCAAATTTTACCGTTAAAATCCCATTAAGCCTGATGGCCCCAGTCTTGCTTTTGAAGTAGTATCATGATTTAATTTCACAATCTAATTATATGCTATAGAGGACATGGCCCAAATTAATTCCTAAAGTACAAACTAGGGGCTAGTAGCCTCACAAGAAATGGGTGAAAATATTACCAACTACATTTTTGTGATTGAAGATTCAACTGTTAATTCACCCAAGAAAGTTCCCTTAATCTCCAAGTTCCTCTTGTGCCTTTCTAACAGGAAGTAACTACACTACACTAGCTGTGAGTAAAGGGAAAAGGCACATATCTAAGTGTAACACTAGGTAACAGGGACACAGGACTGACCACACTTTCACACTCCATGTGCCCAGAGGGACCACAATGTCTGTAAATCCTGTTCCTGGAACAGTGAAAGTCAGCACATTTTACTTTTAGATCCAAAGGGATGGCTAAATCTCATCATTCAGAAGTCATACCTTGACAATCTTCCCAGTCATAGCAGGTGTCATAGCCACAGGGCACTTTCTTCAAGCTATTTGTAGAGAGCTTTGCCCTCTCAATAGCCCACTCTAGGTTGGAATTACCATGGCAAGGGCCAGCATGCAAGAAATTAAATGACTGCACTCCGAGGCACATTTCAGCTGAGTACTGACAGCTGGGCATAGTCACGTTCTGTTCAGAAACAGCATGTAGCACACAGATGTCTTCTGAGTAGTAGCTGCCCGAAGGAAGAAAAGAAAAATTATTTTAGCAGACTGTGGAACAAGTCCATGCTTTTAAACAGTCCATCAGCATTGGATGAAACACAGCAAAGCCATGGCAAGGCTGGAGATCCATCTAAAGACCTAAGGCTGCCCTAGCTACTGCAGGACTTGGACCTGATAAATCAAGTGCTGTGAGATGGGGAAGCTTTGGTCCTATCCAGCCTTTGGGAGGTGAAGGACATGTGTCTGTACAGGAAAAAGGAGAGGCTGTTACCTCCACAAGGATGTGAAATTTCCACAGGGCGTGCCTGGGGTGGCTTTTCTGAGTTAATGCATCCCTGCAACTGTGTGGGCAAGTCTGTCTCTGACACACAGTTATCTTGGGACCAAGGACAGGCAAAAGCAGTCATGCAGCTTGTAGTTTCCTTTTTTCTGTATTGATCTTGGTTACTGAGTGAATTCATTCCTAGAAGGTGCATGCATTTCTGAGCTGCATAATTTTGTGGAACTTTAGTAATTTTCCAAAAAGAGGATCATAAAATCATAGAATGGTTTGGATTGGAAGGAACTTTAGAATCATAGCTCCTGCATGCTCCTTGTGCACAGTGATGACATTGCAGAAATAAAGAGAAGGAAAGGAAGAGTTGGGGTCTCCAGTAGCAGATAGCAGTGTAGATTAAAAGGAGGTGCTGTGGTGTCTCATTACAGTTATGTAATTGGGTGCATTAGGGAGAGCATTGCCAACAGATAATGGGAGGTGACCCTGCATGTCTACTCAGCCCTGTAAGGCACATGCAGAGAGCTGTGTCCAGTTCTGGGCTCCTCAAGCACAACAGAGACATGGAACTCCTGGACTAGGTCCAGTGGAGGGTTACAAAGATGATCAAGGGACTCGAACATCTCTGTTAAGAGAAAAGGCTGAGGGAGCTGGGCCTATTCAGTCTCAGGAAGAGGTGACTGAGAGGGCACCTCATCAGTGTCTGCCAGTGTCTGCAGGGAGGGGTCAGAGGAGGGACCAGGCTCTGCTCGGTGGTGCTGAGCAATAAGACACGAGGCAAGGGGCAGTAACTGATGCACAGGAAGCTCCACCTGAACATGGGAAAGACATGGATTACTGTGAGTGGAACAGTTTGAACAGAGAGGTTGCGGAGTCTTTGTCACTGGAGATACCAAGCGCCATCTGAACACAATCCTGCCTTGTGCTCTAGGATGGCCCTGCTTGAGCAGGGAGGTTGGGTCAGGAGACCACTGGGGGCCCCTCCAACCTGACCCATTCTGTAATCCTGTTCATTTATTTCATAGGCTATAAACAGGGCCGTTATTTTAATACAGAGGGAAAGCTAGCTAATATCTGAACAGAGAGTAGTGTTGATTTGCTGTTGTCTTTTCCTGCTCTTCCTGTTCAGTGTCACAATGGCCTCTTGGTCTATCATTAGAGAAACTTTGATTTCTAGTTACAGTACTTACCCACAATCTTCTTCTGGAGACATACAAACACACTGAGATCCAACCTGCTTTTGTCCTAGATTGCAAATACCTCTAATTTCAGTTTGCATATCTGAAATAACAGAGTGAGAACTACTGTAACTAGTAAGGAGTGAACAGAAATATCTTACACGCCTACCACAAAAGCTAAAATTGATTTATTTCTATTTGTCCTAAGTTTCTCTTCAAAAGCTCCCTGGCTGGCATGCTACAAGTGTTTTCATACATTTTTGCAAAAATCACTGGAAAATACTGTTTAACATGAGAAGCTGAAGTTTCGATAGAATGCATGTTCCTACTTTGCTTTCATAAAGCCTTGTTAATACAGCTGGGGTTTGGTTTGGTTTGGTTTTGGTTTTAAGCAAACAGTTGCAGTGTCTCAATTTCATTATTAAAGTTTACAGTACATTGCATCCAAAAATTCTGAACTTAATGCAGAAGTTCAGAGCTGAAATTCTGTCACCATGGGACACACAAAGTAAAACTAAAATTAATGAACAGCTGCTATATGTCTTAAACCCAGTCATCAGCCTTCTAGTTCTAGCTAGCTGAAATAAACAGTACTGTTAATACCAGCAATATGAAAGCAGTAATTATCTGCAGACATACTAACCTTTTTCACATGTAATAGACCTCAAAATAGGAGGTATCCAGGACAGGTCTTTCCCACAGGTATACTTTGTGCGACCAGTGACTATAAACCCAGGCTGGCAGCTCAGCTTCATTGTTTCACCAATGTTGTACTGTTGCTTAAATGGGGAAATTGTGACACTGTCAGATATTGGTGGCCTGAGGCATGCTGAGGCTGTAACAAACAATAAAAAAAAGCATAATTCTTGTTGGTTTAATGCTGTGCAGATATTTACAGAAAGTCATAATTCTTTCTCTGAAGAACCATATAAAGACACTCAGTAATGCTGAACATTTCTCTGACATTCAAAACTAATAAAAATTTCACATAATTAAGTCTAGAAATTTTCAGTGCATTGTCATAGTCTTTAAAATATTTTCCAAGCAATAACTCAATAATGACAATATGTTTCTCATGTATGCCAATATAAGTAATTTAATTTTGCTGTTTAAAAATAGTAAGAATGGCATTTAACAGCATATTTTAATTTTTCTTTTGTAAATGAAAGAAAGTCAATGGCAATAGAAAGTGCATAAGTATATTTAGGTGCTTCTTTTTGTTAAAATGAAGACTAAGTCAGTGAAATCACACCAAATTTTAGAAAACTACTGAAATCTCTCTTGTTAGCAAACACAGGCTGATTCTGATCCTTAATTCTTAATTGATCTATAAATCCTTCAAGGCATTGATTTATTCTAGAGATTTCCAAGGCAGCCTGGGAGGTTGTGGTTAGAAACACACCATCCATTTAATATAAAAGATGGTAGACAACTTTCTGTACGAATGATGTCTTCTTCATAACTGTATCCACTTAAAGATACCTATGTAAGTCTGAAGACAAAAGGTGAGTCCTTTTGTTAAAGGTATTTAAAACTAGAAAAGAGAAGTATCTTGCAGCATCCATCTGAGGATTTTCTAATGCACTGGATATTACAATATTCTTACAAAGCACATAATAGTAACACTCCTGAATTGAAAGAGGAGTGATGTAGTGACTCACGATGTTTTTGCCATGTCTATGTGAAATACCTTATTAAAATGCTATCTTTTCAGATATCTTAGAGATTCCGTTTTTAAAAACCTGTATTAAAATCTTTTTTGTGTCTTTTTCTTCCACTTCTATTTTGTTGCTGTGCATTTAGTTAGTTTTCTCTTTCTTACGTTGGCACTCAACATGTTGCTGTGTCCAGGTTTGATCTGGCAGACACCGAAGGTATTGATACCCAGTGAGGCTATGCCCACTCACACAAGCGATTTCAACTTCCTCCCCCACAGCATACTGGTTCTTTTCATTCTAAAAAAGAAAAAAAAAAAAAAACCCAAATCAAAAAGCTCTGCAAGAATCTATGGTAATGAGACTGGGCATTATCAAAGGAAACAGTAGCAAAATTCTGATAAGATGTAATGAATGCATGCTTTTCCTACTCTGAAATATGAGTCATCCACTCATCAATATAATAACTTTGTCCAGTTGCAGTAACTGATGTCATGGTTACAAAACAAGGATTCAAGGACCACTTGAAATGAATTTTACCTTGACTTTTCTTCAGTTGCTGGTGCAGTGTGGTGAGCTAGAGTCCCACAGCATTCCTTGAACACAGCACTCTCACTAGCACAGTAGCTAGATTGGATATCACACACATACAGCAGAGAAGTTGTAAAATTTCCAGTCTCTGCAACTACTACATTTTGCTCTGTATCACTTTTCATGCTCACCCTGATAAAGCCATGTTCTGGGGGGTCTGGCCTAGAACATCCAGACTCAGGTTCACCAATCCAGACATTCTCTTCTCTCCTGGCTTCATCATCATTTATACAAGGAGCACCTCTGAAAAGTGAAAATTTGCTGTAAGGATGTATCATGTCACCGAGTAACAACGGCAGAATGTCAGGAGAGCTGAAAGTGTGTCTTGTCATCCTCCCCCTATAAACTTACTCTGTTAAATAAAAGATGGTGCACAAAACTGCAGGTTGATGGGGGGGAGAGTGTGAGAGCAGTAAAAAAGTGCTAAGTGCATCTATCAACATAATTAATTAGATATTTTTATACAGAAAGAAAAAGAGGCAGCAAAGAACAACAGTAAGTCTCTAATAATCCATGTAATTCTGTTGCCACCAGGCAGTGGTTAAAGGTGGCTGGGCTCTGTGAGCATGGAGCTGTGCAGCCCATGGTGTTCAACTGAGTAACAAAGAAGTGTGGAGCCCACTGCTTGTAATCCTCTCCTATTCACTCCAGAATCCCCTCTGCAGTCATTATGGCAGGGATGGTGGAAATCCTGTTCTTGGTCCCAGTGAAAAAACTGAAGCCTTGGGCTCGAAGATGAAAAAAACTGAGCCAGTTTGGGGTTAGAATTTGAAGTTGAAACCATGCTAAAAAGGTACATCAGGCATACTTGAAGTGGAAAGATGAGAAACTTGGTAGCTTCATCCCAATTCTCTCTACGACTGAGTTCCGATCTAAACCTCTAAGAAAAAGGGATATGATAACAAAAAAATAGAAACTGTGAACTCCAGTGAAGAGAAGGAAAAGATTTCTCCTTGGCTTTGGAAAAGAAACCATGCAAAGCAGCATACAAGATCTACAGGCATACTTTAGTACGCAATTCATCAGCAATTTTCTAGGAATAAACAGTTAATAAATCCAAATGTGAAGTAAATTGCAGAGATTTTCAGACTTTTCCTTCTCTCTACTCCACCAAAGAAATTCAGAGGGGAAAATTGTCTGCTACTTCTCCTTGGTTGTCACAGAGCCACTCTGGAGGGCTCCTTAACTATCCCTTGACTGTGGAGATCTTTTGATCTTCTTACCTGTCTGCGAACACAGAGACATAACAGTCCTCCTCTTCTTCCGATGGTCCTTCACACGGCTTCCCACCATTCATTGGGGAGGGGTTATTGCATTCCCGGGTCCTTCTTTTTTTGAAGGAAGCATTGCATGGGCTCCATTCAGACCAGCAACCCCATCGGCCATCGACAGCAACTGCAAGGAATAAAAGAGGCACCATCTTTTATTGGCAGACCAGTACCATACACAATATATCTTTTAAGGCCATGTATCGGAGGGATGATAGTAAATTCATAATGGCTATCTTCAGAAGATTTAAAATTGTTAATGTTAAGGGAGTAGATTGCATCTAGAATATTAAATTTTCCAAAAGGTGGCCAGCCAAATTCCAACTGCTTCATAAAACCCTAAAACACATTTACCTTTCTAGTTTTGACTGCAAGTAACATTAAAACCCAGAAGCAGCATATTTCATACTTTTGTTGCACAAACAGATGTGTGAGTTTTTATAGTACTGACAAGTTTCTTAGATAGGTCATTATTTAATGAGTTTTAAATAAATCTGAGTTCTAACACCATGTCTAAACTCCAAATTTCTGTCCCATGTTAAATTAAAACTCTACTATTACTGTCTTCTCTTAACCCCTGGCATATATTACCTGTACCACCATGAAACATGCATTAAAATTTTCCCCTACACACCCTTTCTTTTCTGCATGCAATAGACCTTCTGTATCTATCTCTGTCTTCAGTTGTTTATTTCTTTCAAAATATTCCTGTATCAGGGTCCGATAATGAGACCTATATCTGCCTAAGTGACTTTACCTTATGTTTCCTTTTCGTTGTGGAATATAAACATACATAATGTCTCTTGTTTCCCTTAGGTATGGCTTTAGTGCCAATTTCATTCAAACATGTTTTTGCATTAAATTGCTCTTTAAATTCTCCAGAATGATGACTATGTTCTCTCTCCTTATGACAACTGAGTTTTCCTTCTAAACTGTAATCAACAATTTTTTTCTTCATTAGCCATTTAGTCTTAAGCATAATAGGCTATAGGGAAAACTAAGCAATGGGTTTCGTAATTTGCATCAATTATCTCTGATCTCAGCTTCACCCTTATTGCTGAATAGCTCATTTAAGATTACCTTAACTATGTAGCTAAGGAATATTTTACCATGGCTTACACTTTCTTTTGAGTCATGGCTATTCAGTTTGATTTTTTCATTTGCAATTCTTATGCTTTTTGAACATTGCCATGCAGTAGGAAGTGCTGTGGAATAAGTAAGGGCAGGTTATGGCAATTTTACCCCCGACAAAGAGATACCAGAAGGACCATACTTGCATGAGGTTGCCATCACCCCTGTCCTAGGATGACTGTATGATGCTTATATCCCCAGCTGTCTGTTCTGCTTATGCTGGATGTTAAGTTCTGTAGCTTTAAGCTAGGCCCAGAAAGAGAGAGTGAAGGGAGGAGAGAAGACGTGCAGTTTGTCTGCAGGAACTTCACTTTACTCCCTTGAATTTCTTCTGGGACTGTGCTCTGAGCTGGGACAGTGGAAGAGAGGTCAGGCTCTGAGTGCTCTCGGAGTTCGCAGCAGTGCTCTCAGAGTTCTCTCAGCTTTTGCAGAGAGAGAGAGAGACTTTCCTTTTTGCTGGTTTTTCCTTGTTAGCTGAAGCAAGAAGAACTTCACCTGAACTGTGGTTTTTCTTCTGGGACTGGTCAGCATCTCTCCGGTCGAGGACATCAGGATACTTGTCCAGGGGGCCTGGGCACCCACCTGAGCCCTACAGAGAGTGAGACTGACAGAGCCACACCCCTGACTTTTGCTGGCACTTCAGAACACGATGAGGTTTCATTGTCTTATACTACTCATTTTTCACACTTGTCAATACTTTGCTTGTTAAGTAAAATAAGTAAACAGGTTTTTTCCCCCTTTTCTCTAAGGAAATCTTTCCCGAACCGGTTGGGCATGGGGCAGCCGAAATTGGCCTTTCTAGAGGAGACCCCCTCAGAGGTTTCCTCCTAAAATTTGGCCTAAACCAAGACAACCCCTGATACCTGAAGTGTAACCCGGAGCCCGCGTCTCGCAGCTGGCGCCGTAGGTGCCGGCCCTGCACAGGCAGAGGCACTCGGTGCCCGAGAGCACAGGCCTGGCGTTGTTGGGGCACGGGGCGCACTGGCACGGGTCAAACCTGCCCGCGTGCTCCCGCAGCGCTCGGCGCAGGTGGCGGCGCTTGGTCACAGCACATGGCACGTTCCTCACCAGCTCCACGATGGGCGACACCTGGCAGAGACAGAGCTGCTCAGTCAGAGGAATCGAAACACGGCAGAGCCCTCACGGGGGCAGCCAGAGGATGTCTAAGGTGCTAGAGCCTACATATGAAGCTGTATCACACAGGAATTACGGATGCTTTAAAGGAGCATGGCAGTGCTATACATATATGTTATCCTGTTTGTACTGCTTTCATTTCCCCAATTCAGGGCTCTGTGAGCCAGGGGGAAATCAACCAAGTGGGATACTGTGTCCTGAAATTCAGGACACTCTCTATCACACATCACATCACTGTGTGATGTCGGGTTTGCTTACATCCAGTCCCTGTCACGTCAGACATCCCTGTGTTGCCTTCAGCAGTTCAGCAGCTGCAGCAGGAGAGATCGCAGTGGATGCTGCATTCAGGCAGCTTTTGCTGTTTGCCTCGAGTGCTGCTGAGCAGCTGCTGTACCAGCTGGGGAGGGAGACAGCTCAGTGCACTCACAGCAGCACCAGCATGCTGCATTAAAGGAGCAGGACAAAGGTAGAGGGGATTGCTGTTAAATTTTGGTTTAGCTATGTGACATACTTTGCAATATAGGCCTGATAAGGGAATGCTCCCAGTGGAAAAAAAGCATTCCCAGCACCATTCACTGTTTTGCTGCACTGTAACTAACCCCTGCCTATGCCTGAGCTCCTACTCGTGCCAGAGGAATTAATGCACTTTCCTTGCTCTTAAGCCCACTGTTTGTGGACAACGCAAAACTGGTGTGCCTTATAAACGTGCCCAAGAAGTTGTCCTAATAAAAGTTCTATATGTTTGTGTTATGCCCGTATTTATGCACATTCACATCACACACAGCGTCATCCCTGCTTGCAAGAAAAAATATCTGCACAGTTCTATGAGGAGCTGTTAATCAGTTAGTCTTTGCTATCTCAGTGTTCTTCTTGTTCTTCTCTTACCTCAAAGTCAATCACCACAGGATTGTCCTTTGTTGATTCCAGCCAGTCTGTGAAGACTCTGTGTCCTGGAAAAGCCCCCTTTTTCTCCCAGGCCAGAGCTGCTGCATACTCTGACCTGCCGCCTTTCACCAGGGAGACTGATCGCTCAGCTGACTCCAAAATTGAACCTGAAAGACGATTTCATCACAGTATTTTCAGACAAAGGCTTCCAAAGACAGTGGATGTAACAACAGAACTATAAGAAAAAGTATAGGAGGATGTTAAAGAATATACTAAGAATAATTTTTTTTAACTATCCTTGGAAAAATGAAGTCAAAGTTCAGAAGAACAAACCCTGCTATGACAGCAGCCTGTGGTCCAAAAAGAAAGTGTTTGAGACCTGAACCATGGGGATATTCAGAGTGTAAGACAGTTGTGGAAAATGCAGAGGATGCAGCAGCCTGGCAGGTTTAGTCCTGGCTGTAAACATCCAAGTAACAGAAATTAATCAAATACTGAGGATAAAAACATGGTTGAAGTGATGAAATTCCTATTCTTAGCAATGCAGAACATGACTCCTGCATTCTCATGGGAAATACGCCAGCTTTCTGCAGTTTCTGAGACACATTTCTAGCACCCTGCTACCTAAAGTTCTGCTTGGCATGAGGAAGCTGGGAAGGGAAAGTTATTGAGGTCCAACTCACTTAATGAGCTCTGAACAACTCTTAAAGAATATCAGGGACTCAGTCATGGACACAACTTTCTAGCTTTGCTCATTTTTCAGTTCAGCATGCCTTGCCCTGGACCCAGGGCCAGGAGTAATGTTTGATAGATCTGTGACCTACTGGAGACCCTGTGCCACCAGATCCCCAATGATGGTGTTCCAAGCAGAGAAATAGCATCTCTACATCATAATTTCTTTTGCAAATGAAAATATGATTTTAGTGCTTGTGTCAGAGGCAGACAGGGAAACACTAGCTCCTCTGACAGTGGTAGAAGAGCATCTGTAGTTCAACAAAGCTGGGAGCTCAGCTGAGAGGAATGGTATCTCTCAGGGAAAGCAACAGGCCAAGGGCCCTGTTCTCATCCAGGTCACCTTCATGTGTCACAGTCATGCTGTTTGTGGTGCATCTGGTGCTGACTTTCTTCTTCTTCCTGAAGAACACACGCCTGGTTGTTTCTGTTCGGACACACTCTACTGATTCATCAACTGACAGGCCTAGAAATACCACAGAGCAGCATTGTCATCACCAAAACCATGATACATGGCAGGATCAAGCCCCAGGCTCCCTCACTGAGGTGAGCCAGCACCTTCCCCTGCTCCTCACCCACCACTGGAGACTTCACTACAGCAGGCAAGTGCTTCCCCTGGTACAAAGAGCTGAGTCATGCTTTAGCTACCCTCCTATGCCCATGCAAGTTACAGCAGCGGCATTCAAGATCACAGCTTTTAACTTTAGATTTCCATTTTTGTGGTATTGTGTTTTCATTTTGGCAGTCTAGCAGTCATGGGAAAATTTTAAAGTAATTTCTAATTCAAACCATCAACTTTATTGACTACATCCCAAAAAGTACCCCTTATACCTCTCAGACCCCAGTCCCATGCTATAGGATGCTGGAACACCTTTTCCTGGTGGCACCTGGTCTTGGTCGGAAGGTCTTAAGTGGTTTCCCTGAACACAGTGACATTTACCAAATACGGAGTCTCCTGAACTTTTCAAAGGCAGTGTAGAGCAAAAATTTCTCCTTGCTCTATATGTATGCAATGTAATTACTGAATCTGTGAAAGTCAAAAGAATGTTTTGCTGTTGGAGAACTTACTATGTGGTGTAAGATCTAAAAACAGGGATAAGAAAAGCTGTTAAACAAATAATGATATTTTCTTTACATACCCGAGTTCTGCAGTTCCTCAGAGCTGTACTGGTAAAGAAGGTCATAGGAGCCACCCATCTTCCCAGAGGTGTAGTAATGAGTGCCAAAGTCATCAAATATTCTGCTGTATAAAGCATAGTTGTACTCCAGGGGCAGGTGGTTAAGTGCTTTTAGAAATACGTCTGAAAGCTGCAGATCTGACTCTTTCATTGTGAAGTTTGCAACAGAAATTACTTTATGGATTCGAATAAAGTTGGAATTCTAAAAATAAGAAAAAGGGAGTCTTAGCATCTTCAGAGGGAGGTAAGTGCAGAAAACAGAGGAGCCTGGAGTATATCCTGAGATACATTGCAAGAACAAAATAATCCTGTTATCATGATGCCTTAGCCATGAACAAAGGAGTTCTGGATTTTCGAAGATATCTGCAAGGTTCTTGAGGGCTCCCCTGCATTGTGGGGGTATGTAGCAAATATGCCAGTATTGGTATTCTGGTAAAAAGTAGGACTCACCAAGCACCTACCAATCCAAAAGGATTCCTGCCATAAAAAAATACACCAGCAATTGGTAAGATGACCAAAAGATTCTGAGGAAGGCTTCACCTTTTAAGTGTCTGTGGGTTATTTGCAGCTGATCTGGTGAGTGGGTATTTTGAAAACTAACTCAAGGTTATGAAGTTCCACCATTTATCAGTTTGTTAAAACTAAAATTAAACCTAGGGATGAAGACCTCCTCGAGTTCAACTGTCAGGCTGTTAATGTGAGAATGTTCTAACACTGAAACATAGAAATACAGAATCATAGGATGTCCTGAGTTGGAAAGGATATCTTTTACACATAGAAATAAATATATGTACTTTTGAAAGAGCTTATTCATATGGTTTTGAAATGCTGGAGTCTGTTTATGTGAAAGTTGTAGTAGGTAGAAAGGAAAGAAATAGAAAGTACTGAAAGAAGAGATGTGTAAAGTGACAAGGGGAACAGCACAAGGCCAAAGCAAAGAGATTAAGAGAAAAAGGAGGGGCAGGAAACTGGAGCAAATACACAACTGGCAGACAAGAAAGATTCATTATAAAACACTTCGTGATTTATACGTGGATTCTTCTGCTGGATTTTACTGCCCTAATGCACTCCACTTTCTCAATTTTCAGCTGTGCCAGCTAACATTTCAGTCATGACACACAAAATTCCGTGCCATTTGGCAAATATTTGTTCTAGTTGGTTTCAGTATGTGCTTGCATGCAATCTGGGAAATCCCAGGCATGAGCACAGAGTGGGAGAAGAACTCACTGAGAATTGCCCTGGGGAGAAGGGCTTGGGGGTGCTGTGGGTGAGAGGCTGGACCTGCCCCAGCCATGGCACTCACAGCCCAGAGAGCCAAACGTGTCCTGGGCTGCATCCAGAGCCCCGTGGGCAGCAGGGCAGGGAGGGGATTCTGCCCCTCTGCTCTGCTCTGGTGACACCCACCTGGAGCTCTGCATCCAGAGCTGGGGTCCCAGCACAGGAGGGACAGGGACCTGCTGGAGACAGTCCAGAGGAGGGCCAGAATGATCAGAGGGCTGGAGCACCTCTCCTGTGAGCACATACTGGAAAAGTTATTCAGCCTGGAAGTCTCCAGGGAGACCTCATTGCAGCATTGTGATACTTAAGGAGGTTTATAAGAAAGTTGGGGACACACCTTCTAGTGGGGCCTGCAGCAATAGGACCAGGGGTAATGATTTCAGGAGGGTAAATTCAGGTTACATATAAGAAAGAAAATTTTTATGATGAGAATGAAACACTAGAGCTGGTTGCCCAGAGAGATGGTGGATGCCCTGTCCCTGGAAACATTCAAGCTTGGGTTGGACAGGGCTCTGTTCAACAGGGTCTAGTTGAAGATGTCCCAGCTGATTGCAGATTGGACTAGGTGGTCTTTAACTGTTGCTTGCAACACAAACCATTCTATTATTTTATGGTTCTATGATTAAAGGATCAGAACTCATAAAGACATACTAGAGGACAGTCAGCTTAGCTAAAAATTTTCTGGTAAATAAAAATAAACTTTAAAAAACCACATCTTCATATTTCTTCTATGGCAATATCGAAAAATGCATTGCACTTCAAGTGGCTAGGGCCCTCTAGAGACCCTGGGATTGTCATGTGAAATTTTTATGCATATATTTATATGCAATGTACTAATTTATATGCATATGTGCAACATATGTGCATATCAGATATACTTTTCTATAAATATTTATATCTTATTTATACATATTTTAACATATAGGTTTGAATGAGACGTTCCAAAGCCCAGGAAAGTTCCTCCCTCCTTCTAAGTGTTCAATATAGACTTATTTTTCCACTATTTAAGGAAGCGTTGCAAATTTACTTGCAGGTCTTTCAAACATACACAAGTGCACATCTATCTACAAACACTCACTAATACAATTTATGAAGACAGAGATAAAAATAAAGGCTTCCTGTCTGATACACTAGAGAACACGAGGAAGATTCAAGGTAAAACTCCTGCTGTGGATTCATTAAGAAAGGATTTTAAACTGTGTCATCTTTAGCCAACAACAGACTAAGTTATTGGTGGGTGTCTGTGATTTCTCAAAATTATGGAATGGTTTGAGTTGGAAGGGAGACCATCTAGTTTCATCCCAATGCTGTGGGCAGAAACAACTTCCATTGGACCAGGTTTCTCAATGCCCCATCCAACCTGGCCTTGAACACTGCCCAGGATGGGGTATCTACAGCTTCTCTGGGCAACCTGCTCCTGTACATCACCACCTTCCATGACAACAATGCTTAAAACTAATGTATATGCTAAAGAACTTTTCTGTTGGAAGTTTAACCTAAACTAATGTTTTCATCATGAGCTCTGGTCTGGGTTTAAGCCAATAAGAAGCCACTGTTCCCCCAAAATAAACTTGCCACTTGTACAAGAGAGCAGCCTGATCTACATGGCCACGAAAGTGAGCTGGTTTCCAGCAGTTGGAACTTCAGGATAGTTGCCTTCAAACTAGGAGCAATGGACTGTTTAAGCAATCAAGTTGCTTGACCATTAGGACAAGTGAACCAGGCCTGAAGCAAACTTCCATCATAGGAAATCTTAATATTAAGCCTAATATTTTTGCGAAAGTTTCACTCTAATAGCATTAGAACTCATGGGTTTCAACAGGCCTTACCTTCGTTCAGTCCTATGGCCTTCCCCATGCATAAGTGCAAATAATAGCCCTTCATTTACTGCCATTAAGTTATAAAGATACATAATTTTATACCCTATAGTATTCATTTGCATTAGAGATACAGAATCTTATGGGGAAAATGTTTTCTGTTCTGAGAAAATTTTCTGTGGATATGTTATTTCTGAGATCATCTTTATGACCAAGTGCGTCTTGGCAGACATGAGACTCTAGTATGCAAGTTAGTCACTAAATTAAAAAAATAATGTAGATTAATACCCAGTATATGCATTTCTGAGTGCACTTCA
The DNA here is from genome assembly GCA_034509425.1 of Eopsaltria australis. Taxonomy (NCBI): domain Eukaryota; kingdom Metazoa; phylum Chordata; class Aves; order Passeriformes; family Petroicidae; genus Eopsaltria; species Eopsaltria australis. The sequence continues at coordinate 189,090 of JAVTVJ010000858.1, read as the reverse complement.
TTTTTTGAGTTGTGTGTTACTGTTAGGTATTATGCCCTCTTAATCTATAATTAGGATAGGGGAAGGAGTGGTTCACCTAATATGATAATGTCAAATCTATGCTTTTTAAAAATGGAATAAGCCTATGGTTTCTGTACTAAATCCAGAAAACCATGATGCATTACAAAAGATGTGTTACAACCACTAATATCTTGTTGTATCAGAAGAGGATTTTTTAAACATCTAATTCTAGTGGGCCAATGTCTTGATAAAGAAAGTAGCCTTTGGTAGCTCAGCTCCAAGACGAGCAGACAGAAATCAATTAAAAGAAAGAAACTAAAGGCAACATTCAATTACCTTTTCATATGAGGCTTTAATAGCTTTCTTTAAGGAGGAAGACTTTGTAACCTGGACCCGTGTCTTTTTTGAGAATAAAAGTGGGATACCAGAAAATCTTCGACCACTATGAGTGGATGAACTACTGTCAGATGCACTGTCACTCAGGGGAGTTAAATCTTTGTAGAAATCTGAAGTTACATCATCCTCTTCATCTGTTACCTGGTGATTCAATAAAGCAAAATGCATTTACATAAACGATAATATGAAACAGAAAACCATTAAGCAAAGAATTCTTGATTTCTTGATGTTTTTAAAAGGAAAAAATATGCCTGGTTATTTGAGATGTGAAAGCAAGCTACAGAATTGTTCTTAACACAAAATATGAGACTGAAAAAGGCTAAGAGGCAAGATGAATACAAGTTCAGAAGCAGAATTACTAATAGTTGCTTATACAACAGCAAAAAAGCATATAACACTTTCTTCTAAAGCTTCTCACCCCTGTGCCCTAAACCTTAGGAATATTTTTCAACAAGTTTCAAAAGAATTTTGAAAGAATTCCAGACATACATGTTATGTCCACATTATGACTACTTCCCAACCCCATGGCTTCTATATTGCACAAGACTGAGTTTGATGCTTCCTGACCTTTCTTCTCAGGTCCCAGCTCGAAGAATGAACAGGTTTCCACAGGAAAGTCTTAGAGTATACTTTGATTGCTAGAACCTATACTGCATGATGGATTAAAGGCTGATGAAGAAGAATTGTGAGCAAACCTCAGTGGTGGAGTTGAGCAAAGCACGAAGACGACTTCAGCATCAGATAAGAAATTACATATTTCCCTAAATTTGGGACAATCCCTATGTATTTTTGAAAAATTAGATTTTTTTTTTCCTCTTCTAGACTTGTTTACTTAAGAGGGCAGCTAAAGATTTTGAGATATGAGGTGGTTCATTCTCCCACTCCACTTCCATTTTACAAGAAGTCAACTGCTTTTGCAGGAAAATACACTGGAGTTCCAAGAAGGCCTGATCCAGTGAACCTTCTATATTAGAAGCTGCTCTAAATTTTAAAAGATAAAGATACACTCTTAAAGGTGAATTTCACAAACCCTTAACAGTTCTGCAAATGAACATCAGTAACTTAATGAACCTTACAGGCTATAAAGAGACCTGGGAAAACCAAAGGTTTGTTTTCCCCCCTGAATGTTTCTGCACATGGTAATTTTTCACCATTGTTGACAAATCCTACATGTCATGGCCAATTCAATTGCAGTTTCTGTGGAATGTAGCAGGGTGTCCTTTTTTCAGTTGCTTCTGTTAAAGTAATTCTAAAACCTCACAACACCTGTGGCAAAAATCATCACTTTTCATCCATTAGTTGAGCTTTCTTCACATCCTGCATTCTTTTCTTCCCAGTGCAGCATCTACTGGCTTCAAACAGGGCCTGCTCATATGTACAAAGCCAGATGCTGTGCCCCAACCATGGTATTCAAAGCATTTTCTGAATGCTGGTGTCAATGAAAAAAGTATTAGTGGTTTCTAGGTTTTTTATAAGATACATTCCAGGTTCATTTTTGCCATTCCTCAGCCTGTCCTGAAAGCCTCTTTTCCAGGCTGTGTGTATTTTGTTATCCTGCTTCCCAGGCTCAGGACCTGCCTTCTTTCCTTGCTGCTCTGTGGAGGGGCTGGGCAGGACTGAAGGGTTGACATGGCTCAGGGAGCAAGGTGTCCCAAGGCTGCAGGTGACAGGAAGGAAGCTGGAGTCAGTAGCTGCAGCCATTGGTACTTCAGGTATACAGAAGCGATGCTGGAAAAACTTTGGAGTTGAACAAGCCTCTGCCTAGATGATGTCTGGCTAGGGGAAGGCCCTTGGTACCAAGTCAGAGCAAAATAAGGCCAGAAATCAGGAGCTCAAATCAATCATATTGAGTTAACACAGGTCTGAAAGACATGAGTGGAGCCACGAAATCTATCCCTTTTCCACACACCAGCTGAAGCGTGTTGAAGCCTCACCAGGTTGAGAAATCTTGTTCTAAAACATACAGTACTACATAGCACCTGAGCACTTGGACTGTGATTATAGCAAGGGTTTTGCAGCTAGGAGCTGCTGCCTGAGAGTACCTGAAAGCTGACAGCCTCCAGATTTGCCGGGACACGATACAATCTCCGTGTCTCATTGCGCTTCACTGTTATACATTGTCCTCCATTGAATGAGTTGCCAAGAACTTCCCCTCGGCTCTCTCCTGCCAGAATGTGAAATCTAACAAAAAAAATTATTTCCAGAGATTAAACAACCCCAGAAAGACGTATAGACATGAGACATTTCATGGTATATAGCTGCAGTGAGGTATTGTAGATGTGGTTGAGAGCATGAGCATCTGGGTCATGTTACTGCTTTGAAAGGAATTACAACTTCTCATTCACACTGAATTCACCTGAAAAATGCAGTAGCATCAATCCAGTTTCCTACTTTCCAGCAGTGCTTGACTCACTGATAACCCCAAAGGCAGCATAAGCCAGTCAGACTTAAGTGGAGAACCTAAAAGTGGTTCTAGGAAAATGAACTAGTAGTTCTGTATTTCTGCCCTAAGTGATGTTACTAGACCACACTGAGATCAAAATTCAATTAAAAAATGCAAGTCTGCTTGGGACAGGTATCTCATTAAATTAGGCTTTATATTGCTTTAATTAATAGCCTGGAAGTAGTTGGTATCCTGTGAAATGTAACACAGACAAACAACATTTGCAGAGGAACATCCTCAAAATTTCTGAAGCACTGGGCACAATGTACACACAAGTAATTCCAGGAGCTAGAAGTTGCCCATGCATGATGCTCTGTTTGCTGTGAGACCAGGCAAGTCACTGAGGGACAGTGTTCCTTGACACCTCTTCATCCAGTCTACCAGCAGTGCAGAGTAGGACTGGAAGATGCTGCAGGCAAGTCGTAGCCTGATTGTTTTATTGTATTTTTACAATTTCTTGCCCCTTTTAATTTGAATGATTATATGTTTTAATGAATGCTCTCATGTGCTAACTGGGAATTATTTTGTTTATGTAAATTAGTGAGGTAACAACTAAAGCTTATGAAAAAATTATCAGAGTTGGCTTACCCATTGCCTATTAACTGCACACCTGGGATGCTCTCATACTTTCGGTTACACACAGTCTTTTTCCTTCCACAGTTTCTTTCATCAGAATTGTCCCCACAGTCATTTTCTCCATTACATTCCAATGCTTTTGAAATACAGCGACCTGCACCACAGAAACAGCAGCAACAAAGGTTCATCATGTCTGAATGCAGAAAAGGGCAGTCTTGTCTTTTTCCCTTGCAAAGGTGTGAGTTTGCAATAGATGTTAACACTGAGTTAGTATAAGGCCAGGATTACCCCAATTAAGAAATTATTGTTTCAATTCTGTGAGTTTTCAAAGCTGCAAAGTGGCTTAATTTTAAGTTTGGCAAAAGGATCTGTGGATAAAATTATTTAGTCTAATCAGGTATATTTAAATTGAAGCAAACAAGAAATAGCCACAAGCCGAATAAAAATAGTGGGAATTCATGTTCAGACAAACATGGTAATGTTTGTACATGAAAAATTTGTGCAAGGAAGTGTAATTGGAACAGTGCTACTGTCCAGCTATCATAATCATCGTGACATCCCAGGCTAAGGGTTGTATTTTAATTACTTATAGAAGAAACTATAGAAGAAAAGATAAGCTATTACTAATTCTTATGAAATCCTCACATAGATTTCTCCCTGGTCCCTTTTCCCTGGAATTTATGCATGGAATGTATGGATCTCTTTTGTCTCAGTATCTAATCTTTTCACTAACTGGTAATACTGTGGTTACACAACGAGGATTATCATTACCACTTTCACATCGAAATTTATTCTTGCAGTCAACTTCCACTATGTTGCAGAGCTTGGCTGGGAAGCAGGGGCGGGAATCCACCAGCGGCTCGGTGCAGGCCTGGCCCCCAAACTGGGATGGGCACAGCAGTGTCCGGGTACGGAACTGAAAGACAGAAGGAATAAACCCAGGGCTGTTTTTCTGAGCTGTATTTGTAGCTAAGTGCCACCCCAGGCAGAGCCACACACCTCAGTGCTGCTGAAGCTTTATTGAAGCCAGAGCCCTGGAGGAAATCATCAGTCATTCTTGTCCTTGCATTCTACCATGCCATCATCCCAGGTGAGGCAGGCAGGGAACTGGTATCTGAGAGCCTCATTAGCCCTGATGGAGCATCAGTGATTAAACTGCAGACAACCTGGTCTACATCACCACAGGAATTAGAAATTCAGTCTCTGTACTTTCAGTATATACAGCAGGAAATAATGTGAGAACAGGCTTACAGGGATTTTTCCAGTTCTTTCCATCTCTGTTGAATTAAAAATACCTGACAGTAACAACCTGGCTGGCTTGACTCCCACATGTGGGATCTCTTGTCTGAGGAGAATTGGGTGACTTGAGAGGACAAAAGTGCTTTTTCTGAAAGTTTCTGGAAGCTCATTGAATTTTCTTTCCCCAAGACAGCACCCTCCATGCAGAACAGTAAAGTTGAAGGGTGATAGATAAAGCATTTCAGACATGTTTTCCACTCCATTTCATAGGACTTCTGGTGAGACCTGTCTGCACGTGCCTGAACAGTTTCTCCTCTAAGACTTTTTCCCACTGGAAAAGTATGGTTCCTTGCAGGCTTCCCTCCCTGTAGACAAATCCTGGAGACAGTGCAGGAAGATTCTAGTAAAAATCACTAACCAAGTGACTCTAAAGGGAGAGTGAAAAAAAGAGCAACATGTGAAAGTTTTCAAGCTCATGAGAACCATTCCTTACACTCCATTGCAGTTCCGTAACACTCACTATATTACTTGTGAGAGCTTCCACTTCTTTATCCCTCTCCCTCACTGGGAACTTGCTTACACTGGTCTTCACTCTTACATTATAAGCCAGGTCCTCCATTCTGTGGGTTGTTCCTATTTTTAAAGGTCACATGCAATGAACTTTATAGTTTGTAGGGGAAAATGGACCACAGTCCACAAGAACACCTTTTTACTTGAAGAAGCATGTATGTTGCATCAATACTTAAAATTAGTAAAAATGAATACATTTATATATGGATATAAGGTAACAAAACTCAGATATATAAGAAGGTATAGAAATCAGTCCAGTTGAGAGGAACATTTCCTTTCAGCTCTTGAAGCTTTCTGTCTCCCCGTCTCTCACTGATTCTCCTTGCTCTGCTGTCACACTGCCCATCCTAGTTGGAATCCCCCAGGCTGGTTCACCTCTCACATCTTGAACACCTTTTGCATATCTTTCTCAACCTGTCTGGCCATCAGAAAGTTTTATGTAAAGATACACTTATGATATCTGATAGATTTTTCAGGATTGCTTTTCAGGGATGGATTTCTGAAGCCAAGGGATACATACAGACTGTGTCTGTACAGATCTTTGGAGTTGCTCTCATGGTCAGCTTCAAAGCTCTTACCCACCAGCCCTACAACTAACCCAAGCAATCTGCTGTTCCCTCCCCTCTATCCTCTACAACCTTAGATTTGACAGGGCTTGGTTTGTTGAGGTCAAGTTCCCTTTAAACTGATTTTTCTTTTCTTCCCTCTCTACTGTCTCACCTCTAAGTCTAGCATTGTCAACAGAGAAAAGCCCAAGAGGAGAAACACCATCCTGGGGGTTTGTGCCACAGATATTAGCACATCTGCCTGTGGGTTTGGGGGTTTTTTTGTGCATGCTATTAAGGTTCAGGGAATGGTGCTCTGTATTTCTTAACAGCAATCTCAAACTGATCCGGACTATCAGAGTAAGATACAGCCTGAGAATTTCTAGCCAGTGGCACTTGGGATTTGTTGACTCTTTTCAAGAGATGATTTGATCCTATTTTTCTTGTCCGTAGAACATACAAAATGCTATGGATAAGCTAAGATTCTGTGACTTTCTCCTGCTTAAGTGGACATGAACACTTTACAGTTTAGTCGATTCCTTCACCTTTAATTATGGCAGTGGAAACTTTGAAGCAAGTTTATCATAAGCATCACAAGCAGTCTCATAAATGGATTTTCTCTACTAAATCACCCCTTTCTGATTTGATCTGCTTATTTTAACTTGTTCTCTCCAGCCCCTACTGTATAATTCATAACCAATTTCCCTTATTAACTTACACTGTCATTTTCCAGATCAATTGCTGTAAAGCTGAAACAAGGAGAGCTCTTTAGCATAATTTCTTGCATTTAACCCATATAATACCTTTTCTACCTACTTGTTTTTTAACACATGGGTCACATTCTGACCAAGGACCAAAGTCTCCAAGCTGACAGTTGATAGGACATGTTTGCTGGTTACATGTACGAGATTCTTTCTTTGTGCACAGCTGGTCACAGAAGTTTTGGCTATAATATTCATCCATTCTTATTTGCCTAAAAAAATGAAAAAATTATGCTAGGAAAGAACAGACAGATTGTAGGTTTTCTCTACCTGTGGGTGAAGGCTGACAAAATGATTTGAACCCAACTAAGAAACCCTGAGAGATTATACACAGTTGCAGAATGTTGATTACAAGAAAAATTCAAATATGCCTTAAGTTTAAAGAGCAATTCTTTTTGATTCATGTCACTTCAGATGTTCCAGAGGACAGCTACAGACAGAGTCAGGAGGAAAAGAGGGGATTTCTCACAAGTTTAGATAATACCACAAAGCTGCATCAAATTTGATGCTGCTGAATCTTTAGTTGACATCATCTGTTGTCATAAAACTAATGATGCAGGGAGGAAATTTGGAGCTGGCCCCTCCTGTGGCATTGTGCCCAGTGTAGGGCTCTCAGAGCAGGGCACTGAACACCAGCTGCAAGCAAGGCCTCTGTGGGTCCTGGCTGTCCTGCCTTCATTGCATCTCTCAGCAGCTATTGGTTTGTTTGGAGGCACTGGCTCATAGGATTAGAATGGTCTGAGTTGAAAGGGATTTCAATGATCATTTGATTCCTGCCCTCCCCTTCCCTCCCTGCCTCATGGGCAGTAGTGTTCTATATACAAAATTTTGTAATTTTAAAGCCTTGCAATTTAGTGATCTATTTAGATGATAAACACTTGAGCATGACAATTTTTCTCAACATTATGGAAGGGGGAGCTCTGGACATGGGCACCTCTCTCCAGAAGTGTTATTTTCACAGAAGAGAAACACAGAAGTAGTGGGATGGCCCGTGCCTACCTGTGCCTGGTCTGTGTGCCCAAATTGCAGGTCTGTGAGCAGGCAGACCATGGCCCCCATGGGTAATGTTCACAGTAGCACCCCTGGCTGCTCCCAATCACCAGGCTCAGCAGGACCAGGTGCATTGGCACAGTCACGCCCATGGCAAAGGTGTCCATCTACATCACAGAGATGAGAAACAAAAGCCCAAGAAACTGTCACTTAGTCATGCCAGAGTTCTTACAGAGATGTCTCTTCTAATATGCAGAGTCCATAAATCTGCTTCAAAATACAAAGGTGCTAGGCAGGGCACCTAGAAAGGGGCAGTCATACATGATAGACATAGCAGTAATTCAGTCAGTACTTCAAGGACCAGAAGTCACAATGGGTTTTTTGGCCACTTATTTATCAGAAGCACTAACCACAACTGTGAATTATATCTCTTTCAGAAGTTGCTTAAAAATTATTTTGGATGTGACAAATAAAGATTTGCTATTGTTCTTCATTGCTCAGAAGTATCTTCAAAAATATTTTCTAGAAGTAAGAATAAAAATATGAGAGTTCTTCCTACACAGTGTGTGAAACAACAAACAAGACCTTAAGACTAGGCCACTCCATCTCTTAGTCTGTAACAAATTAATTTTCACATGCCTACAAATCCCCTTTGCATTAGCATTTTATTGCAGTGAATTGTCCCTTCTCAAAGTTTTGACTAGCCTGTTGAAACTGCAAACCATCACTATTCAAAACTCATCTGAATTTTCCACCAGCAGTAGAGACAGAACATCTAGCCTGTTTCTCACTCAGTGGTCAATCAAACTTTATTTGCTGAGACAGAAGGTTATAGGCAGGCTTTAGGAAGTAATAATACTTGGTAAACTAAAAAAAAAAAAAAAAAACCAACAAACTAATGTTTTCCAGACAAACTATGTATTTATTAAAAAATGCAAACCTCATCATGAGGTTGAATCAACACTGAATTTGATAGGCTGCTAAAGCAGAGCATAATAAATTTGGTTTACCTCAAAAAAAAACCCCCAAACCCAACAGGACACTTAAAACCCAAAGTGTTTATTTCAAAACAATACTCCAAAATACTTAGTTTCCAAAAGTTTGAAATGAATTGTGCAATTGTTTTTTCTTTTAGGTTTTTAGCCACATATGCTATTATGATTTTTATACTTTGCTGAAAGAAAAGAAGTTGCATCAAATCAAAACATTGCTTCCTCCCTTAGCAAAGAAAGGCAGTTTGTCTTCACACTGCTGTGCAGTGAGAACTTGCAGCACTTTTTACATTGAAAGCTCATCAATGAACTAGCCTTTAAGTATCTGGATTTGATTTGTATTTAATTAAGTGTAATCAAATACAGAATATGGTAAGACAGAGGAAGTAGAAGTCTAGCCAGTGGACCAAGAAGAGAACAGATATTACATCTTTTTCCTTACCTGAGTTCCTGGCTTCTTGCACCAAAAATGCCGGCTTAGAAAAGAAATGAAGCCCTACACAACAATTACTTGCTTTATTCCTTCACTGTGCTGTACATAGAAAAACAGTATTTATTCTCATCAGTGAGCAAAACACCAACGCATCAGTGCATCAGAAGCAATATAAATATTAGCCCATGAGAGAGTAATTCAACATTTTAAAGAAATAGAACAAAACAAACCCCACAGAACACTTTTCCATAAGTCTTGTAAGCTGACCCCAAAAAAAAAAAAATCTTCCTTTTAAACTTACTGTACAATTATTACCTGAAAAGTCAGTCTGTGTTGCAGACTCTTGCGACCCTGGTGTGGTTTGCTGCAGCCTTTCAAATGAGAGGCCAGAGGCTTTGTTTGATTTGGTTATCTTTTAATGAAGGCAGATTGATCTGGTGGCAGGAGAGCTCAGAACAAAACAGCCTCTGCACCTGCACCCCTAGGGAGATGTGTTCTACAGAAGTGTGGAGAAACACTTCCTTGTACAAATGCAGCTGCCCAGGATGAGCCAAGAGGAATCAAAGTACATTTGCATGAGGCCACAGTGGCTCAATGCACTGCAGGTCTCCTTGTGCTGCCCCAGAGAGCTGCTCAACCTCTCTGCCTTCAGTCGAACAGCAAGAGTGAGAATTTGGTAAGAAGGACCATGCTCGTAACTCATTACTGCTTTCATGAGGAAACAAGAGACTGAGTCCAGGCTAAGGAAAAATATCCATCTGCAGCTGCACCATCTCCACAAAAGGGGAGCTCCCAGAGAAAGCAAAAGCCCAAATACATTTGAGGTTGTTCACAGCCCTTTGCCTTTTGCCCTTGGTGGCGAGGTCTGTGCACTGACCCTGGGGAAGGGCTGCCAGCAGACAAGGGCTGAGAGCCTCTGTCCTGCAGCATGAGCACCACCTCATGACTGAGGTGCCAAGGCAGAGACTAAAATGGAAAAAGGGAGAATACACACATGTAGAACAGAAACAGCAATGGCAACTACAAAACAAGGAAGTAACTTGCCCTAAAAAGATAATCACAGTATGAAATAGAATCCCTGACCTCCCAAATAACCAGCATGGATTCCATGCCGAGGACAATGTTACACTGAATCCCCTTGACTCCACTGGCTGGCAGAAACATGTCAAGAGGTCAGAGTCCCCAAAACATATTTCCCAATTTGTTGGGATCCAAGGTCATCATTATCATCGAAAACAAACCTCAGAGCTTCCAGCATAGCTTCATTTTCCAGTTGCCTTTGCAGATTTTTTTGATTCTGAGCTTGGCCAAGAAGTGTTGTTACACAACTTGAGCACAAAATTAGCAAAGTGATGTTCTGCCAGATCCTTATTACATTGTGTAAACTTGTCATAGGAAATCAAAATAGTCATCACTGGCTCTATCATTGTTGCTGGGTGGGATTTTAAAAGTTATGTGAAAAATACTGTGTCCTACCCTCCAGAGAGCATCTTCTAAACCTCAGCACTCACAGCTCCCTCAGGGCAGCCCCTCTAGCCCTGGTGGGATCCCAAAGAGGAGATGCCTGGTTTCTCCCAGGCTTGCAGAAACAAACTACAGCTGTGAGCAGCAAGTCAGTGTTCAGAGTATATAATGCAGATGGCTAAAACCTTCTGAGAAACTTTTTTTACTTTTCCTTACCAGGAAAAAAAGAAGTTACTAAGGGGTTTTTAAATTTTAAAATATTACAAAGGAAAGACACCTCACATAGTGTAAAAGAAGTCTTTTAGAAAAGCAGTCTTACAAAAAACCCACCTGTAGAGAACAAGCTCACAGGTAAGCACCACACTTAGCATTAATACAAATTATTGTATTAATACAATACAAATACATGTGAGGTGGAGATGGGCACTCACACCAAAGCCAGGCCTTGAGAACAGCGTAACTGCATCTGTATTGATGCTTAAATGGGAACTTAAATCAGTTGCCTGGAACTTATGGGCCACAGCAGCAAAGAGCACTGCTTGGGCTAACTCACTTTTTGGCAAAGCTGCATGCAGCTGCTTTTGTGCCCCAGGAGGCTGTCAGCTCATCTGCAAACTGGCAAGGTGATGAGACAAATGAGGGGTCTGGACCAGAACAGCAAAGTAGGCACTCACGTTGTCACCAAGGTGACTAAAGAAAGGAGTTTTTCACATGCGTGGCAGCTCACTGCCTGTCACTGAAGGACTGCTCTCCATTTTATACCTGTTTCTCACAGGTTTTGTATACAGGATATCCTCAAAGTAATCTCACTCTCTCTGCCCTGGATGGGGGTTAGCACTTGTAAGTGTATCTTTCCCTTACACCACAGGATGTTCACAGTGTCCACTTAAATAGTGGACAATACCCTGGTGTTCGTGTTCACCTTCTGTCCTGACAGTCAGCTAGAGACAGAAGCACTTAGAAATTCAGTCAGCAATATGGCAAATGATGGTTCATGCAAACCAGGTTACCTTCTAGAACTGATTTTCACATGGAAAAGTGTCAACACAAAAAGATATTCCCATATAATGTTGTGCCTTATCGAGTCTCTGGTCTCAACTTCTGGTGCAGTATTCCCTAAAGACCAAAGCACTAACGCTGGAATGAAACTGGGAGCAGCCCAAAGAGGTCAGTGCATAGATGCCATTTTACTGCCCCCAGACTTTGGAAATGTCTATGTACATATTCATGGCCTCAGTTTCATTATTTCTACAAGAAATGTTTATCCAACAAAACAAACATAACATCTCTTCATCTCTGCTGCAATGTCTGTATAAAAGATAATTTTTCGAAGAATGTGGAAATGTTACCGCAAAGAAATTCAGTGAGTATTCTGTCTGACAGTGTGGCATTTCTTGCTGGATTTCACAAGGTCATGACTCATCTATTTCATCCTATATCTAATTCCTCATACTCAGAAAAACAATGTTATTCTCCCAAGACAACAAAGTCAACCTCTAACTTTCCTCTTGGAGCACCCCATGTTCTCACTGCAAACCTCTGCTTGAGGGAGAAAGTGTTGAACTGCAAAGAGGAAAGAACAGAAGGAAGGGGGCAAGCACCACAATGTTTTCTGAGAGGTAAGCAAAACAGAAATCAAACAGCTCTTCAATTTAAGTGACATTCCCTGGTGTTTTCCATATTTCCTGTGTACAGAGATGGGAAAAGCTGTTCATCCTGTCCCATAAAATTTGTATCTGTGGAGTGTTACCACCAACCTTCAGTTCTTCAGATAATGAAAAGCAAGAGTTTACTGCACTACATCCCTCATCTCACACTGATCTTACAGACAAAGCTTCAGCTGTCTGTGTTCTGACAAAATCTGGAGTTTTAAGAGCATAAAGTGATGCTATTCACTAGACATTTTTTCCCCTCAAAATCTTCCTGAAAACAAAGCGCAAGAGAAATCTTTCACCCCTACATGGCAGATGAAAATTTATTATCAGGATGTAGTGGGAGGAAAATAAACCTTGCACTTAATTTAATAATTCAGAGGGTTGGTTTTCCTCCCTATATATCCCCCATGAGAAGGGATACTGAAACAAAAAAAAGACACACAGAAAAAAGACTTTTAAGCACAAAAGACTATCTGAATGGCTCCAATACTGAGCTGTTCTGACACATCCTGTGGCAATAAGAAAAGTGACCCATAAAACATCCTATATGCTCTGTCCCCCTCTGGGCTGTCTGAGGACAGGGGTGGCAGTGCCACTGGCATGGCACAGCAGTGGCAGCAGCCCTGTGTGCAGCCAGGCACCTGTTGCTTGTGCTCTGCTTCACCAGGGATCCCATGCCTCTGCCTCCTCCCTGGCTGCCACTGCAGAGCTGAAGGAGGTGTGAGATTGAAGAGCAGAGTCAAGGCTTTGAGACAAGGGGTTGTATCAGCATGGAGGATTCTGTAAAACAGCAGCACCTGTGGAGAAAATCTATTTATGTCCAAGGATTGGACAAGCAGATTCAGGTTTTATGAGGCAGGGTTTTGAATCAGCTTCTCTTCTTGGCTGCTTTGTTGAATGAACAAAGTCAGGCATTCTTTCTGTTATGCAGAATGTTCTGCTTCCTTGAGTTTAATTAAAAATCTGAAAGTATTTGGAGCATCAGCAGTAGGACTAAGGACTTCATCATGTTGGGGAGAGTGGGTGTGGGTGTGAGTCTGATCAAGGTAATTTCAGAGGAGCAGGAAGCAGAACTAGCCACTGCTTCTGAAAATATGTTCAGGATGTCTTGCTCTGGATTAGGCCCAGTTCAGGGTATTCAGCTCTGAAATGCACATTCACTGCTTGCAACACTGGGACAACCCAGCACAAACATTTTCTGTCAAGCTTCAGCCCTCTTGCTTTTACCCCATGGCAATGGTTGGGCTGGAGCCAAGGAGGGAAACCCCAGCTCAGCACCTTCCTTTGTTTTCAGAACACTGTCTTGTCACTTCTTTAGCCCACAGGTTAAGTGAAAATTAACTTGAAGCTTTTCAATTTTAGAAGCCACATTGGATTTTATCTCCAATGAGCACCCAGCAATGGCTCAGACAGACAGAAGCATGGCTGCAGGCCTGCTCCAGCAAAATTACAACATAAATACATTCCCCTGAACAAAAAAACACCACTTCTGCCAGGGTTTGAAATGCTTAAAAAGTGGGTTTCATCTGTCACACAGTGAAGAACCAAAATTATTGATAAACTAAATCCCAGGTTCCATGCTTGTAAAGGACCTTACCAGCAGAAGAGGGGACTGAAACCAACCAGAAACGCTGCATGCAGGCATTCTTCACATAAAGCCACTACTGGACACTGAAATTTTCCTTTACAGGTTCCACAGACTTATTTCAATTTACTTCCAGACAGTTTGCTGGTAGATCTCAGCTTCCTGAAAGAGGTAACATGTTGCTGAAAACACCGAAGATAGGAAGATAAGATCCTGTCTGACAGAAAAACAAAGGAACAGAAAATCTTTAAAAAGGACAATGCAAAGCAATAAGGATCCTTGATAAACAATGATAACCACTATCAAACAGATCTGATATCAAATCAAAGTAAGTCACCTTGTTTGATTAAAACTGGACCTGAAAGCCACCACACTGGGAAGAGGTGAGGGGAACCTTTGCTCCTTCCCCAGTGTACCCATTCCCAGCTCAGACTCACTGCCTCTGTGCAGAAAGTTGTGAATCTCTGGCTCTGCTGTTTTCTCCAGGGCCCATCCTGGGACAAATTTCCTTTCTCTGCAGAATATGAACCAGTCAGCCTTGCCCAGGATTAGTGGCAGTTTCCATGGGGCACAGAGCTGTGGTTTGTGGCTGTGTGCAGTTGTTTTGCAGGCAAGAGTTAACATGTGTTGTGTGATTTCTTCTTCTCTCAGATATTTCTCAAATTCATGAAGTTAAGCCCAGTCTGGCATTTATCAAAGTCCCTTCCACAAGTGCTTTGTCCCCAGCCTGGCACACTTACAGGAAGGCAGCCATGCACACTGCATTGGTGCCTGGCTTTTTGTCAGACACAGAGTGAGAACAAGAACAAAAATGGTATATCTCACCTTATTTAGAGCCATTCATGAAGCACATTAACACAGAGGACAGGAAGAAACAAAGCTTAGGAAGGAAAAAGGATTTTCTTTGCTGTAATGCATATGTTTCACATCATAGAGACCCTGTGCCACATGAAAGCTCAGTCCTGCAATGTGTGAATGACCTTACATCTCCAAAGAGGCTTTTTGGGTGACTTGAATCAATTAAGACTTGGAATTGCACAGTAACTAGCGAAATTCCTCCAGTTCTACTGAAGGCAAACTTCACCACTAGGGAGCACCAATAGACAAAGTTTTTTAGAGCTTTTATGTGTTGAAATCAAACTACAAATATAAACTACAAAAAGCATTTAACAATGATACAATAAATATTTTAAATTGCACTTTTTTACAACTACCCACTGAGAAACTAGATGAATCAGAAGTAATGGAGCAAGAGATTTTAGTTTATTTGATCACTAGGCAAGTCCTGTAAATCGACACCTACCAAGAGCTCTGCTGATTCATCTCTGCAATTCATGGATAATTTTTTTGAAGTTTCTGTATGATTGGTAACTTTATCATCATAAAAAAGCACAAATACCAGGCAATGAAGGAGCCTTTCTCTACCGGAGATGAACTTTCTAGGTCAAATCCAAAGTACATTACAGAGCCGAGGGAACAAACAGCTTGTTTTTTTCTGTGCAAATCAAGATCAGAGGTGCCTGTCAATGTTTGGCAGTGACTCAGAGGCAGACAAAGAAAATTCAGAGCTGTAGCTCAAATCACATGGCAGAACTGACTGACCAGAGATGGTTGCTAACAGCTCACCCTGTACACCTTCAGCTTCTCTTCCTCTTGCTAGAACCAGGACTACAAGTCCTCCTTAACCTCTCCTTCTCTCTGAGCTGAACACAAAACATCAGCCTTGCTGTAAACACCTGTGAGGAGTGGGGTGACATTAAGGACGTGTCAGACTGCTCTATCTGTTCTGGTTTTATCTCTATGCTCCATCAGCCAGGTTGCACCGGAGTGTTCAGGGGCATCACAACAATGAAATGAAGGCAAAGGCTCAAGCCAACAGAACTTTACTAAATTAGGCTTTGTGAATAGAGGTCAAAGCATAAAATAAACTGATCATTAAGGTGATATTTCACATCTAACCATCTGTTTCTGACATTAGAAGACAGGATTAGAGTTGATGATTCAGGGACACTGGAACCACTCAAGCCTTCCTCGTCTTCATTTTCCCTAACAACCAGGATGTGCACCATTTGAAACATAGCCTCCATACCTCACACCAATTCCCACAAAGCAGAGGAGGTTCAGGTGGAGGCTGTGCTACAGCCACTGTTCACAGGGGATCTCCTCTGTGTTTGGAGGCATGGCTGCAAGGACGTTCTCCAAACAAACATGCTTGTGCCATAGCTGCCAAAAGATGGGTGATGCAAAGCTCTACTGACTTGATGCAGTGGATGATGGCACACTGAGCACTCTTGTGAAAGCTGTAGTGGTTATTTCATGGAAATTAACCTGCATTTGTCAAGCCTGCCACGGTAGTCCATTTTCAGTGGGATTAAGGCTCTCACCTTCATCAGTGGCATGTTATTTCTTACCTTGTCCTTCTGAATAGTGAATCACTATAGTGAATGTGCTCTAAATATCATGAGAAAGAGTAATTGAATTCAGTAGGAAAGCTCCTGCTCACTTGTATATTGCAATGACGCTTAAGGTGACATTCATGATTACATATCGAGGGACTGCTTCTGTGCTGTGGTGCTGCTGGGCTGGCCAGGGGTGCCAGTCCCCAGCTGAGGATGCCTTAGTCCACCTGAGCACTGTGGGTTTAAGTGAAATGGGAATGGAAAATGAAGTGGGGCAGTTGAGGGGAAATTAAACTGAGAACAGTAGTTGCATACATGATTTATGCTTGATACTCTCTACAAAGCTGGATAGGAGAAATCACACAGAGGGTGAAAGAATTGAGGATTTCTGGGCATTGCATGGACTGTAGAAAGCAGAAATGAAACAATGCCCTATGTTGGTAGACGATGCTGCCCTTTTAATATTAGAACTACTAAGTGTTGTCTTAGGATCCTGATTTCTGACCTGCCTTTATAGCTATATCACCCATCTAGACCTTGGTCTGCTCTCCAAAGTGCTTGTGAGCCTCACTCTCAGTGGAACAAACAGTCAAAGTTTGGTGTCAGGCAGCAGTGCATGAAAGGAGCCCTGAGCTGGGAGGAGTCCCAAGGTCCCCTTTGACCCACTGGTATTTCTGAGCAGACCTAAAAATCAAACCATGGCTCTTTTCAGCTGAGATGCAAATCAGGTCTCATGAACGCTGTCGGTCTGGAAAGATTTTCCTCTCACTGGTACATATCTGACCCAGCCTCTATATTGCAGGGTGTTGGTAGCTACTAAAGAGCTGAAGATCAGCCTCAGCTTTGCACAGAGCCTGTGTCTGACAGGACTGCCTGCCCTGCAAGGTCCCAGAGCCAGCAAACACAGCTTCAGCAAATGGGGGAATGAACTGCCAGGTGCACATGCAGGCTGCTGATCTCTGCTCATTCACACTCATGTCCTGAAATACCCCTGTATGCACCAACACACCCTGCCTGCAGTGATTCTGACCATCAGCTGCCAGCGTCTGCTCACAGTTAGCCTTCTTCAAGCAAAGCAACGTATGGATCCTACTGCATTCTTCCAAGGACACAGACTCCCCTTTACTGCAACCACCCCCATGGGAAGAAGAGAAATGGACTAAGCTATGTTTGTCAAAGCTTTTGGCTCTCCATACTCCTGTCCCAGCAGCAGCAGCAGGATCTGGTCTTGGAGACAGGTTGTGTTTGTAGACACCAGCTCCAGCAGGACAGTGCTCTTGACCAGGCTCCAGCACTGCTGAACCTGCATTTTGAGAAAGGCCCAGGAGAACAGGAGGCAGCCCTGACCTGGTGCTAATGAACTCAGTCACAACTGCATCACTACAAAACTGCTTCAGCACCATTCAGCTCAGATGAGATATTTTTGTTTCATGCTGGTGCAAGTGGGAAATGTTGAACTCTAATGTGCTTGCAGTGATTGACAGGCTCACAAGGGGATCCAAAGATATCCCACTATCTATCTGAGGCAGCTTTTAAAATCGAGCTTACCATAGTCAATCCTTCATTAGAGACTTAATGAGTTTAACAATCATCCCAGTAAACCAACACTCACTTCACAAAAATAAACCCAGAGGGCAGAGAGTGAATTCAGGTAGATTTCAGCCCCCTAAGCAAGCCCCACTGAAGATGATAGATGGTTTATGGTGTACCTGTTTTGCAGATAAGCAGGAGACTTGAGGTATTTCTATAATTACATGTGTGCCCTTCTCTGGAAGCAGTGGCTATTTTCATACCTCAGCCCAATAAAGGAAATGTGAGAGGCATCTGTGCTTTGTTTATAGCTCCATTAGCCTTTCTTGAACTGTAAATTACTTGGCAGTGGCTGAGACAAGGGAAAGGCAGGGCTGGATTGCAAAGGAAAAGTTTGAAGTTCACAGCTAATTCAAGTCTTTCAGATTTTACTGCCTAAAGTTATAGTTCCTTTGAAAATTTACTCCATAATTATAAAACTCATTAGAAGAAACAAGCACATTTAGTACATGTTTAGTTGTAGATTAGACTACTGTGAAACACACTTTTTCATGTATTTTCTTTATAACCGTTCAACTATGATAATTTTCTATGGCAGTCTTCACACTTCTCTCTTTCTTACTCTTCATCAGTCAGTGAATAAACTAATGGGTTTAGGCTCTGCCTAGCACATTTGAAATTTTCAGAGAGAAAGGAATTAGGAGCAATAAATTGTACTCCTATTTTCAGCCCCCTGGTTTAATCACAATGACAACACTAGGAGAACATAAAGGCACAGCCTGTGAGGACCAGCAGCAGGAGGCACAGTGCTGTAATGGCATCTGGAGCATTATCTGTAGCACAGTTGTGAGTAATTGCATTAATTGCCTTTAATTACACTCTGTGACCCAAAGCAGGCTGCTTCCAAGAAACATGACACAGTACCAATCATGATGGGTTTAGAAAGTAACTTGAACAAGTATGTGGTTAGATCTTTCTAAAACGAGCTGCAGCTGGAACGACAGGAGTGTGCGTGTTGTATTTGTGTGTCTGTTTTACAGGTCACCCACTACAGAAGTAGAGGAGGAAGCAGAAGATTTTTCTTCATACAGTGAAGCCTATACAAAGGGCGAATCTGAAAATGATGCTTTGCTTTCCTTTTCCTAAATATGACCTCTTTCTTCTGCCATTAGTGTCCCTATCCCTACAGAAAATCTTTAGAGGTGGCAGGTTTCACAGTTCCTGCTGGATAGTAACATTTTTGCCATGGGCACAATGTGAGTGGTAAATGATCACAGCTGTCCACAAATCCTGAAAGGATTCTTTTTCTCAAAGTCAGCTTTGTCCCCCTTTTCAGTTGCAGTTCTGCAAACATGAATAAATGTTTACATGTATGATTTTTGCATTGAGACAAATCTGTTCAATGCTGGGCAGAACTTCCCAATGAAAGACAAATGTCACTGCAGGAATTGCATTAGAAAGGCATTCTCTAAGCTCTCCAGCCAACTCTTGGGATGGACCTAAACTCCCAGTCCAACATGCCAGCAGAGCTGGGATGTTTGCAGGTGCACACGCGCCTCAGTGCAGGCAGACAGGCTTTTGAGTTGGTCTGCTGGTGAAGCCAGCATTATTGTTTCTCTGTCACTCTTGTGCCCTACAGCAGGATGGAGCTGCTGGTGTTGCCATGCCACCTTTACATCACTCACCTGCAATTATGGGAGCTGCACTTTTATCCATGACTCAGAATGTTTTATTCATGATGCATTTATGGTAAGATAAAGCACAGAGAACTCTGATGATACTGGAACTCCTTTGCATGCTACAGGCAAGGGTTTCAGCTGTGAGTCCCTAGTTCTCATGCTTTACAATGACATTGCATATTTGAAGGAGAGATGCATTCTGAACCTGCTGCATGTGCATTTATCTGCATGAGACCTGCATGCAGAGTGCAGCTGGCAGTGCAAATTTGGTGTGCATGTCTTGGTATGCAAGGATAACTTCATGCATAACTCCTTGAACATCTGTAAGAAGATGGGGAAAAAAATTATGTCCTATGGTTCAGGCAGTCTCCTTCTCACTCTTCCCATTGAATTCCTTCAGCGTGATGAGACCCTCAGGCTGACCCAGCCCCCAGCTTGGCTACATCTGAGCTGCACTGTAAAGCCTTCCATAGGCAGGAAAATGAAGGGGGATCTATATCATGCCTACATTATCTACTCATGCTGCTATTTCCTCTGTAGCAGACATAGGTGGAAACCCATACAGTTAGACTGAAGACAGGGGGAAAACCAACCTCTGCCCCACCCCTTATTGTGAATATTCATGCAGGCACAGGCTGTCCTTCACCCTGCCCAAGGTGTCAATAGATCCTCAGTGAGTCCTTTTTGAGTTTCTGATCTTCAGCCTTACCTGTATTTTGAGGCATTCAAGACATGGATCCTGTAGGTCATACTGTGATTTTGTTGTAAGACTACTCATCACATGATTCTTAGTTTTACATTTATTTTTAATTTTCTTTAAAATGTATTGCAGAAGGCATATGTACATATTTATGAAGGAACTCAGTGGTTATGTACAAGTGCCAACAAACATAACAATCAAGTGACAGCTTGACCAGGGCCCACATAATTCTTTGTACCTCCTACTTAGGAAGCAGGAGGCAAATAAAGGAACTTCAAATCCCCTAAGCCACCATTTACAAGTAACTGAAATCTTGACTGTTCTAATTGGTTTCAAAACCAACAAAATCAGTCCGGAAACCAGCAGTGAGTCTCTCACTCCCTCAACTGTCCCTGAAAATCCTGGTCTAAGGCTTTGCTCCTATTGTCATTGAAGTAATTAAATTAATGAAATTAAAGATAGGGCAACAAAGGGACGTGTAGTCCAGACAACCAAACACCAGGTTAGGAGCTAGAAATTACAACACTTAGTCTCATACCTCCTTTTCTATGGATTATGCCAAGTCATTCACTTTTCTTGTCCTTTTCTTCATCTATTTTTAGACTCAGGGGTTTATTCATCTACTTAAAAAATAGATCTGTTCATCTCTGGATCCCCTACATGATCTTCAACTTATTAATTTTCTTGCATAAAGACATCACTAACAGCCAGGTCTGCTTCTCATCACACATTTTGGAACAGCCTGAACTTCCCTTTTCACTGCCTGCAGCTTTATGAACTCACACAAGACACAGAAAGACAGTGCTGTGCAGGAAAGGGGAATATACCATGAAGTCTTCTGTTCTGCGCTTGTGAACCACAGGGATGCAGGATGCAAGAAGTCTGCTGATGGAGGAAGCTGATGAAGATTCAAGCCTACAGTGCCCTCCAGGATTTAACCCCACAGGAAGGAGGTCTCATGACTAACACAGCACACTCGGGCCCCTGGTGCATCATCATTGCTAACTGCAGGCATTTTGAGGCTTGCTTTCCCACCCACACTTCCTCCATTAAATCCACCTCTTCCCAGTGTTTGGGCATGGACAGCCCTGCTCCCAGATTCTTTACACATTCACAATACGTAACCACCACAGCTGTAACACTCATCTTTCCTTGCCCAGATGGTGATGCAGCAATGACCTGCATGCTGCCACTGTCCTCCATGGGTCCTGTTCTCCCCAGCCAGCCAGCCCTACGTGCACCCACTCAATCCTATCTGCAGAGGCACTCTAGGCTGCCCTGGCTATGGTTTCTCCTCCACAGGCTGCTCCACACTGCTGTCATGGCACCACAAACTTGTAGGCTTGCATGTAGGCCTCATGGTAACTATGAAAGGGCATTCCAAGATGGTGGGTTTGGCTATACAGGTTTCCATTTCAGTATTTGAAGTCGGTCTTGGTGAAAGAACCTGGAACAAGGTGAACACTTAATGCAGCATCAGCATACTGCAATTGCCAGCCATGCAAAACATTACATGAACACTTGCTCAACATCACCTATGCCCCGTACAGATAGTCATAATGAGAGGATTTTCAGCACTGCTAATGATGGTGAAGAAAGCTGACTGCATCACTGCAGTAATTTAGCCCAAGGGAACCTGTAGAAGCAAATGAGGCAACATATATCACAGATTTGCCTTCTTTTTTCTGCTATTCACCCTGACCAACAAGGTCATGCAAAATATCTTTCACTTCATTAAAGGCAATTTGAGTCATTAACGTCAACCTGACACTGTAGTGTTAGTTCTGCTCTGCAGAGGTAAGAAAATGGCCAGCGACCGGAATTTTGCACAGACACAGTGTAATTGCAGTGCTGCAGCCAAGGTCAGTTCCATTCCTGGGTATAAACAGCCTGCTCCTTCAGATGAGGATTAGAAAAGTCATGCTTACAAGAAAGGTCATAAACAGACATTGGGAAGAGCAGAAAAGGCATCTTCATTTTAAAATTATTTTGGTATTTTGTGATCATACTGGATGGATTCTTTTTGTTATTAAGAAAATAAGAGCAAATCAGATGAGAAGCTTCTCTGTTTCTGACAGACATACTCAATGAGTATAACACAACATGACTATGAAGAGGAGGGATTAGTAGAGCAAGTAGGAGCTGGAAGTTTGGAGAAGCATATGATAGTGAAGAGGACCACATTCTGTATGACCAAGCTCATGAAGGGATCTTATTTATTTTTGAACAAGATACATAAATAAAAGGGTTTTTTATCACCACATTAACTCAGCTTCATTTTTCCTTATGAATGAACCAGCTGAGATTCAGCTTTACTGACAGGAAATTGGTTTTACTGTTCTGATGACCATAAAATCCTGGTGGGAGAATAAGAACCGTTGAGGAAAGGAAGGATACATGGCCTATCAAAAAAAAAAAAAAAAATTATCCAAAATATGAACTATCTATTTAAACATGAACCAGTTGATGCCTAATAGTAGTTGTGCATATAGACTGCCCTTTCTAGAATCCTCACAATCTGACTAAAATGAAAGATGACATGAGCCAGAAGGAGTTTTAGGACTACTAGACTAAATAAAGCAAGATAGCACCAAAACTATATATGGTGGATTTGTAAGACACATTCAGCACAGTGCTGTACAAGAGGGAGCTTGTGCTGAATATACTCACAAGAGGAATCACAACTTATTTGATACAAATATAGCCTTGAGCATGCGTGCATGTTTATTATAGCCAGGCTTACAGTTTTCTCCCTAACACAAGACAAGAATGCTGAAGAGGTGCTACTATAATATTGATTTAGTTTCTGAAATGTCACTTGAAGTCTCACTACACTATTCACTTGAAAATTTATAAATGTGAGCAACAACCAATCTTTTTCAAGTTGTTGGGGAAAACCATGAAAGCCAGATCTGTAAGAAGTCACAGCAGAACCTTGTTATCTCTACTCAGGAGTGAGATTTGCAGACCCACCACCACTCCCTGCAAGGGAAAGCAAACGCTGTCATTTAGTGCCTTAGGATTCAGTGCTAAGTCCAGGGCTAACATACAGTTGGACTGTATGGATCAGTGTAAGAATTACTGCGTTTTGTAGGTCATGGCAATATCACTTCTAGGTCACAACTCCGTTGAATCAAGCAGCAGGCACGTAGAAATCAAGTCAAGAAATCACAGTGGCTGGTACTGGAAATAATGCAGCGAGCACTCACAGAGAAAGTTAAGGACTTCAGGACAAGACAAGCAAGTCTTGTGTTTGGCTCCTTAATGTAGGATTTTGTGGGTTACTGACTGCTACAAAGCAGCAACTCATCTTGATCTAAGTCTTGATTTGTTTGAAGTACCACACAAACAGGTTTCAATGTCTGGCTGGTGGCACTAAGGTAAATTTTGCCCTCAACCTCACAGCTTCTCACATTACACAGTATTTGTCAAAAGCCTTTTTTCACCCAATTTGGTCCTTGAGCAACAGTGGGAAAAGAATTATCACAGACTGATGCAACCCAGATCTTCTAAATGCTATCAGAATTCAGTGCATTTAGATTTCACAAGCACAGTTTTGGGTAGAGAGAGGAGGGAGAAGGAGGAGACACTACTAAAAGTAGATGTTTCCTTGTCCCTTCCCCACAAAGAAAAGAATCCATGCTAAACTTATGGTTTGAAAATACAAGAACCACTAGAGATGCCTGAGGATACCTCAGTTCACAATTAGCCTCTGCAAATTTCCTGTAAAACTATCAATACCAGTGCATCTTTCCATGGGAAGTGCAGGTCAATCTGACCAGGAGTATTTTGAACCACAGATGATTCCCAGGGGGATGGATTCAGTTTGATTAAACATAAGTGAGACATAAACACAGATGAGACCCAGACAATAAGCTAATATAGATGCTGCTTCAGTAACAGCAAAAGGACCACATGGATTTTATAATAACCAAGAAGTGGATCCTTAAAGGATGAGATTTGTACAAGCCCCACTTTAGTCTGAAGAGTGAGCTCATTACAGAGTCAGACATCTCTCCTGAATTTCCTGAAAATTCTTTCAGTGGCACACAAATATGCTCAGAATTGCACAGTTCATCACCTTCAAAGCAACAAGGATCACTGTAGCATGGACACAGTGTTTCAAAGGAAGTATTCTTTCTGCCACCTGAACACACAGCAGCAACACAGGGGGCACCTGGACTTGCCATGGAGCCAGGCTTATATCCTGACATGACTGGGAGCTGTCAGGAAGGTGTAACCCAGACAGGAAAGCCAGCTGCACCTTTGAAGATAAACTTTGAGATACAGTGAAGAAATAGAAGAGCTATCTCCATCAAACATAAGCAATTAACAGGATCTCAAATAACACAGCTTTGATGCAAGAGTCAGACAAAGATAATGCTGCATTTAAAACAGCTTGAGGGCATAGAAACTGGCAGTCATGTTGTACTTTAAAATGTAATATCCTTTGCAAAAAAATGCAAAGCCTCCCCCAGCAGATGGGAAGGCTGTTTCTTCTCACCCTGGGGCAGCTGGGTATGTGCTGGACCCCAAGCCTCCACCACTGCTGTCCCCAGCTGCTTGAAAAATCCACAGAGAAGCTCCCATCCCCAAGGCTTTAGGCTTTTTCCAAGTGAATGCAAAGTGTTTGCAAATTAAAGGACCCATATTATCTATCCACTTTGCAGAGGTATAAATCCCTATGAGGCAAGCTCCAAGATGGAGGAGAAAAAAATCCAAGAAGAGGCAAAAGGGTATAACCAGGGCACAACCCTACACCAGAAATGCTGTAAGAGGCAAGCGCAAGACAATCACCTGTTAAAAGATGGCGCATGACCCCCAAAGAGGGCATGCAAATACATATCAGAATCAGCATCTGCTTGCAGAGGATTCTCTGTTTGGAAGGTCAATGTGCTCTGACCCATCTGCCCCAGAGGTTTTGTACAGCAATTTGAGGAAAGATGCATGAGAAAAAAACTGTAAACCAACATGTTCTGTCCTCTCCTTTACTCATCAGAAGCTACCCATCCCCTTTGTAATCACAAAATAACAACAGGAAGGTCCCCAAAACATTCTGTTCCAACTTGTCAATTTTTAGGAGACTATGGACTAGAATCAAGATATTCTGTTTTCCACATCTATCAGTATTTAAGCGTTCTACACAACATAAAAGACCCCCAGGAGGAAGGAATGGAAGAGCTTCAGACCAGTTGGCACATAGACTTGCTCCTGGAGAGTTGCTTGGGGCTGAAGTCCAGTGCTCTTGCACCATGAAGATATTTATCTAAAATGAGACAGGTTAGCAACTTTGTCTTGAAAAAGCATGTGTTTCTGGAAAAGAACTTCAAAATGGAAAAAAACCAACCACAAATTAACACATAGTCTTGTAAATTATAAAAACACAGGACAATACCTCTTTGAAGGAGGTCCTCTCTCTTCTTTAAGTGCATGAAAGTACTCGCGCTCATGCATGATGCTTATGGAGCAGAATCACTGCTTCTTTATTTCTGAGACAATAAAATATATAGAAAATAAAAGTACATAGATTTACTGACAAGTCTTTGTAAACATAGTTTGGTTCAGCTCCTTTACATGGCTTTTCAAAAAAATTGACAAAGCTCTTGTAGCTCAGTAGGATAAATTCCAAATGCATCAAAATGGCTCTCAGATCATTAATGTTACAGTATTTACCACCTGCCTTTAGATAAGAGAGAATTCCTACAAAGCTGTGAATAAATCCCACTTGTATTAATTAATAAACTATTTCGGAGCATGCACTGGGTCCCACCAGATAAAACTGACCGGAAGTTAATACTGATATTTTGCCCCCACGGAATTCCACTAAACCACTTTCTTCCACTCACCTGATCTAAGCAAAGCTGAAACGCTAAAATAGGAGCTGCCAAACAGTGCCAGGACACACTCCTGGTTAACAGTGTAAGGTTTTTGTCCATCATGCCCAAGAAAGAGAAGAAAAGAGTGCCTTGCAGCAGTAGCAGGTCCAAGCATTTTGTTTGATATGAAAAGTGAGACATTCCAGTCCAATTTTCTATTATTCCACTCAATGCTATGAAACTAAAAGTTATTACAAAAACTGTCACCGTAATTCTCCAAGCTATTTATTTAATTTTTCTTGAAGGTCAAGAGATTTCTTCTGAATGTCTGGGATAAGGACCAATTTAAAAAAAATAGCAGGAGGTTCACTGAATAATTTAGTAAAGTGTATGCAAGTTCTCAGTATCAGTAACTTGGTCTTTCAAATTAAGCTTCTTTTTTTACTCTAAGAGTTGTATTTATTTAATCCAAAATCAGATATTCAGTGCACAAAGAGAACATCAGAGGAAAAGCTCCTCAGACCTCTTCTTTGATAAATATTATGATTACAGGCAAATTAAAGCACTTTACACGAACGTATTTGTTAACTGCAGCCTTTGCACAACTGATGCTTTCAACGTACAAAAAGAACAGCCTTGAAAGCTGAAAAGCAGCTTAATCACAAATTGTTGATTTACATTTCTCTTTGTCAAGTCCTTTTAGCCCTAATTGAGGACTCAGGTTTAATTAAAAATAAAGCAGAGTGAAAATGACAGACATTTGAGAGCAGCAGCAACAGCCATGTTTCCCCCCCTCATCAGCAAACAGCCCAGGAAGGATGGATTTGCATTTGCTTTCATCTGCTCCTATTTCTGGTTTAAAATCACCAATTCCTCCTAACCAGGCTAAACTGCAGTCAAGTCTTATAAAGTCAGAACCATTTAGCTGCACCCTTAGAAACATGAGACCCTACCTGATGTGCATTCCTCAGGACAGAGTGGATGGGCAGCCCAGGGCACCAGCTCTTAATAACTTATTGCCAGTAAAAGCCAAAAGTCTAAATTTCATGTATCTTAAGTACTCTGTAATGGCTGGCTGGGTTTTTCACGCTCCTCATCTGTAGTAAATGTAACTAGCCTTAGTCCTCACTGGAACAAACTTCAGCACTTGCTAGCAACATGTGGTGTAACAGCCCCCATTAGCTTTCAGTAGCCTTGACACACACAAGCTTGGCCTTGCTGCTTTCCAAAGAGGGAGCAGCTAATGGCCCTACCCCGTACCCTCTGCAGGCTATAATCACAATGTTCAGACTATGTAGTCAGTTCTTACACTGGTACTGAGAGATTTTGCAAGAAGCTTTCTGAAAAAGCTTCCTCCTGCCTTCTCTGCTACACACAGAACAATTATGCAGATGTACAAAAAGGTTCAGCCAAGTTTAGCTTGCTCATTTAACTGTTGTAGTAAGGAGAATATAGATTACCTGATTTTCTTGCAGACTGTGTTGTCTGCACAAACAGATGTACAGAGTAATAATCCTCATATTACAAAAAAGCACCTGATCTGACCATATTAGAGCTTTAGCGATGCAGTAATTCAAGTAGGCGACAAACTCATCTCTAAAATATTTGATTAATTGGAGCGCTGCTATTTTGCTCAAGTCCATGAATCGAGGATATGATTACCTGTTTGTATAACTAGGTAGTTAATCACCTCAAAGCATTCAGTGTGGAAGTTTGCTTTTGATCCAGGAAAGGCTATTGTAGTCCTTGTTTCCTTGAACGTGGAGCAGGAAGACACAATAGCTTGTTAGACTGGACTGTGGAGACAAGGCATGTGGGTCTGTTTGATACCAGGCTCTGTGACAAGTTGTGACTACAGCCAGTAAAGAACTTCTGGCTCTCCACTCTGCTCTACATTATATGCACACACAGTTAGCCCACAAAACTACTGTTACACAAATGTGGACCAGGTGAATATCCAGGGAGTCTTATGAAAATCAGTACATCAAATAGATTAATGAAGACGCAAGAAGATCTTTTCCTCCCAGAAAGTGTTTTCAGCACCTCTTAATCCTGTCTAGCCAAGGGTATTAGGAAGGATTAAATACGGAAATAAATGAACCTGAGGTATTCTGTGACTCTCTGACGACAAATCAAAAGGGTGCTCATGGGGGCTCTATCCAAGCAGAGCTTATCTTCACATGCATATAATATGAATTAACTTTTTTCTATTCATCACTAGACAAATGCTCTCAGATTTTGATTTGCGTGAAAGATTACCTTACTTACTATCAAAAGTAATATTTGTTTCTTTCTGTTAGGAAACAACTGCTTCAAAGTACTCCCTCAGTACCAAACTATTCCCAGCATAGGAGTTCCCTGAGATGAATCCACTGGCTGTGTATTAGCATCCTTCGACAAATTTATTTTTCGTGAACCTGCCTAATCTTCCTTTGGGCTGATGAAAATATTCAACACCCATTCCAGTATCCCATGGTAAGAAGTGTTGTGGTGTAACTACCCAGCAGGTGAAATCCTCTCCTTATGTCTGCTTTGAACATGCCTCTGGAAAGATTCAGGTGATGTCTCATCCTATTGCTCGTGGGCCCCCACTTGCAGCTGTCCCACTCGTGGTTTGATAGCCAGCCATGATACCTCCTCCTATCAGTCTCATCTCCAGTCCAAGGAGTCCTGACTTCATCTTCCTTGAGCTGGAAGTTAGTTGTAACTTTGCTCATCCTTGTTGCCCTGTGTCTTTTTAGGCCTGCCACATCTCCTTAATACTGGCTAACCAAACTGCACTAGTATGGATGGTGCCTGGATGAACACATAATGATGTGCTCTGCTTTGTTCCTGTATCCCTCCCCATGATCCCCACTGTGATTTGCTTTTTTGACCACCAAAGAAAATGGATTTTATTGCTTCATTATTTAAAGTTTCTTTCAGTGCTGATGGCAACAGTCAATAGAGGATTGAAAGGTAGACAGATGACAAATACACATTTCTCAATAGCCTGGAGACTGCAGATATTCACTGTTTGTATTCACTGTTAATTGCATATTTCTTTTCGGTTAAAATATAAAACCAGACGCTTACTCTTGAAGCAATCCCAATGGGATTACTAAAATGTATTGGCCACTTTGGGAGCATGCAGTAACTCTATATGAGCAACAAGGTCTAAAGAAGATAGAAGTATACCCGGAATGTTTTCTTTCCGACAGCTTTCACACTTTCTATTTCTCAACGCTGTAATTGAAGGAAAAGCGGAGATGTATTTTATGGGTTTGCAAATATATGACACGATGGAAAAGTAGTTTGTTCAGATTTTGGGTCAAGTGTTTAATGAACGTGGGCAAATCTTCCCATTACTGCAGGAAAATAATGTGGTGATCTTATATCAAGAAACTAATGCTCTAAAACCTCTTATAAGATCTCTGATGACTTGTGTCAGATGACTGCCAAGCTGATGAGTACAGCACTGGAGAAAGGTGAAAGTGGCAAACCTGGCTGGTGTCAGTGTTCTTGGCCAGAGCAGGTCACATCTGCACTGGGGCAGGCAGGGCTTGGAAACTTAGGAACAAGGAATTCATTCAGGTATCACCCAGTAACAAAACTTTCCCTCCTCCTGGATTTGAATGCAATCTGAGAAATGGGTTCCACATTTCTGAGTTTCTAGAAAAGAAAAGCCAGAGGACTTAGACTGCTGGCTAATAACAGGCTTTTGCACTCCTCGGTCGGATCTATCCTGGCTGTTTCATCAGTGTGGTACCTGACCTATCCAAAACACACTCCAGCTCACGCCCTCAAATTCTTCCTTGAAAACTTTACACACTTCAGAAATGTGATGGCTACTCAGAGAATGGAAGTGGTTTGTTGAGACAATAGTTTTGCTAATGAGGGTGGTGCTTGCAGCCCTGGAAACTGCACAGGAACACAGAAACACAATATCTGCATAGATGGCATGACATTAATGAGAAAGGAGCATGTGTATCCTATAAATCAAGAGGATTTTTTAAAAATTCTCTTCCTTTTAATCAGAATGTCGTGAGGGAGCAATGGCTAGCAAGAAGCATTGCAAACTCCTACCTGCCTGAAGATTATAATTCAGTCATTAAGTTTCTTAATTTCTGTGGCTTCATCTGGCTCAAATATTTTGTTTGAAGATGAAGGTTCTTGTGTGTGTCTTTCAGGCCATACTTTCAGGTTGGCCTGAAATCTGTGTGATTGTGATAGAGACAAAAGAGTTTTCAAGTGCATGCTCCCCCACCCCAAAAAACCCCCCTCCCTTTCCAAGGTCTCTGATGTCCGGTGTAGTTTGTCTAAGATAGGAACACCAGGTGGGTATTGCAGTAGGAATTGTTTGTGTGACTGCATAAGCAATATATTCCAGAGATGGGACAGCTGAGATGCTTGCACTGATTTTGGTGCACATTGGCCTGCTAAAGGGTATGAAATGGTGCAGGAGACTGGAACAACTGGGTCTTCCAAGATTGCAGGCAGCTTCTGTGGGCATATTCCTCTGCCAACACCACCCCTACATTCCCCTGCCCCTTCCCAGTGGGGATGCCTGTAGAGTACATCCAGCCTGAACCCCTGCTATTGGATGTGAGAGTGAAAGCCCTGGAAACAGCCATCATGCTAAACTCAACCCTGTGTTTGATGTCCCTTCCAGCTGACCAGCTCCTGCTGCAATTTGTGCCACCCCCCACATGCTCAAGTCCAGCAGCACTACACTGCCAAGAGCTGCAGATTTTTACCCCTTTGTGTGCAGGTTGACTAGCTTTTAATAACCATATGAAAATTTGGCATCACTTCCAACTTTTTAAAGAAGAGAAAGAAGATTTGTTGATTGATACTGATCCAAACTAAAGGCTACATTTACTGTTTAGTAACCACTTTAGCAATGGCAAACATTTATTCTGTGTACTGAGCAATTAAAATGCTCCTGTTGGTAAGACAGAACCTGTGGGGTAGGAAGAAGTGGGGAGACATTTTAAGCAGCGGGCAAATTTAATTCATGGGTTTCTGCAGGGAGTCACTGAGAGACTTGCTCATCTTTCATGGCTTCTCCTGCAACCCTGCAGCATGCACCTGGCTCCTTGATTTCACCTGGGCCAAGTAGGAGGGCACTGCACTTGGGCTGGGTTTGCCTGTGATGAAGGAGGAGAAGTGAGCAAAACAAGTCTGTCCTGGAAAGCAAAATTTCTGGCCTTACTAGGAAGATAAAGTAGCACAAACCTTACACTTCAAGCTTCTGCCCTGCAGAAAGGCTTTAAGCTTTTAACAGGCCACACCCCACTTTTGCAGGACACTGAGTTGCTGGGCCTGCTCCTGTGTACAGAGTACTCTTGCTGGAAGCTGCCTGTGTCCCCTTCTGAGGGGGGTCCCCACACCCCACAGGAGACACCAGGAAGATGGAGGGACTCACCTCCTCACTGGCACATCCTGGAGCCAGACTTGGGGCAGTAGTGTGCTCCACTGCACCTGCAGGCTAGCAGGGTCTGGTTTGCCTCCATGGTGTGCAGCAATGTGGGGACAAGGTGACAGACTGGCATTGCAGAAGTGCAGTCCCCTGCATTCCAGATACCACCATGAGCCAGCAGCCAGCACTGCTGTGTCTTGTGCTTTGCTGCTTGAGGCAAATTGGGGCTGGAGAGCCCCCCTGGGGAAAAGAGGCAGCCCAGAGCCTGCTGTGTCCCTGGCAGCACGGACACATCGCAGCATCCTGTGGTACTGAAGGGTCCCTACAGTAACCAAGTGGAAAGGACACTCCCACTGCAGTGTGCTCAAGGGGCAGCCCATGTACACTCCTCACAGAACAGCACAGCCTGAGTCTAATACATGGCTCCACTCCATGACCCCAAACTGTGCTTAAAAAGCCTCCTATGTGACAAGCCTTAAATCAAGCAATGAGGCCATAAAGCAAGAATACAGGTACCAGAGCTTTATTAGATGTTTCACTGGATACAAAGAAACTGGATTTTATATTACTTTTTTTTACTCTAAATACACATTCTTGTCATAAAAATTCACATTTGCTATACAGAACTGTAGGCATTTTTAACACAACATTTATTAAAGTACCATTAAACAGATCCTAAAACGAGAAGTGCAGCTCTGTGAACCTTTGTGGGCACAACACACAGGGAGCTCCATGTTCTCAGTGTTACACAATCATCCTTCCCACCAAAATGCAGACAAGTCATTCAAATGCATTAATGCTTACTGGGAATAATAAGGCTTCTGTACAGAGACCCTGAACAGTGTCAGGAGGCAGTGTGGCAATAACATGCTAATAATCATCACCTAGATGATACTAAACTACTGATGACTGAGGCAGTCAAAAACTTAACTGTCCTGGCAAGCCCATATAATTTTTGTTTTTCTTTTTAAAATTGTGTGTTTAAGCACGTATTTTTATTTTCAGTAATTGTAATTCCACATAACTCCAGGATTCTGCTTTAAGGATCCCCGCTTCACAGCAAAACTAATTGCAGCTACTTGAGGAATTTGTTCCAATCAAACTGACCTTTGTAGGACCAAAAGCTGAAGGAAGAGATTAGTACATGCCATTTTACTGCAGAAAAAAACCCCAAACCTAGAGTGCATCTCCCTCTGAGGAGATACTCATTGGCCAAGGTGATTCCTGTTTAAGAGGATGTGTGTGCATAACTTGGAGTGTGCAGATAAACCATCCTGGGACATCAGATGAGGCCCACTACCATCTTTTAGCCCCACACACTTAACATCTTACACAGCCATGTGGACTGCTCTGATGTACTGAGGCTGACAAATATCTATTATTCACGGCTGGCAGGTAGAGGGATGTGTGTGCTGAAATCCAGATAAGCAGCACTGAGCAGAGGCAAAGGAGAGAAGTGGGAAGATGCTGTATTTTAACTGGACAACTGAAGAGGCCCTGAAATCAGATTTGTGCCTTCCCTCAGCCACTGTCCAGGTGGATCTGACTGAAGCTGACTTCATACCAAACGTGCTGCTGGAGGGCAGGCACCCAACTCCAACCAGCCAGGCACAAAGTGGACACTGTGATTAGTTAGTATCTCTTTCCTAGTTACTCTCGTCATCAGGCATTTTAAACACAAACCGTGAAGGGAGAGCTAGACCTGGCTGTGGGAACAGTCCAGGAATCATACCAGGAGGCAACCGTAGAGATTTCTAAGTAGGTCCTGCAGGGACAGGGAATTATTATAGTTTTTTTTTTATTTAAAACTGCCACAATTCCTGAAAGCAGAATGCTGTACATGGGCAGGCCAGGCCACGCTGATCAGCTTATGACATTTATAATTTCTACATAAGGATTTTTTTTTTTTTTTTTGATAGGTCCAACCTACACTGGAGCAAAGTTCAAAGCTCTTCCTGCAAATTTAAAGCTATGTTCCAACACAGGACATGAGCATTATTGCATAGCATCCAGGCACTTCCTTAAAGCCAGGATATCCCCATCCTCCTATCATGACTATATTCCAGAAGATGAATTTTAGGCCACTCAATTACATGATCACAACTCCTGCTGACATCAGCAGGAGCTGTGTGTGCGCAGAAGTGATTTGATCTGTAACACACTGGAAACCACATCTTTGCCACCTTGTACAATCAAGGCAGTCAACCAGGCAAACCTCCTATTCTTTATTTACAAATCTGTATGTGAGCTCCAAGCAACTTCAAGTTTAACTCCTTCGTGCCAGAAAGTGAGGGAGTCAGCTCTATGGACAACCCTTGGTAACATCTGAAACAGAACCGGTAATTATGAGTTTTAACAATATTATCCTAATGCATTAAGGCAGGTCACATAACTGCCCTTTTCCTTTAGGATTAATTATTATTTCCTTGTACACTGTAGACAATCCATAATCCCATATACACACATACCTACAAAACAGCAGCACATTAAAAACTAAATAGACCACTGAACTCCAAATACTTGTAATCAATACATTACACATACTATACGGCATATTTTAACCTCATCATTGGGTGAACATATACAATTCAGAACAACATTGACTGTATGTAACACAGAAGCTACCACTGAGATATGGCAAATACATCATACACTATTAGCTTTTACTTCACTGACAAGGAATTTAGAACTTTGAAATGGTGTTACTTGAACTCTTGGAATCACCAAATGGCCTAATCAGTTGCTAATACTAGTGCTTCATATACTAAATTGAGGATAAACAGCACTGGAACTGTGTTTTCAGGGCACTCTGCTTTCTTTTTTTATTTTTTTTTTTTATTTTGTGGAATTAAGCTCCACAATTTTAAATTTCCTTCCCAACACAGCCTAAACTTACTACACAGTGACTATCTGCTCACTCTCATCTCAGGGTAAAGGCTTAGTAACTACTTCGAAGTTAGTAGAAACTGTCCAGATTTGTATCAGTATGACAGAAAGATTGAGCCCAGTATACAGGATCATACATTTCCTCTCAGCCATGCATGCATATATATTTATATACACATACATGTGTACATTTAAAAGAATGTTTTGAAATGGCAGGACCTACAAAACCAGTTATGTATCCAACAGCGAAAGAATGCAAATAACACCCTAATTCTACAACTATGCTCCTGTGGTCTGATTCCAATTCACCCCTCACCATAAAAGGCAGGAATTGCACTCCAGGACCCACCTCCTGTTCGGACTGGGTCTCTGCGGGTTAGATCAGTGTGGAACAAAGATCTCTCAGCACATGTAAACTGAAAAATGGAGCCAGGTGGGTTTGCACAGCTGAGACTCCCCGAGTGTGCAGCCCAGTCACCATTTTTCAAGTATGGGTGAAAAGAAAGGATCAAGTAATCACATGAAGCTGCGAGAAAACAGCAGTACTTGATGTATACATCATGAACATAGTGAGGGGGAAAATAAGCAGAGGAAGCGAAAAAATGTTTTGGCAGTGAATGACACGACAGTTTGAGTAAGTAGATGCTTCTACAGATCAGTAGTGTAGACAGGTATTTTTCCTTGATGGGCCGATTACAGTCAACTAATTTCCCATGCAAGATTCCTCATGATACATGTGAAGAAACCTTCCAAATTAATGGGATCAGAATAACACATCTGACCCAATCCTGCAAGCACATTTGTGGTTGAAATCAAAGACAGTTTTAGCTGCATATGGGTGGCAAAACTGGGCTCTTGAACGGTCCAGTTGTGCTGCATAGTACTTTCTGGCTTGTTCTTTTTTGGCAAGATCCCCAAACATCAACAGGGAGTGCATCTCTATCAGAACTTACAGTTTTAGGCCCTCACAGATGAAATCTTCAGAAGAGCATGGATAGTATATCCCCACATGCACTTTTTCTTTTAGTAATTAAGGCAAGTTTTTTTACCTGTTCTTACCATAAAGTGCTGTGCTTCTCCAATAGAAAGACTGACAGCTAAATGAAAACATATTTTTTCTGACCAGATTTAAACATTTTGCTTGTATTTTTCCCCATTAATGGACAAATGATATAATTTTTCTATCATTGTTTCTTGTCAGAGGATTTTTTTTTGCTTTGCTTTTATTTTCAATTTATTTCCAAATGAGAATTAGAATAAAACTGACACTAAGCAAACATTTCATAACAATGCTAACAAACTCTAGATAGCTCTATACTTATTCATATATACAGGCACACACACATACACTTTTTAAAATACAGCAAAGCATTTGCCTTGAGTACACCTCTGAGCAAGCAAAAAGCCTGGTGTGCCTGGTGTGTGTTTGAGCAGGGGTACCAGCAAAAACCTGGTGTTGATGCTCTCAGATGCAACTGAATTTCAACCAGAATCATAAAAAAAAAGAAACCTAATTTTCACTCCACCCAAGGATTTAGATCACTGTACTATATTAGAAGGATAGATTAACTCTTTTGACTATATTTAAGCAGCTGAAGAATCAGAGGAGTCTGGAAACAACCAACTCCAGCTAAATGGAAAAAAGAGCATTTCACACCACACTGCCAATAAATAAGCAAACATTGTCACATTTCTATGTAGGACACCCACACAGGTGTGGGTTCAATATTATATTTTCATATTTCATTTTATATGCCTGTTACATACATTTTACTTGGAGAGCCTGTGGAAACCAGAAACAAAGTCTATCAAGCCACTCTATAACTTGCCTAGTTGTAGGTGAAAGCATTAAAGTCATACTCCTTGTTCAACAAAATCATGAGTTGTGACTCTAGGTAAATTTTTGAGGCAGTCTGGATGAAGTTTAAATGCTGTAAAAACCTAACTGGCTTAGATCACAGATTTTACTGGGGATGACTCGTACAGTCCTAACTTACGCAGAAGAGAATGCTACTGAAGGAGCCATCATGACTTCATAAAAGCTGCATGGTTTTTATTCAAACAAATTTATAGTACTCCTGTCCAGGACCCCAAATATCATTGTGCAAGTGTACAAGGATGTCTGTGTTATACACATACATTTAAATGTGTCATTTTACTACACATACACTTAAATTATTCTTTATTCTACACTCACATGTGCATACACTTTTTCCAAGGCACCCTCTCAGCACAAAATAGCAGGAAGTGTTCTTTTTATTCCACTCCCTAAACTAAAGCCAACAAACCCCCTACAATGCTCTTGTTACCTATCTGTTCAATATGACCATTTCTGAATTTTTAAACTCTGATGGGAAATAGTAGTCATTATCATCTGACAGAAAATAGCAATGGACTATATGATGCCGTTCCCTCTTCTCACTTAACCAGAAGTTCTAGTAATATCAACAGAAATTTGGCTTTAATTCTATCCCATAAATCCCTGCAATATTTCAAAGAGCATTTTCCTTGTAAGATGTTATAGCATCTATTGTTTTCTACAGATGAGATGTTTTACTTTCCAAAGTTGTGCCTGTGTATTGATATGTCCAGGAGATAGGACTGCCTGTATTTTATCCAGTTAGGTGTCAATGCTCTCATTTTATAAATTGCTAAGTTTTATATGTGTTTCTTTAAAACTAGGATGATCAGTGATTATGTTGCTGGAACAGTGCCATTCAGTAGATTTTCAATCTTGTGTTATGCAGTATTGTATCCCACAGACAATTTGAGGACTACAGAGTACTGCTATTAGCTAGAATTGAACTACTATACTCTTTAGTACAGGAACTTTTGACTGATGAAACTGGCACTGATTTTTTGTAATCAGTGGAAAACTGTTCTGTTCATAGCTGCCTTAAAGAGAAACTCAGACTGCACCTATTTGTAAGTGCAATTTCAGGCTTGCAGAAATCAAGTTTCCACCATGGGACAAAATACTGCACATCTCAGAGTATGCACAACTTCCTCAGCTTAAGCTCAATCCATGCTAAACACAGATGTTTTCCTATTAAATTCAATGGATACTGGATCAGGCTCTTACATAAGATTTATCCTGGGAAGAAGTGGTGCTTAAAGCTGGCCTAACTGTTCTCCTGCTGGAACCAGGGAAAATAATGCACCAGCAGCTGACTCTTAGAGGTTCATATTGGACCAGTGTTATTTGATATCTTCATTAATGACAGAGATGAAGGAATCGAGTACACCCTCAGCAAATTAGCAGACAACACCAAGCTGAATGGTGCTGTTGACACACCTGAAGGATGGGATGCCATCCAGAGGGACCTGGACAAGGTCAAGAAGTGGGTCCATGGGAATTTAATGTGGTTTAACAAAACTAAATCCAAGGGCAGCCCCTGGTATCAGCAATGGCTGGGCATGAACAGACCCAGAGCGGCCCTGCCCAGAAGGACTTGGGGGTGCTGTGGGTGAGAGGCTGGACAGGCCCCAGCCATGGCACTCACAGCCCAGAGAGCCAAACGTGTCCTGGGCTGCATCCAGAGCCCCGTGGGCAGCAGGGCAGGGAGGGGATTCTGCCCCTCTGCTCTGCTCTGGTGAGACCCACCTGGAGCTCTTCATCCAGAGCTGGGGTCCCAGCACAGGAGGGACAGGGACCTGCTGGAGACAGCACAGAGGAGGCCATGAAGTTGATTAGAGGGATGGAGCACCTCTTCTGTGAGGAAAGGCTGAGAGAGCTGGGATTGTTCT
Source organism: Eopsaltria australis (assembly GCA_034509425.1). NCBI lineage: Eukaryota > Metazoa > Chordata > Aves > Passeriformes > Petroicidae > Eopsaltria > Eopsaltria australis. The sequence continues at coordinate 151,283 of JAVTVJ010000858.1, read as the reverse complement.
TCTGGAGAAGAGAAGGCTTTGGGGTGACCTAATTTTGGCCATCCAGTACCTGATGGGATTCCACAAGAAAGGTGGAGAGAGACTTTTTACAAGGGCATGTAGTGACAGGACAAGGCGGAATGGCTTCACACTGAGAGTAGGTTTAGATTACATATTAGGAAAAAATTCTTTACTGTGAGGGTGGTGAGGCACTAGAACATGTTGCCAAGAGAAGCTGTGGATGCCCCATGCCTGGAAAAGTGTAAAGCCAGGCTGGATGGAGCTCTGAGCAACCTGGTCTAGTGAAAAGTGTCCTGTCCATGGCCAGGACATGATGATCTTTAAGGATCCAACCCAAGCTGTTCTGTGATTACAGAGTTAGGCCAGTATCACATATCTGCTGGCTTGACCTGAGGCAGAGACATTGGAAAAGCCCATTTTGAGAATGAAAAGCAAGCAGGATTTAGTCTGTGCTTTGTGCAAGCTACACAGTACATCATGTTTACTGTCCACTGATTATGGTACATAACACATCATGTTTACTGTCCACTGATTATGCATGTGTTAGAAGCATGACTTTGGATTTACATCACAAAGGCATTTAAACCTGCAGCTCATTGATAAATATGATCAGTTAAACCACCTAACAGATGAAATGTAGCAGCTTAAAATTTTCATGCCAGATACACTGTCCTCAGTCTTCTGGTGCAATGCTCACACCATTGGGAATCCTGCTGCAAGCAGGAAGAGGACAATATATACATCCCCTTGCTCTGAAAACAACAAATTTCTTGGCACTGTTCATAACCACAGAAGACACATGAATCACATTTGGTACCTCATGGAGAACCTGTAAATGGCCTTCTTTTATCAAACACTGTAAACATGTTTAGTTTTGCTCTTCACATTAAACACAAATATGAAAAATGATCATAAATGATGAAAACATTTCCCTTATGCCCACCCACTAAAGCCCTAAACACCTCAGTGTGTTACAAGAAGATGAGTGTTTTACAATATAATCCTTCTAGAATACAATCTTTCTCTTTTTTTTCAAATTCTGAATAATGCAACAATACACATATCACAGTACTATCAAGTAGTGTCATCTTCACCTTCATCCAGAGAATAGTTGAGCTTTATGACTGTGCTGATAAAGTCACCAAGTTCTACAAAATCTGCAGTGATAATATTCACACCACTTTCTCCTGCTTTCTGAGTTCGGACCCACTCCATCATTGCAGGAAGAGCCCTAAGGAGAAAAGAGGAACAATAATTACTCATAAATCAGTGAGACCAATGCATCAAGGAAGGATTTACCAACAGAGTCTCCCATCAATCTTACTTGGTTTCTAAGGGAAAGAAACCACATGAGACAGGACACAGGTTACAGCTCAAGTTTTTAATTTTCATTCTCTGGGGAAATAATATGTTGATTGTACTTCAACTTCTCAGTAGAAAATAATGGAAGGAAGACCATGCAGGCTGAGAGTAATAATTGGTTTTGCCAAGGCACAAGGCAAAATTGGACCATGGACCGGACACTTTTTGATGCCATCTGGCTGTATCACTCCCAGGGACTTTTTATGGAAAATCAAGTAACAGAGACCTCAAGCCATTTGCAAAGCATGTGTGGTACACTCAAGGAAATGCTGAAAATAGTATTTTGAGGAACACAGAAACAACCATGATTCCTACAGTATAAGAACAGCATATATCAAAAACTCATTCTTTACCAGTATTGATAGCCAAGCCATGAATTAATTAGACTTAATCATAAACCAGTGGTTGGTGACTGAAATAGAAAGCATCATAGTCATATAAACTCTTTTCTAAGATGGCATATTTTAATTATGTCAGATCCTTAGCACAGGAATATGGAGGTCTAAAGGATATCTGCCTGTGTTTCTGAGAATAAAGAAAATTTCCTGACATGTTCCTGTGAAAATACAAACAATCACAAGAAATATCTATGAGAAAAATCAAAGCCTCCTTATTCCTGCTGAGGCTGTCAAGCAGCAAAACCCAGTTTTTAGAAGAAAGAAGTTAACAGCATTTCAAACGAATAAGGTACACATTTTTCAGAGAAAGGGTATTTTTCAGACAAAGGGTAATTGACCATTGGTACAAAATCCCAATGACTGTGACAAACTCTGCAGCACTTTGAGTCTTTAAATCAAGCCTGGGTATTGTTCCAAAATTATACTCTTGGTCAACCTCAAGCTGCTGAGTTAAATAAGAGAACCTAAGGTCTGGGAAGGGCTGCAGTCAGTTTAGATGAACAGTGTGTTCTCCCTTTGCTTTAAGATCTATAAATCTGTGATTTCCCCTAAACCAGCATGTTGTGCAGCCTTTTTCACAGACATAAGGTACATGGAAAATTCTGGTCTGACAGTAATTTAAATGAAGGTGAACATGTTGAACCTCTATCTTCTCTCAAAAGCTTTAGGAAAACAGATCTAAAAAAAAAAAGAGAACTATTAGCAGACAGAGATTGTACTTGTCAGTGGCTACTAGAATCAGTTTTAAAAATAATTTAATACAGAATAAAACGCAAGCAGGTAAAATTATTCCTCTCTGTGATATCATAGGAGAATACCAAGTCTTTATTTCACCAAAATGTGCTTGAATCTACTGTGAGATCCACTTATCAGCAATACATTTTATTTCAGTCATTGATTCAGTATGACTGAAGCACTTGTATGTATGCAAGCTCATAAAACCAAATTGAAGCATTCTGCTGTTTATGATCCCAGCCAGCACTTTTAGATGTAAGTTTATGTAATCCTGAAAAGCTGCACTCTGTAGAACTGTAACAGGGCACAGGTCGGGTGTTAAATACCTGGCAATGCCTGAACTGCTTGAAAAGATCTGCAAGCAACCAGAACCAGGACAGATCTCAGCAGAACAGCATAGACCACCAAGGTGATAAAAGGCAGCTCAGAGAAGCTGTAAACTCCACTGCACCTTCACATGTGAAAGGTACTGCTGAATTCTGTGCAAAGACACAAGGTCAAACTTACGAGATGGCACTATGTTGCTTTTGTGTTTAATACCATCCTATTTAAGCCCAAAGAGCTGCAGGTTTGATTCACTGTAGGCAGGCATATATTTTTCCTTCCTTCCTTTTGCATAAGTTGATAACCTTGATATTTTACTCACCCTTGAGGCATAGCTAACTCCTTTTGGTGTCTTTTACTTGTTCTGAAGCTGGTTCTGATATAATTCTTTCTTCACACCAGAGTTTGCTGTCCATACACTTACCCATATTGACCAAAATACTGTTTTCCTTTACCTTATGTGTTCTTAGTAAGTCAGACTCCAACAAACAGTCATGCCTCCTTTTGATTATTGCTTTATCCTAAAGTCAGCCTGCCTTGCCATTTCATTTGCGGTTGGCTTGGTTAGTTGGATGGGTTATTTTTGTTTTACTGATATTTCACAAAGAACACAGTTGCATGACCCTCTGCTCATATGTAAATTGCTAGAGAAAGTCAAGTCATGGAAATCTTTTGTTCATGAGACTAGGGAGCATTCAAAGATAAGTCAGAAATTAATCACATTCTCAAACAAAAAGCTTATTTGCATAGCAAAGCCAAATAACACAATCCTATTTAAAAAAAGATAGCTGAAGAGAAGATTCCACTAACCTTAAAGATTTGATCTAGGCTCTGTAGCTCTGTTTATGACAGAAGTTTATACAAAACCCATACAGATTATCTCCTCCCCATGTGCCATCTTGAGAGTGGATTACACCAAGAAACCACACGTTGCTCCGTTTCAGCACAAATATCTCAAATGCTCACAATAATTATTTGAATAAGCCTGCTTTAATATTCCTCAGGGTGCCTTTGTGGTAGCAGTACAAACGTTACTCACCCTGCCTTGTAATTTCCAAATTGTGCCTCAAACTAGTGATTGTTCTCACCAAGGGTTTTAGTCAGGCGAACAAACCACCTACGTGACTGAGCTCACAAAAGCCCAGTATGTACCATGGTCTTCATAGATATTCTTGTGTGGTTCTCTGTCAGACATGGGGGAAGCTTCTAGAAACTTCTCACAGAAGCCACCTGTGTAGCACCCCCCACTACTAAAACCACGCCATACAAACCCAATCCATCTTGTTGGGTTGGTAAGAAATTATTTTATGCATGAGCATACACACACAGGCCTCTCAGTCTGCAAACCCTAAAAGCATCACTGCCTCTGTGTTAGGCAGGTCCTGCCTCTCCTGTGGAGGATATCTATGCTTTAGGATGCCTCCCACAGCTGGTACAGTCCAGCCCTTATGCCCACAATCCTAGTTCTCAGAAGGAATCATTTCTAACCCCTACAGGTTCCAAAGCCACCATGTATAACTCAGAGCCACAAGCACAGGAGGTGCTTGCAGTAATTGAGCAAAGGGCTTGGCACAAGATAGTGAGGTGCAAAGACATTTATTGCACAGTGAAAATTCCTTAAATACCATCACGCAAACAGGAAATGGTTCACCACAGTGTTCCCCAATCACCTGGGCTATTCTACTGTTTTTACCTATCGTGGTAAAAGGTGCCCTATAAGGTCATAAACAGTAATTCTCACTTCTAATAGATCTAAACAGTCTGCAAACCGACAGTTCTCTCCTAGCCCATCCCTGGTGACCTGGATGTTCTTTCATGGGTCCCAGGATCCCCTCTGGGCCTAGGAAAGAGGCTCATTCTGGCCTTCAAGCCCTGCTCCTCTATCACACATAGTGTAACCCAGCAGGTGCTTGTCTTTGCATAGAGCCAGGGAGGAGAGCAGGTGTGCTCCTCCACAAGACCTGTGCCAGGAGAAAGGGAGGAATCCTCTCCTCTTATCTCACTACCTGGGGCACTGTTTTCATCCTGCTGCAGCTCCTCTGACCTGGGTTGAAGCTGGCAACACTGCCCCACAAACCAGCATCTGAAGCCCACTCGTTTTTCCACATCCCTGGTGGAAGCAGAGGGGTTAGTGGCACCCATAGTGCAGGGAGGGCAAAGACAGGGCTGGGGGGCTTGAGCACTGGCAGGGAAGGAGGGGAATGGCATGTTACCTTGATCTGACCATGGATTGAGATCAGTAATCTTGGTGATAAATTTTCTGGCCTGTAGAAATCTGTAGAGTATCTAATTTCTTTTCACTAACTGGTGGGAGTAAAGCCCTGTGACTGATTGATGTGGAAGGACCTCATGGGAAGGGCTGTGGTCCTGCCCCAGCCACCACCACTGCACCTGTGCATAAGCAGACAGATCCAGCCCACCACCCGTGATGCCCAGCAGCCTTCTGGAGCAGCATTTCCACCTGCCAAAAACTGTATGAGAAGGGGAAGAGTAGAGGAGATCTGGGCAGTAGGGACCTGCCTATGCTGGACAATGCAAAGTCACACAGAGATACTTGATGTGGCCGTATTTCTTCTGAGACCTACGCTTTTATCTCCAGGTGGCACCTCACTAGGTCAGTCAGAGGTACTCATAAGTTGGGCATGGCCTGGGTAACAGGATGGTTTACACCATGACTGCAAACATGCCCTAGATCAGCATTTTCAGCCTTTTTTTTTTTTTTTTTTGAGGAGCCATATACTTTCTCATATAACACATAATACAGCAATTTTCATTTACAACACAGTAAAATCTAGGCTCAGCTTTGACACTTATTTTATTACTTCTCTTTTCCCTGTTGTGCTTGCTTGCTTATATAAGCAGAAATGTGCACATATTTATTTTTAAGTTTTTCTCTTCTTTCCAGAACCATTTTCTGATGCATTAAAGGAGCTCTGCTGAGAAATACTGACCTCAACTACAAAACAGACATAGCCCTTTCTAAAGCTACTGAATATTCAAGACTTCTGTCTTCTTCTTTTTTTTTTTAATCTATCAAAGCTCTCAAGTGACTTCACTGGCATTGAATTTTGTTTAAAAAATAATAATTAAGCATTCAAGTAGCTTCAGTTCAAGCAGTAAAATCGTGAGGCCCATTAAAAGCTTTCAGAAAGAAAATATGACCTAATTAGTTGTATTAAGATTTGCTTTTAAGAAACTGTTCTTAGGCTATTTTAGTTCAGAAGGAGGGTTGGTTATTTGGTTTTTTTAATGCCTGAGTCATGAAAGCCTGACAATATGACAGAAGACTAACGACAGCAGTGCTCTGAGACAGGACCTCCCGTGGCGGAACAGCCGTTCCTCTCTGCAGAGCTTTCACAGGAGAGGAGAAGGAAAAGCAACCTCATAAACACAAAACAGAATGGCTATTCACTGTTTAACGAGAGTTTGGTCACTAGAGGCAGAGAACAGGTTGTGTTCTGGAGTGAAGGGAGTCAGTACAACCTAACCCACAGTGAGAAATTGGTCCCATTCACAGGGTGTGATGCTGCCAAGCATTAAGTGCCTGCATCCAGTAACACCAGTGAGAACTGCAGCAGGTCTCCTTGCTCAGGGCAAAGTGACATGTGGCATTTCTTCCCTCTCCAGTGAAGCACACGCCCTGCTCCCTGCAGCTTTTTGCAAATAGGTGTTACTGCTGAACAAAAGCAGCACCCCTCTGCAGGAGGCTGTGCTTACACGAGCCTGATTCAGAATCCCTATACTCCTTAACTTCCCTCCTCTCCATTCAATTTTACCACTTTCTGCAACAACACTGAATTCCAAAGCCATAATTCAGCATATGCTCACCTTGGCTTTTCAAGGATGCTGAGAATTCATTGCTCCAGTGGGAGCAGTAGATTTCCCGAGTGTCACTGAAGCATGAAAATCACGACTGGAAAGAACTTTGAAAAGTCATTCAAGTTCATCCAGCCCACCTTGAACAGGATCAACTACACAAAGATCAATGATACAAACCACTCCTGGTTCAGTTTAATCTACTTACAAGCCCCCAGTGAGGGAGATGTCACAACCTTTCAGGGCATTCAGAGCACCCCTATACAGATATCCTTATACATCCTCATTAGCTTCAACTGGAGTATCCAGAAATAAAGGCATTATGGCACCCTTCTCAAGAGCATTCACCATGCCCTCACTCTTCTCCTGCTAAAGATTTACTCTGCATCCATAAATAACTTTCCCTGCAAAGGATAATCCTTAGATATCATTCCACACTACATGACTCTACCACAATTTTATCTGTGGCAAAACTAGTTTAAAAGGTCCTCTTTTATATGCCAGCCATTTGTTTCCACTCCCTGATCAAAATTTACAATTCTCTCAGTTGTGCTAATAGACCTGTAGAGACAAAATTAATACAGCACATAGAAATGGTCTCAATTAACAGAAGCAAAACAAGTGGGTTTGCTCTCCCTCTGTCCCTGATTCATTTACAAGTTTTGGTTTGTAACACATCCTCCCTAACTGTTGAAACATGACAAACATGGAACACATGAACTGAAGCATAGAGATTTACTTGAGCTTGGCACAAAAAGACTGGAAAGGAACTCCTCAGGTGCACTTCTACACCCTTTGGATCCTCTTTAGACAGCAGTAGCATTGTCATAAAACTGGCACCACCCAGGTCAGACTGACTCAAACCAGAAAATTTTGGGCAACGTTGGGTGGGAATTTCTTTGCCTGGATCCTGAGTAGACATTAATGCACGTGAGCTGCCATGTTGCAAGAACTACCTCATTAATATCTAACAACCTTGAATTTATTCTTCTGAAAAACTTGTCTATAATTCAGTCATCCTCAATTGCTTTACATAACTTGGAAATGCATCAAATGACACAGACAAGCATGCTGGGGTCAGATGCATCTTTTAATGTAATTATCTTAGCAACATACTCTGCAGAGTCATGAGGAGCCAGATGCCTTTCTTCTCTGATTGAACTGGTGTTGACTTTCTGAGTTTCATTTATAAAGGGAGGGAGAAATGAGCTCAAAAGGAGTATTGCTGCCCTCCCTTCAAAAAATATTTCAGCCGAATCTGTTAAACCTACATCTTGTACAAAAATGCAATGGGATATTTTTGTATCCCATTGGCATGGCATCCGGGGGACCTTGACAGGCTTGAGAGGCAGGTCTGCGCAAACCTCATGAAGTTCAAGGTCAAATGCAAGGTTCTGCACATGGGTCAGGAAAACCCTCAGGCTGGGGGCTGATGGGATTGAGAGAGGCCCTTTGGGATGCACTTGGGGGTTTTGATGGATGAGAAGCTCAACATGACCCAGCAATGTTCACTTGCAGCCCAGAAAACCAACCTGGGCTGCATCCAGAGCAGTGTGGCCAGCACGCTGGGGGAGAGGATTCTGCCCCTCAGCTCCACTGCTCACCTGGACAGCTGCACCCATGTCTGGAGCCCCCAAAATAAGAAGGAAATGGACCTGTTGGAGTAGGTCCAGAGGAGGCCATGAAGATGATGGGCTGAAGCAGAGGGCTGGAGAACCTCTCCTATGAACACATTGAGAGAATTGGGATTGTTCAGCATGAAGAGAAGGCTTTAGGAGGACCATAGAGCACATTCCAGTACCTAAATGAGGCCTACAGGAAAGCTGAACAGGGACTCTTCACACAGGCATGAAGTGATAGGACATGAGGAAAGGCTTCAAACTGAAGAAGAGCAGGTTTAGATTAGATGTGAGAAAGCAATTTTTTACTGTGAGGGCGGTGAGGCACCAAAACAGAGAAATCATAGATGCCCCATACATGGAAGTGTTCAAGTCCAGCTTGGACAGGGCTTTGAGCAACCAAATCTGGTGGAAGATGTCCCTTCCCATGGCAAGGGGCTGGCATGAGATGACCTTCAAAAGGTCTCTTACAATACAAACCATTCTGTGATTCTATGTTAATCAGTTATCTCTTGGAGATCACAGAGTGGTGATCAGGGAGGCCAGACTGGTGTTCAGACATCAATCCTTTCAGCCTCCTGTAGGACAAACACAAAGCCTGAACACTTATTTACACAGGTATCTTTATGAGACATATTTTATCTTCTTGAGACAGTTGGTCCTGCTTCCAGTTCCACACAGAAATTTGAATGTTCATGAAATACTAAAAAATTCACATGTGACAATATCCATGGAATGTGGAAATAGGAATTGGAACTTACTCCACTTGTCTGTGAAGCACAAAACCTCTCCTTTACAGAAGAAAGTATCTGTCACCAATCAAAGGAACAGCTAAGGATTTGGGGTTTTTTTCCTCCCCATCTTTCAGTTCTTTAAAAAAAGGGTTATGATTTATTCATGCACCCATTACACTTGAATCCCTGTATTAAAGCATCCATATCAGGTGTTAGAATCTGACTCCAGAGCCATAACTGCATTGTCACAGACGTATGTTGTGGCCAGTGCCAGATCATTCACAGCCAAGGTTTCCTCCACCAGACTCAGCCAAGGGCTTTGTTTGCTCCAAGAGCTGCCACCATGTGTTAACTGGAACCTTTCAAAGAGCTGTCCTGCTGAGGAACCTACCTGGGGACTCAAGGTGTAGCACTGTTCAGCTACTTCCCATGTCAGTTTTACTTGCTGCTGCTGGCTCATCTCCTTGTTACAAAACTTACATTCTTGAAAATGTAAAATTTGAATGATTCAATAAAGAAGACAGAGATTTAGACAGAAAAAGAAATAGAAGGTAGTGCATGAAGGAAATGCTCTAAAATTTAATGTGGAGAGGAATTAAAGAGAATCTACCACATCAAAGGAGAAGAAGTGATTTTTACAAGCATTTAGCCCTGCCCAGAACCTTGCAACATCCATGAATCAGCAGAGTTATTATGAAAATCCCACTTTTGAGTAACAGAAAAAATTAGTAAAAAGGTATGTAACACTAACAGAGAAAGCAGAGCAGCTAGGTGGAGGGCAAGGTTTATTTAAGAAACTTCTGACTGCCAGCACTATTTCTCTGCTGTACAACTTGTAACAGCATTTCACACATCATTGCACTGTTTCCACTGAAATCATTACTACAATAAATCTAAATTACTTAATTAAATAGATAAAATATGGATTTTTTTTTCAGATTAATAGTGTAGTCTGCAAAACTGTTTCTTCCTGCAGATACCTCGAAATGAAAGTGAATCTCACTAATATTTGAATTCTTTGATATTGAACACAGAGACAACCAAAAAATACAAATCTGCAGGTGACTGTTTGCCATAGTACCTTATTCAGTATATTCCAAAATAAGCTATTCAGATAGACACATGTAGAATAATTCATATAGAAGGCAATGTTCAAAAATGCAAGGCAAATAACCATATTCAAAGAAGAGAAAGTTGCAGTAAAGAGATGCATCGTACAGTGTTCTCACGAGTTTAATACTTTCATACTGTTAAGAATAAAGGTGAAAACATGGTTTGTTCATGAAACATTCAGCAAACAGATTACAATGAAGCAATCCACCTAACAAAGTTTAAATGGAGAATTATAAGAGAAAGAATTACCTCCAAAGAAGGGAAATAGTAGTTTTTCATCCCCACTGCTATTTGGACAGCAAGAGGCAAAGAATATGGTAAGGGTTTCAGGCAGCACATGCAAGTAACAGAAACTGGGCATAATTTCAGCTCTGATTTGAATGATGATGTGATTAAAACAAGGCAGAAAATTAGATGGTGGAAACAAAATGACATAGGAATACATAGCTTTTCAGTTAATTAAAATATATTAAATGTGCAGCTCATGTTCAGCATAGCCAATTAAACATTCTTTTCTCACTCTTTGGTCTCTTAAAACTGTAAAAACACTTCAATATTTCTAAAACACTAAGGTAGAAAATATCACACATAAATGTTTTCTTACTTAATTTCCTCATATACAACTAGTCTTCAAGTCTGTCCCCATTTCACAAATAGAATAAACAACATTGACAATTCTGTTTTTCCAGCACATTTCATTTAGTACACAAATTCCTCTCTGCTGTACCTTTCTCCACCTGAGGCACCACTTCTTCTGCTTCCTGATGTCTTGGTTTTTTCTTCACCAAGCCTTCATCAGCAAGGCTGGCTTTATCATTTTCCTTGCAAGGTGTGTACCAAATGGATACACAGCACATATAATAAGGATGCTTATTTCACTGCTGTCATGACCACCTCTAGTGCTTTGGTACCCCACAACCCCAGCCTTGTGCCTGAACCACACCAGTAGGCACACACCTACTAACTCCTCCAGAAAAACTGCTTCATCTCACCACAGAGAAGGACTAAGCTGCTTATTATAATTTATATATCTTCTGGCTTCTAGCTCTGGACTCCCACAGCTAAACCATCTTTGTTAATCAGCTGGATCCCAGAGGCACTATCCTCCTAAATAGCATCCTGGGCATTGCTGTGAATCATTTACCAGGAGCAGCCTTCCCAGAGCTATTCCTCATTCCTTCTACTTAACTTTCCTCACAACCTAGAATTAACAAGCCCAAAGCATTCATATGATAAACCCTTTACTATGCCAATTATAATTATCCAAAATACAGTACCCAGGAGATATTACAAAATAGTCACTGCTCTTTTACAGTGAGAAATGTTTGTCCTGGATACAGCTGGTGGAGACAGGCTCACCAGGTTATCTTTCTGCCATGGTGGTCCATGTCAGGGGGAACTGTGCCCCTAACACAGACTTCTCTGACTTGTCAATAACCAGTGGGGTCATGAATGAATGCTGCAAGAGCATCTGTTTCCCCACCCCCAGGTGGGAGTCCCCATCCCATATCTCAGGACCAGAGCTCTCCCAGGGCTCCCAGAAGCAGAGCAGCAGGGAGCAGAATGGTGAGGCCTTATCCTCCCATCTCCAGTGACAAAGCAAATGCCATGGACAAGACCATGCATAGCTGCCTTTGGAAAGGCAGGTTAGCAGCCATGACATTCTCCTGTAGAATGAGGTCTGGGAGAAACTTGCTAACTAGTGATCTCTGCTCCTCTTTCAAAAGCTGATGAAGCTCATCTTAAAAGCAGTCAGTTTCCTCACTCCCACTTTTCCAGCTGGAAAACTTCACTGTAGGGAGCTCTTCTCTCACTTCCAGCTTAAATTTATTTAGTCAGTGTATACCGGTTGCTCTTGTAAGAATGTTGGCCCTTAGCCTAAACTGTTTTCCCTCACTGGTATTTATTCCCGTGATATTTACAGAGAGTAGGTAATCACAGAACCTCTCAGGATTCACTGTGCCAGGATAAACAAGACAAGCTTTCTCGAAGTCTTCAGCAACTCACTCCCTGTTTATCCTAGTTAGCAGCCCCTCTCTGTAGCTGTGCCAGTTTTATCTACTCCTTAGAGCATGGATGACCAAAATTGCACTGATCATCCTAAAAGATATCCTACCATACCTCAGATGGAAGTATCAGCATCTTTCTGTGCATGCTGTAAATGCCTTTGTGCATAACACGAGGATACCACCCTTTCTTCCACACGGTTTCCACCGAGGGCTAAGATTTAGCCAGCCATGGGTGACCTTGCCTGGCATTCCCAGCTGATCAGATCCTGCCTTACGAGCATGCTCCCATCATTATCACCTTACATTTTATACCACTGAATTTCATCTCACTTCTGCAGGCATTCAGGTCTTGCTGTATGTTACCCCTCACCTTTCCTCAGTTACAGTGATAGACTCTTACTTTGTGTCATCAGCAAACTCTCTTACTCTTTGCAGCATAATTCAAGGTCCTTACTGGCAAAATTAAAGATGATCAGGGTCTTTGAGGAATGCTACCATTTCTACAGTCTGGTACTTCCAACAAGTTCAACTTAATTTCTGATTTCCAAACTCCTTTTCAGTTGATAATACACTACTTAACACTTTACCAACAGCATTATGCTTTATCTACCAGCTGCACTGGGCCATACCAGGTGTGACAAACAAAGGAGACAATTATGCCCCTCTGCCCTCATGAGACCCCACCTGGAGCACTGTGTCCAGCTCTCAGTTCCTCAGCACAGGAAAGACAAGTACCTTTTGGAGTGGATCCAGAGGGGACCACAAAGATGATCAGAGAGCTAAAGCACCTCCCCTATGAATACAGTATGAGAGAGCTGGGGCTATTCTGCCTAAAGAAGAGAAGGCTTTGTGGAGACACTGGAGAAAATAGTATCTGCTTCTTTCATTCTGATAGTTCTGCTGACTTCTGAGCCACCCTTTTTAACATTCGTTACTGGCACATTTTGTAACCAAACAATAATAATCATCTTTTCTTTTAACTCAACCTTATAGCCAACAGCCTTGAAAAGTCGAGGTGATACCATCAATGGCAGCATAACATGACTGACAGCAAAATTTGGATCAGTCAAAAAGCCGAGTCAGACTCTTCCACATTGCACAGTCCTGAATCACTACCTCTAGACTACATCTGCCAGCATGCTGTCTGCCTTGAGTTCAAATAATTTTAGATTTTCAAGAAGGCAGTTGGGCCATTTAACTTCTAGTCAAAATAAAGCAGTTGAACTTTTTCATAGAAAAATTAAAGACAGATTCTGATTTATTTCTCCTGCAAAAAAAGTAAAGGACCCTGAAATGTGTCACAGTATTACTTATACAATAGAGTCCTGCTGAAAAGCTCCATCTTTCTACAGTGTTTATTATTGTGCACATCAGGTTAATAATACTGCTGCTTTGCTTGGCTGGTGATATTCACCTTATAGATACCAGATAAAACTGTAGGTTCTAACAGTCATGTGCAAAGTTAAAATGGATATTGAGAATGAGAGAAAAAGACTGTCTTTTGATCAACTTTGATACCAAGAGGCAGGCAAAGATTGGATGCTTCAGTGCTAGATATACACTGTGGTACAAAATAGATGTGAAACCAAGATTCTGAAACCAAGAACTGCTGTTCTGTTAAACTGCAGCATTTAAAAATGTGATTTTGTTTCACATTAGAAAGCAAAATCAAAATGTTGGCTTTTCCATGAAATAAAGTCCAAGACCTATTTCTGAATAAAAAAATGAAAAGCTGTGAATATAGAAACAGCATTGAATATTGCAATTAGGAATGTAACATAAATCTAAAGACAAGACAGAATTAATACTTGTGAAAATTGAAATGTTTCAACATAAAGTATTTTGCTAAGAGACTTTTCCCTGGGGAAAAACATTGAAAAGAGTATTCCTGGGAAAAAAATAAGTAGACTTTAAAATACCTGCCGTTTCCAATAAAAAGCTGCATTGATGGGAAAAAGAAAAAAATTACTTTGTAGACTCTGGGTTGAAAAGATTCACAGAAACATGCACTTGACATCACATCTAAAAAACTAACAACTGTAGACTAAACTCTTAATAAAAGAAATAAAATATTAAACAATATACCACTGATGTGATCTCAAATTAGCTTTAAAAACAAAAATTTATTTGGTGACTTGGAGCACTTTTACTGGTTCTGATCAGCACTAAAAATAGGCAGACATTGTGAGAAATCTCATGTTTCCAGTAATACTGATAACTTTTGAATTGATCTCATATTTTATTTAACAAGAACTCCACAGCAATGAACCATGGTTACCAACCATCAGGGAAAAGGTAGACTAAAAAGTACATTATATATCTTGTAAAAATTTACCAGGGGACTACAGAGACGGTATCAGCAATAAAGTGAAATCCCCATGGAGAGAAGCCAAGAGAGGTACTTGGTTGAGAAACACTTTAGCAAAGAGGTCATGTAATAACTGAACTGTTGGGTTGAAATGGATCTTTAAAAGTCATCTGAGGGACACAATTTGTCACTGATGTCCATCAGGAGGACTCTGAGCTGTTAACCACTGCACTCTGGATATCTATCTGAGCCATTCCTCATTCACCAAACTCTACTCATCAAATCCATCTCTCTGTGATTTAGAGAGAAGGATGTTATGGGGACCATGTCAAAGGCTTTACACAAGCCCACACAGATGACATCCTCAGTCCACTGATGTGGTCACTCCATCACAGAAGCCTACTAGGTTGGCAAGGCAATGCTTGCCCCCAGTGAATCTGTGACAGCTGTCTCAAATCACCTCCCTCTCCTCCCTGTGACTTTGTGTAACTTCCATGATGATCTCTTTCATCATCTTCCCTGCCATAGGCAGGAGGCTGACAGGTCAGAGCTTCCAGGGTCCTCCCTTCTGCCCTTCTTAAAAATGGGTACAACATTTCTCCTTTTCCAGTCACGTGGGACTTCACCTGACAGCCATGCATTTTCAAACACCATGGACAGCAGCTTGGCAACTCCAACAGCCAGTTCCCTCAGTGCTTTGGGATGCATCTCATCAGGTCCCATACATTTACATATTACCAGGTTCCTAAAAAACCATAAATCTGATCTCCCTCTTATAGTGGTTTTGCTCCCCTGTCTCAATGTCAATTCACTAGAGATATCTGGGAAAAAAGGCTGCCAAGAGAAGTCATTCCCTTCTCCATCATCATGGCACTGAGTCATGTTGCTTCACCAGCACAAGGAAAAGCAGACCTGCCATACCAGCCATACATGGTGCCTGAGAGCCCCTGCAGTGGCTCATGCTCCTCTTTTGGAATACAGACCAAGCTGCACACTCATCATAGAGCTGCTGCAGTCCTCTTCCTCCAATAAACCTCTCACACTAGAGGCAGATGGTGGTCAGTCTCAGCTAAGCACCTGTCTTGCATCAAAGACCAGGCAGACAGACCTTGCCCACCTCTGCCTCAGCACAGACTGGGGTAGATCTGCCAGACAGCACAACCTCTCTCAGTGTGACCCAATGTACTGGCATAATGTGCATCAACAGAGACGTTACTTAAGAGACAACACGAGTTCACAAAGAGTGGCCTGGAGAAAAGCACACACCACTTCAACAAGGAGATGTGAGTCTGTATCTCCAGAGATACACCCTCTCTTCTCAGAAGAGCTGGGCAGCTGGTACAGTCAATGCTGGCTAATAGCAGGAATACAGGATAGGAATACAGGAAGTCACTGAGAGGGAACTACAGTATCTGATCCTGGATGTCAGTCCATCCAATGTATTATTTCATAGAATCATAGAATATCTTGACTTGGAAGGAACCCACAAGAACAATCAAAATCCAACTCCTGGACTGCACAAGCCAACCCCAAGAGTCACACCATGTGCCTGAGAGCATTGTCCAAAGTCTTACTGGACTCTGTCACATTTGGTGCCGTGACCACTGCCCTGGGGAGCTGTTCCAGTGCCTGACTACTCTCCAGGTGAAGAACCTTTTCCTGATATCCAACCTAAACATCCCCTGACACAGCTTCATGCCATTCCCATGATCCTGTCACTGGTGAACGGAGAGATGACATCAGTGCCTACCCCTCCATTTCCCCTTGTGACAAAGCTCCAGTTTGCTATGAGGTCTCCTCTGAGACTCCTCCAGGCTGAACAAGCTAAGTGAACTCAGCCACTCCTCATACAGTACCTCCTCTAGACTCTTCTGCATCTTTGTTGCTGTCTTTACACTTCCAGTCACTAAAGGTCAAAGCAGTGTCCTTCTGGAGCTGAAAAGTATTTTTCAAACAATCCACCTGTATTTCTTATGAGAAGCAGCTTAGAAGAAAAAAAAAAAAACCAAACCAGATGTTCATCATATGGATTAATACCTCCACAAACATTCCTCAGACTGCAGAGCTCAAATGAGGGTGCTTTACACCAAGAGAAAACCATTCAGCTGGATTTACATCTCCCCTGCTCTAGCACAGCCAGACACTAACAGCAGTGAAACGCTGTCTGATGGGGAGAGGAAACCAGCAGCAAATGCCACGAGGCGAGACAGATCATTATCAGCCAAATGTTCTGAGCTGCAATTAGCAACAGGCTCAGAAGAACTCACTGTGCCTGGTGTGAAAACAGGGCAAGAGCAAGGCTCTCATTTGCAGTGCCACAGCATTGACTTTACTCACTTCTCGCAGCTGAGTCCTATCCTTTACCTTCAGCAGAAGGACACTTAACAGATGGACCAAACTGGGCAGACACTCCCCCTGCCATGTGCTCCTACTCCTCACAGAAATAGCACCAGTCTTGGACAAGACGCAAATACCTTGATGACATTCCAGCAATGAGCTTCAGGACCACCTGCCTGGCACCTGACAACAGCCTGAAACAGCATCCCTGGGTACAAAACATCCTTTCCTAAATCTTTACCATCTTTAAAGGGTGGTAACACTCTGGTTTTACATTTATATTTTCACCCTAATTACCCAAACCCTAACCAGCACCTCACATGCAGCTGAACTAGAAATGAAGCTTGCTGGGCTGACTACTTGCAACAGCTTAGAGGAAAAGAGCAAATCTAAGTAAAAAGTGCATGTGGGATGAGAGAGATGAAGAAAGGTGGCTAAGGAAAGGATGTGACAATGGTTTAGCAGAGTCGGATCCTCCTCCTGACATGGGGTGGTTGGCACAAGCCCCACACAGCTGGACAGGTCAGTTGAGAGTATGAAAAGGTATGAGGAAACAAGTCCTCACTGCCTCAGTGTTTTCCTCAGCCAAAAGCAGGGAACAGACAGGTGGCCCATGCTTTACTCTGGTAAGGTGTGCAAATCCAAGACAAATCGTAATGACCTTAGCTCTGACAAAAAAGCCTGCTCAGAAGGAGGCAAGCTTCTTTTCAATATCCACAGCACTGAACAGACTGGACAAAATGACCCCTTCTCCATTATTCAAGCAACACAGTACACTACTATACCTGCAGGAATCATTTGGGATTACAGCCTTGCCTCAGAGCTGTAATTTGAACAGGTCTCACTGGAAAAGCAAAGAAGCCAGTTTCAGACCAGAGTATGTAAGTAAGTTGGGTGGCAGTGTTGATCTGCTGGAGGGCAGGAGGGCTCTGCAGAGGGATCTGGACAGGCTGGATTGATGGGCTGAGGCCAATGGTGTGAGGTTCAGCAAGGCCAAATGCCGAGTCCAGTACCTGGGCCACCACAATCCCAGGGAGTGACACAGTTGGGGGCAGAGTGGCTGGAAAGGACCTGGGGGCACTGGTGACAGCAGCTGAACATGAGCCTGTGTGTGCCCAGGTGGCCAAAAAGGCCAATGGCATCCTGGCCTGGATCAGCAATGGTGTGGCCAGCAGGAGCAGGGCAGGGATTGTCCTCCTGTACTGGGCACTGGTGAGGCTGCACCTCAAATCCTGTGTCCAACTTTGGGCCCCTCATTCCAAAAAAGCCACGGAGGTGCAGGACTGAGTCCAGAGAAGAGTATCAGAGCTGAGAAAGGGTCTAGAGAGTAAGTCAAATGAGGAGTGGCTGAGGGAGTGGGGTTGTTCTGCCTGCAGAAAAAGAGGTTCAGCAGTGACCTCTTTGCTCTCTCCAAAGCTGTACAGGTTGCAATATGGTGGGGTTGACCTGCTCTACCAGGAAACCAGCGACAGGATATGAGGAAAGCACCCAAGGTGCACCAGAGGAGGATCAGGTTGGACATCCGGAAGAATTTCTTCGCTGAAAGGGTGCTTAGGGATTAGAACTGGCTGCCCAAGGAGCTGCTGGAATCACCATCCCTGGAAGTGTCCCAGGAAACTACTGCACATGGCACTTAGTGGTACGGTTTACTTGGCATGATGGAATTTGGTCACAGGTTGGACTCAAGGATCTTGGAGATCTCTTTCAAGCTTAATGAGTCTTTGATTCTAAATTCAAGTAAGAAGGAAATAAAGATCCATGGCAGTCCCTCTTTGCTGTCCAGCAGCAACATTAATGTGTCCGTTACCCAAGACCTAATTTCATACTTGATTTACTACACAACAGTGCCTGCTCACAGAGCTGAGAGTGCAGGGTGCAGGTTTCAACACCCCACCATGGAACAAATCATGGTAAGGTTCATCTTTCGTGCTGTAGCTCTGAAAACAAGAATGTTCAATAGGCAAGTGCCTGCATCTCACCATGGCTCCTATTTCACTCTAACTACTTAGTCTCCTTCATATCTTAATACTCTTTTATGATATAATACATTCTGGATGACAGTTGCTTAGCTACAAAAACCCTCAGATCAACAGCTACAGTATTAAAATATTGCCAAAGGTCAAATCCCACTGTATGATCATTCAGCATCTTATAGATATGTCTTTTATTATTTTTCTTAGTGTCTGAAATAAATACTGAAAGACATTTTAATATAACAGGCTGTGCTCTCTAGGGCAACTGTACAGTCTGGGACAATACATGTAATTATATCCTTATAATTACAGTCAAATTCTTATTATAATCTTTGAATACATCAAGTTTGTATGTTAGACCTAGCCCTTCCCTTCCCTGCCACCGTGCCCCCCCCCAACAAAAAAAAAAAAAAAAAAAAAAAAAAAAAAAAAAAAAAAAAAGAGAAAAAATCAGTCCTGGAGAAAAATATGATTATGAAACATTTGCCTAAAAGCAAAGTTACAAAAAAAAGATCAATAAAAGAAGGCCAGATATTTGCAGGATTTGTATTCATGAAACCAGCATCTTTTACAGTGACAGTGGCTCCTTTAGAAAAAATTACATCGCAACCCACAGACATTACCAACTTCCTAGGGAAAAAACTGCATCATCTCTGTTTTAACAGAAGAAAAGTGTGGACATTTTTATAGCTTATGCAAATTCTGCATCATACAGAAGGCAGTACATCAATAAGACCTTTGGCCTGGCTGCTCTCACTGTTTCCAGCCCCCTGTAGCAGTGATCTCTTTTGTATAATTGTGGCAGCAGTGTGCCAGAACCCCTTCCTGCTTCCTCTGCATGCTTTATCCAACACATCTCTGCTGTAGCCTGCATGGCCAACTGTTTGTTCAGCCCACAAAGACAACTTGTTTGTAAGCACAGGGAAGCATTTAACAAAATTAATTGCAGGCTTGGTGTATCTTCTGAAAATGAATTTAAGGGGTTTCTGTCGCTAAGGTTCTTTTAACACCCATTTCCTGTCTTAAACCTTTCCTACCAACCAAGTGGAGACAGCAGGCAGCAGAAGCTGGGGATATGCAGGTGACTTCTCCAGGGACAGCATGGATGCGTTCTCTCCAGATTGCATTTGAAAGCCCTCTAAGGTTTTAGAGGCTGCTGAGAATTGCTCATACCCATCAGAAATGATACAGCATGTTCAACATGGGTTTTAGAGCTGACAGGATTTTGTTTTGACATTTCTATTCACATCCTACCCCTCTAGGACTGGGGAGCAGCTACACAGGATTAAAAGCTCAAATTTCCAAACATATAATGAGCATGTTAGTTCGTCCAGAACTGTCCAGTCCTTTGCTTAAAATTTGACAAGGATGTGCATATAGATCTGATTATATAATCCTGAAAGCAATGGTTTGCAGCATGCAAGAGCTAATATAGCACAGAGATATGGATATTGCCACATCTACTGAGTTTGTATTTGCTTGAGTTTGTGTGAAACATCTTTGCTTTACAGAAAATTACTACCAACTTGAACACCACCTTGTGAATACATCTGGAAAAGCTTGTTTGTGTAAATCTCTGTGCTCATTTTGTACCTTATAAATGAAGAGCAGAAGGATCAACCCATCAAAGAACCATTTCCTTCTCAATGAGGTAAAAGCAGCTACACAGACCCAGGCCCAGCATTAGCAAATGCATTTTCCCTGGGGTCAGCACTTGTTAGCATCTATTAGCTTTTGAGTTTCCTTAGTGATCTGAGTAATGCAGAAAGATCAAAGAAAACCCATGCGACTTAATGAGACATTTGCAATTTCACTACAGCAGCCGTAAAGATTGAAGTGTGAAATCTTTGAGACAAGTAGATGTTAGTGACAGCTTACAGCAGTGGAGCTGAGAGAATGAACATTTCATTTTTTGTGGATGAAAAACACAAAACACTTGCTGCTGTCTGTATGTGCAGGGTCACACTGTGCCCAGAATGCGACAACAAAAGAACATGAAGTATGTTTACAAGCAGTCACACAGCATACACAGTAACTGTAAGCAGGTGTTTCGGTGCCCAACATGATAAAACTCACAAGCACACCAAACAGATGGAAAAACTATGAGACACCCTTACCTGCCACAAGAAAACATCGAGACAAGTACCCCAAAGAAACACCAAAAAGCCAAGCCACTGATCACGGAGGTTACTGTGGTTATCACCACACCAATCTTCTTCCTCCCCCAAATCCCAAAGGCTACTAGTAGGGTATGTAGATAAATACTTTAGCAAAGTTATCAAAAATCTGTTCTTCTGTATTTTGTGACAATTTAATACTGTTCCAAGTTCATGACCAAAGCTATCAGACACAACCACACAGCCCTTCCTATGGGAATGCTATACTAAAATTCTCATGCAGACAGATGGGCTGATGATGAAATGCCACTACACATACACAGCCCATTTGGGATTTCATTGTGCAGGCCTCTTGACATGGTAGACAGATCCTTCCAATGAAATCTCCCTGTGCTGCTCTGTGTGCAAACACAGAAATTGCATCTTGTCTAGAAAGACTGGAAAAGTAATTAAGGACAGTTTGAGGAAGAACAGAAATACTAAGGATTTGTCTTGATTGCCCAGAGTGCTTTTGAATTGCATACTAATATACCAGAATGCCATTTTGTGCTTTCTGTGGTCAGGAAATAACAAAGAAACAAAGAAACATAAAACCAAAAAAAACAAAACAAACAAACAAACAAAAAAAACCAACAAAAAACCAAAAAACCAAACCAAACAAAAAAAAAAATAAGATAGCCATCTCCCAAGGAAAACATGATGTGGCCAGGCATGCTTGTACCACACACATTAGTGAGGGACTGAGTGTTCCCTCACCTCTGAGCAGCTAAAGAGCTGACATATCATCTCAAGTCTTAAAATCTGAACCAGCTCACTGGAGCCTGCTGCTCTCCTGCAGCCTATAACAGAGACAGACATCAAGGTTATAATCAGGAAGGATGCAGACAATTAGGAAAATACAGTTGCCACAGTTGCCATTTGTGTTGTTTTTCTTCTTCATATAAAATAGTTTAAGAATGGCATCAGTCAGTATGAAGTGTGGATTAAAATATGATCAATTCCCACTCTTCCTGCTACACAGAAACTCAGAAATTCAGCTGACGGAGGTATGGCACCATCAGTAACTGACTCAAAAAATCCCACTTCTTGCAACTTCAGGGATCATTTTTCATACAATATCCATCTATTCGCTAGCTAAATCTGACTCTGCTTAGTTCATGACTGTACCCAGAGACGGATTTTCTCCTGACAGTTTCTGTGGCCTACTTACCACCCCTTCTGTTAATATTGTGGATTGGATGCTTTGCCTCCACTTCAAAAGGTTCATTCTCATGTGCAGGGTATTTTTTTTTTAAATTTGGTTTGGTTGCTAAGGAGGAAGCTTTAGCATGGTAGGCAAGGATTTAGTCATATGTGAGCCACACAGAACATTATCCTTAGAGATTAATTTGGAAATCAAGTGACAATTGGCAGGGTATGTGTTTACTTTCTATTTTTTGCAAGCTTTACAAGTACCATAGGATTTCTGCATCTTCTGAAGGAGATCTATTCTTCTGCTATATTATTAAATGACAGAGACAACAAAGAGAGTATCATGCTTGTCTCAAGTGTCATAGATAAAATTAGTAATTTCACTGCAAATCAGAAAGCCAACTAGATTATTAGGAACAGTTCTACACTAATCAAAAGGGTGTCTCACAACCACCTTTCAGATACACTGAAGGCAGCTGCCTCACTGTGAAGTTAATTCAATGAGTACAGCAAATGTAATTCATTTGGCATATACTGTTTGCTAATCAAAGAGCATTTCTTGGCATCTAAACTGTGTGTATGACAGAATGTTAAGCCTGGAAACACACTGATAGTCCTCAAAGTTTTTCATCAAATCCAAGAAACATAATGTGCACACATGCAAGCGATTCTCCTAATTCAAGTAGTGAAGGTGAAATCTGTGTTACCAAGTTTCGCTACACTGAACTGTGGTCCTAAGAAGACCTTACAAGAAATGGCTTTGCCCTCTTATATTTGTGCAGGACAGAAAGCTTCATAACTTTATAATTTCTCTTTCTTTCTAATTACCGTACCACAGAACACCTGTGATGACAGCAAAGCCTGTGAGCAAATACTATCAGTAGAAAACTCCTGGTATATCTTCACTGAATTGAGTCTTAGGAACATGAAAATGTTTTGGGGTTTTTCTTAATTGAGGTTATTATGGGCCTTGCATATCTGTGCTCTAGGGAAGAGGTTAAGGAATACCATCCCTTTTTTGTCTGAAATAGATTGCCTTGGAAGGCTGCTCTACTGCAGTGTGCGTGTGGACCTGCACCACCACAGGCAATTGTGATGAAAAGCCATTAAACCAACCACCTTGGCTACAGAGGAATATTTCACTGTGCTCCTTCTCAACACAGCTGCAAATAGCAGAATGGAGTCTGGATGGGATTGCTGCATGGTGTCTGCTCACAGATTTCCTAGTCCAACAGATGCTGTGACTGAGGGAAACGACGTTCTCCCTCTGAGGTAGCCACTGTTCTACAAATCCTCAACAATTTAATGACTAACAAACAACTTCAGAGATCAAAACCTGGTATGTTTTATTGCATCTGAGAGGATCTAAACTTTGCTTTATTTTCAAAACTAAGTCAATGTGTAAGTCAGATGGAGAAGCAAAACAAAAGAAATTACTACAGGTTTTATTAAAAAATGCCAAAGAAACCTTGCTTAAATGTAATATTTAATTTAGGAAAAAAACCCAACCAACCCAGACCAAAAAACAAACAGAATTATTTGAAAAATCCAACCTTATTAATTTGCATTCAGATCTTTTAAAATTCAATGGGAGGGAAGAATCCCATCCAAGTATGGTTACAGAACTGCTGTAACAGCAAGATAACTGCATTCTTAATGTAAGGCTCCTCACCAGCATTTCTTAATAAGGAGAACATAGTATAATATATAAGTCTATGCAGTAACTGGCAACAAAAGCACATATGTTATCTACCTGGACACAAAGATGGGATTTGATCTGGGTATTTATTCTGAAAAGCACCAAATAATCTTTTTACTGAGTGTTGGTTCAAAGTGGCAAACACAGCAGAGCTGGAACGTGCATCTTGGAAGCTTTTGTACATATTATATATATTTTTAAGCTACTGAAACATTAAGGCAGTGAGATTGAAGAGAACTGTGCAAATTCTACTGTGCAAATAGTTTGATATTTACTTTTCGAGCAGTCAACTCAAAATACAGGCTCAGTTTCTATCTACATTATCATAAATTCCAAGCCTATTTCTTCCTTCAGTGTATTTTTCTATTAAAAATAAAAATTCAAAATGAGATGCCACACTTGGAAGACTAAATATTAGCCTTGGAGATTATTTTGAAGGCTATTTCTCTCATAATGGATAAAAGAATTATGCAAAAAAGGAAAAGCTTTATCATGTAGAAGACATGACTACACACTTGGGGATTATGTGAAAAATCTCAGTTGAAATCTGGCAAAACAACATTTCCAGGTTTTTCAGCCCAATTATTTATTGACATTTGAAGTTGGTTACAATTCCAAGATTTGCTGTTGAGGAAGGCCTACCAAGAGTTCAAAGGCTCTGGACATTCAGAGTTCAGTCTGAGACATATTAAACATCTACCTCAAGTCTTCATTTTACAGCTTCTAAAAAGCACATTATGAGCCAGAGATGACGAAAATGGGGTTTGATGGCTATTTTATTTATACAACAAGCTTTAAGAACAACCTGTTAGTTTCCTGATTGTGCTACTTCATGGTCTAAAGAACAGTCAGAAAGATGTTTACCAGAGGAAAAGAATCCCTTAACAAAAAGCCGTGTATTGGTAAAACCCATGCACAAGGCAGTGTTTTAGCAAAGAGAAGTGCTCTTCAGACTCAGGATAGAGGGACATTCCCCAGTCCGATGGAGCCCATAAAACACAGATGAAGGATTTACCAACAGATTCAAGTGCAGTTGGACAAGCACTTTTAAGTCACATTCCACTGCTCATAAAACCTTCCATGTCAGTGTTTTACCATGTCAGGTGAAGTTTTTACATGTTTTTTCAAGTTAACAGCTGCTTGGGAAAGCTGCCAGAAAAACAGCTCAACCTTTCTCAAATATGAGATATGTTTTCTTTGCAGACACTGCATCTTCCATCTCATAGAAGAGGATATGCTCCTAACAGACCCTCCTGTCACAGGCACATCCATGCAGAGAGCAAAACATTAGCAGGCCACTGACTCCTACTGTAAATTTTTTTTACACTCTGCGACCCTTCTTTACTTTTAAGGAGAAAAAGAAAATAGCTCTTGTGTCTTGGCATTAAATTTCAGTTTTCCTACCACGTTGTCAAGAATGTAGTCACATATATATGCCTTTAAGCTCAAAATTGGCTGTGATTTGTCAAAGTCAGAATGGTATAAATAATGCATGTCTTGCACACAGTGCTTTTTTGGTAATGTAACAACTAATGGCCTGTCAACAAACTGTTCCATGTACAGAATCTATACAATGGTCTGCCACCTCTTTCCTGTATGATAAATGAAGAAAGACTTCAAGGAGTCAAATTCTCTCTAATGGTGTCCTGCTGTCTTTGATACAAAGTGTGATGGTATAGAGACAAAGAAACTATGTGTCTTTGAGGTGTGTAAAGGCAGATTCTGCAGCATCACGCTTTGCTGATGAGCTAAGACAAAAATTTTTTTTCTTCAATACCTGAAGCCTGATGCACAAATAAAAACTTAAATTATCTAGATCATACAGATAAAATTTCCAGTAAGGAAATCTCAGGCACAATATTCAGTGCTTATGGTAAGAAACCACATTTGGAAAACAAAACAAATTAGCAAAACCTGCATTCAGAAAAAAGAGAAGGTTAAGACAATCCCCCAATATCTCATTAGGCTTCAGTGGCAGATTTTCTTTCAAGATGCAAAAGCTTGTCCTTCAATGTATTTCTCTTTAAATATTTTAGGATTATGCCAAGTTCTGACTAGCCCACAGTAACATGGAAGAAATGTATCTGCTAGAGCATCTTTAGAAGGAGTTGGAAAAACAACACTACCAACACACATTCAGCAGAGTCAGCACACCTTACCAGCCACAAACTTACCTTTCTGTGATCGTTTCTCTGAGACCACTTGCAACCCCTTTCACCACCGTACTAGCCTTTGGCGTCAGCACTACTTGAGATATGAAAAAGGAGCCTTTCTTTCTTCTTTCAGTGATTGATGCCTGCAGGAACTGAATCAACTTTTCCGTATCTGTTGTGTTTGCCCAGGGAGCTGGCATCATCTGGCCTGGCCACAGAAAGGCTACCTCGACAGCCACTGGACTGTGGTAGAACACAAGCACTTGGTGCTCCTTTTCCCACAGGTACTGGAGGCTGACTTCATGGGCAAATATAGCAGGACACATTTTGTTTCCGTATGTATCTTTGAGCATCTGGACAAGTTTTTCATGATGGCATTTCTGCATCCCATAGAAATGATTGAAGTCCAAGAAGACCACTTCTTTTGGGTGCTCAGTGAGAAACGCATTGATCTCCTCCAGACCTTCCTTGACTTTGGCACTGAATAAACCATGAGCAAAGTAGAGCTCATTGTCTGGGTCTCTGGGCTTGGTGGAAATTCTGAGATCAAAATACCGTATACCTGCCCCCAGCTGGCTGGTAAAGTTCATGGTCTGTGTAGCCAACCACTTCCTCATCAGCTTTTTAGCCACAGTCCCAAAAACTGACACAAAATTCTGGACCGTCTCCGGCTGTTCAGGCCCAACTGGAGAGGCTTCATCGATGTAGAAGCTAAAAGAGTCATGAGACCCTAAAAACACAAGAAAGAAACATTATCAGCATTGTACTCATAAATTAAAAGTCTTTAGTGGGTTTTTCTCAATGAAAATAATTTTCTGACCTGTACCAACACTCACCAGCCACCTCCCCTGACCTTTCCCTCAACAACAGTACATTTGTCTGGCAGCATTTGCCCCACCAACACCTTGTAGGAACTTGAAAGAAAGTATGTTTCACTGCTTGTCCGGATGCTCAGTCACTCTCTTCCAGCTCTTCCTTATGCCTTTAGGCTCAATGAACCCAGTGGGCTCTGAACATCAAAGCAATTCTGGCAGCAAAGCTAGTCGCACAATAAATCCCTTGAGCCAGGGAGGAGAGTTTGGCCCTGCACACTGAATTGTGCACTATCTAGTTTGTAGAACCAAAGGAAAACAACAAAACAAACCAACATCATTCCACACCTTTATAACCAGCTAAAATAGAAGTTGGAAAAATGTCAAGGAACTTTTTTTTCTTCTGATCTTTATTTCAAGTCTCATCTGGTCATTCACAAGGCTACTGCATGCTGCTTTCCTTCTTAAATTTACCTCTAAAATTCTTTACTTTCCTTTGCTAAATAAGTACAACAGATACAGTCAAGAATAGCATTGCATTCCACTGATAAAATTCAGAAACTCAGCAGAGTTGCATGTTCTTCACAAAAATGTGATGTAAAACTTAACATGCCTATGTACAGGAGTTACCATTTTCTACAACACAGTTTAATACAAAATATGTATGGCACTTTGCTATACAAAATTTTCTGTCTCAAGGTGCGTCCATTTTAAAAACCCCACAATCTCAAAACAAAAGTCACAATTAACTATGCTCAGCATTCAGCCATCTACATGAAAGCAGTTTTATGGAGAGATGAGCTGACACTAGGAGATGCTTATCACCTTTGTCAACCACTACCCTGCTAAACACCTGGTGTTTACACCTGGCAGTTTACACAGAAACACTGCCCAGCTCCTGGCAGAGCCACACTCCTGCTCTTCCAGCCGTGGATGCTTCTGATCAGACTTGCAGCAGCAAGCAGGTCTGCTGCTCAGCCTGACACACTGCTTGCAAGACTCCTTCAAGGTCAGCAGGACTTGTACTCTGGAAAGGGACTGCAGTACTAGGTGCTCAGAGATCCAAATCCAAATCAAAATGTGTTCAGAGCCCTAGGCTTAACTGTCACCAATGCTTTTGCAGGTGCTTTTCAAAATTACTTTCCAAAGCATGCATGCTGTAGCAAGTAAGTATCACATTAATGAAATTCTGCTAGTCCGTCATTTCTGAGAGCGATGCTGCTTTTCCTGAACTGGAAAAAAACCTATAAACTGAAGCAGCAGCTATAACATTTTCTTCTTTAACAATAAATGGAGTCATGACAAATCATCTTAGACTCTGGTTTGGATTTGGCTTTGTTTAATCTGAGAAATGTCTCTAAATTTTGTACATACCTGCTTCTCATGGTTGTGTCTTTGAACTGCGTTTTGCTTTAAATATTAGATAATTTTTCCATTTTGATGAAGCTTTCTACTGCTAAGCATTGAAATGATAATATATTTCTTGCAGAACCTGATAAGATCACGCAGTATCTAGTTACACATTGATATCCTTGGGGACTAGATATGCATACAGAATTCTAATGGTAAAACAAATTATTAGAGCAGTGACCCGTGTATCAACAGTATTACAGGGAAAATCAATGAGATGCATTAAATGTTCTGCTCAGTGTAAGCTGCACTAATCTAGAAATCAAAGTAAATCCAGTCTTGTTTAAAACAAGGCACAGCTACTGATATTAGGAAGGGATGGATTTTGCAAACCCCTTTTGTCCATTGAAGTCCATTTTATTGTAGGGTTTTATGCCAGATTAAGTACCTGTGCAAACATCATCAACTGATTAGTGCAGTAGGCTCAAAATGGTATTAAGATTAATTAAACCATTTATCTTTTATCTACTGATCTGCAGACATTGGCAACCTGAAGTTGCAGAAAAAGTAGTAGCTAAGCTTGACCCCAGCTCTGCCAGTAGGCACATATTGGCTTAAACTACTTCTTAAAACTCCTTTAGTCAAGAAAGGCAGCACTATTCTCACAGCAGAAAACTAAGGTGAACGACTTGTCAACAGGCAGCTTTTAGTGACTGGTAACGAAAAACACAGAGACGTTTCTGTGTGTAGAAACACCACAGTTATAAACACCTGAACACTGCAGGTCAGAAAAATATTTTTTTCTCATTAAAGTCTTCATGCACATAATAGAGCTTAAAAATAGGGATTCCTAGGTGGACAGTAATGAGAAAGTGCAGAGTGCTCTGAGAATTTCCATGTTTTGTAACCCAAACAAGGAAGCCCTACAGCATAATACAAAAAAGAAATAAGGCTTAACTTGGTTGACATGAAATGAAGCAGAGGTCAGCTGTTCAAAGGTATGTAAAGATTCCTCCTGAACAAAAAATACAGCAAATATTTTGTCTTTCCACATGTACAAGTAATTTGAGCAGGTCAATTAAATATTTATTTCCATCATGCACTCATCTACATTTCATTTTGCCTTCATCCTGCCCTGTTGTCCTAGACACCTTACTTGTGTAACTCACAGAAATTCAAAATCCTTACACTTAGCAGAGCAAATTAGGGTATGATCTTTTCGACTACCATGCCCAAAATCACTATATTCCTGGTAATGAGAGAATCCTGTACAAACATGCTTTTGGCAACCATATTTCCTTCCAAATCTTTCTTCTGTGCATGGGGACATTCCCTTCCCACATTTTCACTGGAAAGTGTTCTTGCAGGTTCTCTGTATCACCAAACCTCAGCCTTCATGAAGAGAGGATGCAAGTTACATTTAGGAATACAAATGCAATGTTTCCTGCAATCTTTGGAAGGTAGCACATCATCTATCTCTACTATGGTAGGCCTGTACCACAGAGACTTCATAGTCTGAGACCTGGAGAAGCAAAGAGGGAAAATGATTCATTCCAAGTCATCCAGGGAGCAAAAGATTATATTCCTGTTGTGTACAAATATATTTTCTCACCAGTTTACTTAGTGTCTAAAATTTTCTTACAATATTGCACACTGTCTTCCCACTATTTCAGCAACCCAACCCCATATATTCCCCACATTTCAACAACCAACCAATATATCACTGATCCAAGAAGTCAAGGATGAAGGCCCA
The DNA here is from genome assembly GCA_034509425.1 of Eopsaltria australis. NCBI lineage: Eukaryota > Metazoa > Chordata > Aves > Passeriformes > Petroicidae > Eopsaltria > Eopsaltria australis. The sequence continues at coordinate 121,480 of JAVTVJ010000858.1, read as the reverse complement.
TGGATCAGCCTGATGGGGGTAGCAAACAAGGGGTTAACATAGTGTGCACATACCATAGACTGCCCAGTCAAGAAAAGAAAGTGGATGGAGCCTTTAAGCAACTGGAAGAAACTTCATAATTACACATTTTAATGGGGGAATTTTGAGACATTTGCTGGCAGAGCAGAACAGCAGAGCGCAGGAAATCCAGAGAGCATCAAAGACTTTTTGTCCAGGTACTCCTTTAAGTAGTGAAGTTGCACTGCTGGATGTTGTATGAATTAAGGGAGAAATAGATAGGGACATAAAGGCTGATGACAGCTTTAGACTGAGTGGCTATGAGGAGGAATAAGAATTTGAAAACTCAGGGAAGCAATGAAGGCAAAAAGCGAATAAAGATCCTGGATTTCAGAGCAACTGTCTGGGCTTGTTCAGGAAATTGGTAAGTGGTAGCCTGGAAGAAGTCAATTACCTTAAATGCCAAGATACTCAGGAGAAAGGGCTGAACTTGAAAAGCAGCTTCTCTAAAGCCTATGAACAGAGTGAGCAGAACCAGTGAGGTAAGGCAGGAGGCAAGTTTGGCTGAAGGGGTAACTTCTGAGCATCAAACTTAAAAATGACACTACAGAAGGTTTTAGAAAGGACTGCTTGCCTGGGAGGAACAGAGGACAAAGGCACAGAGGGAGTGAGGAAGGGCACAGCTGGAAAGAGAAACCTGCAAGGGATGGGAAAGGCAACAGAGATCTTCTGCTGATATTTCAGCAGCAGAAGAAAGCACAGAGAAAGCTGGTCCACTACAGAACAGGGCAGGAGATCTCCTGAAGGTTGGGATGCCGTTCAGAAGAACCTGGACAAGCTCAAAATGTAGCCCACAGGAATCTGATGAGGTTTAACAAGACCAAGTACTGGTGCTGCACCTGGGTCAGATCATCCCCCAGTATCAGCCCAGGCTGGGCATGAACAGACCCAGAGCAGCCCTGCCCAGAAGGACTTGGGGGTGCTGTGGGTGAGAGGCTGGACATGCCCCAGCCATGGCATTCACAGCCCAGAGAGCCAAACGTGTCCTGGGCTGCATCCAGAGCCCCGTGGGCAGCAGGGCAGGGAGGGGATTCTGCCCCTCTGCTCTGCTCTGGTGACACCCACCTGGAGCTCTGCATCCAGAGCTGGGGTCCCAGCACAGGAGGGACAGGGACCTGCTGGAGACAGTGCAGAGGAGGGCCTCTGATCACGAAGATGATCAAAGGGCTGAAGCACTTCTCCTCTGAGGACAGTCTGAGAAGGCTAGGTAGTCAAGCTTGAAGAAGAGAAAGCTGCTGAATTGCAGCTTTCCAGTACCTAAAGGGGTCTTATTTATAAGAGGGAGAGAAAGTTTTCACATGCACAGCCATAGGATAAGGAGAAACAGTTTTAAACTAAAAGAGGAAAAATTTAGATTAGATGTCAAGAAAAAGGCAGTGTTACTCAGATGGCAGAGAGGCACAGGAACAAGTTGCCCAAGGAAGTTGCAGATACCCCATCCCTTAAAGTGTTCAAGCCCAAGTGGTGGATAGCATTTGTAACCGACTCGAGTGAAATGTGTACCTGACCTTGACAAAGAAGTTGGAACAAATGATCTTCAAGATCCTTTCCTACTCAAACCATTCCATTATTCCATAAGAAATTATCAAGAGACATTTAAAATCATCAGCCATGATTCAAAGAAGGGAAGTGGCCAGTTTCAACCACCGAGACACTAAATTTTCATAAACTAGATATTAAAGAATAAATTGTGCAGCATCAATTGGATTGCTAGAAAACACCTACTAGTACTTTTACTAGGGAGAACTGTCTACTGTTGTCTTTTTTGGATTCTTATAATAGGGCAGTTGGGAATATTTAACCCACTACAGCTCACTATGGACATATTTATGGCTTCCCTGGAGGGCTAACCCCCTATTTAAAAAGTAATTGGGCTTGGAAAAAGTCTGTAAGGGAGAATGCATTTTAGTTCAGAATTGTTTCTTCAGTCTCTTGGAGATTTACACAGAGGCATGGCAAATCTACTATTTTTGGTGGCTAAGCTTCAATATATCATTCACAAAGCCAACAAGTGTAGCTGAACTTTGCTGTGCCTTCCCTTGCTTCCCTGTCAGCTCTGGCCATCCCTTGGCAAGCACAGCCTCGTAAACAGCACCTAGAATTGAGCAGCACTGACCAATAGGCCCCAATAGCAGCAATCACACCCCTGAATATCCCCAAGTATCAGAAAAAAAACCACAAACAAATAGAAGCAACATTTCATAGGTTTTAGCATGTTTTGCTCTTTTCCTCTTCTTCCATGGATCTCATCTTTGTGCTAGGAGTTATCCAACAGTTGTTGGAAGTGGAATCTTTTACTAGTGCTTTGGGTGTCATTAAAACCTTTACCTGTTGTTGCCTTTCTCCATTTAGGAGATGTCATCCCTTTGTGACTATTGCTGAAATGTCCCATGCAGTGCCACATAATTTCTTTAAAGACATCTTTATCAGTGAAGGCTCTATAGTGACTAACAGCAGGTAACATGTTTCTTGGATAATGTAGAGAATAGCTAGGACAAAGTCCATGACCTCTGGTACGCAGGAGACCAATGCTGATGTTCTTGCAATCTCATTTGGTCTGTTCTCCCTGTCTTTTTTGACCTTAAAAATCAATCAGTCAAGGGAGAAGCCCTATGAATTGTCAGCTAGTTGCACTGCCACTTCAAGGAATAGCAAAGCCTAGTTATGAACACTAGAGTCAGTGCACCTCAAGATGGTGTTCTGCCTTCTTTTTGAGATGGCTGAGCACTGTTCTCTTCATCAAAGCCACAGCACATCTCAGGAGGTCAAAACGTGCTGCCAAGAGCAATGTAATTCAGACTTAACAGTCCAGTTCCCTTTAGCATGCAAACTGCTTGGGTGATACCAGCTTTGTTTGATAAAAACACTAGACAGGAAAACAAAACCAAAACTGGTAGAAACAGAGACATTATAGATTGCCCAGTGTCTCAGTGTCCCCACAGGTAACTGACTCGCTTTACAGTTGTTCTTCCAGTGTTCATCACCAGCCGTGTGCCCCTGACCCCAACTGAAGGTCACAGCACTTAGTCACCTATTCACACCCAGGAATCCACAGCCTAAAGGCATGGGAAGAGAGGTACATACTACCTCAGGTAACACAAAAATCCAGATACAGAACAAATCCTGAGAACAAGAATACTTGCATGAAGTTAAAAATCAACATATATGTACATGTATACAATATATATATATATATGTGCTGATATACTCCAAGAAATTGCACTCTTCTTGTACTTGTATCTCATTCTGCCTTGAAGACCTTGGTTACAATGTGTGTGTCACGGAGTAATTGCTGTCAAAAATTCCTGGTGTAGAAAGAGGAGGTGGAGTCGGAAGTGAGGTAGCCAGCATTAAACTCCGCCTACCTAAAAACTCATAAAAGCAGGAGAACATCTGAAGAAGCTCTCATTTAGGCTTCCAGTTCACAGAGGAAGGATACTGCTTTCCTCCCCTCCGCACCAAATGGGTAAGGTCTCTCCCAGAACACATGGCCTGGGGCTGCCAGCCTGCATGGTGTGGGCGGGAGGAGAGGGAGAGAGAGAGAACTCAGGCTGCTTCATCTTGCTGTCCTTGCCTAAAGAACTTTGCCAGCTCTGTTTGCCTAGCCTGGGCCAAGCTGGTCCCCTCTCTGCGGTGCGGCCCGGTGGGAAGAGGTTTTGGGGTCAGACCTTGTAGACTTCGAGCACACCCCGCCCAGTTAGCTCCCCAATGAACTCAGCATGAGAGAGGGAAGAGCTTGGACTGGGCTCCGACCGCGTGGCCCGGCGGAGGGAGAGAGCTCACACTGAGCTCCTCTTACGCAGTGAGAAACGTAAATCCCGCCGGGCGGCCCCGGGCGGCTCGGTGCAGAAAAGAAGCCTGGACTAACTCTTTGCAGCACGGGCGCAGTCCCGCCGAGCCCCCACGACTAAAACGCAGCTTGGATGGGGAGGCAGCACTGACAAGATTTTTTTCTAGTTCAGGCACGAACTTATAACATTTAAACCACGCGGGCGGAAGCCATGTGACCATCGCCTAGCTGAAAGACAAATTAACTGTTCCTTTTCTAATATTAAAATGAGACTTTGGGGACATTAATTTCTCCCTCCCACACAGAAAAAGCACAAGAATGAAGGCACCTATGAAAGGTGCAACATAGAGACTTTAAGTTAATGAATATAACCAAGCTTGTTTTCAAAGAAAGAAGAGATGAGGAGTGCTTTAATGCTGAAAGTTCTTTTGTAAAGATATGTTGATAAAGTTAGCTGTAATATACCCTGTAATATATGAATAATGGTCTAAAAGAGGTAAAAAAAAGGGAATGTAATGTTCTATGCTGTAAGCAGTGGACTGAAACTTTTGTGTATAAGATTTTTCTTTCCTCGCCCCAAGAAACAGTAGAAGAAGACTTGTGTTGCTGATGATGAAGTAAGGGGATGTTGTTGTCACTGTAATAGAAACATTCGCTCTCTAAAAAAAACACCTCAATGACCATCATATGTCCATTGGTGTGGCCCTGAGAAAGCCACTGAAATGGGAAGGGGTCTGGAAAAGCAAATGCCTCCCTTCAAGGAGAGGATTGCTTGCTGGAAGCTAATAACCATGGAAACTATGTTTCCTATGGGGGTCAACATGATAAAACAAAAAAAAAGCTTCTCTCTCTACATAAATTAAGAAAACTGTTTTGTTCTAGAGGTGGTGGATTAACTATAAATTGAAGTGTTACCTTTCGTATGGTCAGTAAGAAAGAAAATGGAAAAGGTGGGGAGGGGAAAAGAGTGTTCTAAAAGGTTTGGTATTAATGCATGATTAGTATTCCTATTCTAAGTCTGTTAATAATTTTTTTTTTGTATTCCTTAAAGTATAAACCTGCTTTGCCTACTATTAATCCTTATCTCACAACAAAATCAAATAATTTTAACTTCAAAATTAATGTTTATACCTAATTTTGATCCCCAAACCTCAAAACCGCAACAGTGTGAAACAAAAAGGAAAAGAAACGGTTGCTTCCTTCTTGCCCCATAACTTCCCAGAACTGACAGCCCCCCCCATCCATCCCCACTCTCCTCCTGCATCTCCTCTCCACCACCAGGCAAGTTCTGGACCAGCCAGTGCAAATACACATAATGGTAACTTGGACCCTGGTCCTACACCTGGGAACGCAGCACTGGGAGTCTGGACTGTGCTGCTTTATTGAGACTGTCCTGCAGACAAAACCAGGCAGGCGTGCAACAACCACCATGCAAACATTTTAACACGGTTTGCTTGCAAGGGTGAGCAGAACTACTTTGTATTGTATTTTGCCAACCTCTGCCTGCGTTTCAAATGCTTCTTCTGCCATGGGTGGAACTCAGCATTTCCTAGCCAAAACATCTCAGCTGGAGCCCCTCAAGCCACATCAAGTGTCTGAGCACAACTACAACAGACTCACCAGCTACTGGACTGATCTAGGGCACAGCCTAGAATGGCACGTGGCAAAGTACAAAACATTCAAAACTCAGCACAAAGCATCTGCCCCTGATTCGGTGTAATGCAAACAGAGTGTTTATTTTCAGAGATTCACAGAACACCTGAGTTTGGAGGAGACCTCTGGAGATCATCTGGTCCAATCCTCCCTTCTCCTGAGTGAAATAAAAAAAACTATGCACAGTCGACAACAGATCATTGAAGACTTCTCCAAAACACCTGTCTGAACCAGCTTCTTATCCTGGAAGAAAGCAGAGCTGGAAAGCCATCAGTCCAGAAATGGCATTCCATATCTAATGACCTACCTTCAGACCTGGAATTACTTTGTTTTGTCCTCCCCATAAAAAAACCAGAATTTTCATGCAACAAGAGAGGATTTTAAACAATTGCTTGCTCTTGTTCCTCTTATATGTTCTTATCACCTGTGAAATACTCTTGAGAATCATTTTGATTTGTATTTTTGAACATGGCTATAATTGCTTCCAAGGGGAGCCTACTACTGTTGATATTGCCAGTACTCCATGACCATGATGAACTGCTCCTGACTCAGGCCAAAATGTTATCATTTGAAGCTGTTAAGAAACAGCTTATGGAATATGGCAGTGCCTGCATTGGGAAGTGTTTCTGGTCACTGGATTAAGCCAAGATCAGTGCCTTGCCTAAGCACCACTTTCCTACAAAGAACTCACTTCTAAAAAATAAAATTAGTTGGGAGGTGGGGAGGAATCTACTTGGTATTAAGGCCCTGGGTAGCTAGTAATTATCACGGTATGACAGGCAAGCTTGGCTATAAATCTGATTATGTTACTCATTATTCAATTCATACTAATACGTCTGGTGTATAGAAAAGTACCCACATGCAATTTCTCAAAGTTCCCTCCTGCCAACACAAAGATCAGCTCCTGTTCCATTTAGAATACTCCATCAGTTAATTCCATTTTTCAAATTCTCACTACTGTGTTGAAAAGTAAAGCATTAAGAAAAAAAAAGCTGTAATTATATTTCTAGCTCTCCAAACAGTGTGAGCACATTCACAACCATGGCCCTCACAAGCTCAGTTTTGCTAAAGAAACTATTCTTTAATAGAAGTTTAGCACATGCTGCCCTCCTGAGAGTTTTCCCTCTCACTTAGTAACTTGTTTACTGTCCTGTAATTGCTTGTGTAGGATGAGGTGAAGTAACTTTTTCTGAGACATTGCCAAGTGCAGATAGCCTCCCACTTCTTCCCAGGCAAACCACCTCCTGACAGATTTTCTTGGAGGCTTCATACAGCCAGCACTCAGAAGGCAGCATTGTGCAGCATTACATGGATGGCAGGGGTTTTCCAAGAGTCACAGACTACATATTCTAAAAGCTCACCTTTAAGTGAATAACTAGTTAATCAAATGCAGCCTCTCAACAAGGCAGATTTTACACAGGCAAATGTAAGATTAACACTGCTGGGAACCAGAAAAAGGGCAGCAAGGTCAGGACACAGCACAGGGCAGAGCAGGCTCAAGCTCCTGTCTGCCCGGTGCTGCAGGAGCAGTGGGGCAGGCTCGGGGCAGCAGCACTGCTCTCCATGCCCAGAGCCATTCCTCACTGCTCATCCAGCACGAGTCAGGCCAGCAGAACTCCTGCAGGCACTCAAGGACAGACAGAAGCATGGGGAACATTTTTGCATTATAGATGTAAAAGTGGAAAGGATCATGCTGAGGACTGAGAGATTCAGCTGGTGTGCCTTCTCCACTGCTTTTCTTTCCAAATGTGGTCTAAACCTCTCGTCTGTACACAGAAGAAAAGGTGAAGAAGGAAGGCAATGATACTACTCGTGCATTTACCACATGCAAAAAAAAAAAAAATAAAAATCCTGTTGAACATTCCTGCACAGCACTGAAAATTTTAAAAGGAGCAAAAGGCTTAAAACTTTTAAATCCTGCCCACAACAAGCCACTAGAAAAGTTATTTTTATTTGTTCAGTCAAGCAAAACTATAAACATGGTTTCACAGTGTTTTGTGAGCAGATACATAGCACAAATTCTATACTAGAAGAAGGCTCCCTTCACCTATCAGGCTAAAACTCAGCAGGACTCATGGAAGAACTTCTACCCAAACTTACAAAAATTAGTAAATCAGCTCTTGATTTCTGGCAGAGCAAGGGTCCAAAAATAATCTAGCAGTTTTAAAAAATAAGCTTTACATCAGGATTGACCAAGCACCTAAAACACATGGTTTGAGAACACAAGAATTTATAACTTCAGCAGCAGACAGGACACACCACCACAGCTTGCATGGTGCAGGTCGAGCGCTGTAGTCTGCAGACTGCCATGGTCTTCTTGTTTATGTGTTTGCAAATATGAAGACTGAATAGAATATTCTATATCACATTAATAAGCATCACATACAACTTTGTGTTTTATGCACAACAATAATTTGAAGACAAATTAACTACCTAATCACTTGGAAGAGAGTGATTGGGGCAGAGTTCTAGCTACTGCCTATTACCCAAAATCCACAAATGAAAATTCTTTCAAGTCTTTGTTTTTCTGTGAACTGTGCAAACAAATCTAGTATTCCATCTTTTCTTTTTGCTCTGGAAGCTCACTGCTGTGTGTTCAGATGCACGAGAGATCTCAATCAGATCTCACATTTTCGTTAAACACTAGTCTCAGAAGTACTGTAATAGCTATTTTTTGTCTTAATTTAGGGAGTAGCAGACAAGAATATGAAGGAAGGAAAAAGGGAGGAAAAAATAGCAAGAGGTATATCTGATTCTAAGCATGAAATTGATGTGCCAGGAATAGTTCGGGGCGTATTTTGTTCCAGCACCAGCTCAGTCTGCCCGAGTGTGTCATCAGCATCCAAGTCATATCTCCTGGGGCAATCAGCAGCACTAGAATTGTGAGCCAGGAGCTTCGGGACTAGTGAGAGGCTGTGATGATCCCAGGCAGCTTTGCTGAGCATGCGAAATGGCATCTGCCAACAGTGAGCACCTTCCAACCATAATTCTGGTTCATAATCCAAATGCTATCACTGACAGAACAGCCTTGAAGGACAGCATGCACCTGAGAAGGCTCCTAAAAAAGAGACTGCTCATATTTCTTCCTCTACATGCACACAAAGAGCACAGGTAATTCAATGTTCACACTCTAAATAGCATCAAATCAGACAACCTCTGCTTCTTGAGCGTTTATTTACTTTCACGAAAAAGTAAATAAACTTAAGGTATCCTTTAATAAGGTATCCTTTAATAAGGTATCCTTTAATACCTTTAAACATGAGGATTTTCCCTTAAAATAATTGCCTCTGATTACACTGATACCTCTCTTGCCACCAATTGTATCTTTTTGGCAACACAGAAGATTTTGGATACTTGATTTTGCCTTTCCCTCATCTCTCAGCTATGCTCTCTTCTGTGATCTCTTTTTTCTCTGACATACACAGTACAGCCTTTTCCGAACTCATGACTGTATTGACACATCTGTTAGCCTCAGTATAGTTCTTATTTCATTGTGCTCTCCTATTTAAAAACCAGTAATAATTTTATTAACAAAACTAAAAAAATGTAGTATTTTCTACTAAATCTGAGCATCCCTCCCTGAACAGTTCTAGTCATCTTGTAGCTGACAGAAACTACCTGGACAGCATATGTAGTTTATGTACCTTTACCAATAATTTTAAGGCCAGGAAAAGGAAAACCAAGAGGTGTGTGTCTAGATAAAATGAAACTGCATTGAAAAGCCAGTGGGAAGAGTGATCCCTTAAATCAGGTTTCCTGTTACACTTATGATCCCTACAAGACAGCCACTGCCATCTGAGATGGATTGCCACAAGAAATTTAAAAGGCAAGATTTTTCAATTTTACAAGTATCAAACCATGCTGCAAGAACATCTGCAATGCAGAGAAAAAGGACTCTACCTGCACTGTAATGAGTGCACTGACAGTCAGTTCACCAGAACTCTAGAATGGGACAGCCTAAAGACAATACAGATAAAGTTTTCTATTACCCCACAAGAAATCCAGGCTTGCTTTCTTTCCTTTTTCTCAGTCACCGAGTTGGAAAAATTGAGGCAAATCTGAGCAGTTCACCTGATGCTTGGGGGGAAAAGCTGCAAAAGCAGACAGGAGAAATATTACACCCTTTTCTGAATCAGCTTGCAAAGGCTTTCACAAAGAAACACTCTTAAAATATCACTTTAAAAAGCTGTCCATATAGACTTCGCTGACTTACCACACCATGCCTGAGAGATAACAAAAAGATGTAAAATACTGCAAAGCAGGAGGAGTAAGAGGGAAGCTTGTCAGGTTTATATTTTGACAACTGCCCTTGCTAGGCACCCTTCCTTATCTTTTGGTTGCCTCAAACGTTCACATTAGACATTGTTCTACTTTTGTAAACTGCTTGGCAGATTTGACAAAGAGCTACAAACAAAATAACTGCCTAAGCCAATCTGCTGAATGCCAGACTCATCTCCTGAGACCAGGTGCTCCAGAAGAAGTCTCTCATCCAAGGTCTCCTCAACTATAAGCAGACATTGTAATATTCAACTTCATGTGCACTAGAGGGAAATTGAAGCAATTTCCCTAGAACCCTGAGATACAAATGGAAAACACTATGTCCTTTCTGCCAAAGCATTTTTTTCCTGCCAAACTCCAGAAGAACATCCCTAGGCAGCATAAGACTGAACGTCAGAAATTCACCAGCATGCTCAAATGGAGCACCCCTCCAGTCCAAGGGTTCCCATGCAGTCAGTTTACCTGGTTGTAACTCGAGAGAATGGTCAAGTGGAGCAGTATCATCATGAGGAAGCACATGGGCTCATTCAGCTGGCCATAAACGTGACCCCTGTGCCAAGTTACCACGCCCTGGTGTCACTGGCCTTCTCAAGGCCAGAGGTCTGCAAATAACAGCACAGCTTCTGCTTCGTTCCGTACACCACTGCTTTACGTGACTGCCTCAGAAAGAAACTACAGAGAAAATACCTTTCTAGGAGGCCTGTCTCCTCCACATAATCAGTATTTGTCTTTTCCATCCAACTGCACAACAAGGAAAACAGTCTCATTCAAAGATTTATGTGTGTGAGCGTTCAAGCTATGGCTTTCCTCAGACGTCAGCTGCAAGGCCTCATGAGCCATCAGGCAATCACACATTCTGAGCTTGGTGGCACCCAGAGTCCGTGGCAGCTGTCAGAGCACGTGCTCCTCAGGCAGTGCCCTCAAGCCTTTCAGCCCCATCTTGCACCATGCTTTGCTGCTCAGACTCTCACGGAAGTGCTCCAGTCATGTTCAGCCACTGTAAACTATCCTTTCTAGGAGCATGTACAGAAGATAAAAATGTGACTTGCTGCACACTGAATGAAGAAAAGCAACTTCAACACCTGTAAAACACTAGATCAATGCCAGAAAAATAGCCTCCAGCTGTGAGGTGGCACCAAAACTGGAAGACAATGAGCCAAGAGGCTTTATAGAGGGAAGCAGCAGAGAGATGCACCCACCTGGAAAAGAAGAACCTAGAGAAAACTAAATAAATAGAAAACTATTTATTTGGTCATTGCTAAATGGAAATATAAGCAAAGGTGAGCTGTGTTTTTAGCCACAAAAATGTATCAAAAAGAACAGAAAACACAGCAAAACACCAGAGGTATCAATCTCAATCAACAGACAGGAAATGGGACACACCTGGATGCTATTTTAGCCTGCAGATGAAATAAAAACCAAACAAATAATCGAAACAAACCAACACACTGTGATACAGGAAAGCATTACAAGTGCCACTGTTGGAAGAGTCTTAGCTAGGATTGCAAAATGTATCTATCTGCCTCATCATCTGGTCTATATCCTCGCTAGCCCAGTAACATAAAGACACTTCTAATTTCATTTTGCAAACAGAACGAAGACAAGTAAAGACTCGCAGAATAGAGAGAACTCAAAGTGTCAATACCTGTCTTCTATGCATCTCTTCTACCATCACTAAAGAGGCAATTTAAAGGTCCGCATGATCAATCAACCTAGACTCCTGTCAAACACCTTGTAACGCCTAGCAATCCAATTTCAATCAGTTCTTCTTGCATTATTTGCTGCTCACATTATCCCTGCTCGATTCAACACAGCAATCAAATAAGCCACTACACAATACAGAGGGCTACAAGAAATGAATGAGACCAGTTATAAGACAGCATTTATGCCATTTCATTTCCTAAGTTTTCAGCCTGCAGTCCACACCAGATCCCCAGTTGGCATTTATCAGTATAGCTCTAATGACCCATTAGGCCAATTTAGACTGCTGCAGATCTGGCTGTTAGTGTTAGACTTCAGCATTAAGAAGTCCATGAAAAAGCACAGGTGGTATTATTGATTAATTGAAAAAACAGACAGATGCAGCTGTCCTTTTTCCAGACTCAGGATACATCTAATTTGCACTGGATATGCTTGTGTCTTCAAAAGCAATTATTAGTTTAGCTGTTTCATGCTAACACTAAGTAAAATACCATCATTTCACAGTATTTTCTTAACATGTACTTGTATACTACCATCATCCTCGAACTAATTTTACCTGTTTTCAAAGGTTCAAAAGCTAACTTTAATTCGATAAAACTTAAAATATATGTAAGGATCAAATAATCTGAAAATGGAATGTTTTCAGTCATGCACATGCCCAAAAACGAAGCCATGTCTTCTCTGGACATTCAGTGGCAATGACTGCAGCCCACCTAGACTGACAGTGTTTTGGCTTCAGTGTGACATTCACGCAGCTTAGAAGACAAAACACTGTTATCTGCAGTAATTCCATAGCTGGTGATATTGGTAAAGCTAAGGGTATTAGTAAAGCTGGCATTTACAGTGCTGTGATGATGCCAGCACATATTCTTCCATGTTTCCTTTGAACTCTCAAACAATCTGTGTGTCACTGTTTTCTTCTGGATAGAGACTGCCTTTATTACTTGGCCAGGAATATCACAGATCAAACTGCCTTAACATCCTCTTCCTCTCCACTTTTTAGCTCTACGTCATCCTGAATATTTTCAAGATACTTGCAAGGACTAGCTCATTTCTGACCCAGTTGGGTGAGTGACCTGCATGGAAGGAGACCCTTTCCTTTAAATCATTAAGTAATTCTTCAATAAAATGGCACTGGTAGACAGCATCTCTGTTCAACAGTCGCACCTCATACCCAAACACAATGGCAGCTGCTCCACAATGCTGCAAGTGCTGTTTTTTGAGGAGACTGTCCAAGTTCCACCATGACCAGTGGCTTTTTTTTTTCCTCTCTACCTTTCCTCCAGTTACAGACATATATATTAATTCAGTAATTTAAAACATTTTGAGTAACTGAGATTATTTTGAAAAATAAAGTCCTGTTTAGTCATTTGGGGATCAGCTCTACTGGGTGAAATAACAATACAGCAAGCCACCTGCAGTTACCTTGAAGAGGACCAAGTGGCGAGACCCAGATCTTCACACGTAACTCTGTTTAAAAAGTTTTTCCACAACTTTAACCTCTCTGCTGGATACAGAACTGCCCTCCTGCTGGGACACCACTGAAGCTGTCAGCATGTGAAACCAAAGCTCTCAGGTTCCTTCATCCCTCCAACCCACAGCTGTGATCCAGAATGAGGTGTGTAAGACAAATTCAGGACACAGCTTTGTGTAAGACAAATTCCACCACACAGGTGGAAATCTCTTCATTGCTCAATACTCATTTCTGCAATACACTCTCCCCCATTAAAGGTGTCCTAGTAAGGAGCCATGCAGGAACTGGCATTGCTGGATTTTTAGTTGGGGCAGTGTTTGGCATGCAGTGCTCCAGATGGTGTTGCAAGGACATTGTCCACCCATTCCCCCCTGAAAGCACTGTCAGCCATCAGACAGATCCCACATACAACAGAGGAGGCCTTTTCACAGAACTTCAGTTTTATGTTGTGCTCGTGACAGTAAACCATCCACTCTTGCATACGGTTAAAATGTTTAGTGTTTTTAAAACAAAGTATAAAAAGTAATTGCATGGCAAGTTGTTTCTCACCTATGAAAACACTTGATCTGTAAATCTTCTGTTATTAACAATATCACTGGCATATAAACAAAAAATGAATACCTCTTATCAGAATGCATGTTTTTAAATCTAAATATATCATCAAAATTAAAATTTGTAGGAAGCTCCAAAATCATTCCTACAACTGGTAATCAGCCATTTTTACATTAGGTTACTGACATACTTTAATTAGCTCTAATTCACAAATTATATTCACTGTCTAGAAAAACTGTGACACACTTATTATGAAGCAGTTGTGCATCTTTATCAGCATGCAGTCACCTTATTCTCAGAATTTACTAATGCAAAAAAAGGTATCTTTTCCCATCATGAATTATGACATACTTGTCTTTAGTTTTCTGAAAACCATGTACAAACTACTGGCTAAAAGCATTAAAATCTCTGTTCATTGGAAATGATCATGAAAAAAGGAAAAAAATCACTCCTTTGCTACAGGGACTAGTACTTTTCTCAAATACATTTCAGCAGGACTCAGAAACTAATCATCAGTTCTTCTGAAAAAAACTCAAGTGTATCATTCTATCTTTGTGTTCCCAAGGACCTTTGAGACCCTGCCTTGTGGGATTCTGTCTATTGCTCTGAGTCAATGACATCTAGGCTCTTCCAAATGACACGGTTTTAAGCCTGGTGGTGTTTAACTACAACATGCAGTAATACCGCCATTGAAGAAACACAATTTTAAATTGAAACTAAAGATTTCAACCCTTTATAACAGTGATATAGCTGTTGGTGTTACTGAGGTTCAGGTCTCACACAGTTCTTCAACATCCACAGTTGATTTCCAAGCATTGTTCCAGGCAGTTTTATTTGAGCTCAGTTTTAAAGTGCAGAGTTTTATTCATTTGCTGGATCTGCTAGGTGAAATGTAATCTTCCTGAAGCAGTAGTAACAAAAAACAAACTTGATGCAGGTAAGTGCAAGCGAAAGGAATAATCAGCACAAAATCTTGAGAAGAAAGGCTTTCAGATTGCAAGCTCTATTGTCTGAGAAGAAACTGGCAATACAATGCCTTCTATATTTGCTGAAGTGCACTTGAAGCACAGGAACTTCTCGCTCCATGCACTTAGCTACCCAGAGAAGCAGAGGATACATTCCACCTTTTGCCTTACCTCATATTGCATACTCATCTGTGACAAGATACAAATCCACATTTAACACTAATTCTTTCCCTCTTTCACAAGTCAGCATCCTTTGAAGAACTCCAGAAACAAGATAGTCCAATTATTTGCATACAAAGAGCCTGACTGATTTTCACCCGCCGAGCAGAACAGAGGTACAAAAGGGCACTACACTCTGGACAGTTAATGACACATTCAAGGGTGGCAAACCAAGTGTGAATGCAAGTGCTAGACACAGGTTTGTGTATGATGCTGCACATCAACAGCCCCTAAGGAGGGACAGGAGGCAAACAATCTGTGCTGAAACGCACCCAGTCTGCTGCATGCTCCTTTTAGAGGTTGCACACAGGCACATCACCCAAAAGGCTCCCCCATCCTGTGCAGCATGAGCAGCTGCAATGGAGACAGAATCTGGCCCTCAGTGTAGGAGGAAAACAAATAGTGAGCAGAACAGCAGTTCCCACCCTCATGGCACCATTTAACAGTTTTACCAGTATGTGACCTTTTGTTTGCCATCAAATCATCTCCCTAGCGTTCGGATCATATGTTTGTCTATTCATCAAATCCCCTGAACACTCAAACCACATACACAAAGGCTGTTTGGATCCTTCTTGCCTCTATTGTGGCAGCTCAATAACTAAGACAGGGAGCTCCCAGCTGGGTATCAGCAGCAGAGAAACACTGCACAGCCAGAGGGGAAAGACAAGTCAGTAGAGCACACTTACATAGGGAGAAAATTAGAGCCTGGAAACTCACCGAAAAGTCATCCCTTTTCTTCTGAGTGTCATAAAAAAAGATGCTCAAAATAATTACTACACTAGCAATGTTTAAATGTTAATTTGTACAATATTCTGTGGAGCATACAATTCTGATTGACATTTTGGCTAGAAAAGGAACCTTACTTAGCAATCTCTGTTTGCTGAATTAAAGCATTAATAGAGGTAGCTTGATAAAAATTATGTCACCCTGTTTGAAACCAAGCCAAAAGAAAGATACGCTTTTATGACTTTGCCCCTGCAATTGTATGCTGATATTTAGACCTACAGACTTTTAGGATGGATTTGAATCCTCACCATTAAAACTCAGAAACTGGGAAATCACTACAAAATTATAGCACTAAGACTGCCCCCAGCTGAAGAGGTTCTGTTTGCAGGAGCAGCAATTCATTGGGTATTTAATTTCATCACATAGAAGCATATTCACTTAGCTGGCCCATGCTTATCACACCAACTATCTTATCAAGGAAGCCTCTTGTCTAAATGGGTACTGGTTATCTAAATTCCTTCTGAGGTGAAAGAGAAGGACCTCTGGAGTCTATTTACCTTGTTCACATATCTGTGACTAATGTAAGTTAGGACACTTCATTAGTGAAGGCGATTCTTTTACTTCCTCTTCAAAGAGGAAAAACAGCTCACTTCAGTCAGCTAAAATTAGGTGAGACATGTCCCAGCACACATATCTCTGCTATTAATGAATGAGTCTTTAACGGGGGGGGAATATTACCTGTTTCTTACTAATGGGAAAATTAGGGTCCTGAGAGGCTCTAAGTTGTATTTTTAAAGAATTTGAAGTCCATCTACACTGAATGTTGAAGTTTAAAGTCTAAAACTGTAACCCTGAAAATCTCTCTGTGGCAGGCAGGTAATGAACAGAAAGTCTTACCTCTTTTTTGTCTCACTGAGGTCCAATTACAGCAGTTACACCTCTACAGGGCAGCTTGAAGAAGTCCTCAACAAGGAGCATGTCTGCTTTGCTTTAGGTAGGAATTGCAGAAACTTCTACAGAGACATAATGTGGGGATGCTTTTGTTATTGCTGGGCAGGGCTTACACAGGGCCAAGGTCTTCTGCTTTTCTGCTTTTCATAATGCCATGCCAGCAAGGACCCAGCATGCGAGGCTGGGAGGAGGCACAGCCGGGACAGGTGACCCCAGCTGACCAAAGGGATATTCCAGACCATGCAACATCATGCTCAGGCTATAATGTAGAGGCAAAGAAGAAGAAAGGGGGAGATATTTGGAGTGATGGCATCTGCCTACCCAAGTAACCATTTCATGGGATAGAGCCCTGCTTTCCTGGAGCTGGCTGAACATCTGACGATCCGTGGGAAGTGGTGGATGAGTCCTTTGTGTTGCTTTGTTTGTATATGTGGATTTTTCTTTCTCTGATAAACTGTCTTTATCTCTGAGTTTTTACTCTTTCAATTGTCTCCTTGATTCTGCTAGTGGGGCAACAAGTGAGCAGCTGTGTGGTACTTAGTGGCTGCCTGGGGTTAAACCATGACAGACTGGAGTAAGACTCCCAGTCTGAAACAGTGTTTCTCTACTGCAGTAATATAGAGAAGCATAAAAGACCAAACGAGATAGTGTTTTGCGGGAAATGCTGACTTAGGTTCAAGAGTAGAGGCCATTGCTAAAGGGATGGAGGCAAGAATCAACTCTCCACAGCTACCAGGACTCACCAGATGGGCAGAGGCAAGCTGGGCTCTGAAACCAGGTGTGAGCGCCCTGTGTTTGGTGTTTTGGGCAGAGAGGTGTGTACAAGGACAAAAAGAGGGAGAGCCTACAAGATCAGAGTTGCTGCCACAGGTCCTGCAGAAACACCTGCAGAGAAACACACCCTTCTTCTGCATGTTTGCTGAACATGAGTGGGGTAGGGACAAATGTACGTGGCTTCACACAGCCCAGAGACACCCACCATAACCCCCAAGTTCTCTGTAAGCTACGAGAGAGACAGAAATCCTATTGGGAGAAACAGCATACCAGCCCTAACACTTTCTGTTTGACAAACTAAAATTACACAAGCCAACTTGGTATTTCTCCCATGACATGAGAACAGTGCCCAGATGGTCAGTCCTTAGTGCACTGAGGGAAGCATTTTTTGGAACACAGTCAGCACAACCCAGGCTGGAATACACTCAATATTCAGACAGTAACAGTTGCAGGTTTCACAGACTGAGCTATTCAGACTGCATATATTCTTAGATGGCACTAGTATTAGTGTCAGGTCATATTTTTGTACGTAGCTTGAAGTCTGCTGCTTCCATTTCAGGCCTGGAGAAAGCTTTCTGTATCTAAAAGTTTATCCAATTTTTTCCAATTATAGCTGCTGGTCATCAGAAGTTATTACCTTTCCTACATGCCTGGGACTATCACAGTCATAAGGAAACTACTGCAATATGGGAAGATACTGAATTTGGTGTCTGAATGGAGATTACCCAAAATGAAGAAAAATGAAGTCATATTACTATTTAGTTCTCGGATTTTCACACCATGCCCAGAAGACCTATGCCCCCAAACCTCCAAGCATTATTCATTTTTAACTACTATATACAACTAAGTAGAGAACTTCAAACACTGAGCAATCATCTGTTTCACTCAGCCAAACTCAACCCCACAGGAAAAAACAGAAACAAGAAAAGTGTTCCCAAACACTTAAACATTCACGCAACAAAACCAAGCACTACACAGCAAAACCTATTACACTGCCAAAATAATCTGGCAACAGACAAAACAAGGGTAAAAATAATCTCACTAAGATCAAAACACCCACTGCCAGCAACAAATTAATCTGCAAACCTTATGAATGCATCACGAAATAACAATGTCAGAATCAACACCCTTGGACACAAACTTAAAGCTGAGTCCTTAAAAATTTCTTTAATAAAGAAGACTACTAAAAACCCAAGCCCCTTAAACCTTTAATATTCTTTGTTAACTGTAACTTCTTCATTAAGTGAATCCCTTTAATGCCTGGTCCATAAACTCAACTGCCAGCTCTTAACAGCACAGGTAACAACACTCAGCAATATGTGCTAGAAGTTTACATTTTCCTCTGCCAAATACATAACCTCTGAACTAAGACTGATCTGATACCAAAGGCTCCATTTTTCAGATGGGAAAGAAACTACAGAAAATGTATGAACTGTCAAGGTACAGAGGTGGCACTTTTTGGGAGGCAGAGCCCCCAGTCACCTTCACCAGCCCTCCCTGCTCACATGCCCAACTTCTTGCTCTGATATGCTATCAACACCTGAGGGGAGACACAGCTTAACAGGCAGCTCATGATCCAATAGAAAAGAAACACATCTATAAATAAAAAGCATTACACATTGGCAAATGTGCTGATATTCCGTCTATGTGCATCTTCCCACCTGCACAGCACTGGAAATTAACATTTTTGTAATTTGCTTGAAGAAACACACAGAAGGTCGGCTCGATCTTGTGATTTCTATGGATTATAATACCTGACTTGAATGCCAAACACAGTTTGGTATTTCCAAATATAGACCTTGCATGCATTTTTCTGAAGTGTCTCAGCAAAGGGCTGGACAAAATTTGATTTTCCTTCTTCCCAAAACTGATTATGCTCAGTGGCATATCCACTTCTATACACTCCCTCCCCATCCCTCTCAATTCTCTCAACCTTCTGTTAGCAGCAAAGAAACAAGAGGAAATTATAACCAACATCAGGTACATCTCAGCTGAAGTCTGCAACAGCATTTTTCCATTAACCAATCACTTACTTCCCAATAATTGTTTTTTATGTATTTGTAAGCAAACAGACAATGGTTTGTATCACAAAGGGTGCACAAAACAGATAACTATAGAGTTTCTTAATCTGGCTACATTCCTCCTGCAAAAGGTGGCTCTAGCTTTGCAGAAAACATAATGCAAAGGTACAATGGTGAATTGAAAGGTCAATCTGACCTTCACTTTGACAGGTTTTAGACATTAAAGGTTAATACACGCAAAAGAAGTTAGCTGAGTCTCAAAGACCCTTTTCCAAGCACTCTTTTGTGTACAGAAACAATGTTGCTATATAGAATCACCAAATCATTTACGTTGCAAAACACTTTTGAGATCATCGAATCCAACAAAAGACATTGCTGGACTCCGAGCCCACTAAAGGGAGGCACGAGTACAAGCAACACTTAAAACGACATTTTAACTGTCTTTAGATGGATTAATGCAAGCCTGTCAGAGGACACCTGCACTGACAGACGCAGCTCAGACTGCGGGGCTGCTGCAGGACACGGTGCCCACACTCTGTGCCCCCCTCCACGCACCCTGCGAGGGACTTGCATCCACAGCCACCTGCAGGGGGATGCTCCCAGGTGCTGCCCAGCCCCTGCGTGTTCCCGCCCTGCCACAGAAATGCTTTCATTAATGATACACCATAACCTCATTTTTCTTGACTCGAGTTCGCCTTCTTGTCATTACAGATGCAGTAATTAGTTAACGAGGATGACCTGCCATTGCTAAAAGACTAAGTTGCAACACAAGAACTCAATTGGCATGAACTAGATTTCCAAACCTGAGTGGAGCCATATCATCTCCTTTAATGGGAGATGTTGCAGCTCTGTGTCACACTGAAGTTTCTGCATTTGCATTTG
Organism: Eopsaltria australis; assembly: GCA_034509425.1. NCBI lineage: Eukaryota > Metazoa > Chordata > Aves > Passeriformes > Petroicidae > Eopsaltria > Eopsaltria australis. The sequence goes on along the minus strand of JAVTVJ010000858.1, from coordinate 101,437 downwards.
ATACTACAGATACACTTTTCACCCTGCCCCTCCTCCCCAGAAATACACACCTCTCCAGGAAATGAGAAGAGATCAATTCAAAGACAGATGGAAATTTAATTCCACCAAAACAGGAAAATTTTGAATAGAATATTTTTATCTAGGTAGTATTTGTGAGCTGGAACTCTGACAAGGACATACTGTAAACTCAAAAAAAAAAAAAAAAAAAAACAAAAAAAACCAAACCAAAACAAAAAAACCCAAAAAAACAAAACAAAACAAAAAAAACCCCAAAAAACCAAAAAAAAAAAAAACCAAAAAAACCAAGCAAACAAAAAAAAACCCCCAAAAAAATCCCCCAAAAAACAAACCAAAACCATTCCTGTTCTAAAATAAAAGCAGTGCTATTTAATTACATCACGGATTTCTCCTCTAGCAAAAGCATCAGCTAAGCAAACAAAATATTTTAGTATAGAGTTGTGATTCCTTATGGCTTTGGCCAGGTTGACAAATAAAACTAGCATAAACCTCAAAACCTGGGAGGCAAACAGTTATCTCATTAAAGTGCAGCACATTAACTTGCCATCAGCTCTGCTTCGTGCTGTGCTGTGAATAAATTAAATGTGAATTCAGAAGAATTCTGACTGTCTGTGTCTGACAAGCTTTATTACAGTGCATATACCAGCAATCATCTCCCCAGTTTTGCAGGAAAAAAAGCCACAAAAAAAACTATTAAGGAGGCAAGAGCAAAACAGTCCAAGTTTGTCTCTTCTGGCAGTGCAGTAGCTAAACCTATAATACCAGAGATGGCCTCACATAAATGCTTTGATGGCAAATGCATAAATTGAGCTGATCTTTTGGGCAGCCACCAGTGAAGCAGATATTTTGGTGACCTACCATTAGCAGCTTCTCCTTGTGGCCAAACCTACTGAGAGTCTGTGGTTTATGCAAAAGCAATCCAAGCTCTCTCAAACAGAAATGCAACCTGAGCACTGACTCTGATGGATTTTGGCTCAGTCAGGCACAGGGGAGGTCACTGAATAATATATTTTCCTGGGGCAGAAGGAAACATTTCCTTACTTTCTGAAGTTCTTTGTCCTTTTTTCTTGTGTTACTTTATCTTGGAGCATGAAGAGGCTCCAATATGTTAGCTGTGTTTCATCCATTTCAATGAGGCAACACTTAACCACAAAAAGCAGGTATTAGCATTTCTTTTCTACTATATTTTCTGAAGTTCAATCTCACTAATAAATATCAGGATTTGTGACCATCATAATGTATTTCAAAATACAAACATAATAAAAATGAATGTGTTTTAATCAGGAAAAACCATCACACAACCAAAACACAAACAAGAACAGAAGTGAGACAACCATCACTCCAGCTGGCTCAGGTCTCCCAAGACATTAACAGAAATGAGAGTATTCAAGACTGCAAGCCATTGATCCAGCACAAAGAAGAAATGCGCAACTACGTAAGTTTTGTATCTGTGCTTATATTATATTATTCTTCAGATTTGCCCAATAATAATGTATAAATATATGATCTCTGGCATGAGCTTTTAAAGATCTTATGGCTGGTTTTCCTCAATGGGTGCAGCATGACATGGTGACCATCAAAGGGTATGGAAGAACAGAATTTGGGACATTGGCACAACTACAAATAGTAGCACATGGTCAGAAAGACTTAGAGGTCCTGGAGCATGTCCAGAGAAGGGCAACAAAGTGAAGGGTCTAGAGCACAGGTCTTGTTCGAAGTGGCTGAGGTAGTGGAGTGGTTTAGGTTGGAGAAGGCTCAGGTGGAACTTCATTGCTCTCCACAACTCCTTGAAAGAAGGGTGTAGCCAGGTGGGGGTTAGCCTCTTCTTCCAAGTAACAAATTAAATGAAAAGAAGAAATGGCCTCAAATTGTGCCAGGGGAGGTTCAGATTGGGTATTAGGAAGAATTTCCTTCACTGAAGGGATTGCAGGCATTGGAAGCACCTGCCCAGGGAAGCAGTGGAGCCACCATCCCTGGCGGTTTTAAAAGATGTGCAGACATGGCATTAAGGGACGTGACTTAGTGGTGAATCTGGCAGTTTTAGGTTAATGGTTGGACTTGATAATTATAGAGCTCTTTTCCAACTGAAATGATTCTATGATTTTCTTCTATTAAACAAAGCACCTTGGCCTTTGGCAAAATAAAATCTTGTAGCTCCATGCTCATTTAACTTGCAGATGCATTAAACCATATAATGTCAACAAGTCTCTTGGACAGAAGCACACTGAATTTCTAGTAGTTCAGACTGATGGGGAATTAAAAATTAACCTTTCACTCATCAATATTTTAATGCCCTATTAGGTTCCATTCAGTAGAGAATGTCCTTAGCACATGTCCTTACGAAACACTCACAGCAAAGCTGGAGAGGATGACAAGCATTTAACTGAAGAAATTAGAAAGGCACAGGATTTGCCTAAAGCCTTCAGTGATATAGCCCGTCTCATTGCTAAAAGTCATATTGCTTCAGGTGACAACTTAGTTTATAGATAAAATCTGTGCATTCCACAGAAGGTTCCCTCTGATTTTGGTCAGAAGTCCTGAAGGAGCTCACCCTGCACTGCTGACCACACAGAGACAGTGCTTTCCCAAGGGACATTTTAGCCACTAAGCAGGCTTGGAGGCAGAGAAATGGCTTTTGATCTGTGGCCCTAAATCCTCCCACTTCATCACCAAAGACAAAGCACCAACTCCAAGACACTCGCAGGGAACATGTCTCTGACAGGGTTACTGAGCTGAAGTGTAATCTTGCAAACATGTAAATTCAAAGCATGGGGTGCTGTAAGTGCCTGGTACCCACGTGCACCAGGAAAGTGGGTTGCACCTCTCACGTAAAGGACTTCTAGGGAATTAAAGCCTCCCCACAGCAAAACAAAATTCCCATATCCACTTTTATCCCCCTACTAGATTTCTCCAGCCAAATCAGACAGGTCATGTACAGGTGCTGGGGGAGAAAAAAATAAACTGAGAGAAAGGAAATATTAAATGAGAGTTGTCCAGACACTATGTGATTTCATGATTTAAATCAACTTCTCTGGCATTTACAAGTGGTAGAGAAGTAAAGATATGAAATACCTAGTAAATATTTTGCTTTGACAAATATGCTGTTTTTCTCTGGCAAGCAGTACAGGAATCACTGTACCTGAGCAGACACAACTTAGGCATGTTCTCTGAGAAGTTCTATATGGGCTCTTGCTGCTCAACTGCTTCTGCACTACCTGCTGTAGCGCAGCCATGTGCCCAACACTGCCACACACAGAGAAAACAGAGGAATAGAGAATTGGAGAAAACTGTGGCAATGTTTACTCTGAAAAAGGGCTGTTGAGCTTTTCAGGGTTTCCTACAAAGACATAAAAACTTTCTAAACAGGTCTTCCTTTTCTAACTTGTTCATCTATCACTCAATTTGTCCCATACTCTTTGTGCAGCTTGAAAATTAAAATTTAATTTCATCTCTTATGAACTTTCAACAGGGAGTTGTCACCTGACGGAAAAAAATATATGTGCATATATGCAAACACACCCATACACACATACTTATTGGGAGTCAATGCAATCATTAGCCCACATCCAAATTATTGTACCAACTAACCAGGTGATTACTTTACATCACATGCAACCTTGCTCTTTATAAGTTAAAGGGAAAGTCTGCTTTCCCGGGGAGGAAAAATTTTCTCTTGTCTTCAAAAAGGTAGAGTTCAAAACAATCAGGATTTGGCCCAGGAATAGTTTTTCAATTCCTGAGATCTCTACTCTCTCTCACTCAATCCAAAAAAGCCCAGCAGCCAGTCCAACACTAAGTGTGGCTCTTTATCTTGTTTGGTTTTGGAGTGGGGTGTTTCTGTTTGTTTGTTTCATGGAGTTTTTGTGGTTTCGATTTGTTGTTTATTAGGGTTCTTATAAAGAATTAAAAATTTTACTAAAATTACCCCTGTGTAGAACTTATGTTTGCTAGGCCACAGGCAGTGTCTGCCCTGGACATCTTACAGTCTACAAGGAGAACAGACAGACAAAAAAAGTGCAACAGAAGAGAAAGAAAACCACTGGTGGCAGCCAAAAATGTAGAGAAATTTCAAATCCCTGTTTATATTAATGTTGGTTTGGCCTACCTGCACACTGCACAGGAAGAGTAACCCTCCTCAGCTCTCCTGCACAGTGGGATGATCTAACAAGGACCTGACTCGAAGTAAGACCATGCTCATCTCTGGCAAGTGTTTGCTCATGGAGATGCCCCTGCTTCCTGCAGGGGGTTCGGGTGAGATTGACTTTCAAGGTCCCTTCCAAATGGAACTATTCTGTGACTCTACAATTCTAAGCAGCTGCACAAATTCAACAAGATTTAAAATAATACATAACTACTCCTTTCAGCACACAAGGCCTGTGCCCAAGTCCAGTGCAGATGTTTGATCTTCAAGCCCTCAAGAAGAACATCCAAGCTAGAACACTCAAGTTTGCACAGAGGGCAGAGGAGCAGGTTGGTCGTGTGAGTCCACTTTTAACAATGGGTTTCAAAGAGCTAACTTCTGTAATTCAAGAAAGAAACCCCAGAGACTAAAACATCTCTTTGTAGTAAAAGTGAGCGAGTAGTCTGGAAGCACAGATATGACTGATACCACTCCTTTCACTCAGATTCAAGGAGGTAAGTCAGCAACAAAGTTCTGTGTTCAGCTGGTTACAATATTTGATGAAGAGAAGGTTAATCTTTCTGGTACTTTTAACAACCACCTCTCAAATCAGTGGTACAGCTGGTGTCCGACATAAGGGCAAGGACACTGAATATTGTCAGCTCCAACATACCAATTAAGCAGTGATGAACTCTGAGGAGAAAAGCCATACTGTGTTTTAACCTCTTTACCCTTAAGAGCTGTACGCAGGTGATAATTAATTGAGCAGATCACTACAGGTGAAAGCCGAACTCAACATCTGGAAAAAGCCATGAATGAATGAATGAATGAGATATACACACACACATTTCTAAAATATACATATACACACACACACAAATTAAAAACAATTCTTCCTACATACATATGTATTTATATATATACATTAATTAAAAAGTGTGCAGGACTTGTTTGAATGTGAGCCTCAAGAGTACCCCTGCAACATGTACAGACACCTCCAAAAGGCTGGGATGGATCCTTGCAATCTTTTGTTACATCCTAATACCACTCACTGTCCTTTCCAGGAATTAAAGAACACATGGTGAAATCAGCAAGACATCCAGACTAAGACAGACAGTAGTCTGCCCTGCATTAGGGAAGAGGGAAGCACCCTGAACATGGTCGCAGAATGGGGTCACTTTTAAAATGCCTTGAAAACATAAAAAATTTCTCATCTGCAGGAGGGTCCACATACATTTACTTAAGGTTCAAATGGGTCAGCTTAGGGCAACATGTACATGGACCTCAGCAGTGACCTAATTCTGACTTCTTGACAGCAGTTTCATGATTCCCAGATGCGTTTAGAAATTCAAATTTGAGCTTATACCAGTTCCCATGAAAGTAAAATCATGTATCCATGTTGCCTGAGCAAGCCAGACAAAATCCCAAACAGCACTTGTTAAATATGTTAAGTATCAAAGAAAAATATTTGCATTCTGTTAATCTTCACTTGATATTAAGCATGAAGAAGCCTGAAAATATATACAGATATTTGTTTCTTCTGAGGCCAGTGCTACTGATAACCAAGGAATTAAAAATGTTTTCATTAACTTTATTCTCCTGTTGATGAGCTACCAAAAAGGTTCCCTGTCTTTATATGGATTGCTTTTTTTTATCCATTATGTTAAAGCTCAGCTGTTCACACTCCTAGCATAGGATTCACTATTCATATTATGTATCTTAGCCCACAGTTTGTTTTGAAGCAGTGAATTTGGCTGGGACTAATAGTACTGTCTGCATTTTGCAGCCTATTTATCAGTCAGATTCATCAATTTATTCTCCTATGAGTAGTGGTGAGTAAACTCCCACAAATTGTTCTCCCACACATAATTGGTTTGTGTAAGAAAGGTTATGCAAGTGTTCAGGGAAGTTCACTTGGTCAGTGCATTCAAGAAGGACCTTTTTGTAATTTTAATTTACTGTCTCCCAAATGTTTGTAAGCCACTGAACCAGGGTCACAGCCACAGTGCACCCTATTCACATTCTCACTTTTCCTGTTTTGAGCGTATGAGTAAACATTTAGAATTTAAGCTTTTATAAAACATCTTGAGAACAAAGCTCTACCTAAGCAATTCTGATGACAAAAGGATTATACTTTAGATAGAAAAACTGAAGTATTGCTGGAAACAATTCCTTATTGCTACACCTTGCTCTGTCTAATTCAATCTACCCACTACAGTCTGCGTTTATAAATTCATTCTAAACAGTCCATATTTGACATCTACCTCTGCTGCAGAAAATGTAAACATCCAAAGAAAAACCCTTACCAAACATTACTTTTTCTTCCAAAAAACAAAATACCTAATTCCAATGCTACAAAATAAGAGTTTGATTTTTAAAATATTGAAGATGAAAAATACCACAACTAATGTGAAAAGACAGTAAGGAAAGCAAAAATTCTACAAGTCAATGTGACTACACTATCTGTTATGTAACACAAATAAGTAGTTCTAGTAAGTATGAAGGGAAGAAATAAAGTAAGAAAAAAAATTCTAGTTACAAGAAATTGTTGAAACCATGATTAAATGTCCTTGATTAACTGTACCACAACTACTACTCCTTGTTCAGTCTGGAGAACAATATTGTCCCAGGCCACATATTCTCTATATAATGTCTAAGTGAATATTTTCAGATATCACTGCCTGCTTCTGGCTCCTAAAAACCATATTTCCGCTCCTAAAAGCCAAAAAATGATTCAGTGCTTCAGGGCATGTACAGGTGAAGTAATCATTTAGTCATCCAGGTGAAGTTCTTCCTGAAGCAGACAGCAAAATTGGCATTGCGGTGAAATATCCTTTCATAACCTTGTCAGAAGTAGCCTCTGCCTCCTGAAGAATTTTAAAAAAATTTGTGTATTTAATAAAAAGTAGTGATAATGGTTTAGTTTTTGACAGAGATGTCTGCAAAATGGTGAGAGTACCATACTTTCCAGGTCATGCAGGTAACAGAAGGCCGCTTACTTTTGTTAGACCTAAAATAACAAGACATGTCCATTTCACTAAATATTTCCTATACTATTTAAGCCACTAAGAAATAACATTAATTTTTTATGTGTGCTCAACTATCAACCTACACTTACATATTCTATTGTTCAAGAGTGCCTGAAAGGTAGTATTGTAGAGGAAAGTAATTTTACATGGTTGGTTTACAGAATCAGAAAAACCCAAGGGGTTTAACAGACAGTATCTACAGATTCACACCAAAATCATATTAGAACAGGCTGTTCAACAAACACAGATTGCAATAACTAGCTCCACAAGAGATGTGGCTTTAAAATACTAGAGGCTGGAACATACTTTAATTCCTGAGTATTTCTAGCTCATCTTGGCCCTTTACCAGGAGTTTCCATCCCACAAGTCCTGTTTCTGGTCTAAGTCCAAACTCACCAAAAACTGAAATATGTAACGTAAGCAGTTAAAAACAAAATTTAAAAAAAAAAATCTCTATTTCAGACATCACAGAGAGGGAAGCTTTCAACAAGAAATCTTAATATATGTAGTTTCAGTAAAGTACAGCATTGTGTACAGGAGACATTCACCTCTGAATCCTTTACAAAAGATGTACTATTCATAAAATGACCCAGACACAAGTGAGAAAACCTTCAAGTTATGGAAAAAATCACAGAATAAAAATCCTTAGTGACTGACCTGGGAGGCTTTCTGAACAGAACTAGATGGACATCTTTCATGGTCCTGAAAAAGCATGCACCTCTTCATCCAGCCACACCAAAAGACTTAGACATGTTTCAGTGAAACAAAGGCAAAGTTTATGTCGGTTTCAGTAGCTGACATAACTGCAAGAGTATATAAAACAGCCAGCAGATCTACTTGCCCCTGTTCTTGCTATTCCCTGTAGCTCTGCATATGGTCACTTCTGGAGAGCAGGACAATGGGGAGATGGCTGTACTGCTATTTACATGAAAATTTAAACATAACATTTTGGTTTGAAATAAATACTTCGGGTTTGATACAGCTTGCTTAAATAATACATACACTTTAAATGACTGAAGTAAAGCTTTTAATTTTTGAATGAGAGAATGCCTACATTCCATCCCAAACAGGGTATTCCTTTTTTGCTGTCTTTCATCAACTGCCGATGAAGAAATGCATTTGTTATTTTCCAAGTTCCTTTCCTCATAATACAGCATTTACTGGAAAATGGACAACAGTAAGACCATTTCAGATCAAGGTTTCTTTACCTCTAAGGCCACAATAGGTAATGGTTATTGATGCTGGGCTGTTGCCTTGCATGGAAGAAATCAGTTCAAGCCATGGAATAATTCAATTCGATAGACTCTACAGCAACCCTGAAACCTCATGCTAAGATGGAGTGCTTTTTCTAGAAAGAGTTCTGATCTCACTTGTAACAGATTTCTCTTCTCAATCTATCAGTTGTTCTAGCAGTCTCATCGGTAAAAACATGCAGTTTAATTTCAAGCTGAATATATATGGAGAAAAATGACATTTATATTTCACTTCTTGACTACCCCCAGAGTATGCTGTGATAGTTATATTCCTACCAGAAAGCCATTCTGAAAAATCATTGCTCATATTCTTTAATCAGACTCAGAAACATTTTCATACCCTGTAGGAAGAGACAGCTCCATCAAAAATATGACTCTCACAGGGTTTCTAACACCAACTTTCTTCATGGTCTTGATGTAGCAAATGGTCTCTTCAGGATTTTGTAATTTCTAGTATCAGAATAAAATGTGTCATTAAAAGCTTTAAAAGGACAGCTCATGGAATAACTTACGGGACATCATCTTCAACTGACACCCAAGGATACAGAGACTGAAATGCACAGACAGGGCAAAGATCCCAGAATCTTCTGGTATCGCCAGCTTCCTCCTGTTCTCTTTACCTGGGATAAGCAATTCCTCACCATTTACTCTTCTTGAGGCTTTGAAATTCAACTTTGATACACTAAACAGCAATACTCTCTTCCTAGGCAACCAGAGAACTGTGATTATGGAGCACAGCGCAGTCAAAAACATAATTTTATACAGAATGACACTGTCACATACCTGAACCTCGAACACACTTTGAAAGGCACAATGCCTTTATGAGGGTAAGAAGAGGATTGCATTAAGGGTACAAGGGCTGTTCGAGCAGAATGAACAGTGCAACAAATACTGTGGTGATTGTGGGGTTTTAGCTTGGTTCTTGCTTTCCTTTGCAGATACAGGGACAGCTCAGAAAGTCAGCATCACTGCCTAGAAAAGAATATGGTAATTTCATATCACATAGACTCCCCAATAGGTACCTCAGCATTTTAACACACATATTCAGAAGCTGTGCAAACTGAAAGTAATAGGAATTCTTTTTCAGTACATATCACAAGAAAAGCTTCAGAGAGGGAGACGCTAGTCATTTTTTTCCACATCACCAGACCTTTTGTCTTCATCTTATGGAAGCATTTCTACAACACAAGACGTGACTAGCACCCCAGAAGAACACATGGAGAGATCAAATTTTCTGTCTGGATCTTGCAGAGGTTAAGGATGAAATGCTGCCAGAGAACAACAACAGTGTAGGCAGTACCCAAAAATAATAGTTGAGCCTGCCTAAAATCTGATGGGAGGTGAGGTACAGACAACAGCTAGGGAAGTGCCCTGATATAGTACATGGTCAGGTGTGTCCCATGGGGCAGGGACAGCTAACCTCAAAGTATCACTGTATATTGAAAAGTAATATTACTTTTAATTGTTAATATATTTCTTTGCATCTTCCCTGCTTTACATTTTCTTCTAGGACAGAATGTGCTTTTACTCCAGGAAATAACTAAAATATAAATTTACTTCTCACCTGAGTTACACCAATGTCTACTTAAAGCCCAGCTGGAGGTTGCCATCCTCCAGTTAAGGAGAGGTTTCTTATAGTATAAATAGTCCTTTCAACAGGCTGGTTCACGTAAAAGACCTCATTGGTAAGAGAAAAAGAATCCAAAATTTGCTGCTTGATAAGTAGTGACTTCTGCATAATCATCAGGCTGTAATTCAATTAGTTCAGACTCCAACACACACACAACAACCTAGACACAGGCTCCAAGGTCACAGATGTTGGCTCTTTACCAGACCTACTCATCATAAACCTTCACTATAAAAGAGTACTGCATTTTGACAGAGTTTAAGATGCCCCCTGCAGAGAAGAGCTCACGGAGCAAGTCAAGTCATATAAAAAAAATCAGTCTTCCAGTGCCTGCCCAGGCTTTTCATATGGCATGTGAAAACCATTAACCAAAGCAATCACAGCATCAAGTTTAAACAACAGCAGGTGTGGTAACTTACCCATAGTCTGGATTAGAAGCAAACTCTAAATTTACAAATCTTCCAAACTTGTCCCTGATGAAGAAATATAAATGCATCTTAATTGCTACTCTCTAAACTACTTCTTCTAAATGCTTTCTGCTGGAAAGTAATCTCAATTTTCAAGAAATCAATAAGGCATGGATGAACACTTTTCATCTCCTAAGAAGTTTCTGGAAGTGTTTTGTGGAGAGTTCCCTCATGAGCAAACCCTCAGCAACACACTGCCAACCTGCAGTGGACAGGCGCATCAGCTGCAACAGACAATGACCAGTGCTCCTGGAATCCACCTGACATTATCCACATTTAGAGTAACATGTGATTCTTAGGGATGGTCCTCTGCAGGGCTTTGTGAGTCCCTTCCAACTCAGCTTATTCTGTCCATACTGCATCTCATCTGCAGCCACACCAGACCCACCACCTCTTTGTTAAACATCACAGTTCTGAGCACGGGGCTAACGCCAGTAGTCGTGATTTCTTCCCAGCTGCCTCAACTCTCATAACCCCAGCTTCTGTCCCCCCTCCAAGTATCTTTCTGAATTTAACATGTTTTAAATCCCCCTTCTAAAAAGAAACCCTGACTTTCAGTTTATTTTTATCCAAATCAAGTCCATTTCTCTCCAGCAATATGGGCCGCTGTTTTCATGTCCTTCTTTACATTGCTATTACTTGCATATTTCAATAATGAGCTTGTTCTCAGCTAGGTTGTTACTGAAAAAATATCAAATGAAAAAGAATCCAAACATTTCAGCAATGAAGAAGCAGCCTATTCAGTACCCAGTTTTACCAGTTCAGTGCTGCCTTCAGTAGCAAGCCATTCAGAATGACTGGATGCAAACACTGCTACCAAGATTTAGTTTGGATTTTTTTAGCACGTTTCATACACAACAGGACAACTGTAAAGAAGTTTTAACCTGTTGTTTTGACAAAGTCATTAATCAGCCCCACTCTTCATCCCCAAAGAAACTCCTTGAAGCTTATTTTTCTGAAGTCATCATGAATTCATTGCTAAGAAGAGCAGCAGGAAGTGTGTAACAGCAGGCATAGGCCTACTGGCAAACACCATTTCAGGGCTTCAGTAATCTCATATTCTGATTTAAATTAAAGCTATAAAAAATTTAAAGCTATAAAAAAAAATTGTCAACAGTTTTCACTTTAAACATCCTAGCTTGGCACTCATGAAGTATTTCAATATTGCAATATTGTTTGATTGCAGCACCAAATTGCCAGAACACAGCCCCATTCTGCTGTGAGCTTGCAGAAACCTTTTACCTGCATGGTTTATCACTCGCTTTACTAAAACTTCACAGCAAATTCCCACACTCACATTTTTTAAAGTAAGGCCTGGGCTGCAATGGTATACAGATGGTTCTCTACAAACAGGGGTGCTGAGTACAAAATTTACTAGATAGGGGTATTGCAGCAATGCATATTTTTGGAACATGAGAACAGCAGAAGTAAAATAGTTTTTTCAGAGCCCACAAAAAACTTAGCAGCTGGTGAAATGCCTGGGTATATTCTGTTATTTAGCAGTAAAATGCAGGCCTTGTTACTATAAACTTCACTTATTTTCCCCAACAGCAGTGTAATTAATATCTGTGTCCCCTCTTTCTGAGCACACATTTTCCTTACCTTCTGCTGAAGTCTTCAAAGCAAAATCAGGCAACAAAAGACTCCTGGGCTATGCTCTAGATGCTTTCTGGAGCAATACTCTGCAAAGAGATGGAGCTAAATCTGGCAGTGCTCACCCCCTAATCTCCACGTAGAGATTTAGGGTAGTAACCTAAATGGCTCATCTGCATCCCTCCATCCTTCAGAATATTTATTTCTCTTTTTTTACTTTATTCTCTCTCTTGCATCATTTTGGGAGCATGGGTGAAGCTACTGCTGTCTTCATGCTTTCAGGCAGTGCTTATGAGGCTTTCAAGGGCTCACACCTTCCCTCTCCCCAGTAGAACACATTAAAGATTACAGCAATATGCAACTTGCTTAATAACCTTCACATCAGGAAACAATCCCACACTTTGGTCTTGACACAGGTAACTGAAGGACGCAGCTAAAACCAGCTGTCTGTGGCTCCCAGGCTGAAAGGGGAAGTGCTGCCGGATGGCACTGGGAAACATCCAGTGCACTGTCGAGGCAGTAACTCCAAGACAGCACATTCAGCCCCTAATGTAACTCAGAATGTGCTGCTAACTGGCCTCCCTTGCTCTGCAGAGCTTGCACACCTCCCATTTAGCTGGAGCTGCTGAAACCCTTTATTTGATTTCCAAGTGAAGCCAGAAACCTTATCTCCTGCAGCTCACCCTCTAATCCATGGAGATCTGCCAAACCACTTACAGCCTGGTCTCACCTCTGTCTGGTGCTTCTTTTCAGAGACCATTTCAGAGGCGGGCGATGCAATGCAGTGCTTCCTATGCCATCACATTTGATGAACATGTGTTGCTTTCCTTTGAAAAATGTTTCCTTTCCTTGCTGGTATGACATAGTGCAATGCACACATCTCTCACGTACATAAAAACCTGATGTGTCTGCTGTCATGAGAAGTTTTGTATACCCTCTTTCTCCTCTATGCTTAGGAAAACGCATGGTTTAAAGGTCACTAAATTAAGGTCTATAAAACACAGGTTCATTTTCCATTCCTGTCTCAGCATCCTCTATTTTAATCAAGTAATTTAGTTTTTCTGTCAACGAAATGTGGAAAGCATCATGTCATAATAGAGAAAATGAATCCTTTGTAAGTTGTGTTTGACATGGAGGCTATGGAGATGGTTAAAACATACACACACTTTCCGTGCTCTGACCGTTTCTTTCAGACTAGCTTTAAGCCACTCTCTTTGGCTCAAGCATCAGCAAAAGCCAGAAGTCAGATGCCCTGTCCTAGACCAGCCCCATTACCAATCACCAGTGTTTTTACATGCTGGTAATAGAGCTGCATCTGCTTGGCTGGACTAAAGTCGAAGCCACCATGTCTGGTCACTTGCACTGTGATGTCCCAAGGATCTTCAGCTCTACTACTCTTCTCAGTGCCCAGTCCAGGTATCAAAAACTCCGTAAATCCTTACCAATATATAACTCCATGTGGTGTTTTTGACAGCTACCCTTCTGTTCTCCCCAGCATAATGTAAACTACCTGCTTTCAAGCCGTCACACAGCAATGCAACATGAAAATCCAGCCTAGATCAGAGACCAAAGGAAGAGGATTGGTCTTTTGGAAGAAGCTGTTTAAAAGAGATATGATGAGCTTTGGTGTTCCAGGGCTTCAGAAAACAGAGCAACGCTGCTGTTATGAAACAACCGTATGCAGCCTCAAACAGCCCAAATTTTAAAGCCCTTTCTTGGAGAGTATTTTCTGTTTCAATGCCTATCTCAATTCCATAGTAATTCCATGAAAAAAATTACTACATCTGCATTGGGAGACAAAACAGAAATTTCAACCTTTACTTACTCTTGTTCCAACAGTTCTCCAGACTTCAATTACATCAACATCTTAAAAGATATGTTAAGACCTTGAAAATAAGCCAGATTGTTTTTGAAATACTTTGGTCTAAATATTAAAACATATTATTGCAAAAAAATGTTAATACACCGTGTTTTCTACAATATAAAGGAGCAAGTCTGTGAAAGGCCTACTAGCTCAAACAGCATCACAATACAGATAAAACCCAAAATATCACTTAGTGGTATTTCAGCCTCAAAATAATCAATTAGACTATATGCTATTTCCTCCTCTTCTGTACATAAGGGTCTGATCTAGCACCATTAGTCACCACAGTGTATGTGTCAGCTGACTTTGCATTGCAATAGGTAAAATTCCAAAACCTGCTTTTCTCTTGTTGTTCCTCAATTTATATTTAGATCATAAGCAAAGACAATGGAATTTCTGGATAAAGCTGAACCATAAAGCCTGTGTTTTTTTTCACTCTGAAGATAGATTATTTTTTCTTTAATGTAGCTATTTAATAATGGTTCACCTAAAGACTATAAGGAACATAAGCTGGTACTTTTCTTTCTGACAAATGCATTACATTGGGTATTTTAGACGGCCATATTTAAGTTCATCATCTAGTCAGCATTGCTTTCTTTAGCTGTTCACAGAAATTTATTCATCAAGAGCTAACTGAGACAGACTCAGTGCACAAAGTAGAAATACAGTTACTGCTCTGATTTGGTGACATTTCATACAGATCTGCATTTACACATGGTGTAAGGCAGTGGAAAACCAGACTCAGATTGATGTTAGATTCCTTTCAGTGAGTGAATTCCTGTTATCCAGTAAACTGCTGAAACTAAACCGAAGGGAAAAAAAGCACCAAAACCATGAACTGAGTAGAACTGATGAAAAAAAGTTCACTTTAAACATAGTACTTCCCTTCTCTCCTCCTGGATCTTTCCTGGTTTGCCTGTAAGTTGGTGTGAAATTTTTAAAACACATTCCTTTGTCTTAGTAACTTGTAAGCACTGTTTTAATCTAGCAATCAGAAAAGCAGGCATGTTATCCTATCCTCACTTACTTTCAAATGTGATTTCCACAAAGAATACTTCTCCATATCTCTTCTGGTTTTACATGTCCCCTAACTATTTCTGGCCTGTATCCCACACTTAAGACAGAGCTGAAGGAATACCTGATGGAAAGTGAGATGTAAAAGGGATTGCATTTTGCTTCTTGGCTTCTGCATTGCAGGAACAGAATGCTCTTGTAGACAATAGCAATTTCAAAATGAAAAGGCATTATCTCTCACTTGACTTGGAGAAGCTGCTTTCAAGGAATTTAGTTTGTTTATCAGCACTTCTGAATACCTTTTGAAATATGAAAACAATTAATAAAATCTAAACATTACAACAAAACACCACCATCTTCCTTCTCCGTGGGAAAATTCAAGGTAATTCACAGTCTAGGACAGATTGCTTGAAGATTAAAAAACCTTCTCTCTCTTAGTACATTTGGGAAAGCAATGCCAAATAAAGGTATAATCCAGTTCTGAAAACTACAAAGGCCAGATGAGTAAAGGGATATGTGTAGGGGGGAATCTTTCTTTATTTTCACCTTGTCCTTGAGCCTTTTCTGTGGTAACAGATCAGAGATGACACCAGAGCCAGGGCACTGAACTAACTGCACCTTTGATCTCCCTTCAGCACAGCACTTTGCTCCCTGGCCCTAGAGCTCCACCTTCACATCACTCAGTTTAACCCTGTTTCAATTTAATCCTCGTTCTGTTTATTTATCCTGATACAAATAGGGCTCTCCTGCAAAACTGAAGTCACTTTCTGATACCAGAGATTACTCTTGGTTTTGTGAAGGATGCAGCCTCAAAGGAAATGGTAAGAATTCTGTGGTGTACAAAGCGCATTAATAAGCAGCTAGAAACTGAAATCCTAACATGGACCAGATCACCCAGCCTTACAGTGACTTGCTCTGACCTCTGCAGGGCAGAAGGATGTGACAGGACCAAATACATAATGGCATAAAAGCCAACCATGTCTTTGCAGTACCACCAGGACCACGTCATCCTAAGCTCTCAAAGAAGTCAGTGCTGGTTTTATTGGTTCATACTCTGTTTTTCAGTAAGAAGAGTCTGAAGCATTGCTAGCCAGTTCATTAGAAGTGGTCTTAGAAATACCAGTTTTTTCCATATTGCACACTGTGATTTCTAAAGGAAATCCTGCCTCATGCACACTAGAAGCAACAGCATTCACTTGTACATGTGCTGTTCATGTCCTTCACAGCGTCCCTTGGCTTGCTTCCCCTACAATACAGCTACATCCAAAAATTACTGAAGCTGGCTTGTTTTCTTCTTATGTATTGTCAACTTATAAAATGTTTCTCAAAACACTCACTAGGCACATGCACTAAATAACACTTGGCTGAAGGCATGAGTCCAGCTCCCTCTCACAGCAAGAGCCTGCACTCCTAGATAAGCCTTGAAGCATATCTCTAGACATGTGTTCCCCATTCCTATTCTGGACAGCATCTGTTTTGAGGTGATCTCTCCTACTTGAAAGAAGAACAGCTGTCAATTTTGCACCAAAAGCAGGGGAAGCCAGGACTTCAACTGAGCAATGCTCTGCAGATTACAGTTCATCAAAATTGAGTATTTCCATACTGCTGGCAAAGTTCCACTTCAACCACAGAAATGGCGAGAAAACTATATAAGATGGGGGGAAATTTGAAGCATTAAAAATAAAATAAAACAAAACAAAATAAAACTAACTAACAAACACACAAACATGGCTCAAAACAGACAAGTCCAGGTTTGGATTCACATGGTCTAAGTGTCCTGAATTTAAACAAAGGTTTTCTATATCAAAAAAATACTGATGCAACCTCCTAGAAGTGCTTTTTCTTTAGTGCAGTGAGGATGCAGATGAATACAATGACAGCATCTGCCACTCAGTGTCCGAGCTAGATCTTTGTCTCTTCCAATCAATATCCTCCTCCCACTTTTTGTGGCTTAGGGTAACTGGGGAATTTCTTTTCAAAACCAGCTTCATCCAGCCCCCATTTACCCCAGTGAATGAATCACTGCTACTGCAGTGCCACTCAAAGTGCCAACACATTCTTCATTGATTTCCAACAATGGGAAAAGCAACTGGCAGGTGCCCCCTGCAGCAGCTTCAAAGTGATCTCCTGATCTGCCCACCACACACAGATGAGCCCCTTTGAGGTGCAGGCACTTCAAGTCCAAGGGAACCCACCCAAGTGTCTCACATTTTTTAATCACATGATGGGAACACGCATCCTCACACATGAAAAACGGACACCACTGCCCCAGCTTGCATGCATTGTGATACAGTATTTGTGAACGTGATCTACACAACTAGGACAGTCTTGCCAAATCTGAGGGTTTCAACAGAAAGAAGACTAATCCCAAAATAGCAAAGCTCTTGGGATTCCTGTGCTAGCATCTAGAATGAGCACCTGCTCAAACTTCTCCATTGACAAAGCAGCTTTTGGGTAGCACTAACAATGGATGGAAAGCAGCACTTCACCAAAAGTTTTTGTGAGCTTCGCAGTGTAAAACAAACACCTTTTCTTCCAAAGCACAGCCTAGAGGTCAGTGAAATCTTCCCTAACCCACTGAGCAGATTTCCTAAGCCAGCTCTCCTCCTAAGAGCAAGGCCAGCCTCAGTATCAGTAGTCTCCTTGAGATTACCAGACCCAGTCTACAAATCAGAGAACATGGTAGAGATTTCTAACAGCTGTCTTAAGATCATTCAGCAGCTTCACAGTTAATGAAAATGTGTCAAACTTTTCTATTTCTCTTCCACCTTTTAATGGCAGGCATCTGAGTGAAACACCAGAAGAAAATTCCAGTCATATGCTGGTTCAGGAGAGGTAAAAACACACTGCTCAGTTTTGGTGTGAACACCCAGACTAACCCTGTAAGACTAAGCATGTATTTTTGAAGCGTGTATTTGGAAGGTTCAAGTTCTAAGAACAGGATTTAGCAAAACTAACACACTAACAACCTTTGAGGCTCTAAAGCATCAATTTGATTGCACAGCACTACACGTAACTCATCTATTCTACATTTTCCCTACTCTCACTTAAATCCCAGTTTAGCAAACTTTCATAATTATAAAACCAAGCTGCCTGGCTGTCAATGTATAAAAAAAAAGCCAAATGTTACAAAGATTTTTAAAAAGTCTTCTATTCAAACACAAAAACACTATGGATGACAACAAGGTAAAGCATGAAGTATACTATTCATCTCACTGGAGTTAATTTTGTTTAAAAAAATGGCTACAGAATTTATTAAAGGCTACATTAGTTCAGTGCCCTTTATCTTGGCTTTTTAAAATTACAAGCAAAATTCATAATGCAGTAGACTTCATGGATAGGTTTTTGCCTTGATGGCAGCAGCACATGTCATGTATCTCCAATCATCTGAAACATCCTAAGTGACATACACAGAGGGGAGCAAAGCCTGGAACCACAACAAAGGAAATCATTTTGTCTTTCCACACTCTATCTTTTTTCAGCTATTCTGCAACATTTTATTTTCACAGTTGAAACACTAAGTGTTTAAGCATGAGGTATGTGAGCTAACCAGGTAAGAGATTAGATGAACCTAAAATTATTTAATATGAACAGAGACGTTTTAAAAGACAGCAAAGCATCTGCAAGCTGTTTCAGAAATTTGTTTTAAATTAGATTATGGTGAAAACTGAGATGGTATTAAAACAGACAGAAAAACAGAAACCTGGACTTTCTAAAACTAAATAATATATTACAGCCTTTATGTATAGTTATTAGCTGACACTATATAGCTGTTCAAAATAATGGAAAAGATTAAACCAAGGTTTGCTACAGTAGGTCACATGAAAAACCATTTGACTTCGCAAAAATTTAGATTAAAATCCAAACCTTCATATTTTGAACCACATTTCTTCCCAGTTATATTGTTTGCAGTGTCCCATGGGCTATTCTGTAGGGATTGCACAAGATCTGTTCACAAATCAAGCACCTATAATTTGAACCTGTTTTGAAGAAAGGACAAGATGGAAATGAAAGTTATTCTCCCTGGAACTGGCTGCTCTTTAAAGTGTAGAACAGTTAAACACAAATCTGTCTACTAAATCTGAATGGTTTTTATAAATTACATACAATTAATTTCCTTAACAGTAGTGAGTATTTTAATTATTATTTCTATACACAACAGTAGAAGAGATTGCACAGCACTCTTAGGGGGTTTAAAGTCACAGTCTGCATAACTTTGTCTACTTAGGGCCTGCATTTTAAAATACTTACAGAGTTGAGTGTGTCTCACACTTGAGCATCTTCAAAGCAAGATCCATTTTGCACGAAAGACAACAGTTCAAGCTTCCTACAGTAAGAACTGTAGGAAGTTACAAAACATAAAATACACACCAAGCACAAAAGTTAAAGACTGTCGGAAGGTAAAGGCAGTTTGGACACACAGAACAGTCAAGATATTTTCAGACAAGGGATAAAAAACCCCAGCAGTTCATTGAGTTGGAAAGACAGAAATAATTCCAGATGGCAACAAAGCTGTTCCCTCTGCCACACCTGCCACGGTGGCAGGATGTAAGGCAGGTTGGAGAAGGCAGTTCTGCTGGAACTGAGCCACAGGAGACACCGTGGACAGAGACTGCTGGATTAATAAACAGCCCCTGTTGGGAAACGAAGCAAAGGCAGTTTCAAATTACCTCTGGTAGCAGATGGGCAAGTAACCGAAGGGCTTGAACTGTTTGATTTTTGCGGCAGCGTGAGTAACCAAACAGCTTTATTTTGTGCATGCTAGAAACATGTCACAGCAGGAGAAATTAATGGCAAATGCCACAGGAAACTGTATCACACAGAAATATTTCTGAAGGGGTTGGAAATGACACATTAGCATGTGCAAGGCCAGTGAGAAACTGTTTAGTGGATAAAAGTGATTGATGTAAAAAGAAGACCGTCAACAAATTAAAAAAGAGCTGTCCTAAAAGAAAGTCACTTATAAGGACATTTGCTCATTTTCTGATCAGAAAAGAAAGCATAAGGCACTTATTTCTGGTAGAAGAATACAGAAAATGGACTGCAAAGCACAGTGGAAAAAGGAAGAACTCTTCTAGGTACATATACATGTCAAAAGCTAATGGATAACTTGCATTATAGTTTTATTTATAAGTTTACCTGCATCATCAGTTTACAGTACTAGCAAAGTAATTTTGTACAGAATTGGACCCAGGCAAGTGAAGCAGACATATTCTGATAACTTAGCAGATGGACAAGGGTGAAACAGATCCTGTTTCTCAAAGACAATCACCCTTCACTCTTAAACCAAATCCAAATCATAGGCTATTCAAGCTCAAAATTAGAGTTTCCGAATAACATTTAAACAGGGAAAATGCTGTGTGTCTACATAACCAACAAGGAAGAACTTCTAGCCTTTTGTAAGATGAAAGAATTTCCCCACAGGGCTGAGAATGGGAAATGTCTTTCCAAGAATCAAAATATCACTTGAACATTTGTAAGCCATTACAATGGAAGTTAAAATATTTGAAACAGAGCTGTTATATTAATGCAGCAGTGCTATCATGCACAAAAAAGGCTAAAATATTCCAGCTGCATTAACTTGCTTTTCCCAAGTCTCTCCACACCATCTTCAATATCCTAATACATCTTTGACATTTGACACTAACACACATCCTCATCTTCGCAAAACAACTCCCTACGAGGTCTTGCTCTTTCTTTTCAAAGTATGATGACAGTGGGAAACAAATTTCAAGAGCCTTTTTCTAAGGATGGGTAGTATTAAAAATTCCACCTGACAGCTGCTTCTTATTTCAGGTGAGCCAAGCTAGCTCTGCTGTGTCTAGCAATTGCTTTCCAGTTGATGGACAAAGAACTTTATATGTCAAAATAAAAAAAAAAAAAGTCTCATCTGAAACAACACAGAAGCCAATGAAGTCCTGTGCAAGTATTTTTCATGAGAATTGTATTGTCCACATTGCATCCTCGAGCAACAAGAACACATGCTGAGGTCAGAGGTTTCACCTGCACAAGGAAATCAGAACCTCTCCTATGAAACAAAAGCCTGAAGAATCATAGCTCTTGACAGTTACGCACTCAAGAGATATTCTGGGGCTTAAATTCATTCAGAAGATTTTAACTTCCCTATATGTAGGGCAGACATGTCCCTAGCATGCATCAAGACTGCTCATACAGCAGATTTTAGGCTAGCACCAGTTTTGGTGGAGGGATGAGTTGCTTGTGGAAGAAAATATTCTTTTCCATCACAAATTATTCTCATTGATTTCTCAGAGTCTTGGAATATTAGCACCAAGGGAAAAGGCAACAAGGATTACACAAATTATTTGTACAAGAACTCTGATATTAAACTAGACACATATTTAAAGACTGTCAGTAAGAAAGTTTATTGATCAGTAAGTGGAACAATTCATAAGGAAATGCTGCCTACTGATGTCTCTTTACTGCACTGCACATAACTGGTATGCTCAGCCCAGATTAAGGAGGGTGCATTGACACAGCGGAATACACAGGTTCTCCATACTCCCCTTCCAGCCTCAGCTTGGGGGGAACAAAGATTTCAGTCCCAGAAACATGCAATGCATAAAAAAACTATTTCTTATCCTGGTCAAAGAGGCATAGGCACTGACAAAGCCACATTTTACCAACTACTGAACTACATCCTCCCTCAAACACCAGAACCTAGAGTCCTCCACCTTTTCCTTAGCCAAACTGTTGCAAGTGTAGTCAGGCAGACCCTTTAACATAAGAGGCAGTTTGCAAATACTAGAAGACATACACCTTGGTCCAAAGTCCTAAGACTATATCCTTTCATTATTCTAATTGTCATAGCAATAGAAGATTAAATATGTGTGGTATTCCCTGGAAACTAAGAGATAATTTTATTTCCAAAGAGTGCATACTGTTATTTGGTACCATTATCACTTGAGGAAAATCTGCCACTTGCAGCATAAGAGAACACAGACATAGTCAGCGCAAAGAAACAAGAAAACCTCATTGAAAATGCATCATCCTCATATTTGGAAGAAATTCAAATAGAAAAGTTTCTGATGAACAAAGCTGGCACACGCTAATTAGAGATTTCTGTCTCACCTAGAGGGTTCCTGCAGTTGGGAAAACAATAGGACCTAGCTTGAACTGTGGAGAATGAAATGAGTGGAAGAATTTACTGAAATACTAGCAAAATCCAGCATGGATTTGTTATTTACAGAAGTATAAGGGGTGGTAAATTGTAGAAATTTGTAGCTGTATAAGCTTAGCAATTGAACAACTGAACAGAAGGGTGTGAGCAACGTTTTTAAACATATTATGAACAGAACATTCCTTCAACAATATTGTTTAAATACAGTGATGACAGAGAATTATGGGGTTTGTGCTTCTCTTTGCAACAGTTAAAATGATACAAGCATGTCTGTGCAAAGACAACAGTGTATCACCTCAGTTCCATGAGTTCCTTCTAGACAATGAGAAATGTACTGATGCTTTCTAAAACAATATTTCCCCCCTAATATAGTGGAACACCGTTTGTAATGGAAAATTCATTCTAACATTTTCACACTAATAGCTTGTTTTCTTCAGCATTAGCATTGGACTGACTGTTGGACTCTGGCTCCAGAACTGAATTTCATCCAGCTGAATTAAGATCAAAACCAGTATTCCTACGCAAGGGAAGTTTAAATCCTGCTGGGAAAAAAAATAAAAAAATGTAATGTTAACTTCTTCTGGTAAGGAGAAAAAAGGCAATGTAAATAAAATGTTATTCACGTGATATGACAGTATTTCTATGAATACTGTAGTACTTAAACACTAATTTCAAAGACAGTGAAAAATTCGCAAGTTAAAACTATGAAGATTTGACACATGAAGGTTTGGATTACACACATTCCTTGCATTAACTTCCTGAATACTAGTTATTGGCTAACAGTTATTATGCGGACATTATTAATGCTCTACTGTAGACATATGGGAGAAAACTTTCAAAGAAATATTATGAATGTCTGAAAGGTTATTTCTTCTTAAAGGATGAAAGCAGTACCATGTTAGCCCTTGTACTTAATATTGTGTATGTCCACAATGTATATTGAACATAGTAATAAATCTACTGTTAAAAGACAATATTTAAACTGCAGTGATACTTATGGTGTGTGTGCCATGCTCCCTAGCTGACAAATTCATATGAACTATATTGCCACCCTCCCCGTAAGACTATCTGCCAAACCTGGCATTTTAAAAGTGAGACAGGCAGATAAGAGGTCTGTGTCAATTTACAATAACAGAAGGACAAATTTCAAAGGTTTTAACGGTACACTACTCAAACCATGTAAGTTTTCCTGCTAATTTTACAAAAAGCAAGCCTGTGTGCATGGCTGTTACATGAACAAAATCGTTCTGCCAATGTAAGGGATCAGACTGTGCACTTACAGCCTGAAGAACTTGCCCACTGCTTAATGCTATTTTGGGACTAATTGCCACAGCCCAAAGGAAATTGGTTTGTTTGTTTTTAATTTAAACATGTTAACAAGGTGTGAAAGCTTACTACCAAAGCTCTGAGAAATGTCCACTTCGAAAAACTGTGGATAGTTTTTAGAAAGAGGCTCTGAGAAAGTAACAGAGAGATCTTGGTGAGATAGATGTACCAGTAACAGCTTCATGATGCTTCCTTCGGTTAAGGAAGCCACTTAATGGTGATGCATAACAGAGGCAATTTTTTGCACATGGAAGCAAGTTAAGTTTTATCATATCTCCTCAAACCAGGGAAAAGTCTCTAAAACAATACATTTAACCTGAAAAACCACCATGCATCCGAAAGAGATTGATTTCTCATAATGCCAACATTCCATAAGAACGTTTCAGAGTTTGTGAATTAATGAAAAGTTATTAACACTGAAAGATTTTTACAGCTCCAACAGAATTTGATGCAACAATTGCAGATGCTGAGTTCCTATGCCTTGGAGGGACACAATTTTATACACGATATATTCAACCAACAGCAAGACTCAATGTAGCAAGTAAAATGCTAGACACAGCTTGTGTGTAAATCGTAAGAAACTAAGAGACTTAACTCTAGAAGGGCACCTGTGTCTAAATGAAACTATGAAAAACACATTCTTGCAAATATCAGCCGTTATTACATCGTCCTAAAGTATCTTTAGCGTTATAAAAATTGGTGTAACACGAGCAGCTACAACATTAAACTTGCAAGAAGTGAACATTTCTCATAAGAAGCTTAAAAGGCATTAGAGGTTCAGCATCTCTGAAACCTCATTCCAGCTAGACACCTTAGAGAGGCTAGATGATGGTAAAAGAGGTCTTGCAAAACCTTGAGGTGCTCCCTCAAAGCAGAGATCATCTGAGTCAATTACTGGTTTTCATTCTAACATGTATTTTGTCTGTCTCCAACCATAGTTAATATCTTACAAGAAAAAAAAAAATGCTGAGAGGACAGGAAAGAGTTCGTAGTCTGAGCACCATCACCTGCCATCCCTCATCTAATTTAAAATTGTGTTGAGATCGAGCGTTTTCTGACAGCGACATGACATGAAGCCGCACACTGCCGCAGCCTGCCTCCCCTCCCGCAGCCGCAGCCCTGCGTCCGTCCCCGCTCCGACCGACCTCGCCGCACAAGTTTACGGGGAAAGGGGCAGTATGTGGCATTTAGGACCTAGGCGAGATTTACTGATCGGGCTGTTACGCCAGTCCGGCGGTACAGGAACAGGCTCCCGTCCCAGCCCGACACCAGGTACAGCCGCGCACTCCGCACCCGCCGCCCCACAGCCGCTCACAGCGCGGGGCCGGGGCCGCGTCCCGCCGGAGCCTCTGCCCGCGCCTGCCCCGCTCGCTCCCGCCCGCTCCCGCTGGCGGTGCATGGCAGCGGGGTACGGGATAGAACAGAGCCCCGCGGCAGCGCGATAAGGGACGGGCAGGGAGCCTCGCGGCAAGGGACGGGCAGGGAGCCCCGCGGCAGCGCGGCAAGGGACAGAGCAGAGCCCCGCGGCAGCGCATTAAGGGGTCTCCGCGGAGCCCCGCGGCAGCTCGGCCGGGGCGCGCCGCCTCCCCAGCGGCGTGGAGCACTAAACCGCGCTGTGCGCTTCGCCTTCCCGGCGCAGGGCGGCCGCGGGGCGAGGAGCCGGGAACACCCACCGGGGATAGCAAGGTTGGTGAGCGGGGTGCTGTGGAGGCTGCCGGGCAGCGCTGCCATCCAGTCGGCGAAGAGCAGCTCGTTCTTCCCCTGCGACGAAGCCATGCTGCCGCCGCAGCCGTACCGCCGCCGCTGCTCGCTCCAACTCTCCCAGTCCCGGCCACTGCCACTGCCACTGCCACTGCCACTGCCACTGCCACTGCCACAGCCCCGCCGAGCCCCGGCCCCGCCCGCCTGGCACCGCCTCCCCCCGCCCGCCGAGCCCCCGCCGCCTCCCCGCGGCGCGGCGTGAGAGCCCTCGGGGCCGGCCCCGAGCGGTGCGGGCCGGGCGGCCCCGCCGGGCTGGGCCCGGGCACTCGGGGCCGATCCCGCCCCAAATACCGCGGGGGCTGCTGAGGGAGCGGCGGCACGGCCCGGCTGTGGCGGGTCCGCACCGCCCCGGTCCCGGGCACCCCCGGGCCCCCCGGCCCCAGCGCCCCGGGCCGGCGGCGAGGGCAGCGGCAGAGCCCCCCTGGGAGCTTGGGGCTGCCCCCGGCCGGGCGTCTGTGCCTGGGATGGCGCTCGGGGCCCCGGCTGGCGCTGGTGGCCCTGGGCCTCAGCAGAACCTCCCTGACCTTGGCGGTGGTTCGGCTGAGTGCCCCGCGCCGGGACCCGGCGTCCCTCGGAGCCGGCTCCTGGGCAGCTGCATCTGCCTCTTCTACGAGCGTCTCTTTCTCCAGTGGGTCGCTCACATGAAAAAAACCCTATGCACCTTAGTTCACCATGCCCTGGATATCTAAATTTTTGGCAATGATTTTTTATTCTTCTTTGTGGATGATCCAAAGTCGTATATTGTGTTACCATCTCCAGTCTGAATTTGGAGAAACATCTTAGAGTTGGCAATAACGAAGCATTTGCGTGGCTGCCTCCAGATGGATGAATGAATGAACCTGCTAAAGCCCTGTGAGCCATTTTGAACTGTTAGAACAAGCCTGGTCTTTTCACTTTCAGCGTTACCCATTTTTGTGAAAGTTGTTTGTACATGCGTAGAAGTTCATATGGTAGAGCTGTCAAAAACAGTGCCTGGAGAGAGCCATGATTGAGACAGGTTCCGATTATCATTTCACCTTGAATTCTTAAGAGAGTCAGCTCTGGTCCTGTAACTTGGCGTTCTTACTCAAACCCTTCTATAACAGCTGGGTTTGAAAACAAAATTTCAGGGAACAACTAATAACAGCCCTCCCTTCTCTTTCTGTCTAGTTTCCAGAGCAAATATGATGAGAAACTCTTCCTTTCTGCCACTTTTCTTGGAAAGTGAGTGACTATTTCTGAGGTATTTAAATGGAGGAAATTTTGCTGACTCACTTTTTGCAATAGAAATAGCTCTTGAGGTGGGATTTGGCTGGGGAAATGTGATCATATGGTTGACCTTGGGGGAGATGTTGAGTCTGATTTGACCTATACATGAAAAAGGGGAAGAAGGAAGTAAACAGCCACCAAGGCCTGTTAAGTTTTTGCAGTATTGCATCCTGTGTATGAAGATGCTAATCTGCCCCTTCAAAGATCACTGGTATTAGCAAACACAAAAAAAAAAGACAAATCCACATTTTGGATATGAAGACATAAACCTCACTAAAAATGTGGAAGATGTTACTCACGTAAAGGTGGAAGATGTTATGTTACATCATCTTCAAAGAACAAGAAGAAATTTTAGTAAAAATTTAAAGATTTTTAAAGAGCTTTCCAATAAGGAGCAATGTATGTTTCTATCAACATGACTAAATCAAATCAGGTTTTTTATTTAAGGGGCAAAGTTATTCATGGATTGCACTGGTTACCTGGAAAAGTGCTGCTGAACTTTCATCCATTTCACTATGTGGCCTACCTTTTCTGAGGGAAAACTGAAGTATACATCTTTAAAGGTTAAACATGTTGTTAATGCTGTTGTTGATCTCTTATGGTCTCTGAAGCTTTGGGGATAGCTCCGGCAAAATAAAACAAATACCAGCAAACTCATCACTTTAAAATGTGTTACTATGTATAATAATGTCTAAAACTACCTTTCAGTAGTGCTTTCTACTGTGCTGAAGACCTCTCTGTACTGACTAGAAACTTCTTGGCATCTGCTTCCGCAAGTAATTAGAGCTTTTGTATTTTTTTTTATTGTCCGAAGTAAGGTTCTTTACAGTCTAGATTTAAAAACCATGGATACTCTGCTCCATGAAAACTGGCCCACTCTAACATGTCTCACACTAATCATGTTTGAAGAGGTTTGCCTCTGTTTCTAATGCAATATAACTGCTCAGATGGCAGGCTTAAAATCTGTCATTGGGTCTCTATGAACTTGGGAATAAATAATATGGCTTAAATAATTTGGCGGGGAAGTGGATAGGAAAGGAGGCTTTTACAGACAGAAAGTCAAAAACATTTGTTGAGCAAACTAAAAAACACTGACTTGGAAGCTTTGACTTCAAATAAAAACATACTTATTTTAACTTTTCAGTGGTATAAGACTTCAGCATTTGTCTGTGTATCTGCTTGGGAGGTGTTTAATAAACAAAAAAGGCAAACCATTTATCTTGATTGAAGAGCAGCTTGTTGTGGTTTAGTTTGAACCTGTCATTTTACTAGTTTTCACTGGTTTATAAACAATGACAGTCTGTAAATCAAAGTCAGAGTATCCATACAAACTTCTGTTCCTATTTAAAAACAGTAAAAACCAAAAAACCACATTTTATGCCATATTACTGAAATCCTTACACATAGCAAGTCTGAACTGTTAAAGAAAGTAGATTCCAGGAATGAAATAATTTAAAAGCTTTAAAATATCAGGTAAAATGAAAATTAAAAGCAGTGTCAAGATACAAAGAAATACCATCTTTGCTCTTTTATTCACAGCTATGCTGAGCTCACTGAAGATGCCATGAAGAGATGGAAAATTGAAATTGTGCTATCTGTTCATCATGTGTTGTGCTCTTTCCAGTCTGCAGTGTGGATGAATAGAGACACCTCTGCCTCCATGGAATGGCAAAACAGAGTAATTTAGTCAATAGGAATGTTGCTTCAGCATTCAAAATTAATTACACTGTTAAAAAAGACTTTCTGTTGTTTTCATTCTCCTAAAAATAGCATTTTAACAGTATACTTTCACTGTTGCACTTTCTCATTTTAACGGTCACATAGTTGCTTTTTCTCTGTCCTTGGCGTCTGTTTTAATCACGTGAGTAACAAAGGACTAACAGGATATTTTTCTGTAAATTACATAAAGTACATTCCACTCTGAAAGGTAAAAGAAAATAATTACTTAATGGGGCATTGTATTTCTGTGATTTTCCTATTATATAGAAAATTTATTTATTTTAAATTTATTGGTAATTAATTCAACATGAGTCTTGGAACTGAAGCATCAATATCATTTAAATACTTGAACTTTTTCAGTGGATTCTGCTTCTGAGGTTGGTTTCTTCCTCCTTCTTACTACCCATGTCTATTAATAGAAGTTTTTCAGAACAAATCCTGGCTGCCATCCCATGTTTGCATCTCTCATGGCTTTCAGTGGCTCTATCAGTAGCATTTGGGCTGTAAAGCCCTTCCAGTTGTTTGCAGCTGAGTTCCCAATTATGTTCTTCTTACTTGAAAACACTGTAGATCCATGATATTCTTAATTTTGCTGCTCCTCATGGCTAACAGGTATAACAAGTAGGGCAAGTACACAAAATCTCAAAGAGTCAAAGTAGATTGATTGAATGAGATAATTTATTCAATAGCCATATGGGTGAATAGAAGTCATGACAGGTGTTTTGTTGTCATTTTATACTTTGTTTGGCTACTTTGACAATCTCGCCCTGCATTCATTAAGCAATCTCTGTTTAGCAGTATTTGTCCTGTCAAAACAGATTACAAAATTCATCAGTAGTAAGAAACCGTGTAGAAACAGAAAAATAGTATTTTCTTCATTTTTTTGTGAAAGAATATATCTGTTTCTGATTTTCAAGCAGAAGAAAATGTGGTTTATTCTGTACTTTGATTTTTTTATTCTCTACTAAGAAAACCTGAGCCTTCTTGCTTGTGCTAGTAATGAATCTGAGAAGAAACAATACTTGTTCTGAGCAGCTGACAAATGTCAAGATGATGCTAATGTTATCCCTACTTTCTTGTGGTAAATTACAGTGACTGGGAAGATGATGGGTTAATATAAAAGTACAACACATATTTTTACTTGCATATTTTATAACCAAAGCAAAGACATTACACAAATATATGGAAAATAAAATAATTGAAGTATATGACAAGACAGTTTGTTATAGTTAACCAGATTCTGGAAACTTGACACTGGATAAAAGGCAAATTAGAGTACTTGTATCCAGTCCTGAGATGGAAATCAGTTTCACCTTAGCTACTTCTTTCTGAAGAGTATTTTTCAGGTGTCTGGAAGAAGATTTGTTTTGTCTTTTTCTTTTTTAACTCTGTCAAGCAGAATCCTGCGGTGTCTCACCTAAGATGTCTGCTTCAAGGCACACCAGTGGCTACTTTTTTACCTGGTTAAAAACAAAGAGCTTTGGTTGTGTTGGCATTACTGAAAAGACTCTAATGGCATTATCAAGAACAGCGGGGGCAGAACATGAAAAATCCTATTTTCTCATAGCCAATGCTATCAGATCACAGCCGAGTATGCAAATTTGGTACAGGGAAAGGTGAGAAAGAGATTGCTTTTTATTTCTAGACCAACCTGACGATGTTTGAAAGGTTTCTATAGAAGCTCATGAACATTTTGTCATGAATAAGTGTTTCTGAGACTTGAAGGCCCCATGTTTGACATGGTTAAGAACTTGCAGAAAAAGATTGATTCAAGCATTTGAATTTGAGCTCATTCTCTAGATAAAAAACTGTTGTTTTAATAAAAACAAGAGCTAAATGAGATAGTTTAGTGGTGGGCTTACCACAGGCAATGCAGAAGGAAGTGCTGATCATAATCTTTGTAGCCTCCCAGCACAGTATTAACATGGTGTCGTGAGTTCACCCCGGCCAGGTGCCAGGTGCCCACTCAGTCACTCTATCACTCCCTCTCCCACTGGGAGAGGGGAGAGAATAATATTGAAAAAGACTATCAGGATAAGAAAAGGCAGTTTTATTACAGCAGGGAAAAATAGAACAAGCAAGCTGAGAGTTGCGTGTGCAAAAGCAGAGGGGAAAGCAATCAATCTCTACTTCCCATCAGCAGCGATGTCCGGACACTTTCTGGGAAGCAGGGCTCCAGCACACGTGGTGGTTGTTCAAGGAGGCAAACATGGACAAGTCCCGAGTGCCTCCCCCTCCTCCTCTCTTCCTTCCCTTATATATCTGAGCTGATGTCATATGGTATGGAATATCCCTTTGGCTGACTGGGGTCAGCTGGCCTGCTGGTGTCCCCTCCCAGGATCTTGCCCCCCCCATCCCCTTCAGTGGGGGAAGGAATGTCACAGGGACAGCACAGCTTGGCCGTAGCCAAAACACTGCTCTGTTATCAACACCAGCTACCAAAGCAAAGCACAGCAGTGTAAGGCCTGTGAGCTTTACCCCAGTCAGACCCAATACACATGGTCACAAAAGACTTTATCAATATGAAAATATCTACCTTTGGTTTAAAAAAATGCTTGAAAGACCCAAACCAACCTCTCTCCTCCTATGTTTTCCAGCCCTATCAAAAAAGAATGAGAAGTTTTCAAGGCAGTCAGATACTGTCAGGACTCTACTTGGTTTTGTCAGAAAACACAGCCCTTTGCATGCATAGAAAATTTTGAGCAGTCTCACTAAAATCTTCACTAAAAATTAATGATAGACAAAACATTCCAAAGATTGTCTGGATGATGTCTGATTTCCTTTGGGGTTGTAACTAGCACAGACAAATTAAGAATGTTCAGGGCAGGATAAAAACTGTTAAAAATGCAAGACAAAAACAAGTGAAATAAGGGAGTTATTTTCATTGACTATATATTGTCTTATCACATAGTGGTAAATAAAAACAAGTCCATACACAAAAAAATCAGTGAAAGTAGCAGGAATTAAATGGATGAGATAATCAGAAGTGGGTAGTGCTTGCAGGATTTTACAGTGGACCACCAGAAACAGAAGATGCAATCTGCTTGTATGTGTACATCATTTAGAATACAGTTCAGAACTGCCATGCATGGTATTTAGAAAAGAGAGAAAAGAGGAAAATAATATTTCTAAATAGATATTGAAGTACTTTTTAATTTGTCAAGGTATGGAAATTAATTGCTATAAAAAGAAACACTCAGATTTTACAACTGTTTCTTTACCATCAAGATATTTAGAGTGGTATTTTGTAATTGATCCTGGATTTGACTAGCAGCAGATATGTTCTATTATAGTTCCAGTCTCTTTGCTGTATGATTACTTTTAAAAGAGTAAACATCTGCCAAAGAGTTCATGATCTGTCGTGTTTTCTAAAACACGCTAAAAGAAATGGGAACTGCATTAAATGAGAAAATGGTGAAAGCAAATAAATGTATAATGACTGCTTAAGCAATTAATATTAGGCAATAATTAAGTATTCTTATTTCTGTGCCTGTTGGAGAACAGTCCAAAATCAGTGAGATGATGAAAATACTTCATTGAATTTGGATCCCCTGGATGTAAAACTAGTATCACTTGGTTAATAGCTGATGCACCTACTGTGCTTATATCCTAAGCCACTGAAGATGAAAAGTCTTTTCTGTTTTTAAATAGAAGAGATGATGGATGACACAGAGACTTTCCAGCAGGAGCTGCAGAGTGTTAACAGTGGTCAGTTCCACTCTTGGCATCTGGAGTCATGTTTCATGAAAGATGCATGTCTGCATTCCGGATGAGGCTTTCCAAACAAGCTCTTGCTGTTTGCATGGAAATGAAGCACTCCCGAAAGGTGTTGAAAATAGTCAGCAGGACTAATGAGATTTTAGCACAGGACTCAAATCAGTATGCCAGCCACATTTCACAGGCTGCAGTCGGTGCCTGCTGAGTGAATGAGAGGTCACGTTCCTTTTTAATTACACGCCCCCCATGACCGGCGAGCGGTGCAGTTGTTTCAGCCTGGCATTTGCAGGTTGGGTTGTATGGGGTGCAGGGCAGTGTCTCAACCCCAAACAAAAGGGTGGTGCATCAGACTTCAGGGGAACAGGCAGGAAGAGGTTGGCACAAACACTAGAGAAAGACAGATGACAATTACATGTGAGAAGTCAGCCTTTGCATGGTCTGCTCTTCCCCATTCCACTTTGTGATGCAATGGAACACTACTCAAGGTCATTACTCAAGGTGCAACGACATGAAACTTCTTACCTGAAACCAGGGATTTTTATTCTTCTAGCCCAAGAAAATAGGGTGAGAGAGAATAGGAGATGAAACAAGAGAATGGAAAATGTGGGTGGTAACAAAGAAAGGAATCCCCCGAAAGCATGGAGAAATTTGATATCCTAAGTTGGTGGTATCACCAAGAGTTTAGAAATCAAGTTCTGGGATTTATGTCTGCCCCTGGATGTCCGTTCTCTGAGACAATGGGGTGGAGGAGCTGGTCTTGCTTTTCCTTTAGAAAGTGTCTGTTCCACTGCCTTCTAACCCTTGGTTTTTCATCTCCACGTGTCACTGCTTTGAATTGCTGCCTCACCTTTGGCCTTCCCGGCAAATTAAATTACACACCTAAGACTTTAATTTCATGACTGCGCTGTACCTCCTGAACCATTCCAGAAGTCTGTAAATATTTCTAGCTAGAGATTGGAAATCAGACATCAGTTTCTGAAAGAATTTTCTGCCTACAGGACTGGGCCCTAGTTGCTGTTCATCGCAACTTGCTGCTTGTTAAAAACAGT
Organism: Eopsaltria australis; assembly: GCA_034509425.1. Classification (NCBI taxonomy): domain Eukaryota; kingdom Metazoa; phylum Chordata; class Aves; order Passeriformes; family Petroicidae; genus Eopsaltria; species Eopsaltria australis. The sequence goes on along the minus strand of JAVTVJ010000858.1, from coordinate 68,494 downwards.
TTCATTAAATGCAGCACAGCTCAGGATTATCAAGATAATTAAGTTTGTAATGATCCATATGACACTGAGTGTCATATTCACTGAGTGAATGAAAGATATCAGGAATTCCTAATATGAGTACAATCCCCTTAAGACTAAAATTCATTATTCTTTGCAATATAAACTCAAACATTTTAGCCCCTAGGCCATAAAGTATTTTCCCAATTTTCTTGGGGAAAAAATTGGGATTAAATAGGCTGAGGGATTAAATAGGATCAGAGGCTTTTCCCCAGGTAACCCACAGGCACCACAAACCAATGCAAATGACAGAAGCTGCAGTCTTGCCCTGTCCAGCCTCCTTCATCTGCTCATGAGCAGGCAGGAGAGCCTGCAATTCACCCTCCAATGTGCTGCATATGCTGCACAATTCCAGCAGCTCGTAAAGTTTGCAGCTTTAATGCATTGCTTGTGACAACCTGACAGTATTTTAGCACTGTTTTCCCATATTAACCATTTTTTACCCTTTTTCATTGGATGCAGTAGCTTAGTAATCAGAATAATGCCTTCATCCACCGAAGCACCTACTGTGGTTATAGTCTAACAAAGAGGGTTTCAGCACCTGCTTTTTTGGATTTGGGACCATAAAGTCTGATGGTATTTTACTGGCATCCTGAGTCCTGTTGAAATATACACATCGGCCAAATTAAAAGTCTTTGGCCATGAACTGAGTCAAATAGGGCCCAGGAAAGATGGATCCCAGCAGCACAGCAGAGGGAGGGATGAGGCCATTCGAGGTGAGCATCTGGAGGAAGCAACAGTGCTTGCACCCTTGCCAGCAGGCCTAGCGTGGGGCTGGGAGTGTGGCTGTTTCTGCCTCACCCCCACCATAACCTCTGCAAGCACTATGTGTCATCCACTGCATTTTTTCCAGGGAGAAGGATTTCTTATCAAAAGTGGAGTCTAAATTCCAAGGCTTACTTACAAATCCAGGGCATCAATGATGATCAAACAAAGCCCCAGTGCTTCCCACAACATTGCTGGGCAGCTCCTTGACACGTAGACAGAACTCAGTGTACCTTCACTTTACCTTAATATATATCTGAATTGTTCTGGGTTTTTTTCAGAGACTCAATCTTCTAGTTACTAGTTTTAAGAGAAAAGCAATCCTTTATAGAAGTACGTATGCCCTGTCCTGTCCCAAACCAGCCATTTTAACATGTGTCTTGCGAGGGCTGGGCAGGTCAGAGCATGACTGTACTATAGTGTGCAGTGTCTGCTCTTCTTCATGTTGGCTCCAGGCCCTGTGGAGGTTAGTGGGGGCTCAGCCAGGCAAGACAATGAAAAGCGAGAGAATTCTGCAGGAATCTGCATACAGACCTCAGTGAAATATTTTTTCTTGTGTGTGTGTAGCAACAGATTCCCAATTTCTGCTCCTGTGGAAAACAGAAACTTAATTCAAACAGTGAGCATGCTGTTTTTGTTCACCTGGGGGAGATCCAAGGTATTTTCCTCATGGTAATTAACAGCTTTGCAACTCCCCAGTGCCTGCAAAGGCACTGTGAAACAAAGAAGTCTTAGATGGACTTGGAGGGGTGGAAGAAGATGGAGATGAAAGCCCAGTGTTCAGTTTCATTACTCTCCAAACAAAAGAAAAAACCTTTCTGAGCAGAGCACAGTGGCAGAACATAACAAAGTCTTTATTATTGCACTTAATTAGTGCTAGATTCAATTTGAAGATTATGAAGTAGCCTTTTGTTTTCACAGGATTCTTTGTTGGTTGAAGTGTGGTGCAGTTCTGTGTAAATCAACAAATTTTTGCAAGTGTATATATGTAATCGCGTCAAAATCAGAAAACGTATTTATGAGAAGAAGAAAATGTACATTGATTCTAGGCATAAGTATTCTGTTTGAAATCTCTGTGTGGAAATGATTCAGCAGCAGCTGAATTGTAAAGGTAGAATGCTGAAGTCTCCTTACTGTTAAGTTAAGCTTATACCATCTGAGAAACACGAGCATTGATGTGCTATTTCACAAGCCATATGAAGGGAAAGAAACACCAAAACTCTGTCTGAATTTTAGAATTTAATTTTTGGAAGAATTTTCCTCTGCTGAAAAGGAAGTAGCAGTGGGAGTTTTGTGAATGGTCTAGATGATAAATAGCATGAATCACACAGAGACTGAGGAGTCACAGTGGTTAAAATCCTCCCCCCTCTGAAGTTGATGGGAGACTCTGTGGCTGAACACAAGACAGCAAACCTGCACAAGCGCTGTTTTGCCTTTCCCTGCAATGTTGCAAGAGTTTCGTACACTGTTTTGTTTGCTAAACAGACCATGTGTTGTGGAAGGAGAAGGAAAAGGAGGAGCTACTTTTTCTGTTGCAAATGACAGTCAGAAATACTCACTGATCTGCACCAGTTTTCTTCCCTGGAGCTAGACTTTGGATCTCAGGTTGAAAATTTTCTTACATGTGGGGTGACAGATGTCCTTAAGACATGAAACTAAAGAAAAACTTTGAAATCAGACTGTCCCCAGGAAGAGCAAAGCCAGGAAGAACATTTTGAGAAACATGGTTCAAGCACACACACTTGCAGTTGGAAGTCCATCTGAGGGTGGTTCACCACTCACACTAAAGGGGTTTCAACATTCTGAGAGAGTAACACCTACTAGCCACTACCACAACTCTCTTTCCCAATACTTCTTTCTATAAAATATTCTAGAAATTCTCCTTATAGGGAGAAGCTCTTTGAGCAACTTCCAGTAAATTAGAGAAGTTTAGTTGAGATTGGTTTGAAGTGCCACCTTCTTTCTGTTGCACAGAGAGGAACCGTAGGACAAAGAAGAAGGATAATTAAGAAAAATATGAGAGCAAAGGATTTCAGAAGTTGTGTGTGTGCCAGCAGTGGATAAATGGTTTGCTGATTGAAGTATAATGCCTTTGGGGAAAAAAATCCTTACAAAAGTACATTGGTATAATCTGAATGTCCTTTTACTGTGCACCTAATACTTGAAAAAAGAAAGTCTTGCTAAATGCAGAAGGAAATTCTGGCATTTCATGTACACACATAAAAAATGTTTGAAAACATTAGTATGAAAAGGCAATGAATCTCTTGGCTAAAACTGTCTGTGTCTGTGAGAGATAAGAGGGCAGGAGGAAGGAGAAAGAACAGTAATTTCTTTTAAATTATTCTTGTAATCCATTTACTTACAGCACAGCACCTACAAAACACCTTGCAATGGCTGGGCACATGCTCTGGCAGAAATAAGTATTCTCACTGTTCCCTCACTTTTTCATTTCCCTGCAATTCACTTTTTTTCTTAAAGTAGTGAATTCTTCAGCTCAGGCATTGTTCACAGTGACATGCTAATAGGGACCTCTACTCATCAACGCAATAGAAATTATTAACATGAAGGAATTATCTGCACACATATATTCATGTGGTTAAACATGCATGTGAAGTGTTTGATGGGCTTTTGCTTTGCAATTGGTACGTATCAACTTGGTCGCTTCCACAGCTTCGAAGTCCTCTGGGGTGGGGAAACCTGCAGAACCCACCACACTAAACCTTCTGCCAGTCATCACAAGGACTGGACATTCAAGGCCTTGCCCTGCAGAAGAGGGGAGGAGTTACTCGGAAAGATTAGTCTTGTTTAACATTTTCATGTTGCCCACAGGAAGATATTCTGGTCAAGCCTATGAAGCCCAACTCCACTCCTGAATTTTGAAGGCAAAACTTCTCAGAAGGATAAACAATGGGCATTTAAGCTAGTGTCTTTAAAAGATTCATAAGAAGAAATAAGTGTTGCTTGTGCTACGTCTGATAAAGCTTGAGAAGTGTAAAATGTATCTCAAAAGTTATGAGGAAGGCTTAGAGACAGTCAACAGTGAGGCATAAGCAACAGCAGGGACAGCAGTGGCAGCTACAGTGAGTTCTGGGGGCTGAGCATCAGAATGAGCAGGTCAGGGGGTTCCTGGAATCAGGGACACCCAAACAAGGGCCTAAAGAAGTCATACAAGAAGCTGCTGAGTTCACTTGGCTTGTTCAGCCTGGTGAAGAGGAGACCTCATAGCTGTCTGCAGCTTCCTCACTAGAAGCAGAGGAGAGGCACTGATTATGCTCGGGGACAGAACCCAAGGGAACAGCATGAAGCTGTGTCAGGAAAGGTTCAGGTTGGGTGTTAGGAAATGGTTCTTCACCTGGAGGGTGGTTGGGCACTGGAACAGGTTCCCAAGGGAAGTGGTCACAGCAGAGTTCAAGAAGCATTTGAATAACATTCTCAGGTCAATCCTTGGGATGGGGCTGTGCAGGGCCAGGAGTTAGACACAATGATCCTGATGAATCTCTTCCAACTCAGGAGATTCTATGGTTCATTGAGGATCTGAGAGACCTGTAGGCAGCTCTCTCAAGCAGGGTAATGTGGCAAGGGTGTTGCCACGGGCAACCACAGCAGATTTTGGTGACACAGGAATCTTCCATTCGTGAGGGGTGCAGTAACAATGGTGAGTAACAGTGAGCTGAGCAGGAGAAGAAGATGGGCAGGGGGACCAAGAAATGACACCTGGTGGTGGAGGTTACTACAGGCTGATCAGGAAGAGCCTGTTGGTGAAGTCTTTTTGGTTTGGCTGCAGGGCACATCACCGTCACCACCTCTCGTCCTGATGGGAGGGTTCAGTCACCTGGACATCTGCTGGGAGAGCAATGCAGCTGGCTGTAAGCAATCCAGGGCACTCCTGGAGTGTGCAGAGGAAAAATTCCTGCTCCAGGTATTGGACAGACCAACTGAGGAGAAGCATGACTGGGCCTGATGCCCACTGATGTGGATGAGCTCATTAGAGGGGTTAGGTCTGGATGCAGCCTGGGCTGTAGTGACCATGCCCTGGTGGAATTTGTGATATCATGGAGAATGGGCCTGGCAAGGAGAATGGTCAGGACCCTGAAGATTTGAAGAGAAAACTTTGACCTTTTCAAGAAGGTGGTGAATGAGATTCCTTGGGAAACTGTCCTTAGGGACATGGGGGCTGACCAGAGCTGGCAGCACTTTAAGGCCACTTTTCTTAGAGAACAAGGGCTCACCATCACAATGTGCAGGAAATCTTGCAAGGCAGGCCAGAAAACAGCATGGCTGAGCAAAGATCTGCTCCTCTAATTGTGAAATTGTGAAAATCTGCTCCTCTGTCCCAGCCAGTGGAAGAGGGACAGGTGGCTTGGGGAGAGTACTGGGATATGGTTCAGATGTGGAGGGACAGCATGAGGCAGGCCAAGGCACAAATGGAAATGGGCTTGCCAAGACATGTGAAGACTAACAAGAAGGAATTCTGTTAAGGATATCAGTAAGAAAAGAAAGGTCAAGGAGGTAATGGTCCCTTAAAAGTGAGAAATAGAGAACAGAGACAGCTGAACTACTCAATGAGTTTCTCACTTCAGTCTTCACTGGCTTGTAGTCAGCTTACCACATCTCTCAAGTTCTTGAATTTTAGGTGGGAGTTGGAGGACTGAAGCTGTGAGCAAAAAGCAGATCCTGGATTACTTGATGAAACTGAACAACCTCAAGTCTATGGAATCTGACAACGTGCATCCCAGGGAAATCCCATCCCTGAGGAAAGCTGAGTGCTGTTGTTGCCAAACATTTCCTATCATATTTGAAATGTCATGGCAGTGAGGCCAAGTACCTGGTGACTAGAAAAAGGGAAATATTGCTCCATTTTTAAGAAGGGAAGTAAGGAAAATATGGGGAATTACAAACCTCTTAGCCTGACCTCTGTGCCTGGGAAGATAAAGTTACAAATCCTCATGGAAACACTGTTGAATCACATACAAGACAAGGAGGTAGTCTGAGACAAACAGCATGGCTTTACAAAGGACAGATCATGCCTGGCCACTCTTCTGACCTTCTACGATGGAGTGACTGCAACAATCAACAGCTCCCAACCAGTGCAATCTGATGCACGTCAGTGCTGTGAGTGGCAAGTAGGCAGCTTGATCCTGATCTGAATTCCTAACTCTTCTGCTCTGTGGCAGTCCTAGTCATGGAGTATACAGAGTAGAAGACAACTGTAGCTCAATACAAAAATTGAATACAGTTTGTCTTGGTCAAGTAATTAATTTTTTTGATCACCTCTGTCTTACTTGAAAGTAACAGTATTGTGGGTCCACCATCGTTTGCCAATGATTTTGGTAGTCTTTGGATGTCCTCTGGAGTCTGGAGCCTGTACTGCTGCTAGGGGCATTAAAGGTGAGGCTCTACAAAGAGCATAGCACGCAGTCTGTGATACAGCAGAGAAACTGTAAACCAACTTCACTTTTCACTGCCACCTTGTAAGAAGACTGGTAAGAAGATATTCTGGGTGATATTTGGGGTAAAGTGTAAAACATGCATGATGTGGAAGGACAAGATGCTTTCTGGTAGGGCACTGGTGTTGTTGATACCAGGGCAGAAAGGATTTTTCTCCTTTTGTTTTCAGCTGATCATAGTGTGGAAACGCAGTACAAAGAGAAATTGCATAGCAATAGGAAATACTCAGTGTAAGGTCTTATAGAGAAGTGTAACACAGAACAGGATGAGAAAAGCAGCAGGCAAGGTTCTAACATGTTACCCTCAAAACCTTCAGCATTATTGCAAGGGTCTCTTTAGATTTTCCAATGCATTTTGTAATGGACATTAGATGCTTGATCCCAAATTTTATGGTTGGAATTTACTTTAGTTTTGAAATTGTTAGAAGGACCAGCTATGGTGTAAAGTGGTACAATTTGTGACACAAGTAGCAGGACATACAGTAGTACCCTTCTTGGTAGGGTGTGCTACCTTTCCCTGTGCCCCTCAGGGTTGTGGGATGTCCGCCGGGATCGAAGGAATCGGCTCCTGGTTGCCCGTGGTTCCCTGGAGGAAGCCCGTTGCGCCTGCTGACGGTGCTCGCTCCTCCCCGAGCGGACTGGGACATCCTGCTCGTGCCTTGCAGCTTGGTCCCAACCACGAGAAGTTTCAGAAGCCGTGTCCTGAGCCCTGCTGTGCTGCCATCTCCTGCTGCTTGAGGGGTCAGAACTCCAGGCCTGCTGACCCCTGCTGTGACCATCACGGTTCCGCCTCCGGGACCTGCTTCGGTACCTTTCCCTGTGTCTGGCACGGCCACGACTGCGCTCTTCACTGGAAGATCTGCGGTGCCGGTGGCCTGCGGAATGATACCGCATCCTTTCTGCAGAGTGGCGATAAGTTCTCCTTCCTCTCCTTCCATGTCTGGCAGAGCTGATGTAGTGCCCTATCGAGTACACCTCATAATTATTGTCTTCTGCTTTGCGGAAGAGGTATTGGAAAGGCTCCCTGCAGATCGGGCACACAGCTCTGTTGCGGGACCATTCCAGTATGCAAGGAAAGCAGAAAGTGTGGCTGCACCAGCTCACAGAAACTTGGTTGTTGATGATGTCCAAGCAGATTGGGCACATTTGGTTCTCTGAGTTATGTGGAGACTCAGCCCAGAGCACCTGATTGTTGCTGACAGTAGAAGGAGAGGTGTCACCTTCTGAGAAACCATCCTTCAATGCCATCTGGCACCGCAAACCAAAGAGACACGAGGCTCCTGGCCTGCCCTAGAGATACAAACCAGAGATGCACTCTGCAGACAGCAGCCAAGCTGTGCACATCAAGCACTGAAGAGCTGCCCGTTCTACCTCAAGGCCGTGCTTGAGCTGCAGGACTATCCTGGGGCAGACAAGTGACACCAGAGGTGTCTGCATGTGACAGCTCTCAGGGCAGGGCAGTTACTGACCTTTCTGATATGTGCAAGCAGGAATTGTGAAGGTGTAAAAGCAGTTTCTGGCCTCTCAGCAACAGCAGCAGAAGCCTGAGAACGTGGCAGGTTGTGACCAGCTCACTGGGTCTTACTGCTCTCCCTGCACAGGAAATTGTCTCTATGCCCTCAGGAGGCAGCCAACAGAATGGGGGCCCATCCTTCCCCCACCTGCTGATGTCTGTCCTCACTGGAGGAGGGCAGGCATTCTGACCCTTCAGGGCTCCCACACACCGCAAAAAAGATTGATGTCACACATGTCACAATGACTTTCTGATGACACCACAGGGCTTTCAGGAACTTCACACAGAAGACACAAGCTCTGGCCTCAGGGAACAAAAGCTTCCCAATTAGCTTGTCTCACTAGGCTGCTTTGCTATCAAGCAGAATTCCCTTGCTGTATTTTTTATATAAAGCCACAGGCTTCACCATTCATATCCAGAACTACATTCTGGTTTAGGAATAAACCAACTCAAGATGTTTTTTCTAGTTTCTAACTTCTAGCTTGTTATCCTCCTAACCCTGGCCACCCTTACATAGGTCTCGAGATTTTTGGATGTGTTTTCTGATGGAGGAGAGAGTCTATGCACCAAGCTTGATGGTTAGAATTGACTTTATTTTTGGAATTGTTAGTAGAAACAGCTTTGGTGTAAAATGGTATAATTTGTGACACAAGTAGCAGGACATATAGTAATACCCTTCTTGGTAGAGTGTGCTACCTTTCCCTGTGCCCCTCAGGGTTGTGGGATGTCTGCTGGGATTGATGGGATTGACTCCTTGTTGCCTGGGGTTCCCTGGAAGAAGTTTGCTGTGCCCACTGACAGTTCTCACTCCTCCCTGAGGAATTGGGTACATCGCCTTCAGGCCTTGCAGATTATTCCTCATTGTGATCCCTCCTCCTTTGCTCTTCTCTCTGTGTTCGTCGCCAAGTGCTGTGGAACCTCCACCGAGATCGGCTCCTGGTTGCCCGTGGTTCCCTGGAGGAAGCCCGTTGCGCCTGCTGACGGTGCTCGCTCCTCCCCGAGCGGACTGGGACATCCTGCTCGTGCCTTGCAGCTTGGTCCCAACCACGAGAAGTTTCAGAAGCCATGTCCTGAGCCCTGCTGTGCTGCCATCTCCTGCTGCTTGAGGGGTCAGAACTCCAGGCCTGCTGACCCCTGCTGTGACCATCACGGTTCCGCCTCTGGGACCTGCTTCGGTACCTTTCCCTGTGTCTGGCACGGCCACGACTGCGCTCTTCACTGGAAGATCTGCGGTGCCGGTGGCCTGCGGAATGATACCGCATCCTTTCTGCAGAGTGGCGATAAGTTCTCCTTCCTCTCCTTCCATGTCTGGCAGAGCTGATGTAGTACACCTTATAGCTATTATCTGCCACCTTGCGGAAGAGGTATTGGAAAGGCTCCCGGCAGATCGGGCAAACAGGTCTGATGCAGGCCCATTCCAGTATGCAAGGAAAGCAGAAAGTATGTCTACACCAGCTCACAGAGGTTTCCTCCTCAATGGTGTCCAAGCAGATTGGGCACTCAAAAGCTCTTCGAGGGATAGCCAGGGGCCTCTGGTTGTTGCTGGCAGTAGGAGAGGTGTCACCTTCTGAGAAACCATCCTTCAATGCCATCTGGCACCGCAAACCAAAGAGACACGAGGCTCCTGGCCTGCCCTAGAGATACAAATCAGAGATGCACTCTGCAGACAGCAGCCAAGCTGTGCACATCAAGCACTGAAGAGCTGCCTGTTCTACCTCAAGGCCGTGCTTGAGCTGCCACAGGGGCCAGAGAGTATTCTGGGGCAGACAAGTGACACCAGAGGTGTCTCTGCATGTGACAGCTCTCAGGGCAGGGCAGTTACTGACCTTTCTGATATGTGCAAGCAGGAATTGTGAAGGTGTAAAAGCAGTTTCTGGCCTCTCAGCAATAGCACCTATAGCTTGGGAGTGCATGAGGTTGGGACCAACTCCTCAGGTGCTGCCACTATCACCTCACCGCAAATCCTCCCACACATGCAGATTTTCCCAGTGGAGGAGGGCAGGAATTCTGGCCCTTCAGGGCTGACCCCCAGTCTGCGAAAAGGATTGATGTCACACATGTCACAATGACTTTCTGGTGACACCACAGGGCTTTCAGGAGCTACACACAGAACACACAAGCTCTGGCTTCAGGGAACAAAAGGTTGCCAGATTCTCTATGCTGCCTTGCTATTGAGCAGAATCCCCTTGCTGTATTTTTTTAAATAAAGTCACAGGCTTCACCATTCATACGCAGCATTACGTTTTTTTAGAAATAAACCATCTTGAGGCATTTCTTACTCTGCTGACTTTGTAGGTCTGATCCAACTCCTCCTGCTCAACACTGGGGAAGACAACAGAGAGGTGGATATATGGGAGACCACCCAGCAAAAGTTCTCAAGGATAGTGAAGGAACTAGAGCATCTCCCTGTTAGGAAGAGCTGAAAGTACTGCCTACAGACTCTTCAACCTGAAGAAGGCTCCAAAGGCGATAATTTTTCAAGATATATCTGTACCTGAAGGGAAGGTACAGAGACAACTGAGCCAGGCTCCTTTCAGGGATGCTCAATGACAACTGGCACAAAGCAAAACACCGCAAAGCAAAAACCTTCCCTCTGAACATCAGGAAACCATTTTTGCTGTCACAGTGACTGACCAGTGACAGATCTAGCCCAGGGTACCCATGCAATCTCCTTCCTTAGAGACACTCAGAAGCTGTGTGACTGTGGTCCCTGGCCTCCGTCTTTCAGTGACTGCTTGAGCAGGAGAGTTTGGAGCAGTTGACCTCTGGCAGTCCATTTCCACTTCAGGTACACTGAGGTGGTTCTGTGACTCAAAGCACATTTGTGCTGATTAAGAAAGCATGTTAGGGTTGCCTGATGTGGGAAGCTTTTAATACTTCTTTATGCCCATGAAGAAGCATGTTTGCCTTGTAGAAGTCAATCATCCATGAATCTGTGACTTTTTACCTCTGGGGGCTTTATCAGTGACTTCACAAAAAACTAACAAGCAGATTGAAAGCATGAGGGCTGTATAGATTTAAACATCTCCCTAAAGGTATTGGTATGTTTTCATAGCATGTGTTGCATGTGACCATAGTTTTTCCAGGTGTTTGTCAAGTCACAGTTTACAACTAATTCAACTTGCTGCATGTCAGTGCTGTGAGTGAGAAAGTGGGCAACTTGATCCTGATGTGAATTTCTTGGTGGCAGCATCCTAATCCTTCTCCTCTGTGGTGGTCCTCGTCATGGAGTGACACAAAGAGAGTATAGAGTCAAGAATAACTGTAGTTCAATACAAGAATTGAATACAGTTTGTATTCAATCAAAGTTTGGATCACCTCTGATATTTGACAAAGCTCCTCTTCATACCAGTCTTACTTGAAAGTAAAAATTTTCAAGACTCCCAGTAAAACTGTTGAAACTTTATCTTCACACACTTCAAAACTGAACCCTGATATAAAATCAAATCAAAATATAAATGCCAACAAAAAGTCTTATTTATTCCTTCGTGGTCCCTCAAACAAGTGGAATTATCAGTGCAGATTAATATCTGCAATTAAACCTGCCTACTCATCATTCCCGAGCACATCTTACACAGGGTGGTTGTCATTGTTCTGTGGACTGACCCTCACCTCTTCAAAATGATGAAGGAGGGATGTGACTGGTATCCTGGGGACAGCATTAGGACTACTATAGGGCATGAATGCTGAAGTCCTGGTAAACAAAATAAACTCAATACCAAGTGTTTTTTACCAATTGAAACCAATTGCTCTTTATCAGGTGTATTACCTCAATGGGAAGGGATTGATGAAAAGGATTGCCAACTTATATAATGACTATTCTAGGTACAGCCTGTACCAATACCCTATTAGTTCTATCCAAACTCAATTGTGGATACAACTTCCTGCAGCAGCAATTATAAGGGAAGGCAATGTACCTTGCCCACTGAAATTCGTAAAGCAATCTGGGATAATGCAAATAAATTTCAAAGAGAATTTCCATCTTGGTGGCATCTAGTTAATTTCATGTATGACCCTAGCAGCTAGTAAAGATTTTATTCTAATAATACATGATGCTTCAGCATACATTACATACCCAGTCATTGCACTGTGGAATTACTGATATAGCACAGAGTATGGGTGGGTCCAGCAAAATGGGAACAAGTAACAAACTGTCCATGCTGATGCATGCATTGCATGGGACCAACAAGGATTTATTGGTGAAAGTAACACCGTTAAGGCCCAAGACATTTGTCTTGACACTGAACAAAATGTTATTCAGTTTGCAGTGCATCCTGATGAACTCCTTGGAACTGTGTTTATATACATTGGAAAGGGATGTGTTTGTATGGGAATTGTTCCTGATTCCGTACTGAGGGACAACATCTCTACAGAAATAAGCAAGCATCTACGTTCTTAATTTTACCTAAATTAGATGATTCTGTCACAACCCACTAATTGCTGCAATCTAGCTACACATCCTGTCAAGATTTACTACCCACCCCCATTGGAATGAACCTTGCACTGGTGAAAAAACTACTGCAGCACGACAACCTGTGTTGGCTGCTGGAACACATCTGAAGCAATGGACACAGAACTTAATCATCGTTCATCCTGGTATAGAAGAGATACACCATGTCTTGGAGAAAATGAAGAAAGATAGATAACATCACTGGTGGGACATTTTGTTCAGCTGGTCACCACCAACAGCAGGAATTCTAAATCTAATGTTTTCTGCCATGTTAAGCTTATTGTTAAATATTGGTTTATATGTTAGAGTTTGCATACTAGCACTGTTGCATGCATTTCCTCACTTACATATTGTTCTATCACATTCCACAAGTTCTTAAAAAAATTAAATCAGGTAAGCTGATCAAAAATTTCCTTCAGTTTATAATTGGAGTGTAATATATCTCTGTTTACAACCACAGAGGCGAGAGGTGACCACACCAGCATTCACTGGAGCAAGGGAGAGTCTGACTTTAGTCATGGATTGTGCTGGTGCTGGGGGGAATGGAAATGGGTCTCAGAGACACAGACAAATCCCTACCAGCCTTCCTTGCCTTCCCAGATGTACTAAAACAATTGGTATGAGGCTCTGAAACTTGAGGGCCAGGCAAATGACATAATAGATGAAGATCCATCCAAGGGGCCAGTCAGTGAACCCCACACATTACAACTATTTCATGTTCAATTTTTGCCAAAGTCAAGTTTTTAGTGGCAAAAACTGCTTTTTATCCTTCCTCTGGAGCTCTATAAACATTAAGGTGAGCAGCAGGCACTGCAGTGCAATTTTAAAAGCCTTCCAAAAAGTTTATGGAGTTTTTATGCCCCAAATCCAGGTTGTGTCTAATTATTTTCCTCTATCACACAACCTGTTCAAATTCTATGCTTCCAGTGATCACCTCCAGAAGAATGAAAATTCAGTATTTGTTCCCCAGGGAAGCTGTTACAGATATGCATTACATAGTTTCCTTTTTTCCTTTTGTTAAATTAAAGCAATATTTTAAATATCCTGAATATAAATTTTGCTTTCCTCACTTACTGCTAGGTCTGAAGAAAAAACAGGAGATGGTCTTATTTCCTTAGCAACAGAGTCAGGTGTGATTTATGCCACTGTGTGTTCCTGCAGCTGTCTCCAAGCAACAAAACAATGCCAACTCTTGTAGGCACAATGTATGGAGGGGGCTGAGGGAAAACTTTGGGTAGATCTATCCAGGGCATCAAACAGGAGGTAAGACTGAATAGACACGGAATTTTCCTAGAAAAATAAATGAACCAAATATTCTAAATGTATCAATTCAGCCTGACAAATGCTCAATATGCAAAGAGAAGTCTATTTTAAATCAGTCAGCGTTTAGGAGACAGCTGTAGATGTGTCTTAACACTTTACCAAGGTTTTGCCTTAGCTTATGAAAGTGGTACCACTGTGTTTGCTGTCTCTGAGCTCAGAGGAGACTTCTCAGACTCTCTGCACAGCAGGAGCTCTTGCGAAAACCAGAGTAATTGCATAGAAAAAAAATGAGTAATAATTCACTGTTAAAGTAGTTGCCAAAATTTGCCAAACTTAATTTGCCATTTCAAAGCTGTTTCCTCTTTGAAGTCAAGAGGCTTGCATCTACAATTGTATCATGTTGGCAAACACTGTGTCTCTAAATAACAACTTTAAAGCTAGTGAGGCTTGCCAAATGCAATCATGACAGATAACACTATTTTCCTGAAAAAAATTACAGTTTTCGTTAAGGTGAAATTTGCTTCCGAATCTGAGGTTTTATGAGCAAAAGCTGCAGTTTGTGCATCAGTCTGCCCAAGCCACTACCTTTTAGGTGCTTGTCAGGTGCAGAGCCAAGACCTGTGGTTGAAAGCAAGAAAGCAAGAATGCTCCCTTGTGTAAATATTTCATCCCCACTGCTATCTTACTTGTACTGGAAATCCATAAAACCTCTGAAATGCTGGGGTTTCCCCGGTGCTGGAAGCAGTGCGCCCATGTTTCACACCCCTGAGCACACACTGTCCGTGCCAGCCCTGATGCAGAGGAAGAGTAGGCAGAGAGCTTCGCCTCTCCCTGGAGTTTCCCAGCCATGTCAGCATCAGTGTAAACTTACTGTGTTTTCTTGGCCTTTGTGAAATGTAAAACACCCACAGGGCAGGGCCTCCCACTCATGTGGCTTGGGTGCAACACTGGCATCTATGGCTTGCAAAACCAGCAAGCAGAGGGGAAAGAAAGTCTTTGTAAAGACCACTAGACCAGCCCTCATTTTTAGGGATCAGCTTCAAAACGGCAGCAATGGTATGGGTGCATGAAGATCTCTTCAGAGCCAGGTTGCTGGGGCCAGGTTTGTATCAGGCAGTGCTGATCAGGGTTCATCCCAGCCTGGTAACCAATTAACCACAGTTTCTGCCTTTCCCCGGCAGAAATCAATTTACCATCATCCTTCAAACTTTCAAGTTTTCATTTCCTGGGCCTTTGCCTAAGCAGATGTGCTCTGAAGCCAATCTGCCTAGTTTTGGCACGTTAGTCAGTAGCCACCTTGCCTTGTACATGTGAAAATTGCTTGTTTTTTTTTTTTTTCAAAGTGTTTGTGCTAAATGGTTTCCTCCTCCTTTTTCTTTTTTTTTTTTCTTTTTGTTTTGGCTTGTCTTGGGGCCTCATCCTTTAGGGAAAGGAGCAGCAGTCTTACTGCAGAACATTTAGAACATTTCCTACTTTTTAGACCATCTCCCTTTACTTCATATATTTGTCCTGAATTTAAATGTCATGTTTCTATAGACCTTCTCTAGGAGAGCTCTCACTGAAGCATTTTCATGATACTCTACCAAAATTCTCATCATCAAGCAGCTGTTCCTTAATTTAAAAAGAGCATAAAGCTGCAGAGCATAATGTTGATTTTTTTAATAACATTTTGACCTGAAGTGATAGATTGTATAAGCCTGGATTTATGCTCAATATTGGATGAAAAAACCTTAAGGATTTGCTGGCTGTCTGCACATACACGCTCCCATTGACACTGCTTCTGTAGATCCGGTCTCACTGCAAGATTCAATATTTAAAAAGAAAACATACTTCATCTTTGCGACCTGATGCAGTACCAAAATCAGGCTTGTTCTCCCATTCCCTTTTTTTACTCAACTAATCAAACACAGAATTTTGCATAAAAAAAGCAATCCCTAGGAGTTTCAAGAAATGCTAACTGCCTTATCGCTACAAAATAGTAAACATGAGTCTAATTTCTTTTATGAGCTACAAAAGAATTTTAATCATATGAATAGTGTCACCAAATCTGTGGGACTACCTCCATGTCTGGTGCTGTCAACAAGCTCAGATAACTTTTTCTTTAAATTGAGATGCAAATTCCGATTCAGTTTTATAGCATGCACCTGTCTCCTATTCTCTGTGGAGAGGCAGGCTGCTTCCCCTTGTAAAATGGCACCAAGTGAAAAAATTGAGAAGCTGATTCTCTCTAAAACAGATGGAAAAGCTACCTGGGTCTCCCAAATGGTCCCCAAAGTGTCTTTAGGTCCTTCAAGAAAAGTGAAAAATGCAAATGTCCTTCTTGTATGTGTAAGTACATGGACATGAATAAGGTTTTCTGGTATAAAACCTCTACAAAAGGAGAACCAGACCTGTGGAAGATATAAACCCATTTCAGATATTTGAATACTTATCTGCTTATTATTTGTATACGTATTTTTACAAAATTTTATATACTTATAATGTGAAGATTGAAAGTATCAAAATGAAAATAAAACTCTTTTTTTTGCTTTCCCTGGATTGCATTTTCTTATACTTAAAGCAAAAATTGCTTCAAGACACCCAATTTTTGATTTGGATGGTAGTTTTTTATTTGCTTTGATAATCCCTCCTGCAGGAATATTTAAAGAATGAGTTAGAAGTGTCAAAATTTTTATTATTCATCAGCAGGCTATGCTTTTCATTAGCCATTATGTCTCATGTGTAATTCTTTGTTTCTGGGAAGCTCGTTTTAAGTGGCATGCCTTTGTTTTTGTTCACTATTTTAATTAAAATACACACCCTGAGATTGTTACAGCTAAGTTTTTATCTTAATCTTTTACCCTTTTGTTTGTTCATAAATGCCAATTTTTTCAGTGTCCTAGTGAGGCTTTTTAGTCTGTGTTCAGAGCTGCATATCCAGAAGTCTGACTATGGGGTAATAAAAAACTGATTTCTACACTGCCTTATACCAGTCCTTGTAGAACTAATTAAATTTAGAGATGAAACAGGCTGTCAGCAAGTCTGCATGTTGCAGTTTTCTTAGAAGAGTTGGAGGTAGTCTTTTCCATCCAGAATTACCATGCTGCAACACCACTGCAATTCTAGGAGCAAGCTGGTACAAAAGAGTAATGATTAAATCCACCATCTGAGAAGCCTGGGAGGAAGATGACTTTAAAGCAACTCAGACACAGCCACAAGGGTTGTATGGAAATTGTGGCCCACGAGGCTGGACAGTACCATCAGGGGACCCAGCCAGCAATTCCAGATTGGATACCCACTCTAAAATATACATTCTTCATATCCCTCCCTCTCCTTTCCTCAAAACTCCTGAAGCAAACTTAAGGTCCACCAAGCACCTCCCCTCCCTGTAAATCCACAAAGCTGTGGTTTGTCATGAGGGGAGAGGTCAAGAGAAGAGCCCTCTCCTATGTCCCCTCTCTTCGCTGGACCAAAAAGGTCAGATGGGATGATGGCAGACAAACATTCCCCCTCCTAGGGGGACTCAGTACACCTCAGGAAAGAAACAGTGAACAGGTTGTGTTTCTGAACCCTTCAAGGCAGCTCAACATTGGACTCTTTATGTCCCAAAATCTACACTTTCTGCTTTTTCTCCCTTTCTCATTGTCATAGACATGAAAAAGCATCTGTGAAATGTCTGTGCTTGACATTTCTGAGATGAGTTTCCAGCTCTTCTAGCAGCAGTTAAGTATGTATCTGGCAGTTTGGAGGGTGGAGGGAAGCTTTTGGGTTGGGTTGGTTTTTTTTTAAACTTTCATTGAACTGCGCTGCAGATTTGCAAATTTCTCTCAATGACATACACCTTCTTTCCTGAATATTTTTCTTCAGTCTATGTGACTTGAAAAAGTGCCTAATGAAATAGTCTTCTGTGCCTGCACCATAAGCACACATTAGCCCTAGAGGTACCAATTCCCAGTTGATATGCAAAACCCATCTGCAAGCCCTTGCTTCTTTACTCACTATCTAAAAGAGTAATTTCTCATTCTCTGATGAAGCTTTAACCAGTAAAAGATCACAATGGCTCCATTTAAAATTTCCCTAAACAGCAATAAAACATTATTAATCCCTGCTCCCTTGCTGGTCCCAGATCAACTAACAGCCATCATAAACACAGCACACTGGGCTATTTGTCTATGCTTCAGCTCATGCAGGAATAATTTTCTGTTTGATTCTTCAATCAGATCTGCAGACTTTCCATCAGCTGCCTCTTTTATTCTCAGCCCACACAAGACAGTAAAATTGTCATCTTTTAAAAGCAAATATTGTACCTTCCCGGTTACATTTTCATTTAAAAAATAAATCAATAGAGTTTGCAACTGATAACCAGATTGTGATTGCTTTTAAGATTCTGGTATCTTTCCCATGAGATAATCTGACAGCACAACAAAATACATCTATTTATTATGAGGAACATTCAAATATTCAATCAGCCTTTTTTAAAAGAGGCCATAAATGAGATTTAGGATTTTAAACAACCTGGGTAACCTTCCTTCCTCTTAATTTCCAGTAACTTCCAGTTAAGTCCTTCCCTGAGAAGGGTTTTTAAGAATGTTTCAAGACTTTTATTTATGTACTTACTTACGGATATGCATACCTCTACTCATATAATTAAGTAAGAAACTTCTTTTTGAGTTTCTTTCACAGGAACTAAAAAGAGGTGAGCCACATTTTTCTCTGCACAGCTTATCTCAAGACATCCCCCTCTGCATTGTCCCTCTCTACAACCTTCACCACCAGCCTAAATTCAGGCACTGATCCCTGCCTTAAAATAATTCTGCAATCCACTCAAAAGCAGAAGCAAAGAGCTCCTCTAAAATAATTATATCAAATAGTGTCCTAGCACTCTTTGTCTTGCAGCATAGGGCGTGCTTTCACAATACAGGGCAAATGTTGTTTTCACCCTGGTTTTGGAAAGCAAAATGGATAAAAAGGAAGACAGAAGATACATGCAATATGTTTTCCATAGGTTTCTGTAACACTTTAACACACTGTTCATTGGATGTTTCTGCTTAAGTCTTAACAGATTCACTAGGGATTGTTGTCATTAAAGAAGAGTTAAGTCTAAAGTGTGGTATTCTCATGCTTTAATGCTACACCTTTTCATTGAAGAGATTCAGGTGCAGACATCCTACCTGTGGTTATCTCCAGCTGTGGACATGAAGACGCTGAGTGAAGGCATTTCCCATCCTCCCAGCATGTGGCCCGTGATTCTCCTCCTTTCTTGAACTCCCTGGCAGGGACTAATAAATGCTGCAACTCCTGCATGATGCAACAGTGATGCTGGTGATGCAGCACTGGCCTGCCCTACAGCATGGCACAGCCATGCTAGCAACCAAACTGAGTGCCAAACCCCTGCTTTCACCTGGTAACCTTGCTGGATAGCCATAGTGCTTAAATGGGTAAAGACAGGAAAAATATAGTGGTAGGAACTCTGATAGGTTTTCTTTCTTTTCCTTTTCTCCTATACATTGTATTCTGTTTTCTTGACTGTTGATATTACTATGGGCACCTAATCAGAATCAGACGAATTCCATTGCAATGGGAGCAGTGCTTTAATGTCAGAAAAGGCCAGAAAGCTATCCTTTTGCAAGTAGGAGTTTCCCTTTTAATGCCAAAGACCCTAGAGTTAAGCCACTTACATCCAACTCCCCAGATGGAACAAGAGCAGTCAGAGTACACTCTGTAGAAACATTACAAGCTGTGTATGTTAGAGCATTCCTGGTGCTGCTCCCTGGCCCAAGTCAGCCCTGAAGTGTTAAAACTCACAGAAAGGCAAGGGCAGCGCTGCTGCTGCTGGCTCATCCCCTGCATCACTGCTGGGGGCTGCACCAACTCAGGCCACACTCAGGGTCACAGCTACTTCTACATTCACACTTTCTCAGAATCGGCTGAATCAGAGATGGAGGTCAAAGTTTATTCAGTTTTAGAATTGCTCATTCCAAGCAAATTGGTACCATCGTGGGCTCCGGCCTGGAGTAGTTTCCAGCACAGCCCTTGACCCAGCGCTGCCCAGGGGCTGTGCACACCGGGCTGCACCGTGTCCCGCCGCTGCGCGGCTGCGAGCGCTGTGCCTGCAGTGCCAGGGCTGGGAGGGGCAGCTCCCCGGTGCCAGACATCCTGGTGAAAATGGGCATGCATTCCATCTCCATTAGCGCCTTTCTTCCCGCAACTTCCAACGTTTGTTTCTCCTGCGGTGCTCTGGCTGCTCAGGAGTGTTCAGTGAGTTTCACTCTACTTAGCAAAGGCAAAGACATACCCCACCGTGCCGGTGTTATTGCATATGTAATTCCATAATGCTCAAATTGCACCAGGCCGAATCAAAAGCTCGATCTACATGGTGTGTTCAGGATGAATTTATGTAAAATACCATACCAACACCATAAAAAAGTATTTATTCATGTTTTTATGCATTTTATTCTTGTTCTCTTTTTGTTTTGGTAGTGAAAAGTTATTTATGTTGTGAAGCTATAATTACATGTGAATTTTCATCTGCTTTAGGACTTTCACTTCTCTAGTTCCCTCTAGATTTTTTAATTATTGATAACAGAAGGACGCATACAATGTCTTCACAAGATTAAATAAGGCCACATAACTATGCTAAGCCAGTACAATAGCTGCCTACACTAATGTAGACACCATGTTCCCCTGTCTTCTAAGAAACTTCATATTTTTTGCATCAAAACACCATTTAAATAGAAATGGGAAATCAGATCAATTGCATGTAGAAGAATTTAAAACTAGTTATATTTGGTAAATTCCTTAGAATTTGATGAGCACGAAGGAAAAAATAGTTTATCAAATCATATTCCACATTAAAAACTGATTTTGTATGAAATACTATGAACTGAACAGGTTGTTCCTGGTGACTATGTCTTACAGAAGTCTAGAACCAATAAATTTCTCTGAGTTCCCCTCCTTCAGCTTGGTCGTGAGAGGGTAGGAGATCCATTGCTTCTTCAGATGGGGATGGTGGCCGTGCCTGTCTGGGGCATGGTACAGTGTGGCTCCACCAGCCGCTCTCCTCAGAACTCCCTTAATACTTCTTGGCCTTTCTACTTCTTCCCGCAGCTCTGCCCCGCAGGCTGAGCAGATCGTCCACCTGGTCGCACTTCACACAGCTGGTGCTTCTGCAGCCGCACAGGCTCCGGCATGTTTTGCTTTTCTGAGCAGCGCCGGGCTCTGGCACTCCCTGCACCGGCACCCGGAGCCCCGCACACGGCCGCGGGCGCTCGCTCTGGATCTCCGCGTCCTTTCTGGGATGTGACTTTTGGAAAGCGGACGAGTTTGGACTCGTGGACCTTTGACGAGTGGAAACCAAGCCTTAGCTCCTTGGCCGGTGCTTGACCACCACCCGAGCTCAGTGCCGGAGCCCTCCGCACCCCCTGGCCGCGGCGGCCCGCGCTGTTCCGCGCCCCGGGGCTCTGGGTGCGGGTGGGAGTGGCGCGGTCCCTGCGCGGTCCCTGCGCGGTCACAGCTCCTCTGCTACGCGGCTCCATCGCCTGCCGCTGGGGCGTCTGTCTCTGCTCCGGTATCGAGGGCTTGCCAGGAAGGAAAGCTCGGCTTGCTCCGTGCCCTGAGGGTCAGGAATGTGACCCACTCCAGCTTTGAGGTCCAGGAGGGACCCTAGGCTTGGCAGGGATACTTTGTGATCTGTTCCTAAGCAAGCACGTGAAGAAATCTTCACACCAACATTTTGGGATAAGATTCAAGCTCTTAGAAAGTTCCTATAGCTTTTCCCTCTCCTCTCCTCTTCCTTCTCCTCGTCTCTCTCCTCTCGTGTTTCCTCTGCTTTCCCCAAAAGCAGAGGAACTTTTGGGAACTTTGAAGCTGGCAGTACAGCAGTGTAGCTCAAGATGAAGATGTTGAGTTTAGAGTAGCAGTAGCATCAGGTGCACATGCTCCCTTCCCCAGGCTATCACTCAAAATACATGGCACAGACTTGCATATTTGAAATGTAACTCCACGGTGTCATTTTAGGCTCTTCCTATTTTGTACTCTTTTATGCTCAATTCTTTCCCTTTCACTTCTCTCCTGCTCAAGACCACACCTTACAAATAGTGCTGCGACATCACCATTTGCTTACAAAAGGCTTCCAGCCTTTTCTCGTAAATCCGGATGCAGCTCAGAGTTCAAAGAAGGCATCATCAGATCAAGTAAAATCAAAATTTTCCTGCATGGATCTTAAAACAGATACTGAAGTCCCTTCATCTGAAGGAAGTATTTTCTCTGAAGGTTATTCAGCAGTCATTATCTAAATATAGGAACTCACAACATTTCTCATGCCTTTGATTGCACTGATTTATCCCCTGTCAAGAACAAAATATTAAGAACAAAATATCACTATAGCATCATATGGTATGATTTTTAACTCTGCTAAGCATCCCTGTGTTTGCTCATGCATAAATAACAAAGATGTTCTCTGCAGTTTCATGTGGGGAGCCCCACTGGCACCTTATGTTTCTCAAGCTGCAGCAAAAAATTCTGACCTTCTTGTCCTCAATCATACAACCAAGGGAGCTATAGCAGAGACCTTTATTGGTCTTAAAGAATCCTTCAGTCTACAAAGCTAGGCAGATAGCTGGTCCAGATCAAATAACCCTCTCAGAAACGAACTGATTTAAATGTCAGCATAAAGTCACTTCAAGTTCTTGGTGATATTCAGAATTTTCCACAAGACTGGATGAAAACCACACTATTCTCTGACATGCCCCAGCACTCATAGCTGTGTAAAGTGCAGACTGGAGACTCCTAGAAACGATGAGAAGTAGAAACAGTTTTCAATGTCGCTGGAGAAATCATATGGTTACCAGGTTTTTGGTAAGTCAACTGCCAAGAAACTTGTCTGTGAAGAAGCAAAACTCAGTTACCAGCTCAGGACATTACTGTCACAATCCACTAACACAAGTGGGAGTCGCAGTGGTTCGTTACCCGAATCTCAGAGTGCAAAAGAAACAGGGACAAGTATTTTTATTTCAATCAAAATCAAAGGCACCTTTATTGAGTGCCAATAACATGATTATGCAATAAAAGAGAGAAAGAAATATAGGGTTGGGGGGGGGGGGGAGGGGTGAGGGGGGGTGGTGGTTATAGCTACCACGGCACGACGAAGTCCTCGTAGTCCAGAGTCGATGGATCCTGTCTCGTCCATGGGGAGATCTCATAGGGGTCTTTTTTCTGAGTCTCTTTATAGTCTTTTCAAAAGTGAGGGGCAGGTAACCAAGAGATGAGGCAATCCTTCCAGAGGTGAGGGGCAAATGGCCAGGAGGTGGGGGAGTAAGGCCCATTGTTTGGGGTGCAGGTGCAGGTGCACAAGGCGGATCGTTTCTGCATAGTCCTTTTCACCCTGGTAGTGAGAACGACACGGTCTCACAGGCATGTGCACGCCTCTGCACCTGGCAGGCATCCCACCAGGATCTGACCCGGACTTCTTTGTACAAAACTCCTCTTTCCCCTTTGGGATTTCAGTCTCTGTTTCTGTAGATGGTCGTGAGGCAGATGAGGGATTTCCACCCAGTCTCTTACAATTACCTAATGGGCTTCCTTTCCTCTTGGTGGCTCAAGAACAGGACAGTGCATGCAGTCTCTTTGGAGGAGAAAAGCTCAAATGCTGACTCTTTTACTTGAGCTCCAGGAACGAGACAATATTATGAAGACATCCAGAAAAACACTGATAGTGATGGTCCACTCTGGGACCAGTACAATATCAAACCAAACTGGACAGATGGGAGAAAATAACTTGGCTCCATGTTTTCTGTCCCCAAGAGTGAGACAGGAACAGGATAGAAATAATGGAGACACATCATTAGTCATATTAATAGAGTGAAATGGGTTTTTCCAGAGTCCTAACCAGAAGGATTTTTTTAAAGACTGGGTGACCAGTATTTCCTGTGTTGCAACTGTAATTATAGGGAATGGAGGGAAGTGGAGCGCTAAGTAAGGCAGTGGTTTAAAAATAGGAGTTAGACAAATATAACACAGATATTAACCCAGAAAATCACAAACAAATTGACCTGCAATGACAGAAAAAGTGCAAAGAAATGGCATCCCAATTGGTAGAAATTGCAGCAAGAAGTAAAAAGAATTGGAAATTTCTTATTTTAAAGAAGACACTTAATATAATTGACATTACAGACAGCTAGTGGGAGGACTTGCATGTCTAGAATGTTAAAAGCATTGCTTTTAACCTGGTTAAAAGAAATAAAACAGGTATAACGCAGGTGGAACAATTACAGCATGTGTCACAGGAATGACCACTCACCGTAGGGACTTTAAATTACAGTCCAGGGAGTGCGCACACACACACACACACACACACACACACACAAGGACTGAACAATGGTTATATCACGTATGAATTGGTTTGATTTTCCTTTTTTAGCTCTTTTTCCCCCCATGTTTGACACATATGAGAAGATTGAGCATTGTAAACCAGCGACAAGAATATCTGTGTAGACAATAAGACTGTTGCCTTAGGTTGCTATTCTGAAATTTGTATCTTTGACTTGAATGCTACCTAATGCTGCTGGATCCTGTCTGTTCTGTTCCTGTCCCATCTGTTCATCCCTTCAGACTGCTAAGTGGTATTTCTCTGGGTTTGTTTTGTTTGGGTTATGTTTTGGTTTTTGTTTGGGGTTTATTTTTGGTGGGGGAGTGGTGTTGTTAAGCTTTCTGTAAATGTTCACACACTTTATTTAGTGTTAAATGATCATTGAGAAAAAGTTGGGTTTTTTTCCCCAAAGTTTCATTGTATACATTCCCACTTGGAGTCTCCAAGGTGCAACAGTTTTACCTGTTCCAGTTCTTTCTGAATCTTGTAAGGCAAGATTCATGGATTAGTGACAGTGACAGTGATAAAAAGGAGACAGTTCTTCTATTGCATATGAGGATAGCTTTAGGCAGCTTCATTTGAAAGAAAGGACCAGACAAAAGGGAAGGAACAAGAATAAATATTGTCATTTTTTGAGAAAAGTTTTAGATGGTCAAAAGGCTACCATCGAGGCAGAGAAATTCTTTTGGTCAAACGGTCCTGTTAAATATATACAGACCAGATAGAACTTATATATAAAAAAAACAAACAAGGAGGACTAGGTAAAATGAATGTGTTGTCTAGCTCACAGTGCAGGAAGGTGTAATAAGGAAGCTAATACATTGCATAAAGATTTATGGCAGGCTGGGCAAAGAACAGAACAACTTCCATTTAAATGTTTTAAGAAAAAAAGTTAAAATAATTAAATCACGATGGGCACCAGGTTAATGAACACCTCTTTCTATCTAATTAGGAGCAACCTTTATATACTACTTTACTACTTTGTATCTGGAAAAAGGCAAGATGAGGTACTTGAAGTATTCTCCTGACAAAGATGAAAAGGCCAGAAGAAGAAGAAGCACACGAACTTTATAGCAGATAAACATTTGAGTCAACAGGGCCAGGTTACTTTTTCCCAAGTCATGAAGTAAATTTTCTGTGTAATTTTCTAGACAGTTGATCTTATATAGAAAGTAGGGTGTAGCAGAGGCCAGAGAAAATGTCTGATGCCTGGATGATCTGCAACATTGTCCACACTTTGGTCGGAGCAAACAGAATGACAGATGGTGGCTTAATTTGATAGCAATCTCAGGCAAAATAGTGGAAAATCAAATAATCAATTGTAGGAGATTCAGCCGACAGAAAATGAGCCATCTTGCATCTACCATGGCAACACATCTGCCACTGCTGTTCTTTAATCTGCCCAAATGCTTAGTGAAGGTTTTTTGCTTTGCAGACAAGAAGAAGATACAGCTAATCTCAAAGGTTAAAGTCTGTGGTGTTACCCCCAGCTTTCTGTAGTCTCTGTGCTCCTTTCTCTCCTTCTTCCATTTTCCAGAGTCAGTGCTCTTTAGTTGTAGCTGGAGAAACAGCTTGTCCATTGAACTTGGAAAGCAAGTTTTGCCAGACAGTGGATTTAATTATTGAGTGGCAGAAGGTAAAGATAACTTGAAGTCTTGAATGGTGGTGGCAAATAGTGCTTGGCTCTTCTTTGTAAAGTCACAACTGAAATATGTGTGTTCTAAAATATCTTCAGTGTGCTGGCTAATGTATTGGAATATTTCTTATAAGATAATCAGAAAAATGTTGCCTGAAATCTAAAAAACCATCATCAGCTGCGGTTGCTAGAGCTCCAGTGCACAGCAGCTTGCTTGTAACCTAAGCAATGAGCTAAAACGTGAAACAGACTCAATTACAGAGTAAGTTTGCACGACAGCAGCAGAAGACTGTAAACAAGATACAGTGTATTTGAGAAATCAGCAGAGAGCAGAAATGCACAGCAGAATCCTCACTGAGGTAATCCCCAAGCTGTGAAAATTCAATCACAGAAGAAACACTCTTTTGACCTAACTAGAAATGCAAATACATACTGCACCAACCTTACAGTATGAGCTCTGTGGCACCCAGGGATCCAGTTGAGTTTTAAAGACTGTTCATTCCAATACATACAAAGAAAGCAGAACGTGTTGAATAGTTAGTCAGAGGGGTGTGTCTATATGTGTATATATGCATGTGTATATATATATATATATGTATTTGTAAAAAGAAAGACTGCTTGCAGTACCTGATAAAACATCTTGAATTTCTTAGCTTTTGAGAGAGAACTGTTGCCTAAGTAAGTTTTGAGATGCCGAAAAGTATGATGTGTGTCACAGCATGAGTCAGACATTAAGTGGAAAATGGGCTAGAAAGGTTTTCAAACTATAAATTGGTTTAAAAAACAGAGTGAATAAATAGAAAGAATCTTACGTGGATATGACTGAAAGAGTCTGCATGGCTCTAAGCAAATAGTCATGGTGCAGAGGTGTCCCTGGTCTCTTTTGTAAAGGGCTTTTGTAACCCAGTCTGGAAGAGATGGCAGGAGGCACCCAGTGCAGCCATGTGCTCAAAACAGCAGCAGCAAGAAGGTCACATCATGTGGCTTGGGGCTTTCTCCAGACCAATCCTGAAAGCTCCAAGAACATAGACCCCACTGCCTCTCTTAGCAACCTGCTCCACACTGGACTGTCCCTACAGGGAAAAAGGTTTCCCTTTGTATGTAATGTGGGCTCCTCCTGTTTCACCTTAGACACACGCTTTCCCATCCTGCTGCCTTGCACTTTTGCAGAAAGCATGGCTCCCTCTTCTCAGTGACCTGCCCAGGGGCAGAAGGGTACTCTGAGGTGCCTTCCCTTCCCAGTGAGAAGCAGTCCTGTCTGTCAGGCTCCCCTTGCCAGGCTCGCTCTCCCTACTCAACCTCTTCTTCTGGTTCTGTTATTCCATAAAAGGCCAAAAAGGTGTTCCCATTAATTTCAGAAATTTATAATCTAAAATAGACTACTGTTGATCTGATGGTATTAGGAGAGAGATGCTGTGTTCACTGCTTATGCAAACTTGCAACAGTTCCATTGGTCAGGCAATATCAGTAAGGGAATCATCATTTCCATTTCAGGATGCTGACAATTGTCGGTCTTGGTCTCTTGTAAAATACTGTCTTAATAATGAAAAGAGTTGGGCTGCTACTAATTATGGATTGAGGCAATTTTGGCTGCACAGGATGTAAATTCATCAAACTTTTGCAGAGTAATGAGTAGAATCTGTTTTCTGACTTGGGAAGGTGATCAGTTAATCTGGGCCAAGTACTGCTGAGAAGAAAACCCCAGCAAAACAAAACAACCAAAAACAACCTCCACCACAAGCAGCCTGTCTGTGAATATTTATTTAAGATGGTACAATAATTTCACCTGATCACAATGGAGTCTCTCTGTATTTATGAACACAGTATTTGTGAATATTCTGTTCAAGTAATTTACGCTATGGTCTGACAAGAAAAGCACTGATGTTAAAGTGCTTGGAATTTTAAAACCCTTGGCCTGGAAACTTAGACTTTAATGCCATGCAACCTGTGCATTACATTAAAACAACTCAAGACAATTACTTTTCAGGACTAGCTACTCTTCAAAGCAATTATTTCAAAAATACATTTAATAATAAGTAGGAATTTAATAGTAGATACTAAATCAAGTAGATCTCTATCTCAGAACAACAGAAACTGAAAATACATTGTTCAGGATATGTCATCTTCTCTAAGTCCCACATGCAAATCTTACCCTGAAATATCAATTTCCTCCTTCATCTCTACTTTTCTATGCTCAAGCCAAAATACTGGGCCCAATGTAAGTCGCTTCTTAAAAATTTGCTTTAGATTAAAATAATTGATAATTGTCTCCATCTTTTATTTTTGAAGTGTTGGAAACAACAGGAACATTACAATAGAGATATAACATTCCCAGAATACATCTTCTTATATGGGAATCAGATTCACCCAGAATGAATAAATGCATGAAAGATGCTGTGCACATTGTGCTCAGAGAAAGCATTTCTCTTCCACTCTGAAAGGGGCCTTATTAACTAATTATACAGTAATAATCAGAACATGCTGATCCCAGCGAGTAATGACCCAGAAGGGTGTGATTTTGCCTGTGCACACCTTGACCCAGCAGGCCCTGAGTCATTCATCCTCAGGAGACTGCATTATTCTTATTGGCAAATTAAACTGCATATGAGAGCAGAGCCTGCAGGTGTATGGACAGCTTAATTTTATTGGCTGCTGTGGAAATATCTGTGTGTACAGCAAAGGGAATGAATGTAGTGGATGTCAAATGTTATGTATGTCAAATTAATTTAGAATAATTCTCAGACACTCTAGTTGCTTGATAATCACAACAGAATTTCCAGTAGTAACATGACTGTTTCATTTCACACCACTGTACTTATTGCAGTCTTTTATTTTTTTTTATAACAGTGATCTATATGAAACCTGAAATCTTTGGTGCTTACTGATTTCAAAATGGTAATTGCAGTCATTCACAAAATTACAAAAACTTTGAAGAAAGAAAGAGCTAAAAAGGAATTAGCTGAATTTTTCCTGCTGCCAGCAGGACTTGCTTTCACACAGAGGAGCGTCTCCCAGTAATTAACAGCAATTAGAACCATGATCTGAAAGTTCCTGGAGAGCTGTGGAATGGCAAGTCCTTGCAGTCAACAGCCTCTTTCCTGAGGGAAACAACCATTGGGAATGAGCACAGCCTCTTTGCTGCTGAATATGTTTTTCCTTCAACACCATTTTTCAGAACATAATATATAATAGAACTTTGTTAAATCTCAGCTAGACTAAGTAATTTCTTGCAACATGGTTTTCCAAGACAAAATAAAAGGAGCTGTACATATCCCCAGACTTGAAGTACATTGCTAATGCTATTACATTTAAAACTAGAGCTAATGGCTTGTTTCATGACAAGTAACTTTAGCATGTGGTTTCTTCAGCTCTGCATTTTTCAGCAGCAGTTGTTACTGGAGGTTTAAGCAAGGCATGGGCTGCTACTGGCAGCAATGGCTTGGTCACATTAGTCAGCACAGTGTGGCACCATCCTGGTGACCTTTCAGACAAACACAAGTGGAACATGTGCTCTGGACTTGTGCCATTTTTTAGAAACAATGGTCTTATAATTTACGAAAGAAACAGTATCAAAGCACTGAACATGCCTTCTTGAGAAAGACAGGCTGAATGAGAAAAATGGGAAATCTGCTACTGCCTAATCCAGTATAGAAATATGAGAATGAACGAATCTATGGTGATTTTCAGCCAAGGTGCTCCAAGGGGTTTAATTAAACTTATCTTGAATTCTTTACTTGTCCAACATTTGTAATTTTTGGAAAACAATCTTTGCAATTCACACATTAAGTTTGATTTTATCTGAGTAGAGTATAGATTCAAAAGCTAGTAGTATTTTTCCTATCATTGTGTTATCCCAGTCCCTAACAATCATTCATTGATATAATTAAATTTCATGTGAATAAAAGACCAAAGCAATACTTCAAGCTGTAATTTTACAAATGAGATAGCAAGGTCCAGAAAGATTTAAAAATGGACAAGAAAAGCCTAGAGGTAAAGCCTGGGGACAGCAACTTGATCACAAGATCTGCTTCCTGCTTGCCTGGCCTGTTTCTTTGCCCTGCTGCAGGGTGTGAATGTACACAGGAAGAGGTTTGGTGTCTTGGCTCTTTTGGTTTTGTTTTTTGGGGTTTTTGTTTGGGTTTGTTTTGGTTTGTTTGTTTGGGGTTTTTTTTGCATGTGTTATAATCACAGAAAGGTTTGGGTTGGAAGCAACCTTAGAGATGATGTAGTTCCAACCCCTCTGCCCTGGCTTTGGTTTTAATACCAATCCCTGGTCCTAAAGAAGAATGTGCTATACACTTCACAGTAAGGCTCATGCTCAGCCCACTCCTCTCTCTTCGACAGGGATACTCAACTGAAGATTCCCTGTGCATCTCAAGAACCTGTCCCAGAAGTATTACCTTGCCTGGAGCATGAAATTTCCTGGATGATAGAGAAGTCCCTCAAGCAGAAAGTTTAGGATTATTCTGGCAGTGACTTTGTCAATGAAGATGAGGATTTTTGAACTCTGATGTGAAATTGAGTTGCTCAACTTGGCCATCATTGTTTTTGAGACACTTTAGCTGTGTGCTGTACAATCATAGGCTTCTCACAGCATTCATATTTAGGCAGAGGAAAAAGGGGTTGTGAGAATCTGTACTAGACGTGACAGGAAGAAGGATCAACAGAGATGTTTCTTTTCTGGAGAAACAAAATAAGGAGAAAGTTTCTGGACTACCTGAAAACTTCCTGACCAACACATGAACCCAATGCTATACTTATTTTGCTAGCCTGTTTTAAGGTGCTCAAAATACTGGTGAGACTAAAAGATGAATTTGGATCCTTTTACACTGGTACAGAACTATTAATGCTTATTTATGTCTTGTCTGGGTGAAAGCTCTATCAAGTTCTCTCTGCCCATAGGTTTAGAATTTCCAAGCTCTGGGGTTTCTGACAAAAGGAAAGGATGCAAAACTATTTGTAATCTCTAGAGAAGCATGGCATAAATGTCTTGCTTCACATCCCTGAGGATGCACGGTGGGAAGGAGGGAACAAAGTTAGTGCCTTGGTTACTCATTAATATGCAGAGCTACATAAACAAAAGTGTCTGTCTAACTAGGATCCAGAAAGTTTTCTTTCTGTGCATGAAGATCTTCAAGTCCTCACTTAAGGTCTATAACACACCTTGATATTACAGGTTTGCAGATGGTGGGTCAGGCACAGCTTTCCACAGAGGTGTAGGTGCTCTTGATCCCCCATGCTATGGACAGAGAACATATGGCAGACCATGAACAGCCTTCTGCTTTTCTGTTGGGAGACGGCAGATCTAACTTTCAGTAAGGCCATTTCTTGAGTTTGTTACCTCTAAGCAAAAATTACTATAATTTTGCCTTAGAAACAAGAAGAGAAGCCTGACAGCATGACTGTCAGGCAGGACTAATCACCTGTGTGCCACACAGAGCTGTTAGAATAGTTAGGATTTGCCAGATACAGTTGTGCCTGAGAGAGAGATTATTTATATACCTGTTGCAATGGCAACACAGAAAGACATCAAGAGTTTTCAGCTGTGCTTACTTTTGAGTCAGAATGAGTTTTCTCCAGGGATGCTGATCTCCAATGTTTTTGGCCCCCTACTTTTAATATACTTACAACAAAACAATGAAGAATTGTAAGGCCATTAACCAGATGCCAGGCCCCCACCAAAGCCACTCTCACTGCCCTGTGCAGCTGGACAGGGGAGAGAAAATTTAATGAAGGGTTCACAGGTTGAGATAATGACCAGGAAAGATCACTCCTCAAATACAATCAAAGGCAAAACAGGTTCAACTTAGAGATATGAAGTGAATTTATTACTAACAAAATCAGACAGAGTAATGAGAAGTAAAATGTGTCCTTAGAAACACCTTTCCCCCACCCCTCCCTCCTTCCCAGCTCTATCTCCTACTTCAGTGGTGCAAGGAGACAGGGAATGGGGGTTGTGATCAGTTCATCACCCGGGGCTCCTCCTGCTGCTGAGGGAGAGGAGTTGCCCTCCTGCTACACCATGGGGTCCCTTCCACAGGAGATTGTTCTCCATGAACTTCTCCAACAGGAGTCTCTCCCACGGGCAACAGCATCCCTCAAGCTCCTGCACTGGGTCTCTCTTCCACAGGTACAGTCCTTCAACGACAGGCTGCTCCAGCCTGGGAGCTGGGCCTGTCTCTCCACAGGTCTCCCACAGGCTCCTCCAGGCATCCACCTGTTTTAGAGTGTGTCTCCTCTAAGGGCTGCAGGCAAATCTCTGCATCCCTGGACCCTGGACATCTCATCACCCAGACCAACGCAGCTGCATCGGGGCTGGAACTAGGACCATCATCCCATCTGTTGGATCAACAGTGGAACAAGGATCAACATTGCAGCTGGATCAGCACTGAAGCCAAGATCAACATCCCATCAGCTGGATCAGCACTGGAACCACAATCGACATCTTGTCATCTGGATCAGTGCTGGAATGAGGATAGGGGAGCTGGAAGAGCTCATCTGGGATCTGCTCCAAGTGCTAAGATCAGCCAGCGCTGAGGAACTGCTGGGCTGTGGCCTCGAGAGCCTGGAGCAGATCGAAATGTGGCAGCTGGAGATACAGGGAAAGGCCCAGGGCATCACTGAGGGTCTGTATGAGGTCAAAGCCAAGGTGGATGGAGCTGGCAGAGCTGCCAGAGCTGCAGGAGACGTGGGAATGGGAAGAGGAGCATGAGGATGACACCCATCTGCCAGCCTTTCACTACAGCCCCAAAATCACAGTGCCTCTAGACATGGATGAGGCTCAATACTTACAGGTCTTTATCAGCAACTTCCTCTGGAGCCTTGTGACCACAGAATGGGGAATCCCAGGATCTCCAGAGACCATCACAGACCCCCCCATCAGCATCAAACCCCTCCAGTGCCCACAGAATGGTGATCCTGGAGACCCCCTGTAGCTCCCCCACTACCAAAACCAGGCCATGTAAAGCCAGTACATTCCACCCCTCACCTCTGTGAGTCATGTATTGAAGAATTATCATTAAAATCCACATTCATCACACAAGCTTCACTTAAAACAACAAAAACAATCAAACTAAACTAAAGGAAAAAATCCTGACACCAAAACCAAAATAACATCACAACACAGAACAAAAATGAGCAATTTACACAAAATCCACCCCTTGACCCTTCACCACAATGACAACAAAATTTCCCCATTATCATTCTATTCACTAACACTATTCACTATCATTCTATTCTAACACTATTCTGTACTTGTTTTGCCTGTTACTTCTCCCAGTTAGTATCCTTATCTCAAAATCCTCATGATTGCCTGCATTCTGCACCAAAAATACTTTTGTGGGTTATCCTGGTATGCTGGTTTTAGGTAGAGTGGGGACCACACAGCTGGCTTCTCTGAGGAGCTTCCACCATGTCCAGCAGAGCCAGTCCCTGGTGGCTCTGAAGATGGATGTGCCACTGGCCAAGTCTGGGCCAATTAGAGATAGTGGTTACACCTCTGTGATAACATATTTAAGAAGAAATCAAAACAAAGGTAGGTGGGGCAGTTTTAATTTTAGAAGCCAGAGAAGAGGAGAAGCTGAGAACAGCTATGTGAGGAGAACAACATCGAAACACCAAGGTCAGTGGAGGAGGAGGAAGAGGAGATGCTCAGGGCACCAGAGCTGGGATTCCTCTGCAGGCCATGATGATGACCACAGTGAAAGAGCTGTGCCCATGCAACCCTTGGAGACCCTTGGGAATGCAAAGACTCACCTACAGCCCATGGAGGATGTGCCCATGCCAGAGCGGGTGGATGCCTGGAGGAGGCTGTGAATGGAAGAAAACCTTGGATGACAAACTGACCAAAACCCCCACTTGTCTCCCTGTACTGTTGGTGAGATGGAAGGAGGGTGTGGGGTGGAAAAAGGTGGTTTTGAAGGGCTTATTTTACTTCCCGTTATTCTGCTCTGGTTTTGTTAGCAATAAATTCACTTAATATCTCTTAAGTCGATCCTGTTTTGCCCTTGGAGTATTTTCTCCAGGGCCTTATCTCAACTCACAAACTCTTCATTAAATTTTCTTTCCTCTGCCCAGCTGTAACAGGGGAGGGTGAGTGTGCAGCTTTTGTGGGTGCCTGGCGTTTGGCCAGTGTCAAACCACAATGCCTGGGCAGATGCCAGGCCCCCACCAAAGCCACCCTCTCACTCCCCTCTGCAGCTGGACAGGGAAGAGAAAATTTAACAAAGGATTCATGGGTTGAGATAATGACCAGGAGAGATCACTCCTCAAATACAATCAGAGGCAAAACAGGCTCAACTTAGAGATATGAAGTGAATTTATTACCAATAAAAACCAGAGCAGGATAATGAGAAGTGACCCCTTAGAAACACCTTTCCCACCCCATTCCCTGCTTCCCAGCTCTACCTCTTACTCCAGCAGTTCAAGGAGACAGGGAATGGGGTTGTGGTCAGTTCACCCAGGGCTTCTCTTGATGCTGAAGAAGAGGAGTTGTCCTGCTGCACTGTAGGGTCCCTCCCATGAGCTTCTCCAACCTGAGTCCCTCCCACAAACAACAGCTCCCTGCAAATTGCTGCAGTGTGAGTCCGTCCCACAGGCACCAGTCCCCCTCAAGCTGCTGCAGCCCTGGGTCTCTCTTGTGTGGGGTGCAGCCCTTCAAGGACAGGCTGCTCCAGCCTGGGAGCAGGGCCCTCTTCCCACAGGTCTCCCACAGGCTCACAGGCTCCTCTCAGGCACCACCTGCTCTGGCATGGGCTCCTCCAGGGGCTGCAGGTGGATCTCTGCATCCCTGTGAACTCCCCTGAGCTGCAGGGGCACAGCTGCCTCACCATGGGCTGCACCAGGGGCTGCAGGGGAATCTCAGCTCCGGCACCTGGAGCAGCTCCTGACTGTCCTTCCTCACTGACCTTGGTGTCTGCAGGGCTGTTCTCCTCACATATTCTCACCCTGCTCTGCTCTGGCTGGAATTGAAACTGAGCAACTTCTGTTTTGATTTCTTGAATATATTCCCACAGAGGCGTTACCACCATTTCTAATTGGCCCAGCCTTGGCCAGTGGCACGTCCATCTTTGGAGCCACCAGGGATTGGCTCTGCTGGACGTGGGGGAAGTTTCTGGCAACTTGTCACAGAAGCCACCTCTGTGCTCCACCACCTTCCCCCCCACCCCATCAAACGAGGCTGTGCAAAACCAATACATGAAGAAATGCAGCTGGGTTTGATCTGACATGGTCAGGTTCTGTGGTATTTCATCAGTGTATCAACATGTTAATCTCTCTGGTAGTGAATTTTCTTCTGTGTTGTTTGAAAATTCTCAGATTATGTTTTTCCTGCAAAGTACTG
The DNA here is from genome assembly GCA_034509425.1 of Eopsaltria australis. Lineage (NCBI taxonomy): Eukaryota > Metazoa > Chordata > Aves > Passeriformes > Petroicidae > Eopsaltria > Eopsaltria australis. The sequence goes on along the minus strand of JAVTVJ010000858.1, from coordinate 33,678 downwards.
TCTCAAGACTTTCAAATAAAAGGTCAGTTATCTGATTTGTCCTTTACTAGGTGATAGATCTGCTTCTGAGGTTTAATCTTCAGCCAAAAATAAGGAGCAAACTTCTAATTGCAGCTAGATTGTCTTAGCATAATATATTAATAGTATAATTTTAAAATTTCTATGTATTTTTGGGTTGGATTAAGCAATGTAGGGTTTCGTAGAACTACAGGACTCAGAAGGTGCATAAGGGCTCTGTTTGCTGAAATACAACTATTGGTAAACATGAGCCATCCCTGCTACAGACAAGAGTAAAACAAGAATGGTTGGCAGACATCTCCACCTTAGAGAGATGAGGACACCAAGCCTGGCAGGTGAGGATGCTGACAGCTGGAACAAAGCACCAAGAGACACTCATGTTCAGCCGTCACTTGGTCTCTCTAAATCAAGACTGGGCATTTTTCTGGAAGAGAAATCATACACAGATCAATGAGTCAGGGTGAAGCTTTATAGCATGAGGCATATGGGTCAGACTAAGTACCTAAAGTTGTCTTCCAGCGTTTATATTGATTAGTCAGCTGACCAGAGGAGTGAATGACAGGCCATGCAGTCAGTGAGAATCATAGGCAGGAACTGAGGCAGGGCGTAGGAGCTCCTGACCTTCCACTGTGCAAATCACTGCCCCTAAAATAAATTAAGCCATACCATATTATATAGGAAAGTACACAGGATCCTGATTTAATCCATATGTGGTAGGGCTGTTTTCCTCAGGAAACTCTGTTTTTCTCCATGCTTTTTGTTTGTTTATTTGTTTTATTATGAGACAAAGGATAGGAGCAGTACGCAACTTTTGTAGCTCATGATTTTATATCTTACATCTGAAAATGAAATGTAGCATGAAATTTACGTTTTCTAGTAATGTGAAATTGGATCAAGTAAAAGCAATTTCTGTAATCTTAATGGGGAGAGCCCCTTAAAAAAGGCTGAAAAGGCCTCCATTCATTTTTTAAAAAACAGCCATCAGATTTGTACCTTGTCTCACAGTGATTTTATTACCATCTGATATATGACTGATATTGAATTACAGATGGATCACCATATCAAGCCACAAAATTATGAGATTTTCCTTTTGCTCTAATGTATTGTTCAAATTCTTTCTCTCTCTGACTCAATAAAAAGCACCAAGCTCTATGCAGCTGCAGCTAAAAGAACTTCCACCATAAAACATTGGCTTTGTTTGCAGCAACTAGGACAATGGTTTTTATTTTAATAACAGTGTTCAGTGATTCATGTTAATAAAAAATTCCTCAAGAAGTAAAGGCCTTCAATGCTTCAATTTTTTTAATTAATTATTCTGCCATTTGATTATGATGGTACAGTTCAGAAATCTCTGGAAAAAGTGTGATAATATGACAATTACTGTTATTCACCCTCAGGCTAGCAGAGCAGATCAGCTGCCTGGGAAGTTGCAGCAAAGTAAGGAGTAAGCACCATAGCCTCTTACCCGGTGGCTTCCCCTTGCACTTGGTCCTGCTGTGTGAGCTGGGTGACAAACACAGGAGCTGTCACAGCACTGCCCAGCTCCCCCCACACATCTGCCTGGCAGCACCATGCAGCAGCATATGCTCTGCCACAGCCCACAAGGTACAAAATAGCCCCGGGGCACAACAAGAGGAGCTCTTGAAAGAGCTTCTGATAAGATGCTATTTACCAAACCCATCAAAAAAAAAAAAAAAAAAAAAGACCCAACAAAAAACAGACCTCATCAAATAAAACAGCTCTGAGACTAAACTAACCCTAGAAGTCCTCCAACATACTGTCCTCACAGTGAATATTAAATAGCACTAATACACACAAGTTGGCAGAACAAGTGAAGAGTGAGTTCTGCCATGCATCCATAATGCTGGCAGCCCTGTGCATGGGGAAAACGAGCCCACTCAGAGAGCAACTCTCTTCTTTGCATTTCACATTGCCATGCAGAGTACCTAGCAGTACTGCTGAGCCCCTGTGGCTTGTGTAAATAAACAGTTCCACTTTGTAATTAGTATGAAGCAGAATGATAAAACATAATGAAAAATGAGACCTTCACCAGGCCATAAATAATTGTTTCTGACACAGCACTGAAGAGTGATTTGTCCATGTACAAGAACAATGCAGGACAAACAGCAAACTGTGAGAGCTTTTATACTTGAATAAATTAAAATTATCTGGTTGGAAATTACACACAGACTCATAGTATACACAGAGATTTCACTGACAAAATTGCTGTTCCTCCGAAGCCATAGTGGTGGAATGACCAAACTCAGACAAGTACTCAGATGCTTGGCTTCACCTGTTCAGGCAGCCTTACCTGAGGAAAAGGATTAACAACCAGTAACAGCTTAAGCAGGTGCAGAATGAGCTCCCAGACAGCAAAGCTGCTGTTAATTTTGAGGAAGTCTGTTTCCATGGTTTCTACAAAAATATTCCAGGTAACATAAAACTGCTTGCTCATCCTGTTTCAGTGATATTCCCCCTCCTGACGGCAATGGTGCAACAAAAATCCTTGCCCTAGCGTTCATGCCTCTCAACCAGAGATTGTCCATTCCATGTCCAGAGCCACAGGCTGAGCACCCTGCACTCTGTCATTTTGCAGAAGAGGTGGGTGATGATGCCCAGGTCACTGTGGCTGGCCTGGTGTCCACGAGCCCCAGGAACAGCTCAAGGCACACTGTATCACTGGAGCCCTAAAACTTCCCTGTTGCCACTCCAGGATGCAGTCACCAGCTTAAACCCTGTGATTCCCCCTCCTCACCTGCTGCATTTATCATCAGCTCTCTGTGTCTCTGCTGTCAGCAGTAAAGACCCTGTGGACCCCAAGGGCCTGCCCAGATCCCCATAGCACTTGGAAACTTCAGCTAGAGGGTGTGAGCACACCTGCCAGAGTGCCCAAGCCACCAGCTGTGGGCTTTCCTGAAACACCACTGTGTAAAGGATAATGAAATATTTCCGAGGGTGGGGAGAGGGTGAGTGTGACCACTCTCAGAAGTGTGGTTGGAGCTCACATCCATTGTGTTATGGTCTTACCTCATCTAGGGGCAAACATTAAACAACATTATTACAAAATAGGAAAAACTGTTGCTAACAAAATCTGAATTTAAATGTAATGGCTTACAACAAAAGCAATTTGTCTGCAGTACAAATTAATGTGGATTAGAGTAGGCACACATCAAAATGGGTGGCTGGTCCCTGTGAGGGCATGAAACACCCTGGAGCAGTTAGACGTTGGAAACCATGGGATTTTTATCTTGAAATAGAGTAGGAATAAACTAAACAACACAAAGAAGAATTTTTAAGGCTAAGAGGTGTGTGTTTGGCACTACAGAAAAAGGTGCAAACTGCAAAGAATAGTGTCAGGCTGGAAGCGGGAGGACAGTGGTAAGCCACCAGGGTCTCTGGAGCAGTCCCTCAGCCTGGACAACAGGCAAGATGACATGCAGAAGTGGGCTTGGCAGACATGTGAATAGGAAAACAAGAAGTGACAGACAGGGGTAGTGGGAGACTATATTAGATAGCTCAGGAAGGGTTGATTTCTATTTGCACATCTGCAGGCAGGCAAAGTTCAGTCTGGAGTTTGCTTTGTTTTTCATGGTGCTGGTGCTGGGAGGCATCAATGAGTGGTGCTTTAATTCTTGCTGTCTCTGCAAGAGGTTCATTCCCATCATCACATGCAACTCAGCCTCAGTTTCACAACATTTTATTAAGGCCACCAGAACTGTAGCCCTTAATAGAACCCAAAACTCAAAACGGTTCAAATCTAAACAAAGTAAAATGCTCTTCTGCAACTACATTTTCCTCTCTGGTGACACACTACAGAATGACCCATACCTCATTGAAGTACCATGGAAACCCTTCAGATACTACACTGATGGGGGTTCTGTAAAAGCCTGTATAAAATCTGTACAGTCCTGTACAGATGAGAAATGCATACACAGAAGGGAGACATTTATACTATGCATTAGAGCCTCTGCAGGGGCACGCTATGAATTGCTATATGTAGTGCCTTCCAAAGTTTATTCTTTTGTGTAAATCTAAATGTGGTGGAAGAAAAAGCAATCTCTGTTCACATCATCTGGGAAAAGATTGTGTAATGTCATTAATATTATAAAAGAATGAATTACAGGCCCGCTGTTTCTTGTATAAAGCAGTCCAACTCTGTAAACTCAAGGGCTTTTTGAAATATCCCTGCAACCACATCACTGGAAGAGCCTGCTGGTGTCTCATAGCACTCTCCCCACAGCCTGCTGGGGCCCAGCACTATGTGGATTTTGCTGCTTTGGTGCCCACAAAGAGTCAGGGTATTCAATGGGACCAGCAAAACCTGGGTGTTTATAACAAGGCAGAAAGCTGTTACTCAGCCATGGTCTCCAGGGCTTAAAAGCATCAGCAGCAGAGTACACGCATTCATGCATGAATAGTGTGTGAGAAGCTAAACATGCATGAACACTGCATGATTTTGAAGAATAAGCAAGTAACACTGGGTACATTCACTGCCTGGACAGTCCACAGAAGCCTTAATTTTTCACTTTGAGTGATGGCATTGTTTGTGTTCTTCAACACCAGCATGACTGCTGCACGTTCTGAGTAGAAAGAGGGAATTACATCTTAGGGAGAACTCACATACATACCTTAGCTCCTATGTAATGAAAGGCTGCCCTCAAAAGACAAGACAATTATTCCTCTTGCAGGGAGGGAATGTGCAGGATTCCTGCAAACTGGGAACAGTGACAAAAATGTTCCTAACAATTCAGACTGATTTGATTTTGCTTATGGACAATGGCAAAGCTGTCCAGAAAACCTCACCTAGAAGAGCAGCTTCTGCAGTTTCAAGACACAAGAGTCTCACGCACACATGGAAGTGGTGATGCACCCCTGCAGAAGATGCTGGAATTACAGATCCAGATGCTTCTTATTTAGGGAGGAGGCAGGATGTGAAACGGGCAGCTTTTAATAATCCTTGGTCACAATTTCTACACAGACTCTTTGTAAAGGATCCCTAAACAATGTGCCAGACTCCCACAAGTCCCATGACATTAGAGATGCTCCTACGCACAGCTTTGATTATAGATAATTATTAGCCATGGTTATGGACAATTTATTGACCTTTGGGATTACTTTATTTAGTTAGCCATGATTATTTTACTAGCTTACCCATGGTAAAGTGTTTAAAACCAAAAATGTAATGTAAAGTAAATACATTTATTTCCAACCTGTGTTTTTCAAACAAAAACAAAAATTCCCTACTGAAAGATAAAAATGTCAGTAGGAAATATTGTTCTGAAAGAAAGGACAGCTGCTGCCACTGACACACCATATCTACCTGCTTGCACGTACACAGACATATCTATTCAGTTCCAGGCTTTGGAATTGCCCCGAGAGTTGTCTCCTTGCTGAGCCATTGCTCTCACTTTCTGTCTGACCCTGCTGGCATTTCCAAAAGAAATCTCCCTGACAGATGAACTAGTTTGGTCTTTCATCTTCTACTAACCAAAACTGATCACTAGGGTACCCTGCTGCAGCAGAGGAGGAAAGAGCTAGGCAGTGAGGAGTTGAAGACCTATTGACTGACCTGAGATTCAGATACTGAAGCAATGCTTTCACAATATTTTTCCTCACAGTTAAGCTTTTTTTTTTTCATCCTCCTACCATGCACAGAAAAAAAAGCAGAAAAAAAGCAGGGTTGCATGCTGCTGATACCACACTGGAAGCTTCACAGCTTTCCTGTGTCTGCTTTCCATGCAGAGCAAGCAAAGCATACACACCAGCAGCATGAGTAGTAGGAAAATGGACATGCTGCCTCATTTACCTCCCTTCATAGTCCTAAAAGTTAAAGGTGCTGCACCCCTGTTGAGATTTTACTCACAGTCTGTAGTGGGTTATTTATGAAGTTTTCATAATACATTCAAACTGTTAGTGCAGAAGCATACAAAAAGAACATGCTTTTTAGAGCAGACCATACTCTTAGACAATGCTGCATCACATTTTCCCAGAAACCCTTAATTCTCAAAAAATTCAGCACTGTTTCAGTGTGTACACCATTCTGTCAAAATGACCATGTTTTTTTCTGCAAAATTGTTTATTCAGTGGCATTTGCCTACCCTTGAAGAATATACCAAAGGTAGCAAAAACTTGTCTTTCTGTTCCCAAGCACTGAACTTCCACAGTTAATGCTACACACACTGCATCCAGCAGGTCCCATGTTTTACTGTGGGGAAAGTCTCAAATCCAGAATTCTGTCCCAGGCAAAGACAGCACGCTGCTGAACATCAGACAGTTAAACAAGCAGCTTTTTTGCAAACAATTTTGCAAACTTGGTGGATGTTATATTTTGAGCTATCACATGCCTGGTTGATAAGAGTTAGCAGGTTTGAAGAGAAAGTTTATCCTAAGCAAAAACACTTCACTTAAATAGAACTTTGTGGTTTCATGAATGAAGGCTGGACAAAAGTGCACAGCAGATGGATACAGGAGAGTAATTTCAGTGATGATAATTTTGTGAAGGTTCAGCCTGGAAAAAATTTTTACAAAGCAGCATCTCCTGCTTTTCAGGGGTATTAGCAGGGCCGTGGACAGCAGTACTCATTGCAGATAGGAATGCCAAGCTAGGGGGACTGTAATGATGACCAAGTGCCAGGCAGCAAGTGTCAAATTTAGAAGGGACCCCAGGACATCCACCTATCTGCCAAGACCATGTTCCTAGGCGACAGAGCATCCACCTCTGCAGTGAACTCAGAGCCTATGACAATAAACCAAGATTCACCCATAGGAAGAGAACAAGAGAGACTGAGGATATCAGGGGCTCTCCAGTAACTGCAAATTTACATGCTATTGCAGCTGTGCTATTTCCTGCTAGCATTTAAACCACCACAGAGCAGAGCAAGACAAGGCTCCTTTGAATGCCCCAGCAGCAGCAGTGCATGTTACCACTGCCCTGGTTCACCAGTCACTCTCTTGGGTAAAGCCAAAGAGAAATGTCCTTCCCAGAGCCCCAGAGAGCTCAAACACGAGTAATGACAATACAAAAACTGTGTCAGCAGAGGCACAAACCTCATCCCTTTTCTCTGAGAATTCCTCCCTTCACCTGTTCTGCCCCTCACATGGGGCCATGATGCTCCATCTTAAAACAAGCCCAAGCCCTCCACCTCAGTGACTGAACGAGCTCTTCTCAATGTGTCTCTTCAGATACCCAGAAATTGTCTTCTAGATGAAAGTATAAATTTATCCATAAGCAGCACATAGTCATTTGATCCTAAGCTAATAATATGTTTCAGCTCAAAAAGCTTTTTGCCTCTCCTCAACATTTCCCACCCAACATATTTATTAAGAGATATTATATCTCCTCTGACCTTTGTTCAACCTGGCTAAAGGAGCTAAGCTCATCAGAGGAAATGCTGTAATTATTTTGAAATACAATTACCAGTTCTGCTAACAAGAGAGGATAGAGAGACTACAAAGTCAGGGGACTTCAGCAGCAGCAATTAAAATGGGAAGGTGCCTTAGAGGTTTTAGCTGGAGACAATCATTAATTTCCCAAATACGTGTTTCCCCATGAGACACAGAAATGAACAAGTCTTCTACTAAAGATAAGGATAATTCGCTTTACACTCTACAATATGAAACCTGTCCAGCATCCAGCCAGGCTCCAGATGGAACAGCTCTGTGGGCATCTTCTGGTCTTTGCCAGTGTGGATCTCAGGAGGCGCCTCCAGCCACGGCTCAGGCAGTGAGTGCATGAGCTGTGGCAGGAGGCAGAATACTGGCTGTGCCAAGGAGCACTGCTCCACAGGTTATTAGTGAATTTGTTTTCCACTCACAGACTGTTAGACCACTCAGCTTCATGTCTAATCAAGTCTCTTTTCTATCGTCTTTGAAGGAAAAAACAACCCCCGATTTCTTTTCTTTATCCAAATCGTGATTTTAAGACACTTATGTTTTTACTTTGATGTGTCAGAAGTTGTATGGCAGCTAAAAATTAACTGGGGAATCTGACCTCACACTGGAGAAAGGGCTTGTCATTAAACCAGAAGCAGTCCACATGCCAAACACTCCATTTCCAAGAAAGAACAGCAGAAGAAAAGTTCCTGATTCTAATGACAGTCTCCCCCAAGAAGTCAGTGGCTGAACTAACTGGACATGAAGCTGTGACTGGGACATGGCACTGCTCACCAAAGCCTGGGAAGAGAGGCCCCAGAAGGGCATCCTTGGGGCATTTGCCTCATTGCCCAAATTAGAGCCCTACAGAGGTGATGGGCACACCACTGTTAGAAACCTACTCCAACAAGAAGGATTAATCAGCTGCTGAACCCTCTACCCTCTCTGTCTCACTGTGCTTAAATCATGCTGAGTCTTTGAACATCTCTGTGTGTCCAAGGAATTTATTATCTGTAGATAGATAATTTGTGTCTGTGTAAAGCCTGTTGTGGGTTAAGCCCACCTGGCAACTAAGCACCACACAGTCACTCGCTTACCCTCCACACCCCAGCCCCTCCCTGATGGAGTGGGAAGGAGAATCAAAAGTAAAACTTGTAAGCTGAGATAACTGAAAATATAACAATAATAATAAAATGAGCTAAAACTCAAGACGAAAGCAAGTGATGCACAACAAATTGCTCACCACCTGCTGACCGATGCCAAACCCTGTCCCCAGTACCTGATTGACTCCTTTTCAGGTAATTCCCAGTGTTTATGTGCTGGCCATGTGGGTCTGTATAGGGACTATCCCTTTGGCCAGGTCAGCTCTGCTCTCCTGGCCATTCTCCCCCAGCCTTTGTGCAGAGCTTGCTGGCAGAGCACGGGACGCTGAAATGTCCTTGACATTAAGCATTAATTAGCAACAATCAAAACACCACTGTGCCTCCAACATGATTCTCAAACAGAATCCAAAACACAGCGCTTTACCAACTACAAAGAAGAAATTATCCCAGTCAAAGCCAGGACAAAGATTCTTCTGTAAATGCTAAAGACACTGCTTCCATTTGCATACAGGAAGAAAAATATCTTTGCCCTGCTGTCTGATAAAACTTGTAAAAGCTGTAGATTACTTCTCTTCCTCACCTGTAGATCATTTTCCCCAAACTGTTACATTTTCATCTAAGAGCAAAAACATGCTAATGGGATACTACAGCTCTTTGATGGCAAATCACAGAGTTCACATCCTGCACGTGGCCTTATGGGCCTTTGGCCCAGTCCTGGTACATCTCAGGGAGGTTACAAGAGAGGACACAGCTTAAAGCTCCTGGCAGAAGCTGGAGGTGAGCAGTGACTGCAGATGACAATTAGGCTGTCTGCAGGAGGTGCTGAGACACTTGAATCACACAGGAGCCTAGGGCATCACCACAGACCTGCCTCATGGATTACCTGCCCCACTGCCTGCCCAGGCTGCACTCCAGAAAAGGGAGATAGAGCAAGAAATAAAAAAAAAGGCTTGTGTACTTATGGACACTGCCTGCATTCATCTGTATGGCAAGTGCTTCTCCCATTGCTCAGGATGATTTAAGCCTGGTCTTTTCTTGTTTTCCTGGAAGCATGATTCTTTTGATTTGTAGAAGCTGATCTATGAAAGAGATGCATATATGCTTAGGAATATATGGAAGTGTCCCTTCCAGTGCTCGAGCTTCTGGCCCCAGCCTTGGTGCCAGCCAGAGCTGGGGACAGAGGTTTGCTCTGAACACACAGTGGAGCACTTTGCTGCATGCCAAGGCATTGTGCAGGGTTCAAAGCAGACTGCAGGGACATGATGCCCCATCCCCATGGCATCAGCTGCCTCCTTCGTTGCAACTGCAATAGAATCCGAAATTCAAGCAACTTCATTACTTTCTTACCTGCTTCAACCATATAGTGACAGCTTTAATTAGTGTAGATAATGCCACAAGAATAAAATCCTGACATAACGTAAAGTCCCTTAGTGGTATGTAAATGTCAAGACATTCATGGAAGACAAGTGCTGCAGCAAAACAAATGCCTGTATTTTCATTTACTGAGTGATAGATGAAGATGCAAATGTCACCACATGGCTGAAGGGTGCTGTGCAGGTAAGAGGAGGTGGCTCACTGTAGCATGCTGCCCAAGCTGATGTGCACCACCATTCCTGGGAAGGGGACACCCCGGGAAATTTGTGCTAGAGCTGCCCAGGACATACCAGGACCAGGCTCTGGTTATTTATCATACACTCACTGAATAGTTTGGTTTGGTAGGGGACCTTGAAGATTATCTAGTTCCAACCCTCTTGCCATGGGCAGGGAACCTTCCACCTGACCAGGTTTCTCAGAACCCCTGAGAAGTGATTTGGACATTTCAAGGGATGGAGCACCCACAGCTTCTCTGGGCAACCTGTTCCAGTGACTCACCAACCTCACAGTGAAGGATTTCTTCCTAATATCTAATCTAAATTTAGCTCCTTTGAGTTTAAAGCAATTCCCTTGTGTCCTGTCACTACATGCCCTTGTAAAATGTCCCTCTCCAGGTTTCTTGTAGAGCACCCCCATGGATACTGGAAGGGGCTCTACAGTCTCCCCAGAGCCTTTTCTTCTCCAGGCTGAAAACCCCCAACTCTTTCAGCTTCTTTGGCCTATATGTTGTGGGATACGTCCCTGAAGCTCTTTCCTCACTGGATTGATCCCGCCTCCAGCTGAAGTGATATTTATCTTGCCCATAAATAATGCATAGGCAAAAAAACCCCACAAATCCTTGAGGAAGAGATGGGAAGAGAGTGGCAGAGAGGACCCTTTTCCCAAAGTCCTTCACTCACTGAGGATTTGGGCTCCAAGGCACCTTGACAGTATAAGCAATAAATAGCAACCTGGACACAGGACTTCAATTTGAAGATGATATGGCTTTAAATTAAAGTAGCCTTTATGTTCTGTTCAAATCATAATCTAATTTCACTGATATTTTCAGAAGTCTCCAACAATATACACAGCACAATTAATGCATTAAAAATTCAAATGGCAAGTCAAGGATAAGCTACAAAATGAAGAACAGAAATTGTTTTTCAAAAGGGAACAATCTCTTTGTTGCTTTTGCCTCATTTTTACTGTTGGCATTGAATGATATTTTCCATTTCAGGATTTTTAAATGTGGACCCAGGTTTCATCAGCACATGAAGCTCCAACCACTGAACACCACCAGGTCCCTAGGTCATGATCACAGCCCTGTGCAGCCTCCCAGCACCTCGTCACAACAGGAGCAGCCTGAGTCTGCCAGACACAGCACATGAACACGTGCAGGAGTTTCACATGCACCACTTACTGTGTGGCTGAGGATGATTCTCATCCCCTTCACTCCTGCAGACAAAGAACCCAACAGCAGTAGGAAAGGCCAACCAAGACCTTGCAGTTGGAGGAGCTTGTAATTTTATACAGCTCCTGAATCCCTGAGGAAATATCCTGGAGTTGCAAAAATATTATCTGCCTTTTATTCAGCCACAAAGGGATTTATCTGAGGGAGGTGCTACAACAGACAAATTCCCTCATGTGATGATGCCAAGAAAAATTTTGATCCATAACTTAGACAAAACAGGCCAAAACTCCACATTATTCAAAGCCAATTTGTGTTAAAAGCAGGGTTTTCATAAGCACACAGCTTAGGGAAAAAATCAATGATTAAAAATGTCAGTTGATGGTCATCATCTCAGAAATGACAGAAATGACCAGAAAACGCTGTAATTTAGACATGTTAAAACAGGCTCTAGAAAAAATCAATCAAACTGTTTTCTCTCTACACATTAATGACATCCTTTCCTTCAGCAAACGAATTTTTTCCAGCAGTGCCCCACACTGTGGGGAATTGCAATACATTAATTTATTTTCCAAGTAGGTGATTTAAAACAATGTTAAAGAAAGACAAAGTCAAATTGTTACATTTCTTTCTTCTAAAGGACCGAAGATCTTCCCAATATTTTAGTCTTTAATGCATCTATTTTCTTAAGATTTTTGTTTTCTTTTAAAATCAGGTAAGCTCTTAGATAGTACAGCCTGATTTTTGCATTTAATGCTGCTCCAGAAAGCAGGTCTCCTTTTCCCCTTTCCCCTGTTTTTGTAGGTCTCCTGTCATGAGCACCCTCCTGCAGCACCTGCCCAGGAACCCTGAGAGCTGTGGTGAGAAACAGAAAAGTGATTAATTGAAGCAGCTTCCCTGCAGTCCATGTGCAAAGGCATACACCCTGCCAGACAGGAATACAGCTGCAGTTTTGCTCGCTTCCTAAAACCTGAGTTTGTCTGCAGACAGTCCTGTCCTCAGCAGAAAAGTTCTTGTCAGGCTGATCACATCCCATCAAAGGGGGGGCAGGCCACATTTGGGGGATGTGGCCATCACTCACTCAGGAGGACAGGAGCATGTGGAAAACCAGTAAAGCCACTGCAGAGTGAGCAGAGCCTTGGAAGAAAGGACCGGACTGTGGGGTGCAGCAGGGACCAAAGGGGTTTTGGTGGGGGTTTTGTTTGATTGTTTTTTCTTTTAAACTCTCACTTCTATTCTGTCTCACTTTGAGGTTTGTCATCAATATTTTAGTTTGCTGGTCAGGTCCTGTGGTTCAAAACCTTTTGGTGTCCTTGGCAACTGTGGCATGGGAGTGGTGTTGCAGCTGCCCTCAGAGCTGGCACAGGCTGGAGACCCCTCAAGGAAGGGGGATCTATCCACCGACCACTCCATTTTAATTCAAAGGCAATATGAATGAGCTTAAGAAATAGAAAGAGTGCAAAAGGTTCTAAAAGCTCATGATTTGTAGTACTACAGACTGTGTGGCTTGGAAAGGGATCTTTGAAGGTCGTCTTGTCTAAACCCCGTGCTCAAACAGGTCACCCAGAGCAGGTTGCTGAGAGCAGCATCCACTCAACTTTTGAACCTCAGTGAGGGATGGAGACTGCACACCCTCTCTGGGCTGCCCAAGCCATGAGGAAGGGGCTGATAGGCATGATATCACCATCACAAGTATTTCAGATTCAGCTTTTCTAACATGTGACAATGTAGAAAGTAGCTTTTCTCTCTCAGCTCGTGCTTAACACAACTCTAAAAGTCTGCTTCCACCAACTTCAGATATGTCCAGTCTAATATATTTCCCACTAAATTAGTGAATCGGAGGAACATTTAGCTTAGAAAAAACCTTTAGGATCATCGAGTCCAACTGTAAGAGACATGGGTGAAAGAATACCAAGAACTAGAAAGTTGTTGTGAGCAATCCACAATTCCTCTTGTGTGAAGGTATTTTCTGTAGCATTTGATTCCTGTGCAGGAAGGGAAGGCTGCCTTTGTCTGTGCAGGATCTGCTGTGCCTGAGCACATCATCCTGACCAGCTGAGATTCTGGTTGTAGGTTTTGTAGCAGACTAAACACACAACACCTTGTCTTTTGCTCATGCTTGCTCTTTCCAAATATTGATGCCTCTGTGAATTATCTTACAATGAGACTTGAACACCAGCAAACACTTGTCATCTACGAAGAACCATCTAACCAGCTACCCTCTACTGTAGGGTGCCTTTCCACCCCACGGGCTAGCAGGAACACTCAAGCACTGTTCCATTCCATTGCCATTCCTGGCAGCGTGCTTGATGACTGCAGCCTCACTGTCCTCCCCAGTAAATCTGTGCCTGCAGTGGGACAAAGCCTGTCAGCTTCCCTGCAGCACCCCACTATCCCTAGTGCCACACAGAGCAGCCCCATGGGGAAGCACTGGGTGAGATTTCAGAGTTTGCTGCAGCAGCACACTCCCAAACACTGGGAAAGGCATCTAACACTGTTCCCAGGAGGTGCCTGCCTTTGTGCCCCATCCCCACCAGTCAGCTCAGCCCTTGGGAGCAGCTGCTGGATGGTGCAGCCTGGATGTCAGTGCAGAGTCTGGGCATGGCCCTAGCAGTGTGTGCTGTCCAAGAAAGGCAAGCCCCTCACGTGGTGAGTTTAGGTCAGTCTTTGCTTCTCTTTCCTTGGCTTTTTCACCTGCAGAGGAAGGGATGCTTGCAAGAAGCACAGCAGGGCTTGACCCACTCATCCTTCTCCACCTCCCCGTGGGGCCATTCCAGCCCTACTGCACCCACTCAGTGTCACCACTACCCACATGATATCCAGCTGGTCTGCCTGAAATCCCCTCCAGTGCTCATTTATTTCACTCATAACACTGTCTAACTGCCTGGGTACACCTGGGAGCCCCTTTAGGAGTACACCAGGGAACAGCACCATCTCCTTGCTGTTTCACCACTCCTGGACGTGTAGGAGTGTGCAGCTTCTGATTTGGAGAATAAAGTTGCTGAGGTTTAGGTCCAAATTTAAAGAAGGATCTTTTTTCTGCCTGACATAGGGGACAGATGCCTTCTGCAAGGGACCTCTGCAAGACCTGGAAACATCAGTTTTCCTGGGGCAGCTCTTGCTGTTTTGGCTTGCCAAGCAATCCCTTCCAGGGACTGGGGTCTAGAGGCTGGTGGGGAGCAGTAAAATCTGGGACAGTTTGCCTCCCTCTTCACAGGCTACTGAGGCTGAGGCAGGCCCAGCACCTCCATCAGATCCCAGCACAGTTCAGCCTCCAGCTGATGCCTTAGCCTTTGCTGTAGTTTTCCTTGCTCCCCTGATGTTCCAGGGATGTTTTAATTCCTTACCAGGTGGGGTGAAGAGTAAAAGTGACAGGAGGGACACAAAAACAGACAAAGGACAAAAGAAAGAATTTATGTCTCTTAATTTGAATTTACCAGGACAACACAGCACCTGACCCTCAAGTTATTCATGTACCTGTCCTGTTTCCCTCAGATGTTCTACAGCATTCCTCTGAAGAAGGCTATTTGGATGTATTAAAATGAAGGAAGCATTTGCCCAGCCCCTCCTTCTCTTACACATCCAGCAATTACAGGCTGACATCCAGAGCTGGGCTTGGGCTCCTCTAGGATCCAAAACTTATGGTTTCAGTTTCCACACTGGCAAACCTGGTTCCACATGTCTCTAAGTGTGCAGTAACTCACCATGTGGATCTATATGAGCCCATATTTCTGTGAAGAAAAATAAGAAAAATTTCTTTTTCTTATTGCTGCAGCTATGTAACACCACAATGTTAGCTTGTTTCTCCTAGAAACATTTCTAAGCACATGAAGGGAGTAAAATCACAGATAACCCTTCCAACTGCTGGCTTTTATGAACTGAAAACCAAGTAGTAGAAATCACCCATTACCCCAGAGATAAATGCAAATCGAGAATTTAAAGAAGAGGGGCTGAAAATACATCCCTTGGTCTTGTTCTTAATTGCACAGTGCACAGCTGAAGTAAATAAAGGGAGGCTTGTGTTGGAGCACATTGCAGCCAGGGGCAGCAGATAAGGGAATTAAAGCCCTGAAGTGGGGGTGAATCTCCCTTAGCAAGTATTCAGTGAGAAGCAGCCAGTTACCTTCACCAGGGGCCTGGCATGTTGTACCCTGAGGCCAGGATCACTGCTCTGGAGTCAGAGAGAAGACCAGGTGAAATTCAGCAGTGACAACTGGAAGGGACTGAAACCAACACTGCAAAATTAGCCCAGTGTGTCAGGAGATCACTTCAAGGTAGAAAGGGAGCAGCTAAGAAAGCCATGAATATTCCATAAAACTTTCGTTTCCTTCCATCAGTCATTGTTACAGTGGATGCCATCCTACACATCACCAGATGACACTTTTTGTGCTCTGGCTGTAACATGCATTATTGCAGGACAGTGCCTGCCACTGTGAGGTGCTGATAAGCTGTGCTGATCCCAAGATACCTGCACATGAGAAATCAGGAGAACAGTGTTTTACAGAACTTTACGTCCCATGATGCCCATCAGCAGCTGCATCCCTCCCAAACTCCATGCTTCATGCTTCCCTAAGTCTTGAGTTGTGCTGCTTTGATCTTGTGCAAGTGCACTAAACTTCATCAGGCTTCATCATCCCTGCTTACATTATTTCACTGATCCTGTGGTAAGAAGATTTCCCTTTACCCCAAACACCACACACAAATGAGGTGTTCACAGGTACCACTGTCTGCTCAGCTGTGGACAGGTTCACTCTCCATCCTGGTGATGGTTTCCAACAAAACAAATCACTCTGCTTCTGTAAGCAGAGGGACTGGCTCGTGAGGCTGGTTAATATGTTAAGAGGTGGATAAACATGAGTTTGGTGAATAAACAGCATATCTTGGGCACTCCAATGATCTCCTCATGCATTTGGGTTGGCAGTGAATTCCCAAGTTCTGTTCCATTAGTGTCAGGTGCTGACAGTGCTCCCAGGAAGGAAAAACTCAAGATGAAAAATCAAGTGTGGAAGAAAAAGGCAAAAAATTGCCTGTGGAGTGCTCCCCAGTGTCCAGGCACTGGCATGATGTTGACCCCTTTGGGTGTCTAAATACAATCCAAGGTGTTCAAACCTGTTTCAGAGTGTTCAGCCAGGACCTCAAACCTCTGGCACATCACTTGGAAAGGCTGTACTGAGAGGGATGCACCCTTCAAAGAGAGTCCAGGCAAAGCTGGCAGGAGGGCAAGGGGCCAGAGGGGACCCAAGCAGTTTGTCTGTCCTACCACCTCAGCACACTGTCCTGCACAGGCTGCTCCTCTGGAAAGCCCATTTGTCCAAAACTAAGCTGCTTTTTAAGCTTCAAAACCTCAGCAACTGAATCATTACTTTAAAAAACCCAAAAGGCTGGTTCTTTGTCAATGTGGAAAGCAACTTTTAAAAAGCATTTATTCCCCTGCCTTGTAGGAGTTTATCAAAACCCCACCAGCACTGGGGATGGACAGCTTCAGCATTTTTTGCTCAGTTATCTGCATCTTGAAAGCTGCTGTCTGGTCAGCCTTTGAAAACAATCTCCCAGAGAATACCAAGAAGCTGCTTATTTTATTTTGCAAATTCATTGAAAATAAATGCTTCTGTTGCACTAAGAAGGAGTATTATAATCTTTTTTTTAGGTAGATTTTTATTCTGAACTGTTTTATTTTTGCATTTCATTAAAACAAAATGTTCCAAATAGTGGATTTGAAATTAATATTTATCTCATTTTGTAAAGGAAATTTCACGCTTTGGGCTTCCTTTTCATTTTGCTGTGAAAACAAATAGCAACAATCTGTGGCTTTCCCAGGAAAAGGAGTATTGAATTTCAACCAGATCTGGTTAAAAAATCTCAATTGTTATAGTTTCAAGCCTATGAATTGCAGAGTTTTCTCAGTATCTTTACAAACAGTGATTTTTTTTCCCCCCCTTTTTCCTGAAGTTAACAAAGATTAGTGAGCTACCAGAGGAGGCTAGGGAAGAGTCTAATTTGTTGCTTCTTAATGGTACAGATGTAAAACATTATCTAGATCCCTATTTACAGCTAATAGCAAGATAACATACCCGAGAGACAAATCATAGGCTCTGTAAAGTGCGTGATAGCTCCGAAACACAGCACCCCACAGCATTCAGCAAATAACAAAGGCTTGCAAAGGCATTATTAAGTTTATTGTTAGAGAGTAATGATGATGTGAATGGACACAGGACTATAAATAATATAATTTCATGAAAGGCTGCCAAGAGAAAAAATTGAAACCAGCACCACTGTGGCACGACCACGGAAGTGAACAGGGGTGAGGCCCTGCGGAGGGTGATGGAGGAGGGTCCTGGACCATCTGCTCTGAAAGCTGGTGGGAGGGTGCTCAGCCACTCCAGTGACCCTTACTTAAAGGGAAAAAAATTGTCTGAAATCCCATTTGTTTGCCTTCAGTTCTTGTTCCCAGGCTTTTGCCAGGGTTGCAGTTTTCCTGAGGGGGAACAATTCTTTTGCTGAAGTGTTGGCTGGAGTGGCGTGAGATGCCAGGGTGGAGGGGCCCCAGGCACGCTGAGGTGGGTGGGTACCCAAAACCAGGCAGCACAGCTTCAGCAGGGCTGAAGGCTTTCAGCTTTGATAGAGGAAAAAATCGTGATTTTGTTTTTGCATTTCCTGCTGAGACCAGTCTCATTTGCCAGACTAGAGCACTTTCCTCCCGTGTTATCTTGTGGCAGAGCAGGAAACCTGCCCTGCTGATAATTCACAAACATGCACCTCTCCCCGTGTTTCATGCAGCCCCTCCCTCTGGCCCCACAATATTCTACACAGCAGGATAAATCCCAAGAAATAGTCATGTAATATCCTTATCTTTTTCTAGGGTTACATGAGGACTTCCATTGTGGGCAACGTGGGAAATTGTCTTGAACAACAGTATCCTGTAAGCCCCTTTAGCCACAAACATCCCTGTTGCAGGGATGTGGGTGAAGGTTGCACTGTCCCTTGTGCCTGCTCTCTTGGAGCAGGTTTACCCTCATCAAAAGAATGTTTGCACTGGAATACACCATTATTTGCCAGACTTACCACCCTGGGAGAGTTACTGTACAATTCATTATGAAAAGGGTGTTTAATAGGGGAAATATACAGATGGTCAAACCTGTTTTATACTCAGTAACAACTGATGTGAAGATTAAGGGAAAGGATGAGTTTTTAATGGTGCTGTCAGATGCCAGGAAAAATAATAACTTTTCTGGTAAGAGAAAAATTACCACTATTGTCCAAAAGTTTGTTAAAACAAGTTTTAAAAGACTTTTCCCAGCCATGGGCATAGGTAAGGAAAAAATTCTTCTGTGCTTGGGAATACAGCAACTGCTCCTCTCCTAAACTTGTGAATATTAAAATGGCCTGGTTCTTCTAGATAGCCTTTGTCTTTCATTGTACCAAGCTTCTCTGGGAACTATGCCAGAACCTGACCAAAAGCCAGAGTCCAAGCTGAGCACACACAAAGCACCCTTCTCCCAAACCCTGGTCCCCAGCAGGTCCTTGCCTGGAGGCTCAGCTGCCCCAAGGGCAGCAGTGGCCTCAGGCTCACATCACTGCCCTGGCTCTGGCATCACACACATTCCTCGTTTTTAAACAGAAATATTTATTTTCACCTGTCCAAGAATGGGAAGTAATACACATCTCCACTACTGAGGTCAGACCTTGCCCTGCCAGCACTTCATGTGCTTTGTCAGTTCTAACACTGCCCAAAATACAAATTGGTAAACTTCATGCTCTTCAGTGATCTAAAAAGCTCTCAGACTCTGAAAGCTGAACTTTCACCTACTTGCTGTCTCACTCTTACCTTATTTTAAGTGGCCACAGGATTTTTAGCCTCTATGGCTTTTAATCAGATGCAAAATGGCTTTTTCAGGACAAGCAACAAGACAGTGACTTGGCCAAAGGGATTTTAAATTATCTTTGAATTATTCTGTGGCATTTCTAGTCCCATGCCACTTAATATCACTGTAATGGTTGCCTACCATCTTCTGCCCATTTATCTTACACTCATACAGATGTGCATGTGCTGAGGATCTTGTTAGGATCACGTGGAAGAAGAGGTATTACAAAAACCTCTTTTTATAAGAAAAAAATTTAATTTTTTTCCCTCACACAGGGAAAAGGGTGAAAAAATACTGTGTTTGTACATGACTGAAGGAGAAGAAAAACCATGGAGGAACAATGTGGGAGAGCCAACCCTGCCTGCGCTTTCTGGAGATGCTTCTTTGCTGCAGGGATTTTTTGTTTACTAGGATTAGCAAATACCTCTGCAATCTTACTGTGAACCACTCAAATAGCAATAAGAGCCCTTTTCTTTGAATAATATCTCAGCCACAACTCTATGTCATGCTTAAGGACTGCTAATGTTTTGTGATGCCTTAAAAATTAGTGACAGCAACAAAGCTGTGAGAAGGTGCTGGTGGGGGCTGGCTGGCACCCTGCCACCCAGGGCCTCACAGCTGAGCCAGCAGCCAAGCCCTGGGGCTCACACCACCCACCAAACCATGCTCTGGAAAGGAATTAATGCTCATGTTAGACCACCAGCTTAATTCACCTAAGAGAACATAGCAGCTTTCCTTCTCTGCAGTCCTGGCTTCAGTGCCAGAAACCAGTTAAGAATTGACTTTTCTTCCTACCATTTCAGTGCATTTGGGTATTATGCTTCTGTGGATAAGGATGTGCTGCACCATTTCCAGCTCTCTTTGCAGCTCCCCCACTACTGCCCAGGGTAATTGCACAGAGCCTGAGTGCAGGACACTGACCTCCTCCTGCTGTAACACAGCTAACCACATTCCCCAGCAGGGATGGCAGTGCTGATTTCTTCAGCAAACCCAGTTTGTTTCTTTTTCATTTCCCACCTTAAAGATTCTGTATAACTAGTGGGACTCCAGCTGTATTCATTTCTATTACTGAAGACTTCACCTGCAAATAGTGGTGGTGAAATTAGAGCTTGCTTCCTCTTCTCTGGCCTCAGTAATTATGAAGATGAATGTCTGCTGCTGGGTTTGATTTGACAAAGTTCTCTTAAACTGTGAAGTGCTATGTGAATACACAAAATTAGGAGTGATAAGTGGCAAGAAAGTCACAGAAAAGCCGTTCTCTTCCTACCCTCTTCATTTACTAGATTTTTACAGAACCTGTTACATTAAATTTAGTTATATATTATATTGTTATTAGATTATTTCAGATTATATTATTAGATTATTTCTAGATTTTACTGCAATCCTTCCTAATATTTGAAAACCAAGTAATAAAAATATTTGTTGTGTACTAAACATAAAAGTTCACACCAGGGAGCAGTAATCCTGGGATCCTTAGGCCATAATCTCACTAAATTAATACACATTTAGTAGTTAATGCTTAAGTCCCTAAAATTGCTCTGGGCAGCCTCCACATATACTTTCCCCATGCACCTGCCCCAGCCAATGCATCATGCTGTGCATATTGTCTTGCACTAAGAACTGGTCTCCCTTTGGGGTAAAATTATCAGGTACTGCCAAAATTTGTCATGTCAGAAGCACTGTTGTGTGTACAGAAATCCTTCAGATGTGCCCACCCAAGCCAGGGCTCAGCACTCAGCATCTCTGGGAAATGATGTGAAATCTCTGCAAAGCAGGCTGAAGGATCTGCCCTTGCCACACAGCTCTGCACAGCATTGACCAAACTCAGAGATGGGAATTGGCAGCATGGGGAGACCTGCACTGCACAGCATTTGCCAACTTTCCCATTCTATCATTCCTGGGATAGCAGTGTGTCCTGCACACACTGCAAATTTCCCATCCCCTGGCAGCTCCTGCTTGGCTGAGCTCTGCTAGGGCCAAAAAGCCCTCTCAGGTCACAATGCCTGTTGTCTGGATTCCTCTGACCTTCACCTCTTAGTTCACCCTCCTCAAGGTGCTCCTGGAGGTCCCAAGTGCACCCTTAAATCTGATCAGATTTGAAGATATGTTTAAACAACACATGCACTTGTAGAGATCATCCCAAAGAGGAGCCCATCCAAACCAAGAGCCAGGAACCATGACCCTGGTGGGTGGCTTTGCTGCCTCAGGACCAGCAGTGCCATGGTGTGATGATGCTGCTCCCTGGTCTCTACCCCTTTCAGCTCCACTGTGAAAATAATCTGCTGCACAATTAAAATCCCCATGGAAAAAAGGTCTCATGTTGTTGTGTTCTCAGAGGGATTGTTTTTCAAAAGGTCAGGTAACTTGTTTGGTAGAGATATACTGAGTAGTGATTTGGATAGTTAATTACCAGCCATGACCTCTCCACTTCTGAAGTGAAGTTATCAGTGATCCTTCCCCTTTCTCAGTTTCTCTGAGACATATTACCTCAAGGTTTTTGTCATTACAATACAGAGATTTTTTTTTCAGATTGGATGAGTTTTGCAACTCCACATCCAAAGTGGTCTGAGGCTTTCCTTGTAACCTTGCCCCAGTGGTGTACCAGTGATGCCTTTACTGCACAACTGAGGAAAAGCACTTCGGAAATTATAAATTAGCTTTTGTGAAACTGTGGTTTATTTTATATTGATCTGCAGCTTCTTCTTCTTCTTGCTGCAGCAGTTAACATGTCCTAAAAATGCTGAATTGCTCTTAATGAGAACATGGATATGCTGTTGCAGAATAATTTCAGCATCCTTCAGTTTTATAGCTAGCAGATTTATGCAGTTAGCTTTTTATTTTTCTCCTATTCCAGGTCAAAGGTTGCCTGAAGAAGAGAAGAATCTGAAAATGTTGACATTAATCAGTACAGCAGCAGAAAATCAGCAATACCAGCCTGTAATCCTGAAGAAGTATTAGCACTACCATGAGAAGCATCCCCTGGTGGAACTGAGAGTTCCAGCAGTAGTTCTGCCATGCAGGACAGAAAAATGGTTTTTGCCATTTCAGTCCCAGATCTCAGCTCCTGCCTTCTGTTCCAAAGAAGTCCTGAGTCATTCTCAGCCCTGTCCCCCACCACTGTATATGCACAGCCCACAGGACAAGCATCTATGATCTGAGAAGAGCCATGTCTAAGCCTGATGTCTTCCTTCTTGCCCCAGTGGGCACTGCAGTCAGGAAAATGCCCAGGGTTGGGTAGCCAAGCCCCTGGCTCTTCGTTCACATTCATCCTCTTCACTGGAGTTCATTATTTTAATTTTTCAAACAGAGCATCCATATAGTCTCCAAGTTGAAATATAATGAAAAACAGAGAGAAGAACATACCAAGCATCTGGGTTTTTTTTAGACAGGAGATGTGTGAGGGACAGTGCATTAGAAACTGGCCAGAACACCAGAGGTGTTGATGCTCACCAGTGGCTCTCTGCCACCATTGCCCAGCACCATCTCTGCCTGTGGTGTCTGCTCTGCTGCTCTGGTCTCAGTTCCCCTGCTGGCATGGCTCAGCAGAACACAGGCACACACACTTTTACCTCCTCTTCTCCCTGTAAAAACAAGCCCAGGCAAACAGGAAAACTGATGAAATATGAGCAGTCTTCCTTGGGCAGAGGGAACTACTTGTTTAGGATTAGTAGGGTGCCAGAAAGAGGAAAGCGTGGACGATGGGTTTTATTGGAGCAAATGCAAGATGGAACTAGACAGAAATGAGTGCCAAGATAGAGTGTCTGAATAAAGTTTGTATTTTTAGGGATATTATTGGACAAAACAGCCTTGCCTGCTATAGCATCACATAGCTTGCCTTGTTTTTGGACAAATATGAGTGAAAGTGCTAATTGCTCACACAGCCAAATTTTCCAAAAGGTTGGGGGAAACACGATTTTGCAGGATATAGGCATCAGATCCAAATCATAGTTTTCATTCACTCACTGCTTAAACAGATGAGATTGAATTTGTATTAAATTAATGTATGATTTCTTAACCGGCGTGAATGTGTTGCTTCCGTGGCTTGCCTTTGTGTTTTAGGTGGTAACATATAAGTTTGCTTTTCATGTTGTTTTTGTTTAGTTTCTGCAAAGTCCTGGCTTCTCCTCCTGGTTTCTCCTCCTGGCTTCAGTTTTTATCTTGAAAAAAGTTTTCCCTGCATTTAGAGATGTTTTCAGTTCCCTTTTCTACCTATGCATTATGTAATTTCCAGTGACAGAACCAAAGGGAATACCTACGAATTTATCCAAATAATAAAAGTAATTGGCATGGGTATTTACAAACAAATTTGACTCATTTAGACAACCCAGTCTTAAAAGGGAAAATCCCTCTCCGTACTGTGCTGAGGTGCCATAGCAGTACATTGCTTGACCTGCCAGTTCTGTAAGACACTTCACAGTTTTGTCCTGTTCTTGCCCTGAAACACCTTGCAGGTAGGTGCTACGCATGGGGGAACCAAAAGGGAGGGGAAGGGAGCTGCTTACACATCTGAAAGCACATGTTAATAAAAGAAGAGCCATTCGTTGAAGGATAACTCAAGCCTTGACACGGCTGGCCAAATTACTTGCACACTACATGAACATCTCCTGCTCCTTCTTGACTTCAGCCACAGACTTGTGACTTTTGTCATCCTTTCTGCAAAAGAAGACATTATTCCCTGGAGCAGCTCTCTCACCCCGCTCCCCAGGCAGCATGGCAGGTTAGATGTTTTCCTGGGACAAGCAAGATGTGCTTTGAATCTTATTGGACAGGGTTAGGAGCTGAACCTTTGCAAAAACTCTCCCTGCTGAGTTAATACAGGGAAAGAAACATCATCACAATTTTTCAAAGGAGCTGGGGCTGTGCCACTTCTATGTCGAAAACAGCACAAACCTACATACATGGTGAGACCCTTTAGCAGCCAGGTGGGTGGACACCAGCTTGTGAACCTCATACAGGCACAGGTTTGAGACAAGCATGATGATCTGCACTGCACCAAAGGCAGCATTTCTCACCTGTGCAATAGCAGCAGGGGCAATGCCCATAATCACTGCAGCAGCTGCAGTCTAATCATCTATCAAAGATTTACACAAATGAAACAGTTTTTCTCTGGATTGCACACACAGGGGACAGTTTTTAGAACATGGAAATAAAAATTCTAGTTTTAGACTCTACTGCTCCCACAAATAAGTAATGTTCAGCTTGCTTCTGCAAGTCACTACACCAATAAAATACAATCAATAAAACCAAAGTATCATGGGAAGCAGATGGAGAACCCAATCACCTTGAAGGCAAGGATTTCTCCCATGCCCTTACTTTTTCCAAATGTGTACACAAACATGTGAACCAAACACAGCAAAGTTTTGTAACACAAACACAATACCTACTTTTATCTTTGCTGGAGCCTCAAAACCTGATGTTATGTAAATACATTCTGAAAAGGAATTCCTTCCCCATCCTGGTGTTCTCTGAAACTCTTCCATTTAAAGCTGCCAAACACACTGTGGTATGGGTGTGCTAAGATCCCTTGTCTCCAGGAGCAGATGGATATGTGCAGAGGAGGGGTTCTGCTCTCAGAACACCACTGCTGAGCAGGAAAGAAATTACGTCCCAGCTGAGTCCCCTCCCAAATCCTGTGACCCCCAGCCTCCTCACTGATGGGGTGGGATGAGGAGCAGAAAAGGTCCTGGCTCTGTGCAAGAAACTCAGGATAAGGGAGACATCCCTGCGTTACCAACCCCGTGTTCAGCACAAATGCAAAACACAGCCCCATACCAGCTACTGCAAAGAAAATTAACTCTACCCAAGCCCAGACCTGCACAATAGGCAAAAGAGAAGACATACAATGGACTACAAAACTTCTCAGATATACCTGTAACCAACTTTGTCCTCTTTTCAGGGGAAAGCACAACCCTCCACATTTGTATGAGTGGATTTCAGAGCTGCAAGACCGCTGTATTATCTCAGGTTTGGCACTTAACTTGTAGCCCCCCTCACAGAGGTATTGGATCTTGACCACACATATAAATTACTGAAGAGTTTCATTTCAGAGAAAAACATCAGGGTTTTTTTAATGATTCTAAACATTTTTCATGACATTTATCAAGGTGCTTTCTGATGATACTGAAGAGAAAACGATTCTATGAGACATTTATGCATGACCTTATGACAGGTATGGAAGAATGACCCCACTACACACAGACATTTTCATCCCTTTGCAATCATCCACTTTATCATTCAGTAGGTGGTTAATGGAATTTGTTTTCGTGTGTCATCTAGTACAATTTTCAGAGTGCAGCCACACGCTAACATCGATGATTAACATCTCAAATGTGATCAGTTCTACAGCAGTTTTAATCAAAAGGTAAAAAATCACTTCTCTGAGGACTACATATGCAGTCCATTATTTAACTTGATTGAAAAACAAGTCATTTCAAAAATGAATGTGATAATTATGTTTGAGATTGACCCAACAGAGACATCAGTGAGAAGAGAGAACATGTAGAATCCAGCTGTTAACTGATTTTCAGGCTTCATTATTTCTGTTTATCAAACCCATCCACATTCAGACAAGACCTTGAGGTTTTGCTGTGTGCTGAGGTGTGACATGCTGGTGTGAACACAAGCTAAACTTTTACTTCTCCCAAAAGCAGAACAGAACAGCACAAAAAACGGTAACAATAGACAAAACCTGTGATTTTAAACCTTTACTTTATTGATTTTTTTGCAAATACATAGGAAAGACTTCGATGTTTAGTTTGCAGAGTTTACAGCACAACTATGTTTTCTATGCTTTTTTTTTTCTTTTTTCAGGGACAAAAAATCAATAAAATATAAAGTGAAGTCCAGTGTTACAGTAGAATCATCACCTTCTTCAGGACAAAGAGTAACAACTGTCCTTGTCTTGTGAAGTGCTGTCAAGCAGGGAATGATTTCAGTCCCAATAAACCTTCATGCCTGCAATACCAACTATTGCAACTACTGCTCAGAGTATCCCTTGCCTATGAACCACATTTGTGTCCACAGAGAGGGAAATACTTAGGAGTGCTTTAATTTTTATTCCTGCTTAACAAATGAATTTTAAAAGTGGATTCAAAGCTTGTTGCAATTAGCTTGTGCGGACTCATGACATTTTCATAACAATACCAATATTCTACCACAATCTTTTGTCCTCAAGATAAAAAAATTCACGTGTGACATACGTATCTTGTCTCCTGTTGCTACAGCATCACTGCTGTATATGGAGAGAGCCTGTTCTCCTTTTATCCCCAATTTTCAGCACCATGTACTTTTGCTGTCTTGCATTAACACTTGATACAAATAAGACACAGAACTCAAACATACAGCATGTATAACAGTCTTCAAGTACTCTTCCACACTCTTGATCAAGTGTGATCCCCAGGTTGAAGAGAAACAAATAACCTCTTGCAAAGACCTTAGCTTCTTATTCCTCACAACATCCCTGTGAGGTAGGAAGAAAAACATCCCCTTTTCCAGCAACAGGAGACAAGGCAGAGAACACAGCTGTCGTTCCACAAGGCAGTAAGTGGAGAACCAGAAAAGCTGGAAATCAGGAGTTCTTGGGTCCTAATTCTTTGATTCAGAAACCAAGGTGCTAAACTCCCAGATATTACCAGGTCATTAGTCTTTTTATAGCCATGTATCAATGACAACAATGGCTTCTGTGCGTGTGCCAGCAAAGCAAAGTTCTATGGCAGAAGCAGTGTACACCTGATCCTGATCCTCAGACACTTCTCCTCTATTTCTTAGATGTGGAAATGTTCACTGTAATTAACTAATCAGTCCTACAACTAATGTAGCATAGGTAATTGCAATAGATCAACATTTTCAATTACAGATTTCTTTAAGACTTGCCCATCTATTTAAATGTTTGTGTTCTTTGGTCTTTTTGTTTTTGTGGGTTTTTTTTCCTCTGGATAAGTTAATAGTAACTGCCTTCCCCTGTATAATAGTTTTTAAACCCAGCATCCATTTGGGGTACTCTGTACAAGAGCTTTGAGTGAAGATGAACAATACACTGTCAGGGACTACACCCATTCCCTCAGAGTAGCTCTTCACCCATCTCCAGCCCTGAAGGCAAAAACAGGCACCTTTTGCTATGTACAGCACCACACTAGACAAAACCTGCAAAGGGCCAGAATTGTCACTGAAGTGTCCTCATGGATTAGGGAAGAGGCCCTGGGCTGCTCTATCCAAAGTGAAACTGTTTACAGTGAGCTAGAATAGTCCAGTTTTATTATATACAGATTTTCAATCTGCAAAACCTCCGTTAGCAGAACTTGAGTCCACCTCCACAGCAATAAAGATGGTCAAACTTAATTTCTGTGGAATGACTAACACAGGGAATGCATCTAAATAGCCTAAATAGAGAAAACCTATGAAAACTAACATGCTGTGTTAAGATATTCTGGAGCACTATGATAAATGTAGTTTCAAGTCTTCAATGCAAATTACCTATCAACCGAAACACCTGTAGATGTTAATCATGAAATTAGCACTGGTCTTTGTAGAACACATTTCTTTCCCATAGGCTCAGCATCACGTGTTGCCTTTAGATTCAGGCTAACAATGGCCAACCACCCACTAGCAGCCACGAGTTCAAGTCACAGCTTAGTATTATGGGAATACTGCTGTACTAGCATAACAGTGTTTACAAAGGTATTTTGTTTATTTCTTTCAGAGATGAAGGATAGCCTGTTATGGCATTGACAAAATATTATCAAAGAATTGTTTAGGGTAAGTGTAACTAAACAATATAATACCTCAAATCAAAGCAGTTTTACTGCAATAAAACCCATGTGTGGATCAAGACCAACTGTGTAACTGTTCCATGAAAGAGAAGCATTTCATATTTTAAAATGGAAAAATGCTGTACAAAGGCCAGTACAAGAGCTAAATATTGCATATTTTTCTATCTGGTTCACCAAGAAATGTGTTACATTCCTTCCACAGTACACTTGGACTATGGTGAATCCCTTATTCACTTAGTATTAGAATGCCTTAACATGCTTATTACATGTATGATAGGCATTGTGTAAACTTCTTCTGGTGCCTCTACCTTTTACTTCTTTTTCAGTCACTTAATATGCTCCAGCCCTGATGTCAAACACTGCGTCAGGAATTATTTTAACTGAAGTGCTTTACGTGCTCCTATTTATACAAATGACAGAAATGACAGAAACCATTATATTGGAGGGAACATTGTATTTTAGTAAATGTCGATTTCCAGTCAATTCATGCTCTGTATAACAAAGACATATTGTACTGATTTGGTATGTGAGATCCAAAGCAGTCATATTATCTGTTTGTAAAAGTAACAAAATACAAAAATGATTTTGTAATTAACAGGGAAAAGAAGGCCTTCATCAAAATGACTCTGAGATAATGTCTTTCCATTTTGATTGTCTCAAGTTATGATGAAATTGGATTCCAAACTCTTTAGATTTTGTTGATGCCTTGATTGACAAGTGGTGCATATTGCTTTTACCCTTGACCATCTGTATTCCCTTCAGAAGAATCTTCAAGGCGTCCACAACCTTCTCTTCCCCTGTTTCTCTATGTGACACTGGAAGGACAGACCTGACTCCAGAAACAATATTTATTTGCCTTTGACTGGGAGCTGGGGAAAAGCATTATATCTGGAGAATAAGAGCAGCTCATGTGGGAAATTGTGCAGCTACCAGTTGTCTGCATGAGGACGGATACTTTTTCATCTTCCTCCTTCACACTAACCCCATTCTAGTTTGTATGGTTGAAATATGAAGGGTCACAGCTGGACCCTGGGAGGCCTAGGTCTCTCAGTACCAACAGACACACTCTGTGGAAACAGCAGATATATTTAGGTCACAATTTTTTCCACTGGTTTAAACAGCTTTGTTACAGACTGATGAAAAGGTTCAGCACAAGGAACATCCATATTCCCAATATCTCTCTATAAATACATATATTTGCTATAGACCACTCCAGAAAAGAAAAACCCACACTTTTACAGGAGAATGGGCATGATAAGTGCTGTAGTTCCAGAGCAACCAATACCAGGAAACACAGAGGCAATCATAAGTTGTGCATGGTTGTTTTCTAATTCTGTATAAAAAAACTAGTATTTGGCAGAGAGACTACAAGGCATTTTTTTTTTTTCTTTTTTACAATGATCATTAACATTTTACTATAACATGATTCAAAACTTAGAGAATATATTCACCATTCCTTTAAAGCTGGTAGTGTTATGAAAGCAGAATACAATTTAGGCTTATAGTCACAGGCGGAGTTTAACTAACTGGAAACTACTTAGAGAGCCCTTAAAAAAAAAGAAAAGAAAAAAAAGTAAAATTGCAAGATAGTCATCAATTTCTTCCATTTGGAAACAAGCCTTCTTGCGAGTTAAGCCCAGTCTGTATTTCACATTTAAATCTGCCTCATCGGTATTAGTTTTGGTGAAACCTAGCAAAAAGGAGGGAAAAAAACCACAACAGTTGTCATACAGATAAGATCTCACAGTACAACCCACCATTCACTTCCACTCTATCAGCTATGTACCACTGAAGACTAGAGACACTGTACTTACTGAAACTGCCATACTTGCAGTATGGCAGAGATAAACCCTACCACAACTAAATTTTCTGATGCAATAATAGAAGATATGTGGGGTGCTAGTATCCAGTCTCCCAAGTTCATTTATTTTGAGATAGGTTATTGGTGTAAGAATGCAAGCATAATAAACTTGGGCAGATGAGTCTGTACTTGCCCCCTGCACAGTCTTCTGTGCAGAAACAGTCAACTGAGTTTTGGAACATGCATGTTAGCAGGGGACATGCAATCAAAGGTTATATATATGATAAACACTCTGCAACTATTGTTTATGGATACATTTGATGGGATTGTTTGTTTTATGATGATATAATACAATATCAAATTTATATTTCCTATTGTTTATATTTCCTATTCAAATTTGTTTAAGTATTACATAGTTAATTAATTCTAATTTTACTCTTTGAAAAAGACCCTTGCCTTTTCCCATTCACATTAATTTTTGTGTAAGTATACATTTATGTATTCTATTTTTTTAATTCATTCACTCACAAAATTCAAATAGCGATATTATAAGATGTACAGCAGATCAAAAATAAAATGCAGTAAGCCTAAATAGGAAGCTAGATGAGGAAAGAAGGTGTAAATAAGAACTATACAGTGACGACTTAGTACAGCAGCAGTGGTTAATATTTGCTTGAACTCTTACTCCAGGTCTATGCAAAACCCCTGAGGAACAGGTGTCCACAGAAGATCCAAGCCTCTTTAATTATCTCCTGTTCCCAGCCTTATTTAAAGAGATGCCCCAGGATGAAGACCAGAAATAACTTGTGTGATCTTACTTTTTCAAGATGAAAAACAGTTCCAAGGATAATCTGGCTCGTAGCTGATTAATATTTCCCATGGAAGCATCACCTACTGCATCCTCCAGCCTCCTTAACCCATCTTTTTCAGTTAACAGTACTCAAGAAGCTAACTCATGAAAGAATAATATATAAGTGCCTTTTCAATCATTAAAGCCTCTTTCTTTTAGAGGTACAGGGCTGTGTTTCCTGTACCACTTAGATTTCTGTGATCTTTCCTCCAGCCACCATGTAACATCATTTATAACCTTATCAGAATAGCCACTGAGGAAAACTTAGTTCATGAAGAATGTGTTTACTGTATCAAATGCTAATGAAATGTTTTCAGTGTATGGCAACAATTCATTGATTTGTTCAAAGTTGTGTGTGAACTAGGATAATAAATAGATGTAATAGGTACAATGCATCAGCATTCCTGGATTAGTTCCAGAAATGTTTCAACATTTCAGAGTCCAAGTTACTATGTGCCTCACTTTATTTGGTCCCATTTCTGTCACAGCTGGGGATGGTTCCATTGAAGTAAACACTAGAGGATGAATATAGAACCATTAAAATCTGTATTCTGCAAACAATGACAAAGTCAGTTACTGGAGAGATTTCTGTTTTTTTCTGATGTTGTAGATTTCAGTACCATCAAAACATCAAGTGTTTTACATTTGAAGAGCATATTACATTAAATGTGATGTCTGCACATGTGATGCTAACAGCTGTCATTTGTGTGCACCACTATCCACTTCAGAAGGGTCTGATACCTGTGAGTGTGATGTGCCATAATGTCTGCTCGAGATAATGGAGGTGGTGAGAGCCCAGCACCACTCAGAACTGAACCCAAATGCAACTTCTGCTCTAACTAAAATGTGATTAAATAAGCAGAAAAATGCCAATGTTACAAAAGGGATGGTTTGTGCTTGGAAAAAAAGGAGTAATCAAGTCTGAAATGCAGAAAGCATTTCAGGACTCCCTGAGTCCACTGCTTTAAATCCCAGTAGAGACAGTCAACCCAGTATCACCCTGTGCTAAGAGCACAGCATTTAGTAAGGGCTGAAGAGGCTTAATGCAGACTGTATTCACAGTGCACAGCTTCAGAGCTGGTACTTTCTTACAGTACCTCCTAAACAACACATTCTTAATATTATTTCACTTACAGGAAGAACATCTTATCTTGGAAGCTCCAAATACTCTGCTAACCTTGGACAGGTTCTGAGAGGAGTTTGTCTGTGCAGTCCAGTACATGGCCTCTCAACTGGTCAGAAGACACATGGGCTCTGGGGCTTGCTGCAATTCAAGCCTCTTGAATGTCTGATTCCCAAACCCAAAGCATCCTTTTCAGCTACACAAACAGCCTTATGTGTATTTCATTGAGTTCCTATGTAGTGAGCACTCCTTCAGGTTCCGATTCTGAATAATGCTGAATCCTGTGAAGTTCCATTGACCTCAGCAAGTATGCAACAGCAAGTTACTGTTCAAAAATTTAAAATTACTTCCTCAAAAAAAAGTGTATTTTTTAAATCAATGGAAGTTGCTTATCTTTCATTAACACCTAGTTTTTAATTTCAGATAAATGCAAACCACAATTCTAACATCAAATATATATGTATATGTGATACAAAAATCTCTTATTAATGGTTTTTGCAGCAGAGGTGACTGATGAGAGAAAAAACCCCACAACATCCATTTAAAAATCAACTCAATCTTGTAACAGCTTCAAAAGAAAATGTTCTTCAAAGGAATATATACTTCCAGAAAATAAAATCTATATCCTGCATAATTTTGAACTCAGTGGTTGAACTTGAACAGACAATTCCTTTTTAAACATACACTAGCCTTTGCAGATGCTTTTTCTATAATCCATGTTATCTTTCAAGAACATTTTGAAAAAACAAGCTTTAAGATTAAGGGGAAAAAAAGCTTGTGGTGGGGATTTGTGACTTATCCTGATTATTTTTATAATTAAATACATCTGCAAAAGTATGTTCTGTCACGGTCTCATCAATGGTAAAAGGCAGTACAAGGCCAAACAGATTGCCTGCCAAGGTGATCTATATGCTAGGCTGAAGCAAATCGTATTTAAGCATGCAAGATAAGCCAACATTTTGTCTTCACAGCACAGTAAAATCGAGGGCAAATTGTTTATTTTTTAAATGATGCCAGTCTATAATGAAGATTGTTGACTCTAAGTCATGTTTCCTTTGACATTTTGTTGTTGCAAATGTTCTTTAGTAGATGTTTTTTCAAGTAAGTTAGCAGGCTGTGAAATGGAATGGTATAGTCAAATGTGTCTCAAATATGGCCATATAGACTATGAAGTTCCTCTCTCCAGACAGGAGTAGTCTACATGGGGTGAGGCAGTTACATACAAAGATACGGCCATATCTTAAAATCTCATTTCTAGTGAACCTAAAGAAATATTTGTTTTAGTTGAGATCATACACTGCATCTACTGAAAAACAGCTGCTAGAAAAAGGGGTCAGTTCCTCATTTTCCCCTGATTAGTTCTGTTTCAAATGAGGAAAACATATGATCCTGCTTTTACTGTGGCAATACAATATCACTAAAGCTCCTGTCATTGATATAAATAAACCCAAGATGTCTCCTTCAGTGAACATAAATAATCACAAGCACAACTGGTACTCTTGCAAGAAAGCCTGAGGCAGAGTTTTGAAATGTGAAAGAAAAGCACCTAAGATGTTGCAGTCTGAATAACTGCCTATCACTATGCTCAAATTCC
The DNA here is from genome assembly GCA_034509425.1 of Eopsaltria australis. NCBI lineage: Eukaryota > Metazoa > Chordata > Aves > Passeriformes > Petroicidae > Eopsaltria > Eopsaltria australis. The sequence continues at coordinate 427 of JAVTVJ010000858.1, read as the reverse complement.
TATTTTCTGAAATTCAAAACTAAGCAAAGAACCTGTAGTTGTTTGCTATATATGAAATTCAGGCCATCAAGGGTCCAATATTACACAACAGCAACCCAGTCTTGCTGTCAAAGATTTCAACAGAAGACTTGGTAAGGATTTCAATGACAGGAGGACTGGGACACTGTAACCTGGAAGGACTCTACAGGATGGGGGGAAAGAAAAGGGAAAGAAAAGAAAAGGGAAAGAAAAGAAAAGGGAAAGAAAAGAAAAGGAAAGAAAAAAGAAAAGAAAAGAAAAGGGAAAGAAAAAAGAAAAGAAAAGAAAAGAAAAGAAAAGAAAAGAAAAGAAAAGAAAAGAAAAGAAAAGAAAAGAAAAGAAAAGAGAAAAGAAAAGAAAAAAAAGAAAAAAGAAAAAAGAAGAAAAGAAAAGAAAAGAAAAGAACAGA